>CM035432.1:116633336-117113336 GCA_020310875.1 Ceratopteris richardii | reverse complement strand
TTTCCACGTCCTGGTCATATGGACACCATTTCCTTCTATGCCCTTATTTCTCTCTCTCTCTCTCTCTCTCTCTCTCTCTCTCTCTCTCTCCCCCCCCCTCCACATATTATTGCATGTTCATGTGTGTGCATGTTTTTGGTATGGCTTTTGTGCGAACACAGAGAAGAATGCTGAATCTAAAGCTTACTTGGAATCCTGGGCTTGGTTTTATTTTACGGCCGGGAGAAATTGAACTTTTTTTTATGTGTGTGTATGTGTCTATGTGTGTATGTGTATGCATGTATGTATGCATATGTGTGTGTATGCATGTGTATATGTGTGTATGCATCATTATATGTGTATGTGTCTATGTGTGTATGTTTGTGTGTGTGTATATGTGTGTGTATGCGTATGTGTTGCAATAAAAATGCACGATTTCTTCAAGTTTAAAATAGTATTTTATGAACTAAAGAAAAAGAAGGGGCTAACAAACATTTTGATGATGGTACATAACTCTATCATGCTCTTAACTGGTAACATTCCAAGTGTGAAACAATGAAGATGTCTCTGAATCTGCAATGCTACCCTTGCTGGATCAGTTTTCCTCTTTATTGTGTTGGAAGAAATGGCAAGAATGGATTTGTTATCTATGCCTTTCAAAGATGTGTTGGAGCATCTTTTCTCCCCTAGAAAATGAGAAGGGAAAACAAATCATGATGATCGAACTTCCTAGAGTTTTCTTTGTTTTGTCTTACCTCAAAAACCGATTATGTTTTAGCAACATTACATTAAAATCAAAACTATAAGAAGAGACCATAATTGTCAAAGATTACCTTTAGCAATTCAATGGGATTACTCTTTGTTGGTGCAGACTGGCAAAATGCATAACTATAAGCTGGTTCAATCAATGATGTCACGGCCAGTACACCAACAGGCTCTGAACCAAGGCCAAGACTCTACGGATCCTTTGATTTCCAGTCTGCCTCTTCGATGTTCTCCAAAACTTCATAATTGAATTGTATTACATGATTGTATGTTCGTGTCCGAACAGAACCATCATATGCTAAATATACTTCCCTTAACCCATACATACATTTTCAAAAAAGTTCTCCAGGCCCCTTAGCTCTATACCCTTTTCCAGGTTTTTGGGAAGACACTAAATGATATAGAAATTATTTGGAGGTTAAACCATCTAAAAAGCAAGAATGAATTATTGCCAAACCATCATGAAAGTTAGAAAAAAACAACTCCTCTCTGTTTACAGACTATAAACCTAAGAATGCACACTGTTGTATGAAGTTTGACAATGATCCTTTGCTTCCTGCCCTTATCATTGCCATCATGGAATTGAATGGACAGCTATGCCTTTCAACAACGGTTGGTATTTCCCCAAGAACATGTTGAAATTCACAAATTGCTGATCTTCTGGCACTGATTTCTTCAACTAAGCTAAGAAAAGTTTCTTGGTAACCATAGTCAAGGATATCACTATGACATGGATTGATAAAAGTTCTTGGAATGAGTTCCTCTTTTCCTGACAAGACTAATCGGATCTGCCTTTCCAAAGTGAGAACTCTCTGGGAAGACAGTCTACCATCATCTACAGCAATATGAACTTCTTCAAGAAGTTTTTTATATGTTCTGATTTCATCTGTTAAGTACATGTCTTTCAAGCCAACACTGAACCCTGTTTGGAAAAGCCATTCATGCAGAACATTTTGAACGCATGTTAGGAACTGAAGAGCAGTTTTAGTCCCTTTTTTATAGCAAAGATTTGGGACAATTCCCGTATGGCAATCTGTTAACCATTTATTGCCAACAGGACACTGCATTATCTCAATGTCATGCACAACTACACTCCCTAAATATGTGTACTCTACACCAAGGGGAAAGGTCATATTTAGGACCTGTATCCCTGTGTGAATGCATGTGTATGTGTGTGAATGCATCATTATGTGTGTATGTGTGTATGCATGTGTATGTGTGTGAATGCATCATTATGTGTGTATGTGTCTATGTGTGTATGTGTGTGTATATGTGTGTGTATGTGTGTGCGTGTTTATGTGTATGTGTGTGTGTCTATGAGTGTGTATCTGTTTATGTGTGTGTATGTGTCTATGTGTGTGTATGTGCCTATGTGTGTATGTGTATGCATGTATGTATGCATATGTGTGTGTATGCATTATGTATGTGTATGTATGCATGTGCATTATGTATGCATATGCATTATGTATGTGTATGTATGCATGTGCATTATGTATGCATATGTGTGTGTATGCATGTAAGTATGTATGTATGTATGCATATGCATATGCATTATGTATGCATGTATGTGTATGTGTGTGCATGTCTCTCTATGTGTGTGTGTATGCATATATGTGTGTGTATGTGTGTGTGTGTATGTGTGTGTGTTTGTGTGTGTGTATGTGTGTGTATGTGTGTATGTGTGTATGTGTGTGCATGTGTATGTGTATGTGTGTGTGCATGTGTATGCATTATGTATGTGTATGTCTGCATGTGCATTATGTATGCATATGTGTGTGTATGCATATATGTGTGTGTGTATGTATATGTGTGTATGTATGCATGTATATGTGTGTGTCTGCAACATTATGTGTGTATGTGTGTGTGTATTTGTGTGTGTATGTGTGTGTGTGTCTATGTGTATGTGCATGTGTGTCTATGTGTGTATATGTGTGTGTATGCATATGTATGTGTGTGTAAGTGTGTGTGTGTGTGCGCATACCTGGTCTTTCTCTTTGCGTCTCTCTCTCTCTCTCTCTCTCTCTCGTTCTCTTGCTCTCGTCCAGATCTCGGCACAAATGTGCCGGGAGAATTCAAAAATTTTTTTTAACATTCCAGAGTGTCGCTTATGCGACGCTCTGGAAAGGACGACACATATGTGTCGCTATCCAGCTTGCCCACGTTGCAAATAAGGTTGCTAGGCAGCGACGATATTTGCGACGCAGAGATTTAGCATCGCATAAGTGATGCAAGCATCGCTTATGCGACATATCCCCTTAAAAAAAAATTCCAAAACAGCACCATCGCTTATGCGATGCTAGCGTCGCATAAGCGACGGTGCTCGTTTTTTTTCAATTCAGGGGCGTAGCTATTTCTTGTAGTGTGTATATATATATATATATATATATATATATATATATATATATATATATATATATATATATATATATATATATATATATATATATGTATGTGTGTGTGTGCATATATATATATATATATATATATATATATATATATATATATATATATATATATATATACATATACATATACATATATATGCACACACACACACATACATATATATATATATATATATATATATATATATATATATATATATATATACATATATATATACATATATATATATATGTATATATATATGTATATGTATATGTATATATATGTATATGTATGTATATATACATATGTATGTATATATATATATATGTATATATATATATATATATATATATATATGTATATATATATATATATATATATATATATATATATATATATATATATATATATACATACATATACATATACATATATATGCACACACACACACACATACATATATATATATATATATATATATATATATATATATATATATATATATATATATATATATATATATATATATATATATATATATATATATATACACATACATATACATATATATATATATATATATATACATATATACATATATACATATACATATGCATATATATGCATATGTACACACACACACGCATATATATATGTGTGTGTGTGTGTGCAGTTGGTTGGGTGGAGACGTGCATCTCTCACCCCTTCTGGGTCTAGATTCTACTCTAAGACAAGTCTATGTCTATTTCTTAGTAGTGGTTTCGTGGTGTGGAAACCACAACAATTGTTATCAGAGCCTAGGAAATAAGTTTGGGCAAGGTGAATGGAAGGCACACACATCACTTTCAAAGATGAGCCCATCAAAGATTAGAGTTTATCTCTAAATCTCTAGGTCACATTTAGATGTCTACGATATCATTGGAAAGCTCTCATAAGGAGCATTCCAATGGAACGACTAGATCAAGGATCAAAGACACTGTGCATGGGTGAGAACTAGGTTCAGGAGACCAAGGTTGAGCGCAAGTCAAGTCCGTAGGCTAGTGGCTAAGAAGCAGAAAGGCAAGCTTTAAGGTTGAGAGCAAGGCAAGTCCGTAGGAAAATGGCCAAGAAGCGGAAAGGCAAGGCTCAAGACACCAAGGTTGAGAGCAAGGAAAGTGCGTAGGCAAATGGCCAAGAAATTGAAAGACAAGGTTCAAGCAACGAAGGTTGAGAACAAGAAGGTTCAAGTGACTCTACAAGGTGGAGGGCATTAATTCCAGGGGAGATCAAGGATTGATCATTGAGGACAATGATCTCTAGAATGGGAAGAGAGTGTTAGACTCAAGAAATGACATGCAAGAGATGGTTCAACCACATTCAAAGAGGGAGGATTAATAAGTAATCCTCAACCATGGCTTTTGGGACAAGTGGTTAGCCCATCATACTCCTAACCAGTAGGTCATGAATTCAATTCCTACAATTGGCACCTTACACATTGATGTGTCAACATGACGATGCCCATGGAAATTAGTTTACTCACGAGGCCCAAAGAAATGAATCACGTCTTCCTACAATTTACCTTGACTCTAAAGCCCAATAGGACATGGTAGTCTTGTATTTTGGAAAAGAGGTTAGTAGATGTTGGTTATGAAGTAGAACATAGTCAAAACATCTAAATTAGATGTTTAGGTCAACCTCAACTTAAGGACACTTCTCAAAATCTTTAACTAGTCAAAAGTGCACCTGTTTTGCTAGATCCATGCTCGAGTAATGCATAGAAATTGATCTTCATGGAAAATTAATTGGAGATTGTTATAATCCACCTACTACATATGCTTTTACTATGGACGTGTAGTTTGAAAGGTTATCAACATGGTGCTTAAAGGATGCTTTGGCTAGGTCATATCCTCTCAACTCAGTTTCTGATTTCTTTCTTCCATACATTAGGAATTGTAAGACATTAGAAGAAACCTAGAACGCACTTGAAGCGTTCTTTTCTTCAAGCATTAGAGCAAGAAAGAACCAACTGTGGATGGAGTTCACAACACTCAAAAAGATGCCCAAGCAGAATGTGACTGATTATGTCACTAAAATGAAGGACCTAGCTGATCAACTTGGAAGCATTAGAGAATTCATTGAAGAAGAGCAAATTATGAGACAAGTGATCAATGGAATCAAGGCAGATGATAAATGGGAAGCCTTCACCATGGCAATGGATCTATACATGGACATGCAGGTACCTGATTTCGATACTCCAATGGGGCAACTATTCACTCATGAAGCCGAGCTTGTGATGAATAATGAAAACTCAAAAGGTAATCAATCCTCTACCCTATACACTGATAAACAAGAGTAAGGATAGTAAAGGTAAAGGCAAGAAATCTGATGATGAAGCTAGTACCTCTCAAGCTAACTTTGTAGGAAGAGGTAGAGGTACAAGAGGAAGAGGCAGAGGAGGTAGACAAGGCAAGGGGAGATTCCAAAGCACCTCTCCATGTGCCATATGTTGATTGACTAATCATACAACTGAGAATTGTTTTAGGAACCCTAGAAATCAGAGAGGAAGAGGCTTCAATTCGGAAGCTATGGAAGAGGAAGATCAAACAATTTCAATAACTACAACAACAACTACAACAATTACAATAACGAAGGAGGCTATAGAGGAAGAAGAGACATAAACAATTACACTGAAGAGCAGACACAAGAGGACTCACTTTTGTTGATGAACATGACCATGAGGCAAGGTAAAGTAGATGAGCATGTTTTCTATATAGATTCTGGTTGTTCAAATCATGTAGCAGGAAATGGGGCATTGTTATCTGACTTGGAGGATCCAAGGAACAAGCATGATGCATAGATAGGAGATGACACAAGGCACTCAGTTGAAAAGATTCCAGATGAAAATATGAATCTACTCAGTAAGGTATTGTATATACCTACCATAACTAAGAACTTGATAAGTGTTGGACAAATTGTAGAAAAAGGATTGTACGTAAGGTTCACAAGAAATGGAGCATTTGTTGAAGATCCTCAACAAGGGTCCAAGGGGATTGAAGAAGGAGAAAAGAAGGTAGACTCTTTACATTTGAGTTACAAGATACTAGAAATATAGCACTTTTCAATTATGGACGACAAACTTTATGAGAATTAGAAATGTGGCACAAAAGATTAGCTCACATAGGATAAATGAGTTTGAAGCAAACATGCAGGGATCAGAGTGTGCTTGGTTTGCCAAACATATCCAAGAAACACATGATATATAAGATCAATGTATGTCAATTTGGGAAGTCTCATAGACAACCCTTTATGAAGAAAGGTTACATCCATGGTGATTTATTGGAGCTGGTCTACACAAATGTTTGGGGACCTAGAAAAGACCCTTCAATTTCAAGATCTAGGTACTATGTATCATTCATTGATGATTGTAGTAGATGAACTATACTTTATTTTATGAAGCACAAGGATGAAGTGTTCAATTTTTTCAAAAAATATCTTGCTCTTGTTGAAAAACAAACAGGGCAAACCTTGAAAAGGCTAAGGTCAAATGGAGGGGGAGAATACTTCTCCCATGAGTTTGATGGATATCTCCAAGATAGAGGCATCAAAAGAGAGATCACTACCAAGTATACTCTAGAACAAAATGGAGTAGCAGAAAGAAGAAATAGGACCATTATGGAAGCAACAAGGTCCATGATTAATGAGAAAAAATTATCCAACTAGCTATGGAGAGAGGCTATGTTTATAGCCACTTATCTCATCAATAGGTTCGCATCGAAAGCATTGGATGGGATGACACCATATGAAGCTTGGAATGCAAGGAGACCTAGCCTAGATCATTGTAGAATATTTGGATACATAGCTTATGCACATGTTCCATCACAAATTAGAGGTAAAAATGGATCCTAAGGAAGAAGAATGTGTGTTTATAGGATATGATTTGAATAAAAAAGGGTACAGGTTGTATAATCAAAGTACTAAAGGCTTTATTGTTAGTAGAGATGTTGTCTTTGATGAAAACAACTCGTGGTTTGAAGATGATTGCAGAAAAGTCAAGCTCCCTTATGACCTAGAGGAGGACTTTCCACTACTTCAGAAGGTAAAGGATCAACAACATGAAGATTCAAGTTATTCTGATGATGATAAGAAGACACCAAGAAGGAATTTCAAAGTATGGAACAACAAAGGTAAAAGAAGATGCAAGACTTGAGGGATATTGTAGAATCCTCTCAACAAACAATAAGAAGATCAACTATGGAAAAGAAGAAGACGGAAAGGTATGGATTTGACACTTCTATGGTCACTAAACACTCAATCTATATTGCTAAAGATATTAACTCAGAGGAGCCATCAACCCTTGAAGAAGCAAACAAGAAATCAGCGTGGAAGGAAAGCAATGAAGGAAGAGATACAAGCACTCCAAGAGAATTAGACTTGGGACCTAGTTCCCAAGAAACAATCCATGAAGATCATTGGATCTAGGTGGATTTATAAGGTAAAAAAGAATTATGAGGGTTCAATAGATAGGTACAAAGCAAGGCTTGTGGCTAAAGGGTTTTCTCAGACCCAAGGAATTGATTATTAGGAGACCTTCTGTCCTATGGCAAAGATGCCAACAATCAGAGTTCTCATAAGTATAGCTGCTTCAAGGCATTGGAACATTTATCAGTTGGATGTAAAAAATGCTCTCTATTGTCTCAAACAAGCTCTTAGAGTTGGAGCTAGACTTGTTACATTCTTGCAGGACAAAGGATTGAAATTGAGCAAGGCTGATTCTTCACTCTTCATTAAGCAGAATAACTCTGAAGTTATATATTTATGTGTGTATGTAGATGATATCATTCTTACAGGTAATGATGCAGATGGAATCAAGAAGATCAAAGGCCAAATGAAGGAAGAATTCAAGATAAGTGGCCTTGGATTGCTCATTTACTTTCTTGGTTTAGAAGTTGTCTATATAGTTCAAGGAATGTCCCTTACACAAAGGAAGTACATTAAAGATATGATTACAAAGTTCAAAATGTAGGACACTAAGGTTGCAGGTACTCCCATGGAGGTCAATCACAAGTTAAGTGCTCATGAAGGACCAATTGAAGATATTACAAGCTACCAAAGTCTAATAAGAATCTTGAACTATGCCACCCTAACTAGGGTTGATATCTGCTATGGAGTTAGTGTGGTTAGCCAATTCATGCACACTCCTATGAAACCTCACATGGATCAATCCAAAAGGATATTAAAGTATCTCATTGCATTTAGCTGCTTATCCTATATTCCATGCTAGGAATAAGCATATAGAAGTCCATTATCACTTTGTTAGAGAAAAGATGGCAAGCAAAGAGATACAATTGTCTTATGTATCTACACAGATGCAATGTGCACACATGATGACCAAATCACTTGATGGAAGCAAACTCAACAGATTCAAATCAATGATTGGCTTGCAGGAGATACCTATGGAATGAAGACTCAAGCATCTTAGGCTTGAGAGGGAGCTGTTGGTAAATTTGGCAAGCCTTGATGCTCGACCAAATATCAAAGGTTTACTTCACAACTTGGGTGTGACTATCCATAAGTCACACATGAACACCTCTTGTAAAATCCATGAGCTTAACTCAAGATAATTGTAAAAGAGAGTAATGGAGAGAATCTCGTGACTTTAAGAAGTTTTACTTCATACCAACTAAGTGGTTGGAATCAAATCAATTATAATCCTAAAAAGTAGGATCACTTTTAGGTGACAGATTCAAAATTCAAATTGAAGACACATCTATAAAAGAACTGATTTTTAGTTGCGGGTAGTAGAGCAAGAAGAAGGACACATTGAGCTTCATGATTGTGGGTACACTAAGCCCACACATGTATGAGTAAGCCTACATCATCTCCCTTGTATCATACATTCATAATATTATACATTTGATTCAGTTTATGCAAGTCATTTGGTATCTACTACTATCTCCTGCTAAGTGCTCATTTCAGTGAATTTGTTTTGAGGACTTCTCTATGAATACTTATCCAATCGATGTGATTCAGCTTGGGATATGTAGCTTAGACCTTATAGTTCTCAGCTATCAATTTTCATATCATTTGATTCAGTAGTCTCCGAGATATTTTCTCTATAATTCACCTATATCTGTTCAATATCATCTTCCTAAAAAGTCGGGATTACACCCCTAACTTCTTAATGTGATTTTTCATCATATACTCATCCTAAATTAGTGAAATAACTTCCTATAGCAAGTCCTACTCTAATTTGCTATGTCTAAAAGCTCTTGGATCAATTGAAATCAGTGAGTGAGCACTGAGTGAATTATTGGGCAAGAACAAGTCGCAAAATAACAAGTTTTTTGGAAGTCTTCAATCTTGAAAATAGTCTGTTTTGGCATAACTACTTGAGGGTGATGCTCCAAGGTACATTAAAGATCCAAATGCATATTTGGGCAGCTAAAGGTGTCTAGTAAGGTTCTCTAAAGCTACATTGGCAGGTGTAGAGCAGGATTTGTGCAGCAACGCCTTATTTTTTGTGTGTATCCAACCATCTCCTCACAAACCCTCTCGTGGACATGATGCTTGCAAGGGCTCTCCACACACTTGTGAGTTTCCCATGCAACCCTTAGTGACCAACATCATCATAAAAGTGGGTGTGCATGAAGGGGAGAGGTCCTTCTTCCTCTCTTTTTTGATTTGGAAGACTTCAAGCCAAGCTTCTCTTCATATAGGCACCTCCTAGACCCTCTCAAATTCTATGTAGGATAGTTCACCAAAAATTCTCCATTCTCTTGTTTATCGATATGCAAATTCTCCTTTTTTGTTGTGTGCTTTGGAGCTCATCTCCCCTAGATCCACATGACACTGCCTTCTACTTTTGTGTGCAAGCTTCAACCTGAGATTTTAAGCTCCTTCCAGTTCAATTTCTCTTAAAACCTAAAAGATTTTGAGGAAATTTCATACCCTATTAAGTAAATCTTGAGCAATAGTCCAAATCCAAGCTTCTTTCTGCTAAGTTGGAAGCTTGTGTGCAAAGTTTGAAGCTTGAGTGCAAACTTTGAAGCTTCTTTACAAAGGTTCAAGTTGGTACGCAATGTTGGAAGCTTGTTTGCAAAGCTTAGCTTGTCTTCTCTCAAAGATTCCTAAGGACGCAAAGCATGAATTTTTACTTATAAGCAAGAAGCTAAGCTTTCCATGTACTTCAATTGAAGTTGCAAGGGATCAAGAGGATAAGAAGCAAGGATTTTGGAGTTAAGCCATGTCATAATTCTAGCAATTTTGGCTAGAATTGAGTCTACATCGATCTAAACACATAAGGGAAGTACTCTTTTGCAATTATTGCTCTCTTTTGCCTTCAAAGGCATGCACCTCATGCTTTTCAAATTTCAAAGTTGTTTAGCTAAGAAAAAAAATGGAGATTTCAATGTCTAGGATTATGGATGTAGAGTCTATACATGGTCATATTAGCCATGGTGCATTGCAAGCATCTAATGCATGATTTTGTACATGATCATAGTTCTTTCATTTTTTGGACAAGGCAAAGCATGCATGATTTTATACATGATCATACTTCTTTAATGTTGTTAGACAAGGAAAAGATTATGCTGAAAGGGGTGAACAGATAAAAGCTATACTTGACAAGAAAGAGATGGAGAGGAGAAGTTGGAAAAGTTTAAGAAAGTATAAGAGGAGATGGCCAACATGCGAACCTCCATTCTTAAAATCTAGAATCATATGGGGATGATCTTGGGCTTTCTACAAAGTACGGAAGGGCAAAAAAGCTTTGAATTTAGCTAGTCATGTAGGAATTAATCCAATTCAATGAGAATCTTCAATCTTGGAGGAACAAGGTGATCCTTCTAATAGATGTAATGAGATCTTCAGAATCTCATTATCCATTCCCCCAAATCGTATAGTTTCTAGACCCACCTCTATTTCCTCACCGCTTGCCTATTCATTTGCACAATTGAATTCAAAAAGTGTAGTCCCTCTTTTTGCTAGGCCCAACCCTTTTGTCACTAAATCTTTAGCTTCTAGTGCAAAAGAATAAGTTTCTTTTGCTAATGATCCGTGTAGCCCTTAATTTCAAGGAGAGGAATAAGTTCGTAATAAAGTTGCAATCCTTACCTTGTTACAGAAGTGATAGGACTTGCATCATCTTCACAATACACGTGAGACTTGCCTAGTCTTAGAAGCTAGTCTTTCCCTAGGTCCTAAGGCTTATAGATGGTGGATGATATTGGTGGAGACTAATCAAGCTCCCCCCATTTGCTATTATTTTCAAACCCTCTTCAAAAAGTATTTCGTGCGCCAAAATGAAGAGGAGAAAAAGTGTAAAGAGTCGCATAAATTTTTCTTATGGGGAAAGCCTCTAGCTAGTTATGTTTCCAAGCATATGAGGAAATTGTCCTTAAGTTTGAAAATTTAGATAATTTCCATAACGTACATGGATTTGTTAGAGGAATAGATAAGAATATAAAAAGAAAAGTAAACAAAGGTGATTGTAAGACTTTGAAAGATGCTATTAAGGTAGCACAAATTTATGAGAACCATTTAAAAGAAAAAGTGCTTCTCAGCCACATCCTTTTTAGTTGAAATGTGAAGTACTTACCCTTCAAAGAAATTTAAGGCTCCCCAACCTCGGTTGTCACCTAACAAGGGGAATAAAGTACACCTTATTCAAATAATGGCCTTAATTAAAAGTCATGTACAAGCAAATAGAGGTATTACACTAGGATATTTCCTAGTACTCTAATCTTATGTATACTTTGTTGGCCCCTTGTTAGTTTGGGCCCCATGAACTTGTTAGATTACATGGAAATGGTGTTGGGAAGAGAGGAAGAGCCATAATTAGTGACTCCTCTACCCATGTATTTCTCAATTACTTGCTAGTGAAAAGGTTGTGATAACGTCAAAAACCGTCTTCTCATGAGTATGTTGTGGCCATTATTCAAGGACAAGATAATGAAGTTTGGGAGATGTACAGAGTACTCCTCTCATTTCATATTTAGAAGTTAAGAAACTTCTACAAGATGTAACTTCTCAAGATAATACAAATCAAGTTTCTTATATCTCACCTCTTACTTCATTGAATCTTTTTAATAAGTTTGAGTGTTTACTACATGTTTTCAAGGATGTATTCCCTTAGAGACTCCATCATCACTTATTACCTCCCAAAGGAAGTGTTGACCATGGTATTGAATTACCTCTAAGGGCCAAGCCTATATGTTTACCCCAATACAAACTCCCCTTGCCCCAACAAGCCAAGGTGGAATTTTAGCTAGTAAATACCTAAGCAAAAGTGGGATTAAACCTAGCTTGTCTTTGTGGGTAGAAACTTTTCTCTTGGTCAAAAGAAAAATACATCAATGCACTTGTGCATAGAGTAAATTTCCTATGCCTCAAGTTGAATAATGTCAGATTCAGAAGTAAATTTACCATGCCTAAAGTTGAAGAATTATTTTAGCAACTTGATCTTTCTTCTTAAAGTTGGATCTCCTTCAACAATGACAAAAAATAAGAATTAAATCTCAAACTTGAATTTCCAGATAAGGTATGAGAATTTTGAGTTTTGTATTATGGATTTTCGCTTCAAAAATTCCTCCTCATGAATTTAATGAATTGAATTCTATATCCATACTTTGACAAATTTATGTTTGATTTCTTATATGATATCCTAGTGTATTGTCAAAGCAAAGAAGAACACTTAACTCGTCTTAAAAAGGTATTCGAAACGTTACATGCTAATCAATTGTACAACATAGAATCAAGTGTGAGTCCTTTAGCAATTAGATAAAGTATATTGGGCATATAATATTTGAAAACTAGATTCAAGTTGAGATTAAAAAGGTTCAAGTCATAAAGGAGTGGCCTCATCCGAAGTAAAAGAGTCTCAAGTTTTTTTGGATTGTAAATTGGTCTATAGAGATCTCTATATGTATGTGTGGGACAAGGGCTAAGGTTATCCAAGTTCCCTATCTTAAGGAATATTCTAAGGTACCTAAAGGGTTATGGTCATTGAGTGTGCATGATGGCCACATGTCCACACTACAACATCATTACTATTTTGGATGCAAGAAGATGTAAATGATGGGAGGTGAGTTACACACACAACTATTCAAGCCCGTTTCTTTGAGTTTTCCTTTGAAGAGTCTTAGTACGTGATTATGATTACTCACATTTGGTAATCGGAGCTATTGGGGGGAGCCATATTTTTGCACGAGAGAGATTCTTCAGTATTCATGACTATCTTAAAGGTGCTTAGTTGGGAGAATCAATTCCAACTCTCATTGTTCCAAATCACAACACACATAGGGTGCTTGAAGCAAAGTTAGGTGAGCCACGTTTATGTTTGACTAGGAAATGTGTAACACTTGGATGCAAGATATTAGCAGTAAGGTGTTTATTGTTATATTCCAGAGATGTACATGCCCGGAGGAACAAGAAGTTCCTTGCTCGGGGGATAGCCAAGGCCAAAAGCCAGAGAGTACATACAAGGTACCTACTCCTGATGGCCAGATGAGTAGAGGGACCTTAGAGAGAACTCTAGATGGTGACTAGGCAAGGGCTATAAATAGGCTGAGAGGTGAGTCCCAAGCATGTCATTCTCCAAATCCCACAATTGGTATCAAAGCGCCAAGAGAGAGAGATATTGGGGAAAGCTGATGGAGATGAAGAAATTTTGAGTTCATGATCTTCTTTTGTGAAGGCTTCTTCCTCTTGGATAGGAGCTTTTGTCATTATCTTTATGGTGGTCGCTTCTTCCTCTTGGAGCCGAATAAATTTGAGGTTGAATCAAAAGGAAAAAGGGAGGACTAGGCTCGATTTGGAGATGTTAAAGAAGATGATTATGAGATTCTAAAAAAAACATGGATTTCATATATCATAAGAAAATTATTTCAAGCTTCTCGAAATTGCGGACAATGGGATTCAATCCCATAACTTTGCAATCAGAGGCCTGTCGACCTAACCAGCAAGTTGTGCCACTTTTGCGTATATGTTACGGGTCCACATAAGTATATTTTAAGTTTTTCATTTTGTAAAACGTTGTGCAACGGGTAGATAAACAAAGCATAAGAAGAAAAAGAAGGAAAGAGAGAATGAGAAAGGGAAGAAGGAAAGAAAGAGAAAGAAAGAAAGAGAAGGAAAGAGAACGAAAGAGAGAGAAGGAGAAATAAAGAAATAGAAGGAGAAAGAGAAGGAAAGAAAAGGAAAGAGAAAGAGAGGTAGAGAGAAAGATAGAAAGAGGATAAAGAGAGAAAGAGATAGAGAGGTAGAGAGAAATAGATGAACGCATGTGAAGGAGAAAGAGAAAGGATGAAAGAAGAGAAAGAGAGAAGGAAAAGGAAAGACTAGGTGAGCTAAAGTGAAGAGTAGAGAGAGTAGGAAAAAGCTTAGAAAAAGAGAGTAAAGAAAGAGAAAAAGAAAGATAGGGAGTAAGAGAAAGAGCAGGGTTAGCATATGTGCCTTTACTAAACATAACTCTCTAATATGATGTCCAAATTGGTATAGAAGTTAGAATCCAAGAGCCTTCTAATGAGTGGCTACACGCTAACATTGGATAATTAAAAACCACATGTACAAAGCATTTAATGCTTTGCATATCTCTTCAAGGAGAGATTCTACCCACCCACCTCACTCCATTGTTTTGGCCATAACTTCCTCATGAAAGGTCCAAATCAAAAACTTCAAATTTTTATAGATTCTACACTTTAACTGGTTGCATGCCATGTTTGGACCATTGCAAGCCATCTCTGCACAAGCTTTTAGATGGATGTTGACTGGTGAGAAACTCTTTTTGAATTACTTGAGTGTCCAATTATGATAATTAGGAGCTCCTAATCATATTTTGAACCATTTTGGATAGGAATGAATTGATTTTCATATGTTTGAATTATATTTTTGCTCTCAACTACATTCATTTGAATACTCTTTGCATCAAGGTTTATAATTTTGCATTGTATTGAAACTAACATGGAAATGTGCATGAAAGTTAGTTTGATATGAATTCATCTATGCACATGAAGTTACATTAACTTATTTTGATTCATAAAAGCATGCACAAGTTGTTGTTGTGTGTTTCAAGATCTTTGTGCAGGTATTGGAGCAAGAAAAGACCTTGTTACGAGGGTGTGTAGTGCCCAACAACACATATTGGAAAAGTTTCCTTTTTGCAGGTTTCTGGAGCTAAGAAAGTGGTTTGCTTACCACTACGCTGAAGCCTATCATTATATCGTTTCCTTTTTGCAAGTTTCTGGAGCTAAGAAAGTGGTTTGCTTACCACTATGCTGAAGCCTATCATTGTATCATGGTTATTATTTTTTCAGGCTTCATTTTCTTGGGGAAGTGATGTCGACATTTTTTGTAGTCATATGGCATTATATGCCATGTGAGAGCTAGAGTGATATTGTTTTGTAAGAGAGAGGAAGTCTCATGTGTGTGACATAAATAAAAGCATATAAAGTAATTGAAGTAGAGAAGAAGATGCATGAGAGATGCATGCATACGTAGATGATATGATTTTTAGAAAGGTGAGGTGCATGATGCATTTTTTGTCTATAGAAGATCATATTACATATCACCATGATGAGTTAGAGTGTGCATAAAATATCTGATATAAGTACCATGAATAGGCTAATTTTTCCTTTACAAAGCAAATGAAAAAGATATATCCCTCAAGAACAACCAAGATGGGTTTTCATCGAGTAACTCATGAGCACATGAATTGTTCTTCATGGGAGTCTATGTACTTGATATAGAATTTTATCCAAAAGTGATATGGTTATGATTATTCATAGAAGTATTAAATTCTTGTATGTGATTGATTGTGATGAGGTTAATGAATGTGCAAGAAGCACCATAATTAGAATGACATCCATAGATATTCACTTTCACTAAAAGGTGGATACTATGTTAAGACTCCATTTTTCCACGAGATGATTTGGATTGTTAATTGGTTTGCATTGATCTAGATGATCATTAATATGCATGGACATGTGTCCATGTCATAATCCATCCAAGAGAATGAATGAGTATGTCTAATCATAAGGATTAACATGTCTCATCATTTTTAAGCTTAAAAAAATAATTGAGCAAATAGTTAGTGAGGTAACGACCTGATAGAGATTCGGATGCTGCTCTTTGAGGGAATGACCAAATTTATTGAAATTTGGAGATCACGTAGCTCATAGAGTTTTCTTTAAGATGACCAATTTTCAAGTAATTTAGATACTTTTAGAAATATCAAATGACCTCTGTAATAGAAGTGCTGCTAATAGTGGTATATCAAAGCTTGATAGATTCATTTTGTGGATATCAAGTTTCATTTTTTTTAAGATCATTTGATGGGTCAAAAGATCTCTGCACATGAAAGTGAAGCCTCTCAAATTTGTGAAATGACCAGAGACCATGTCACCTAGAGGTGATTTGGTCTCTTTGCGCATTTACTCAATTTGGATGATTTTTCTTTCTAAAATTAGATATACATTTCTAGATGGTGCTGACAAAATATCAAAATGATATGTGTCTTTCCTTAGGAGATATAAGGTAAAGAGTAAAAGTTAGCCTTTGCAAATTCTTAAAATATTGCACATATAGAGGCTTAGTATTTTGGTCATTGTGAAGGCTTCGAATGTCCAACTACTATGAAATCTACACTAATAAAAGTAGATAGTAGTAGCAATATGCCATTAAAATTTGCAAGAAATTAGACATCAATTGGTAGGACGAATGTGTTGATATATCTAGATAATGATGTGTGTGAACACACTAAGACTACCACGACACTTTTTTCCCTCTTTAGGAGGTTTTTTCCCCTACTTGTATATATGCCTATTGCCTTAACGGGTTACTTATCTTGTACATTATAGTGGTAATACATTTAGTATTATGTGTTGTGCTCCAAGCTTATACTTCTTCTTGTGTTGTTGGTGTGCTTTTGTAGATGTCTAACTCCAACAATTTCATCTAGGGCATCATCATCACCCCTCCTATCATAGTCTAAGAATCGCACGAAAATATGTGAGCATATTCAGGGTGATAAGGAGATCAAAACAGCTTTGCTATGTGGTGCCAAAATTGCAATCTAAGCTCGTTTCGGCCTTTGAACACATTATCATTGGTGGTAACAGATAGTTCACTTGTGCAAACCAGATAGTTTTGGCTTGTTATACTACAGAGTTTACTTGTGCAAACCGTTCTGAATGGTCTTCCTGATTCATATTAGAGTTTTGCTTCTACTCTTTGATTAATGATGGAAGGCAATCTAAATGCCTTGAAACTTGAAGAGTTATTCTTTGTTCTGTTGCACGAAGATCAGTCTAGGCAGAATAGGTCAATTATTCGTGTTGTAGGTCCAGCTTTCCTAGCTAGCCAGAAGGGCAAAGGTAAATGGAGCTCATCTACTAGTAAGCAAAAATATACAAATGCTACACATTCAAAGAAGGAAGACAAAGATAAGAAGAAATCAGAAAAGCAGAAATTCTTTTGCGAGTACTGTAAAGGAAATGATCATGTCTTAAAGAACTATCCAAAACTGGCTACAAAAGACACAAAGAAGAAAGAGGTTGGAATGGTTGTTGCAGAGGCCTCTACACCTAAAACAAAGTCTACTAATATTGTGTAGAATGAAGAATGGGTGTTTACTACTATGTGCAGTTTTGACCCACCTTCTCATGAGTAGTGTATGTTTGCAGTAGAGTCAAATGTTTGGTACTTTGATAGTGGGGCAACCAAACATATCATCTCGCAACACAGTTTCTTCACTTCATTTGAGTCTGCCCCTATAGGGAATACTGTCACATATGCCAACAACTCCTCTTATCCTATTATGAGAGTTGGTAAGATCATTCTGACTACTGTTGGTGGTAGTTCTTTTACATTATCAGATCCTTTATTTGTGCCAAGGATCTAGAAGAATCTGTTATCAGTTTAAGCTTTATTCAAGATTGGCTTGGTTGTGAAATTTGTTGATGCGAGATGTACAGTTCATGATCTTTCAAATGGTGATGTGTTTATTGCTTCTGGCATTTTATGTTGTCGCTTGTATAAGCTCATAGACTATGAAAAATCTATGAATGATTTAGCATGTGCAGTACATGATTCTCAGGCTATGTGAGATGCAAACTTTGGCCATCTAAATTTTGCTAGTTTGTTATGGCTACAGAAATCTGAAATGGTGTCCTTGTTGCCCAAACTTGAGGCACCCGGTAAAAATGTATGCGAAGCATGTATTTAGGGCAAAATATAGCATTCCGCATTCCCAAAAGATGGTTTAGTTCGAGCTATTCAGAAATTGCAGCTTGTTCAGAATGATATCTATGGTCTTATGCAGACACCCTCTTTTGGAAATTATCTTTAATTCTTGACTTCCATTGATGATTTTCCTAGGCATGCATGGGTATATCTATTGAAAGCAAAGTCCGAATGTTTATGTGCTTCAAATAGTTTCTGGTTTTGGCAGAAAATCTGTCAGCATGTAAAATGCACACCCTTTGTTCTGATCGAGGGGGGGAATATATGTTTCTGAATTTAATGCATTTTTGGCTGAATGTGGGATAAAACATCCATGTACAGTGCCATATACACCTCAAAAGAATGGTGTTTCTCAATAGAAGAACATGTCACTCATGGAGATGGCGAGGTGTATGGTCAAGAGTGAGGCTTTACCATAGCTTCTATCTTGAGGTTGTTATGTGTGTAGCATATGTACTTAATAGGTGTCCCAATAAAGTGCTACAATCTATCACTCCATATGAGGCTTGGCATGGTTGCAAGCCATCTATTGCTCATGTCCATGTTTTTGGTTGTTTGACATATGCTTTAGTGCCTGAACAACATCGCAAAAAATTGGATGATAAAGCATTGAAATGTATTTTTGTTGGGTATAATTCTAAAAGAAAAGGCTATCATCTGTATCCTCCATAGTCTAAACGCATTTTGGTTAGCCATGATGTTGTTTTTGTGGAAGATGCTATTCAACCACTACTTTCATGTACTAAGGAGACATTTGTTAGCTCCAAACACATGTATGATATTTTGCAACCTCTTTTTACACGTGGACAGTCTAGTGCTGGTCTGAATAAGGCAACTTCTCAACCTTTAGAGGTTTCATGCAATGATGCAAATCGTTCCATTTCTGATGCAGATTTGCATGATGCACTTGTTGATGAGAGAGTTGATATTGAGGAGGCAAAAACTATGCCAAAATGGCTGGTGAAGACTCTTCATGACAACAAATCAGATGCACCTCTATCATATCATACTTGTTCAGGCTCTCATAGTGCCTGTTTTGCATCAGATTGCTATGATATGGCTGCCTTTAGTCTCTATGATGAGAATGAGCACGTTTTGTTTGTTGAAGCACAAAATTCAGAAAATTGGATGGCTGCTATGCAATCTAAATATGATGCTATACTTAAAAATGATACCTCGTCTTTATGTGACTTACCTCCTAGCAAGAAGGCCATTGGCACTATGTGGGTATTGAGCTTAAGCGTAAGCCCGATGGAACAGTTGACAAGTATAAGGCTAGGCTTGTTGCAAAGGGTTATGCTCACAAAAGAGGCATTGATTTTGATGAGACCTTTGCTCCTACTTGTGGAATGACTACTCTCTATAGCAAGTGCACTTGCACCTCATCATGGTTGGAATGTACATCATTTGGACATTAAAACTATATTTTTGAATGGTGATTTGCATGAAGAAGTGTATGTTTTTCAGCCCTTTGGCTTTGTGAAGAAAGGGCATGAAAATTAGTTGTGCAAGTTAAAGAAGGCATTATATGGTTCAAAGCAAGCACCACGTGCTTGGTATGAAAAGATACATGCCTATCTGATTGCACATGGTTTTGAGAACAGTTCAACAGAAAGCACCTTATATGTTAATCGTGCTAATTATGTGTTTATGATCATTGTTGTGTATGTTGATGACATGCTGCTCATTGGTCCTCATGAGAAGCATTTTGGTGATTTTAAGGCTGATCTGCATGACTCACTTGAGATGTCAGATTTGGGACATTTGCATCATTATTTGGGCATCCAATTTATGCAAGTTGATGGTGGAATAGCTCTATGTAAAACAAAATATATTGGCACATTATTATAATGTTTTGGCCTTGAAGACTACAAACCTATTGCCACTCGTATGGAGATAGGTTTACGATTGAGACTTCATGATGTTGGAGATGCATTTGATGTTGTTCTCTATGAGCACGCTGTTGGATGCTTGATTAACTTATGCATTACTCAACCAAATATTCAATTTTCTATCTCATAGATGAGCAGATTTATGTGTTGCCCATGTGTCAAGCATTAGTAGGTGGTTGAGTGCATCTTTCGCTACTTGGGTGGTACCCAACTACTTGGATTGTTTTATCCCAAGGGGGGGATCACTACTACCAGATTTGCATGCTTTTTTCTAACTCTGACTAGGTTGGATGCTATGACACTCGTGTGTCCACTAGTAGATTTTCCTTCATGCTTGGTAGCTCATGTATATCTTGGTTGCGCACGAAGCAACCTACTATGGCCACTTCTAGTTGTGAGGCTAAGTATAGGGTAGCCTTCACAATGACTATTGAGTGTGTGTGGCTCAGATGCCTTATGGATGATTTGGGTGTTGGTCAGTCTTCCGCTCTCGGGAAGATTTTCATCTTCAAGTTGACGTTAGAAAATTTAAAATATTTTTATTGGTTAACTCTAACCCTCTATAACATTGTTGATAAGTTTATTCCTTTGATTAATATCTATGTGAATACCTGCAGGTACAAATTAATGAAGTTAATATAGCCACATTAGGGTTTACCCTAACTGCACCTTCAAATGTGTGTTTGTACTCATCTAAGCATGGGGCATGGGTATAAAACTCTAGGATTACATATGTTTATGAGTGTTTATGCTGTTTTTATGTAAGAATGATAGTGCTAGGTAGATTAAGATGAGGGTTCCTAAGTGTGTTTGTGTGTGTAGGTATGATTGTGTGTGAATATTAACATTAATATGATGTGTATGAATATTTGAATTAATAAAAATATATTTATAGATAATTATTATATCCTATATTTTATACATTTAATTAATATAAATTAAATTATGCTTTAATTAGCTATCTTAATAGTCTGTGTATATGTGAACATTAAGGTATTTAATTGTATTAAACCCTTAGTGTAAGCTTAAAGTAAATGTATTAATAAATTATTAGAATTAAGGGCAATTAAATTAAAATGAAAAATTAAGAAAGTGAATAAATTGTGTGTGGTGTGTGTGAGTAAGTGTTTAAAGAGTGATACATATGAAATGTGTATTTAAAGTATGATAAAGTGTGTGCTTAAAGGTGAGGTGAGTGAGAGTGTGTGTTAAAATGTGGTTGTGGAAGAAAAGAAAATTAGAAAGAGTGGTGAATGAGTAAGAGAACTAAAGTAGGTTAAAAGAGTGGCATCTGTGAATGTGCTAAAGGAGGGTGTGTATTAAAAGTGTGTCTGCTCATAATACTATATATATGTGTGTTGCATTCTTGTTTTCCTTGATGTTTTTTGCAGGTATTTCTTTATTCCTTCTCTTTCTTTCTGAGCATAGATAATGGTTCATCTTTTCGCTCCCTGCTACTAGGAACTACATAGAGAGAGGAGGATCGTAGCTCTCAGAGAGGGTTAGAGAGAGAAAAGGGAATCTTTCCCCTTCCTCAATGATTTTCTGGCGGTGTGCTTACAGCCTCAGGGAGAAAGAGAAATTATCTTTCTTCCTCCCCCTGGCAGCTGTTGCGTACCCATCAGATGAGGGAGAGAGAGACTTTGTTTTCTTTTCCTCCTGCACCTTGCGCTAGACGTAGGAGAAGATCATCCATGAGTGCCTACAAGTATGTAGAGGAGTTATAGCGTAGAGACAGAGAGAAAGATTTGTTGCTATTCCAAGGGAATTTGTTGGCATGCTCATGTTGCGAGAAACTTTTGACACAGAGTTATGCTGATGATCAGAGTGCAGGGCACCTCTGCTACTATCAATGCACCGGTTCAAAGTGAGGAGATGAAGGTAATGGGCTCTCCAACAAAAAGGCAATTCTCATGTGGGGTTTGAAGCTTGGTCTGAGGTATGACATGTTCAAATCGCATTCTGAGGTATTGCGTGTAGAGCCATTCAATTCGACCAAAAAGAGGAGTGAAGTAGCTGTCAAAATCAAAGCTAATGGTCATGTGTGTGTGCACTGGAAAGGGGTTCTTGAATTCATACTCAGAGAGAGTGATATGATAGTGTGCAGTGAGAACTCCATAGAGCTTCTCACTAACAAGAGTTGCTTCAAGTGATTGAAGGCATGTGTGATAGCATCTTGAGGTGTGTGGCATTTGAATACCTAGAAAGATTCGTGAGCATATGTCACATTGCAGAGCAAGCTTCTCTACACATCAACACGTATGACTACACTCTACTACATTCGTTCTCTGTAATGGTCTGATAGCAGAGTTTGAAGAAAGGAATAGAATAAAGAGCAGATTGGCTATATTGATCACAAGAGTGGCTTGATTCACCACCTTCAAGTGTACGCAAGACCTCTTTTACTTTATCCTCACCTTTGGAGATCCGTTTAACGAACGTGGATAGCACGGCTTTGACTGCTTTGCAGCTTTAGTGGAAAATGGCATCAAGGGGTGCAAGTCTCTGCATCCTGAAGCTTCAATGCAACTCACATAGCATGCACGGAGAGTTGAAGGCCCTGTTATGGGTAGTAGCTTTGTATGTTACTAGAATCGGCATGCTGGGAAGGTGTGAACTTCGATCACTCTCTACATATGAGAGCTTGCTTTGTGCATAGCATCGATCGGGTGTTTTTCTTTCTGATCACTACACAAGCTTGATCAACAGTGTTCTCTATTTCTTTTTGTTTTCGATGTTAGTGAACTTTCTCTATTTCTGTTTATCTCCTTTAAAATTAGCTTCGTTCTCCTTTCCCCTTTCATCCTAAACACATCATCACCATGGTTTCTTAGCATGAGCCTTACGCAGTTTCAAAACACGCTGAGTCTCCCTCTTCTTCAAAAGATCCTTCCTGTTTTTCATGCAGTCCATCTTGGTGGTTGAAAGAACCTCGTATACTCAGTGCGAGCGCACATAAGCACTATCCCGCATATGATGCTTGAGCAAGGGAGTGCTATATATATGGGCAATCTTCTTCTGAGTGTTCTTGTAAACACATGAGCAACGAAACAGCACACTCTATAAAGTAAAATAATCATTAAAAAATAAAAAACAAATGACTTATTCTGAGTGGATGGTGTGTGCTATCTCAAGACTTCGCCGCCAAGAGTCGGGCGCCAAGCTAGGTATGGCGCATGCACAGGCGCCTAAATTTCCGGGAGAAGTTCGCATGGGGTAGTTAGCGCGTTCACACGGGTGTTGTGGTGCTCTCTAAACCATGAGATTAGAGCTCGGTCATATGGGATGAGGGCTCCTCGTTTGTTCTAGCATCTCTACATGACGACCATGATGATGAAGAAATCAACAAACGCAGGCTCCCGTCAAGATGACGATCTCCTTGCAGAACGATGACAAAAATGATGTGGATGGAGAAATCTCATGCAAGAGAAATCTGCTCCGTGGACACCAGGCTTTGATACCACTCTTGATGATCGAATCCCGTAGACGCATGAATGTAGAGGATAGCAGAGGAACACAATCACACAAAAGTACTTAGAGATAGAAAGAGACAAGAGACGACACCAGATTGGGTACAATCTCCCCCCACATGCTCTCATGGACAACTCTATGAGAGCATGCGTATTTATAGGTATTTCTTATTATGTCATGAATAGAAGATACATGAGGGCTACACTTTTAATAGCATGCTTTTGCTTTATTTACAAAAATAGCTAAAAATAACTATCTTCTAAAAATAACTTATTTTTCTAAAAATACTCTTCTAAAAATAATCTACTACATATCTCCAAAAGTTCACACTCGTTTACACTTGTTCACACCCTCATGGATCTTCATCTGCTAAATCAAAACACAAAAGACATTAAAATCCTCAAGGCATTAAACCTTCATTCCAAATATTCCATAAAGTATAACAACAACATTATGCACATGCATGAAAACATGTCAAAAGAGGTATCAGCTTTACAAAATGTAGTGTATGCATTGAATTTTTAAGATAAATCCTCAGTCCAAACTCAACCTACTGTCCAAACTGAACCTACTATATATCCTTAACCTGTTTCAACTCCCAATCCTCCATTAGTACCTCGTAATCCTCCAATAGTACCTCAATCAGTTCCTCAAGAAACCGACCAAAGGAATTTCAATGAGCGAAGAAATCCTACTATTAGGAGATGTATCTGGTGTGATGCCACAGATCATCTTACCTATACATGTGGAGCCTTAAAGGAAGAAAAAGAACAACGACTTGTTATTGACATTGACAAGAGGTTGTGCGAATATCAAACACATCTTCCTTTAGCTACGAATTGGGGAAAGGGAGGAATGCAGAAACTCTACGAAAATATTTCTAAATCTAAGAAAGCATCTTCTACTGTCAAATTAGAATGTGTAGATAGTGACTCTGAATCCGAGCAATCTAGAAAAACAAGGAACTACTAAATTGAAGCTTTAATTAAGGCTAGGGATGACATTATGCACAAAACTGCTTGGAACTCACCCGTCGATCAATTCTCGATATATTCACATATTGCAAATGTTGAAGAAAAGAGAAAGTGGGATGATGAGCAAGATATAAATGATGCAGGAAGACGAGTTAGTAGGAGGAAAATGAGAGATGAACCTAAGCCTAAGAAAGTACAATTTGAACAAGGCAAAAGTTCTAGAGCAAATGAACAGAGAAGAAAAGAAATTAGGGAGGGAAAACAACCTATGATCAATGAACCAAAAAAAACTTTAGAGAAATTAGAGGAAACTCCTAAAATAGAAAAACAAACTGAAGAGAAACAAGAAAAGAAATCGAAAAGAATTCCTAAAGCTATTCTTATATCGAAACTAGAACAAAAGGTTGATGCAAAGGAAATATTGTATGATATTCTATTGAAAAGCACAGTAACTATGACATTAGAACAAATATTTTCAATTCCTAAAATTGAGTTTAAAGAAAATTTCATTAAATTAATAAAAGGAAAGAGGTTCCCTCTTTCACAAGAGGTAGAGATGTAGAATGTTGTCGATGTAACTCAATTAATGCATACATCTCTTTCTTCTGACTCAGATGATGAAGAGGAAAATACTTGTAATGTCAAAAAATACGTTTTAGGACCAATCGTGCCAGATGATGAAACCAAACATTTAGAGAGCAACTTTAGGAAAAGCTTTTAGGTAAGAGGCACACCTGAGATGAAGATTAACTTAGATGATCAAAAGAAATCATATTCTGCTTTAGCCCTAATTGATTCTAGGTTTGAGATTAATGTGATTTCAAAAGAGCTCTATGACAAGTTTAAATGGCCAATAGATAAAAATAATGGTTGGATTATGAGAACTGCAACCAATGGATGTGGTTCACTCTTAGGAGCATGTGCAAATATACCTCTCACGATAGGTGGAATCTCTGAGACGTTTGACTTTTTCATTCAGGATAATTGCTCCTATGAAATTATCTTAGGTCAGCCATTTATATGCGAGGCCAGAATGGAAACCAAAGTTATGGATGATGGCTCTGCATACGCAAGAATTTGATCAAAGGATAATTTGCAATCACTCCAAGTAATGATAGTAAGTCATGCTCTTCGTGAGTTCAGAACTTATTATGATCAAAATTTTACCTAGATGCCACTATTGAGCGAGACAACGGTTTATAAAGCAATCCCTAAAAAGATTATAAAATATTATGAAAATTTTTACAAAAGAAAGGGATACATCTTTCAGATTTGTGCTCTTAAATTTGATTGAAGAATATGAACTTATTGTTAATGAATTACGCTTGTAATGAAGCCAAAGTTGAGACGAAATATAAAACTGTCGATAGAAAAATTAAACCTATTGCCCAACCTTTACCAAAAGGGAGTGAAGAGAAATTTAGACATGTCTCAAAAGATCCTTGTTTAGGAGAGCGTACAAATATTGGTCATACATTTACAGATGACACTTTGAAATTAATCAAACTAGGAAATGATGACCAGTTTTTGTTACTTGCTGAACGTGACTTATTCCAAAGAGTGATTAAAAATAATGGAAAGGCTTTTTCATAACATCCCCATGAGATAGGTTGTGCTGACCCACAACTTGTTCCTCCAATGATTATCTTTACTGTGCCTCATATCCCATGGAATCTACGTCCTATACCTGTCCCAAAAGCTCATTTACCTCAGCTTGTGAGGCTACTTAAGGAAAAGATTCACATGAGGATTCTTGAGCCATCATCTGCACCCTACTCTAATAGATGGTTTATTGTTCCTAAGAGAAATGGCAAATTACGATTTATACAAGATTTACAACCTATGAACAAAGTTACGATTAGGAATGTAGGAACTGGCCCCATTGTAGGAGAATTCACTGAAGCATTTGCTAGTCATGCTATCTACTCAATAGGAGATTTATATTCTGGCTATGATCAATTTCAAATTGCTATTGAAAGTAGGGATATTAGGACTATGAAAACTCCTTTAGGCTTAGTCTGCATGTGCACTTTGCCACAAGGAGCTACTAACTCAGTAGCACACATGATGAACACCATGAATTCTGTTTTACATGACTTCATTTCTAATGTAACTATGTTGTTTGTAGATGATATACCTATTAAAGGATGTGAAGAGGATGCAAAAGATGAAACTTTAGATTCTTTTGGCTGTAGGAAATTTGTTGTAGACCATATCTCTGATTGTGAAAGGATTTTCAAGAGATTTGAAGAGGTTGGTCTTACATTTTCAATAGAGAAGTTTGTTTTTGGTGTTAATGAGGTTCTCATAGTTGGTCATTTATGTGGAAATTACAGTCGGAGACCATATCCACCTAAGGTTGATGCCATAAACAAGATTTTTGAGACATGTAGCAATATTAGTGAAGTGAGATGATTTCTTGGTGCTTGTGTGTTTTATTCAATTTGGATTTCTCACTATGCACATGTTGCTAATTGTTTATATGCATTGCTAAGAAAGAATCGGAAGTTTCTATGGATAGAAGAGCACTCAAAAGCTATGAGGAAATTAAAGAAATTGTTTCTTAATGCTCCTATTTTAAAATGTGTGGATTATTCTCATCAAAAGCCCATTATTTTGACTATCGATACGAGTACCATAGGCATAGGATGGGTTATTGGTCAGGACGACAAAGAGGGAAAAAGATATGCCATTAGATTTGGAGCTAAAATATTACATGAAACTCAAAGAAATTAGAAATTTTTCGTAAATTAAACGAGAACTCTGGGGTTTAGTCACCGCATTAAAAACTAATAAAGAATATTTTATAGGAACAAATGTAATAGTAGACACAGACTGTTTACCACTGATAGGAATGATAACAAATTTTTCATCACCCGATATTGCTATGCTTCGATGGATTTCTTACATTAAATTTATAAATCCGGTTTTAATTCATATTATAGGAAAATCTAATTCTGTTGCTATATTAGCTTTCTAGAGCTAGGTATGATGAAGATGAAAAAGCAAAATTAGATACGAATGCCATTAATTATGATTCTCAAGCATATGTGTATGAATAATTTAATATTGATGATTATGAAGGAGAGTGGCAAGCCATTGGAAGGTATCTTAGTACTTTTTTTAGATCACTTACATGGTCCTCAAATAGATTTAGGAATATTGGAAAAAGAGCTAAAAAATCAAAAAATGAATAAATTGTGTGTGGTGTGTGTGAGTAAGTGTTTAAAGAGTGATACATATGAAATGTGTATTTAAAGTATGATTGTGTGTTTAAAGGTGAGGTGAGTGAGAGTGTGTGTTAAAGTGTGATTGTGAGAGAAAAGCGAATTAGAAAGAGTGGTGAATGACTAAGAGAACTAAAGTAGTTTAAAAGAGTGGTGGGTGTGTATGTGCTAAAGGAGGGTGTGTATTAAAAGTGCGTGTGCTCATAAGACTATATATGTGTGTTGTGTTCTTGTCTTCCTTAATGTTTTTTAGGTATTTCTTTATTCCTTCTCTTTCTTTTTGAGCATAGATAATGGTTCATCTTTTCCCTCCCTGCTGCTGGGAACCACATAGAGAGAGGAGGATCGTAGCTCTCAGAGAGGGTTAGAGAGAGAAAAGGGAATCTTTCCCCTTTCTCCATGATTTTCTGGCAGTGTGCTTATGGCCTCAGAGAGAAAGAGAAATTATCTTTCTTCCTCCCCCCCGGCAGCTGTTGCGTATGCACGTATGCATCAGATGAGGCAGAGAGAGAGACTTTGTTTTCTTTTCCTCCTCGACCTTGTGCTGGACGTAGAAGCAGATCATCCATGAGTGCCTACAAGTATGTAGAGGAATTATAGCGCAGACAGAGAGAAAGATTCGCCGTTGTTCCAAGGGAATTTGTTGGCACGCTAATGCTATGAGAAACTTTTGACACAGAGTTATGCTGATGATCAGAGGGAGTTATGGTGTTAAGAATCAGAGGATGTATCTTTATTCTCATGTTCATTCGAACAGGTGGTTGCTGCCTTTGATGGCGCATCACAGAGCGAAGGCTGGCGCCTGTTGTGTGCAATGCTGGAGAACGAAGAGAGAGAGAGAGAGAGAGAGAGAGAGAGAGAGAGAGAGAGGATTCTTGCCTGGCAACGGTCTTGCAGATGAACAAAGCGTGGAGAGATAGGAGGCCCTGGCGGCGTTTTTGGCAGCACGCGATGGAGAGAGAGAGAGAGAGAGAGAGCGAGAGAGAGAGAGAGAGAGAGAGAGAGAGAGAGAGAGAGAATTTAATCTCCCTCCCCCCACGACTGCTATGTCTGACGTGCAGCATGCACGAGAGCGAGAGAGAGAGAGAGAAGTTTTGAGTTAATGTTTTATAAAGGTTAAATTAATTAATTAGTTGAGACACTTTGAGTTTATAAGTTAAGTATTTAATTAATTAAGTAATTGAGTTAAACTTAAATTAGTTATTAAGATGGCATTAGTATGTATACATGAGCATGTAAATGAAGGTAAATGCATGTGTGTATGTTTATGAAAAATATGAATGCGTAAATACATGATATTAGATGTATAATTATGAGTGAGCTTGTATGCATGAATATACATGCTGATCGATGCAAATGCATGAGATATCATGGATGTGCTTGGGTGCATGTGTATGCATGAGAATGTATTTGCATATGTGTGAATGTATGCATTGCTATGCATGATAACATGTTAGTAGGAATATACATATAAATGTGTGATAATATAAGTATGTGCTTAACTTAGCATGTGAATGTGCATTAGCATGAGCATAAAGAGTGTATGTATAAATATGAATACATGAGTGTGTGAGCATATGCACATTAGAAGCATGTGTTAGTGTGTGTGCCCACACATAAGAGCTAATGCATATGGATGCATGACAATGAGTGTTAATGTAAAAGTATGTATTCATAATTGCATGCGTGCATGTGAGCATGATATGTGCATAATCATATTAGTAAGTATTCATATAAGAACTGTATTAGCAGTAGTATGCAACTATAAGTGTATGTGTATGTGTGTGAAATGCATGTTTGTATGTATGCATGGATATGCATAAGAAAGAGTGTAAATATGCATGATCATGATTGATGTGAGGCATGTATGGTGTTCATATGCATAAATGTGTGTATGAGCATGAATTCATGTAAGCGCGTGGGTGGTACATGTAGATATAAAAGAATGTATGTGACATTAAAAGTAATTCATAAAAATATATATGTTTATTATTTCTCATTAAGATTGACTTATGTCTTAATGTTTTTTTGCAGAAATTGAAGATTTCAAAGAGTTGTGAAAGAGCATTGAAAGAGATTGAAAATTATAATCAAAGTATATCAAGCAGGTACAAGTTTTGCTACTTTAGATTCCTTTTCCATATCCTTTTCAAAGCTTACTTTGTCTTTACATCAGAAAACTTGTATAGGATTCATTATAGATCTGCATTAAATTAGCAAATTTTATCCCTCATAAAAACTTTAGCATTATCAGTAATACCATTTAGAACTTTTCATTTAATCAATTGATCATTTATTATTGTGATGTCTATCGAGCCTATAAATGAGTCTAAGAGCACTGAATCTAGGAATGCATCTATATGTAATGAGTCTATGACCCATGATACAAATTCAATAACTTTCATTTTTGATGTGTTATTGCCATCACCTATTAAAATCAACACCCAACCAAAACAAAACATAGCTGCTAACGAAGGAAATGAAGAGGACTTAGAAGTCGAAGAGCTTATCAAAGAACGCATAACGTATGAATCATTATACTCTCCATCATACAAGTATTGGGTAAATAGGTTCCTAGAAGTACAGGCTTATGGAGAAGATTAGGGTGAGGATTAGGATTAGGTCATTTGAAAAGCATTTCACTTTAGATATGAGCTCCTAGAATAACTAAGTAATTATAGCTGTTTAATACTACGAGTAAGATTTCCTCAAGTTTACATAAACACTTGAGGTTGCTCCAAACACCCAGCTTGTGTCGATCGATTTGGCGGATGACTTGATCCATCATCCGAGCATTTACACTACCTGACACCACCACCACCATCTTTATTGATAGTCAAAGCACATTGGCAATTGCGAAGAACCCTGTGTTCCATGCTCGCATTAAGCACATTGAGGTGCATTATCATTATGTCAGGGAGAGGTTCTTTGCCAGAGAGATCAGCTTGGCATATATGCCCATGTAGGAGAACATTATAGACCTTTTTACGAAGGCTTTGCCTAGGGAGAAGTTTGAAGCTTTCCGCAAGGCTTTGGGCTTACTTCCTTTTGTGGATTGATTCCACATGCCTTGGCACTTCCTTATACATGAGTGCCAGCTCCTTGTTCCCCGCATCACTCCTAGGGGGATTTGTTGATATATTTAGGTAGTGATGTGTGTGAACACACTAGGACCACTAGGGCACTTTCTGCCCTCTTTACGAGGTTTTTCCCCCTAGCTTGTATATATGCCTATTTCCCTAATGAGTTACTTATCTTTGTACATTATAGTGGTAATACATTCAGTATTATGTGTTGTGCTCCAAGCTTCTTCTTCCTCCTTGTGTTGTTCATGTGCTTTTGTAGACATCTAACTCCAACAAAATAACCTATTCTTCTCAGAATAATTTCTAGCAAGGATTTGCCAAAGAGTGATACAAGTGTTTGTTGGACGCATGGCTATTTCATATTGGAAGCTCCGATTTCATAAAGTCTTCTTGAAGAGGCTACTCCAGTGTAAACCCTATGCAATACCCAAAATTCAAAGATTTTGGAATTTATCTTCATAGTTGGAAGATACTCTAAAAGTGTAGCAGCATTGTTTTTAGGCTCACCTAAACACATGTATAGATACATTTGAATGAGTATTTGATTGAATTTTGAGTTGAAATTTTGTGAAACAAAACTAGATAGATTGATCTAGATTTTAGCACAATGAAAATGAAATTTGGAGTTTTTTTAATTAGTACAAGGGCTTCAAGAAGATGACCCTGTACATTTTCAGAGTTGGTCGTCAAGTGTTTGACCTTTCCAATGAAATGGTTATGAAACTCTGAGAAAATTTCTAAATCAAGTGGATTTTTAGCCTAATGAAAGCTTGAGAAAAGCTATGTAAGGTTGGAAAAATTCATAGATTTTACATGAGTAAAAGTTAGTTAGACTTAAGATTTAATGTGTTGCTGTTGGAAATTGTTTATGGAGGAGATGTTGTTTAAAGGAAAAGATTTTCCACAGGTTTTTTATGATAATTTTTTAGATGCTGTGATCACCATGGGCTAGCCATGCCCTAGATATTTGTTTTTATTGATCATTGGTTTATGGTGACCATTCTCAGTGGCACAAAGAAGACTATGTCAAAAATTTTAAAAATATCTAGAGTTCTATGAGAGCATGGAGCAGGAGAACTTTAGTAGTTGTTCTCATTTCATATATTTTGGATTGAAAAAAGTTGTATAAATTGCAATTTCTTGTGAGTTAATATTTGTCTCAAGTGCGACAAGTCAATCTTTGATGCAATCTGCATCCTTCTCTACTCTAGTTGAGCTGATTTATTATATAGTTTCTCATTTCTCAACTCAAGATGACTTGATGTTAGAGATAGTTTTGAGTGATAGAGTCGTAGGAATGACTCTATCCTTTCCATAGAGGGAAGGAAATACTTCACGAATACTTCATGATTTCATGAATACTTCAAGATTTCATTTATTATTATTTACGTTTGTAAGTACTCCTTGATTCATTCTTATCGTTTTGAGAGAAGTGTTCAGCTTTAATCTCATACATGCATCTATGTGGGTTATAAAGTTTGGTGGTATGGGACATCAAACTTTGTATTGTACCTAGGTGTAGGACAAAGGGTATGGGAGATAAGTCTCTGATTATTGTATTTTTTTTAATGGTTTGGAGTTCATTCATATGATATACTATTAGACAACAGAGGGGCAATTGAGACAATCACTCTGTATGTGATTGCAAACAAGGCAAGTCCGCAAGAAAGTAGCCTAGAAGTGAAAAGGCAAGGTTTGCATATAAGAACTATGAATAGACAATCACATTAACAAGAAATTCATACAGTACGTACTACTTTATTTGATATGCCTGAGGATAGGCCATGGTATGATGTGAGCTAGATGCTTAACCTAGTGGGTTATGAGTGTGCACACATCTACTTATCATTTTTCAGTGTATTTAGTGGACTCATATTATGGTCCTCATTATATCTAGGAGTGCCAGATTATTACAATAGTTTACTAGAGACACCTCATTCCTAGTTAGGAATTTGATCATATTGATGATCAGATGGTGGTCAAAGATAAAGCAAGTTTCTTCCACTTGGAACATCATGCATGATATTATTGACAAGGCGGTGGTACTTCTACTACTTGCTATACTTTTTTTAGCACGTCTTCACTTGGCATGATGGACTTAGTTTCATAGAGTGGATTGGGATTTACTTTGTATGCGAGATATTTTGATCCATAGTTTGGATTATTATATATGATAGATGGAGATTTTGATCCATGGTTTGGATCATTGACATATTGATATCTTGGTCCATAGTTTGGATTTATTCACAGATTATCATCTTGGATTCACAATTTGGATCATGATGAGACTTTCTTGAGTTTCATTTCATTACAGTGAGTAAGACAAGTAGATTTACTTGAGCTTAGAGTATTAAGTACTATTTGGAAAAGATTTGCATTTATTTTTAGTATTTTTTCATAGAGATTGGGGATATAGTCAAATTGTTTTGGATGATCATAGTATTTTTTTTCATTACCTCTAGTGGAGTAAGTGATTTTGCATTATTATACCATATGACAAGTTGTTAGTGGTTATTACCGGGGGACAAGAGCAAGCTGCCAAGGTCTCTACAAGTGACAAGCCGTCACAAGTTAGTGGTCAAGGTCTAGGCATAGTGAGTTTGAGGATATTCCGACTACTTATGCTATGCACATATGGACTAATCTGGCCTCAGAGCGATTCCTATAGTATGCCCAAGGCAAGGACTACTATTTATTGGTGGAAATGCTAGATAGCAAGCATAGATACTAGTTGTCTACCTTTTGAGCATCTAGTATTTTAGACACCTAGCACACTCTACTCTTATTATTTGGAATCACAAATTTTGATTCCCAGGTTTACAGATCCTTCTATATCATTGAGGACAATGATCTTTAGAAGGCGGAGAGAGTGTTATATTTCAGAGATGTACATGCCTGGAGGAACGAGAAGTTCCTTGCTCGGGGGATAGCCAAGGCCAAAAGCCAGAGAGTTCATACGAGGTACCTTCTCATGATGGCCAGATGAGTAGAGGGACCTTAGAGAGAACTCTAGATGGTGACTAGGCAAGGGCTATACATAGGATGGGAGGTGAGTCCTAGGCATGGCATTCTCCAAATCCCACATCTATGCACATCAATTTCACTTGGGAGAAGAATAGTCGAGTCAGATCGTACAAGATTGAATGCAATTTCTTTAAATTTGGTATTCTCACTTGTATTCATATTCATCTTGTAAGAAGTTGTTCAAAAGGCAAATCAATGTGCTTGAAACAATGAGTAAAAGTTGAAGGGACTATGGATTCAAAGTTTTGAGAAAAATAGATTTAAATTTGAATGAGCATCAATATATAATTTGTAAAAGAGACACTCAATTTATTGAATACAAGAAAGTCAATTGACTGAAAGCCTTTATTAATCAAGTTTGTGACATATCAAAGTTTTCCATATTCGAATGATCTTAGCAAGAATAATTCAATAAATTTGTATTATGAAGCATGAAAAATATATCAGAATATCTTAAATTGGATTTTTGGAATTCCAAGATTCAAACCTATAAACTTTTAGTTCGTTGTGTACTATTTCAACCGCTAAGTCAAGATATGGATGTGATAAGCGAGTATTCAAAAGAGAATGCTGAATTTAATATGTGGCAGTCCCACGTCTTTGAGTTTTCAAATAAACTGTTTCGTTATATCTGCAGAGGTTTAGATTCGAACTCGGGTCATGCAAATGAAAATACTTTACCTTATCCGCGTAGCAAAAAATTTGATAAAAATTTAAATTTGAATTTAATTAAATTGATCCAAAGATAAATCATGAAATAATTGGGTAATGTTGTGAATGGGGTAAATCTAAAACATCAAGTTAAGTTTAAGAAACTCAAAGAATAAACATTCTTTTTATTTATTCATCAAAGCTCCACTACGAAGGTTGCTGATGTATCCGATTTCGTTCTATTCCGAACCTCTGTGCCCCCAACAATCAGTGCCTACAATTAGAAGCTACATCTAATTGCGCTAAAAGATTCCACCAAAATCCGCATTCTGCCTCCAAATTTCCCGGCTCATAAATGACCAATTAAATGTTGGTATGATCCCAATTCTTCCAAAATCCCCAATGTATTGCTCCTTATATAGGTGATGAACAACAACAAAAAAAAAATAGCTTCTTTGTTGTCTTTTTTTTTTTGGCCAAATGGACATCTTAGAAAAGCCGTCACCAAAACTAATCGCCAAAAAATTGGTCATTGTGATGCTTGACAAATCCATGTGATGTACTCATATGCTTCAATATGTTCCTTTAGGGCATGAGAAGGCCAAATAAAGCATTGCCATAGAAATGCGAGAGAAGATCCTACATATGTTTTGCATGCCCTTCTCGTGCACAAAAATATCTCATGAGACAAAAGCAAAAGAATATAGAAAATTTTGATTTTGTCATTAATTGATTTGTTTACATCAATTGGCTTTGAGCTTCTCAATGACTCTCTTTGGATGCTCAAAAGCCATAGGTAGGGTGTATGTGATCAAAACTAACCTTGCTATATCATCACTATATTTCACATCTATCCCTAGAGATACACCTATTTGACCTAAGACTTTTTGGTGGAAGTTGGAACGGTAAGTTGTAATTACAAAGGACTTTTGAACTAAAGAGACACAATTGGTCCCCTAAGTAATGGTTGATAAACAAAGCAATTTAATTAAGGCCTTCAGCGACCATGTCATGAAGTGGCACTAAGGAATATACTCTTTATGGATAAATAAAGAAGGTTCTTTGGGAAATTTCCCAATGTAGTTTGCAAGGGATGAGCCACCTCCACGAGACACTCGATCCCCTCTGCTCCTAGTTGCAAACTTATCCACTTCGATCACTTCCTATACAATGTTTTGTGATTAGTATCTGCATGTGGTTGTAAGAACGAATGCCATCAATTGGAAATAATTACATCGTTAACTCTATCTTCTTGTCCTCTCTTTGGAAGATGTAAATTAATGCTAGAGTGGGAGATCCCACTCTCCTCGATGACTGGTGAGCTAGGAACCTTTGATACCAATATCCTTTCTTATGCATGATTGAATTTCTCTTCAGTGATTTTTTGATGTTCACTTGTAAGTATGTCATCACAAACCAATTTTATTGTGTCTTCCATGACTTACCGAATGGAAAAAACTTCTTCTCCAATAATTTTTCTAAATTTGTAAAAAAAGTTTGAATATTTAGGGTTTTCGAATCCTAATTCTTGAGTCATGTAGACTATTTCTTGCAAATCACTATTATGAAAAGCATTCTTTATATCCAATTGACATATTGGCCACCTCCTAGATGCAAAAACCCTAATGATTGCCCTAATTATGGTCATGCTTGCAATTGATATGAATGTTTCTTCATATTCAGTCCCATACGATTTTGCCATAGGCCTTGCTTTGTACATAGTACTTGTACCATCAGAACTTTTCTTCACTCTGTACATCCACTTGTTTCCAACTACCTTCATCCCTTCTTGTCTTGGAGCCACAATCCATGTGTTGTTGACGTCAAGGGCTTTGTACTCTTGTTCCACAGCTTCTTGGCAATCCTTTGTGTTCTTGACCTCTACATAGGTAGAAGGTTCATGACCTTTCATCACCCTAGACATAGAAGCATAATGCCTAGTAATATAACTATCATAGAAAAGTCTTACGATTGGATGTTTTACCATTGTTTCCCTTCTTTCTTCTCCCTTTGGTGGAATAAACCTTCTTTGCCTTGGTGCCTTGATTTTTGCTTTTGATGTAGCTTCCCCTTCTGACATAGATTCTTCAAAATCTTCAACTTCATGTCCATCTTCATCAAGCTCTACCAATCTTTCCTTTCCTTTATTCATTGATTGATGGGCTGAATCCATGACTGAAATTATTTCTATGCTTGGACCATTGATGTCCAAGATATCTTGAAGCCTAGCTTCATATCTCCTCTTTGGCTCTTCAATATCTTCAACCTGCAATGGAACTTTGGAAGCATACCATGGTTTTAGTTCATCAAACACTACATCTAGATACCCTTAAATTCTTTGTATTAGGAATGTAGCACCTACAACCTTTTAGCTCCATAGCAAAACCAATAAACATACATCTTTCAGCCCTTGCATCCATCTTACCTCTCAATCCTTATGGCACATGTGTAGGATACACACTCAAAGATTCTAATGTGTGAAAGGTCTATTTTCCTTACATTGTATGCCTCGTCAAGTGTCATGTCATGTACCCCTGATATTGGACACTTATTCTTAAAGTACACAACAATAGATATAGCATCTACCCAATATGTTAAAGGCACATACATTTCATTTAACATACTACTAGCAATTTTTGCAATATACCTATTCTTCCTCTCTGCCATCCCATTTTTTTTTAGGGAGTATACATGCAAGTGATGTTCCTCTTTATACCGTGATCCTACAAGACATCACAAAAACCATTGGAGAAGTATTCTCTCCCTCAATCTCACCTTAGGGTTTAGATATCGAAACTTGTCTCCTTCTCAACTTGTGCCTTAAATCTTTTGAATACATCAAACACATCTATGTTTTGCTTTATACAATACAACCATACTTTTCTAGAGTACTCATCAATGAAGGTTAAAAAGTACCTTTTACTTACCAGAGTGGCTCTTTGGTTGGCGCCCACATATCTATGTTGTTGAGATATCATGCTCAACATGTGATGATCTAGGATGACATGCATCACTTGTTCATTTCTCTAACATGTATAGTGGTCATGATGGTATATGTCAAGGATACTTCATTGAGCTTTATTATATTTATCTATCACGTGAGATGGCACATTTTCTTTCTTGCCAACTCACTCATTTGTTTACATTAAGATTTTCATTATGTATTGTTCTTTATATATTACACTTGTTGTATTGTTGTTTCAGGTCATTCTTGTATGTGTGTGTGATTCTCTTGGATTATGAGTGTGTGTGTATGAGCTCTATTCCTTATCCCCTTCCTCATGATTCACAAGCGACTTGAGATTGCTACAAAAATTGGTGTGAAGGGAGAAGGCCTCAAAATATTTTTGGAAGTTATCCCTTTAGGGTCACTCGTTTTTGTCAAATTCCTATTTCGGAGCTATCTCCACCTTTGTTCCGAGCCCACAATATTGGGCCCATAGAAAAATCAAGTCATTTCACAAAACTATAACTTGTGTCCTAGATCTAGAATTTCAAGTGATTCTATGTACTATTGATACATGAAAACTGTGTTTTTCTGAGATCGAACTATCATGTCAAAGTGCAACAATGTTCAAGTAGAAGTACTACTTATTGTGAATTGCTGTAAAAATGGAAAATTTAGATGGAATGAGTCAGCTTATGAGTTACAAGGTGTTCAAGAACAACTTGTTGATATATTTAGGTAGTGATGTGTGTGAAAACTCTAGGACCACTGGGGCACTTTTTTCCCTCTTTAGGAGGTTTTTTCTCCGAGCTTGTATATACGCCTATTGCCCTAACAGGTTACTTATTTTTTGTACATTCTAGTGGTAATACATTGAGTATTGTGTGTTGTGCTCTAAGCTTCTTCTTCTTCCTCCTTGTGTTGTTCGTGTGCTTCCACAAACATCTAATTCCAACAATTGGTATTAGAGCAGGTTGTCGCTTCACCTACAACATCATGGACACCTCTCCAGTTGTAGTCTCAAAATCACACAAAATTTGGTTAGCATACTCATGGTGTTTCAGAGATCAAAACAGCTTTCATTGTATGGTGCCGAAATCAGGATCTGAGATCGTTTTGGCCTCCCAACACACTATTGCAGCACTTGTGTAGACTATTTCTTTTTTTTGTGCCAAAGGTATATACCCATTTCGGTTCGCCCATATAAGCATCAAAGTCTGCTACAGATTTAGTAGAATTTATCTTGGCAGTTGTGTTCAACTTTTTGAGATACAATCAATTTTCTACATCAAGGTATTTTAGTCACCGAGCATGGCTGAAAGCCCTTATGTATTCTGTATGTGGATGTTGAGGATAAGTTGGATGGTACAAACTACCCATTATGGGCTTATATGATGCGACATGTATTGGTTGCAAAAGGACCATGGAACATTGTGGAAGGTGTTGAAAAATCTCTTATCACACCTGTAACTGTTACAACTGTAGGTACTGAAGCTGATGTAGAAGGTGTCGAAGATGGTGATATTCTGTAGATTCTTGTTTGTGCTACGGTTTTTGCCACACCTACTATAGAGCAAATTCATTGGGATGGCAGAGATGCTCATGCACATGCATTGATAGCCTTTTGTATCAAACATTCCATTATCCCTCACATTCAGTCTTACAAAATAGCTAAGGATGCTTGGATACACTTACCACATTCTACTAGGTTAGGAATGAGGCTCGTGTTGCTTAGCTCTGAAAACACTTGGAGAGTGAGCACATGAATGAAGGTGATTCTATGAACAATTTTTTGACAAAGATCAAGGATTTGAAGGAACAATCGATTTTTGCTGATGAAGTCCTTCTTGACAGTTCACTCTTGCAGACTCTTTTGAATGGTCTTCCCGACTCATATTAGAGTTTTTCTTCTACTCTTGATTTGATGATATGAAATCCAAATGCCTTAACATTTGAAGAGTTAGTTTTTGTTTTGTTGCAGGAAGACCAATCTAGGCAGAATAGGTCTATTATGCATGTTGCAGATCAAGCTTTTCTGGCTAGTCAGAAGGGCAAAGGAAAATGAAGCTCTTTTACTAGTAAGCAGAAATTTGCAAATGCTGCACATTCGAAGAAGGAAGACAAAGATGAGAAGAAATCAAAAATTTTTTTGCAAATACTATAAAGCAAGTGATCATGTTATTAAGAGCTGTTCAAAACTGGCTGCTATAGAGGCAAAGAAGAAGGAGGCTAGAATGGTTGTTGTAGAGGCCTCCACACTGAAAACAGAGTCTGCTTATCTAGTGCAGAATGAAGAATGGACATTTACTACTATTTGCAGTTTTGACCCATCTTCTCATGACCAGTGTATGTTTGCAATAGACTCAGATGTTTGGTACTTTGATAGTGGAGCAACCAAACATATTATCTCGTAGCATAGTTTCTTCTCTTCACTCGAGCCTGCCCCTATAGGGAATACTATTACATGTGCCAACAACTCCTCTTATCCTATTATAGGAGTTGGTAAGATCATTCTCACTATTGTTGATGGTAGTTCTTTCACTTTGTTAGATGCTTTAAATGTGCCATGGATCAAGAAGAATATGTTATCAGTTTTGGCCTTAGACAAGATTGGTTTGGCTGTGAAATCTATTGATGAAAAATGTATAGTTCATGATCTGTCAAATGGTCACATGATTACTGCTTCTGACATTTTATGTCGTGGGCTGTATAAGCTCATAGACTATGAAAGATTTGTGAATGATTTGGCATGTGTATTACATGATTGCCAAGCTATGTCAAATGCAAAGTTTGGCATGCACACTTTGGTCATCTAAATTTTGCTAGTTTGCTACGCCTACAGAAATCTGAAATGGTGTCCTCTTTGCCCAAACTTGAGGTCATTCCTCCTTCCAAAAGATGGTTCATTTTGGGCTACTTAGAAATTGGAGGTTGTACATAATGATGTCTGTGGTCCTATGCAGACATCTTCTTTTGGAAACTATCTTTACTTCATGACTTTCATTGATGATTTTTCCAAGCATGCATGGGTATATCCACTCAAAGCAATGTCCAAAGTTTTTATGTGCTTCAAAGAGTTTTCTGTTTTTGCTAAAAATCTATTAGCATGTAAAATGGACACCCTCCGTTTTGATCGGGGGGGCGTATATGTCTTCTGACTTTAATGCATTTCTGGCCAAACATGGGATAAAACATCAAACAGCAAGTCGTAACAAACAAGAACTATGTCGTAAAAAGAGAACACTCTCGTCAAAAATCAAGCAAATGGCAGCTTATGTTTGAGATTACTTTATACCAGTATACATATATTACAAAAATGAGGTGAAAACATGTGATTTTTGACATTTTTTGTCATTTTCTCATTAAAAAAGAGCTCAAAATGTAGTCAAAATTTCACTATATAAGGCATTGACATGTCCCAAAATGTATATGATAAGACATTGACATGTCCAAAATCTATATGATAAGACATTGACATGTCTAAAATCTATATAAAGAATGTAGAACTGAATAGTTCTTATACAAAAATAACATTTTAGAGATATTTTTAATGGGTGGATATCTGATTGTTATTCAAAATTGCTACAAAACATGGTTTCATTAACCAAACTACTTCGAGGCATTCACAAAAGCACTAAAAATGTCTGAGAGCTTCAATGCATCTCACAACTTTGTCGATCTATGTCTACACCCTCATCATCTGATGCACTTGATTCAGTCTCATACTGTTGAGAGCTCTCTTCTTCTTCTTCTATATCCACAAGAGCTCTATCTTCATCCACGTACATACCAAATTCTGCAGGATCATGCACAACTCTTCTTGTTTGCCTATGATTTCCTGTACCACATACATCTGGAAGCTTTTGTTTTATCATGTTGATGGTTGCTTTCCTTAAGTGACCTGTTTTTGTCAAGGAAAAATCATAAACAAGAATATCTACATCATCCATTTTAAGAGTGGATGTGCTTCGAATATTCTTTTTCTTTTTTGAACCTGTTCGTTTAGTATCACACACCATTTCTAAGTTATATTTACCTGTGAATGCATTACTACTTTTAGTGTAATACCAATGCACCATCAAAGCCTCTATTCTTCTCTGATCAATATCTTTAGTTATCTCTAAAACCTTTGCAATCCAAAATGGTCTGGTAGCCTCATCACCATCAGCAAGAACTGCAATAAGTGTTCCAACATTTATCTCTATTAAATTTCCTTGCCATCTTGCTTCTGCCTGTTTTGTCATCTTTGGGCCTACATAAATATTTCTTTCTGGTGGATGTATAAAACTTTGAAGTGCATCTGCATTACATGCTTGGGCCACATTCACGGATCTTTGTGTACAAAAATCCCATGTGAATGGAACATCAACTGGCCAGTGACCTGCAATTGTATACTGTATAATCTCTTCTTGATGATTGAAAAAGTCCTCCCACCAAGATACATCTTGATCTCCAGCATATTTTTTTGCACGCTCAATATGTCTCTTCTTTTCAATGAGTGCATGCATCCAACTTTTACTTTGATCAACCACATTTCCACATCTTTCTGTATTGTTTTTATCTTCATATGGTGATTGTTCTGCACCATACACTGTTACAGTAGACAAATTAGGCACCTGCAATAAGAATCTGCATCCCTCTTTAGGCTCCCACCCAAGAGAAGATGAATACTGCTTTGCAAATAAAAGGGTTATTTCATCAACCCTCCTCATCAAGAATACATGGTTGAAACTAATATTGTGCAATGGAGCCAAAACCTTAGCACTGTTATCAAGGCCCATTGAGCAAAAGTGCTTAAAGTCATAAATCTGTGTGAGGTGTTGAACTTCTGGTTTTGGAGTATATGCTTCTGAAATCAGCTCAGATAAAATCGGAAGAGTAAAAGCATTGTTACGTGCCAACTTCTTAGAGAAAGTACTGAACATTTGATCAATATGATCATGAGTGTGGCCAACCAGAAGGAAATTTACCTTAACCTTCTGAAATACCTGTTTTTCAACAAGCATGCTTAAATATCCAAAGACTGTAGAATTTTTATTCTCTCTTGCAGTATTATCTAGTTGCAAATATAGAGTTGGTGGCAAAAGACCCTTCCATGATTGCAAAACATGATGAATGACAGTAACTGTAAGGTTTGGATCATTATGCACATTCGGATATGTGAAGAAAACCTTGGACATTACAGTTCCATTGTATACCAAAGCACCAACCAAATGCATTTGCACAAGGACTTCATCTCCAATGTCCTTAGGGATGCGATAAAAATGTGGCAAACAAGTTTTTTTTTGATCCATACCATCGATCAACAAACACATATAACGCTTCGGATTTCTGAGTGCTTTACTTCGATGATGAATTGCTTTCTTTCTCTCTAAAGCTTGACTCTCACGATGGTTGTTAAGAAGGTTTTTAAAATTATTCTTTTCCTGTGGTGTTGTAGCCCCTTTTGCCATGTTTTTCAAAGTGGCACAAACTGAAGATTCACCCATTCTAACTTTACGAGGAATAGAAACATTGTTAAACTCTTTCTTCCATAATCGAGTAAAGTGACGATACAACACATACTTCTCATTTCTATTTTCCATGTCTTCTCTATATATTTGAAATACCTCTCGACGAGTAAAGTTATCTGACAAGTGCAACCTTCCAGTTGTAGGCATAACCTCACAATGCAAGCTAAAATAGTTCATCATCCAATTCATTGCATGACGTCCAACAGATCCTTTGGTCCCAACATGGAACGTATCCAAAATGAGATCCCCATTCAAAAGCCCTTGTTGAACCCTATGTATTCTAAAATTTCCCACACCCATTGCAATTTTAAATGCAGCCCTACAACATCGCATCCCTTGACTAAAGAAGTATTCAAAACCAACACGTGTTACTGACATATTATCCTCAATCATTTGCATGCGAGAAACAAGGTATATATCCTGCCTTTCACTATCTAAATGGAGGAATTTTTCTCTTAGGTGCTTTAGTTTCTTCATTCCTAAATTGTACAAACATTTCAAACCACAACAATGCTTCATAATATCCAATGCAATCTGTCTATCTGAAGTAAGAAATTTAAATCTTTTTTGACTTACTTCACGATGCCTTCTTTTAAATCGTAGATTGAGCTTGCTTTGCTTTTCCGTTGCTCCACATGCACTTGAGTCAGAAGGGAGATCAATGGTTGGATCAGATGGGAGATCAAGAGGTGCATTTGGTTGAGCAGCATTGCACTGTGAATTGGATAACTTAAATGACTCAACAGGAAACATGGAATCATCAGCACGTCCTAAATCATAGGGATCATCACTTCTGTGGAAAGGGTCAACTGAGAACAATGAATCTGAAATTGTATCAATATGAGCAGAAGAAGCTGATGCCCAAGCATCCACTGAAAAGATTGAGCTCATCTTCACTGAGCTCACAGAAGACTGAAGATGAATGACCTTTTTAAATAAGTAGAAATCCGAGATCAAGTGAAGATGTCACATCAAATGTCCCATCAAGAAGATATGAAATCAGAAGTTTATTAAAGTACATTAAATAACATTAAACATCAAATTACATCAAATAACTTAATTACTCAAATATACACTAATAAGGGAACCAAAGATTTGATTCACTTTTGAAATGAGAAACACAGTTGATTTCTAACTAGATATGAGTCATTGAGTCTTAGCATTGTGAGTGAATCAAAATATATCCAAGTTGAGTTCCAACTGGATTATATATTAAAATTGGTTGTAGTAGTGCCATTGAAGACTATACAAGAAGAAATTTTACCTTTGGTAAATAAGATTTCAAGGATTAGGTTTTATTGTGGTCTTGGCTAGATCTCAAAGAGGTAGATGAAAGTATATTAAAAAAGAATTATGTGTAAAAGAGGTACACGGAATGTTTATTCATACATTGATTTTCCATTTCAGCAATGTGTTACAAGATAAATGTGAATATGAACTAAAGTGAGGAGGATAACACTATAAAGATGTCATTAATCTCCCATATTCAACACAACTTAGACTTGAAGTGTAATTTCCATGCAAATGTATATAAATAGTTGCAAGGTTCTTTACTTGAATGTTTATTCATACATTGATTTTCCATTTCAACAATGTGTTACAAGATAAATGTGAATATGAACTAAAGTTTAGAGGATAACACTATAAAGATGTCATTAATCTCCCATATTCAACACAACTTAGACTTGATTTTCTCCCAAGCAAGAGATTCTAAGAAAACATTTCTACATGAGATTAGACATCCTCATGTACATACCATACTCTTGCCATTGAAGTGTAATTTCCATGCAAATGTATATAAATAGTTGCAAGGTTCTATGAATATTTCATTAAAGTGGCTCTGAAACAGCCTATTTGTGTGAGTGGTATTCCCTGGTTAGATTGGTTGATAGATATAGTTAGCAACTGGACTCATTCAGTTAGATCCAGTTAGTCTCTGGTTCAAATTACCCAATTGCCTATAAATAACAGAGGAGGAGATCATTCTCATTTTCAAAATCCACGAGCAAGAGAGAGCAACAAAGCACAGACAGCTATGGAGCACAGAGCTCAACATACCAGCAAGGCAACTCTGATGGAGAAGAAGAATGTTGGCAAGAGTACTAAGAGGTAGACAAAATCATACCATAAAAAAAGATTCCTAAAAGATTCCCTTTGTATGTTTGTGTAAAGAGTCTGCTTTCTAGGTTTTTATTTTTCTTAGCTCTAAAAATATAGATCCAATGAGGGTACACCTCGATGCCTGGCATCGACTTTGTGTGCAAGTCGATGCCAGGCATCGACTTGCAGGTGCAAATCGATGCCAGGCATCGACTTGAGGCTTCAAGTCGATGTCTGGCATCGACTTGCAGCCTCAAGTCGATGCAAGGCATCGACTTGCCTGGCATCGAAGTTGGCCTGAAAGTCGATGCCAGGCATCGACTTTAGGGTGCAAAATCGATGCCTGGCATCGACTTTTGGGTTCAAGTCGATGCTAGGCATCGACTTTTAGGTTCAAATCGATGCCAGGCATCGACTTTTAAGTGCAAGTCGATGCCAGGCATCGACTTTGTGTGCAAGTCGATGCCCGGCATCGACTTGAGGGTGCAAGTCGATGCCAGGTATCGACTTATACCTGGCATCGACTTGCACCCTCAAGTCGATGCCGGGCATCGACTTGCACACAAAGTCGATGCCTGGCATCGACTTGCACTTAAAAGTCGATGCCTGGCATCGACTTGAACCTAAAAGTCGATGCCTAGCATCGACTTGGGCCTTTGAAAACCACATTTACGTATGAGCTGATATTTCCAAGCGCCTTCAGGGATGTGGAGTCCAAGAGTGAGAGGCCCTTCAAGAAGCTGAGAGTCACCATGGGCTCTGGTGATCAGCAACGTGACAAAGGCATTGGTCACCAAGCAAAACCAAAGAAAATTATTGCATCCTTATCCTCTGAGAAGGCCAGCAACCCGCTAGGAATATCCTCTGGTGGACAGAGTAGCATCAAAATTCCTGAGGATGATACAACTATGAAGGATAGGTCAAGGGACGCTGAGGTCTTAAGGACAGATCGTCCACTACGGGACATGACAAATCTGGAGTGGTGCCTTCAGTATGTTGAAGAAAAGAATGCAGTCCTTCTTGTGTTCGCAGGGGCATATGGGAGAGGAAAGATCACGACAACACAAGGTTTTCAGTATGGACTTGTGTACAAACTCGATTATGAAGATGAGGATTCTGACAACCTCCTTTTCTTGGTAGAGACATCGAAAGGTTTGAGAAATGTTATATGCAAGATGGATTTCTTGTGCCCAGAGTGCTGTGTTCCAGATGGTCTAGCTGAGATATGCAGGGACTCAGTCAATCTTATCAAGGACTTGATGCCATGGATCCAGGGCAACATCATGCCAACACAACAGAAGATGACAACCCCTATAAAGGCAAGGGGTAAGCAGAGCGTGCAGAAAAAGTTTCAAAAGAAAAAGAAGAGAATTTCAGAAGAGGAGTCTTCTGACTCAAGCTCTAGCTCTGAGGATATAATTGTTGCACCTCGTGGAGAGCATGCCTCGGGTGTTCTTGGTACTGAGCAGAACAAGATGAGGGAGGACATAGCTAAAAGAAAAGTTGTGAAGAAGGGGCAGTTGTTCCACCTGCCAATCAATATCATCCACAGGCCACCAATAGATCCAGTCATAGGGAGGAGGCCCCTTGAGATCAGGGAGCCACACAATTTGCACGTGCAGAATCTTAAGAAGAAAATGAAAATAAATCCTCATGCTACTGTTGTGCCATTCCTTGTCATGGTGGATCCGAATGAGTGCAGCTCTGTAGACGAGTTCAATGAGGGTTTGTTTGAGGATTATACTTATTATGTGATTGGAGGTTCACACTCTGCAGAGGCCCGTAGACAACTAGTGAAGGAGCACCCTACCACATTTTTCTTTAGGTATGCAGAGTGTAAGATATATGCTGGTCTTACAACTGAGGAAGCCAAGCTTCTTGCTTGAGATCACAACAATGACAATGACTACAGGCAAAAAATGTCCTCCATAGAGAGAATTCGGTTCTTCCACCATGAATATGAAGATTGTCTTGTGAAGGAAGCTCGAAGAATACATCCCAATCTATGAAAGCAATGCCTTATTGAGATTGGAATTGCACTGGATGAGAATAGAAATGCTGATGCTTTGAGGAAATATGATCCATGGATCTACGGGATAAAATTTTCACTATGTGGGAGAACAAGGAGGTCAAGGGCCAGAAGCAACGAAAGTCGAGGCCAGACCCACAGGTTGATCTGAAGGGAAAGGGAAGGAAAGTTGACCTCTCAATTGAAGAGGCTCCTGAGGACATGAAGCTGACACCATGGAGGGCCCTTCAAGGAATCAAGGATGATACATTGATTATATCAACTTTGTCAAGGGTAATCTCCAAGGAGTTAAGCCTGGAGGAGATGGTGACTGAGCTCAATAAGTATGTATGTTATTCTCAGATCCTTTTTCCCTCCTCCCATGTTTCTGGTCTAACCTAGTCTCTTTTTTATTTCTGTGACTGTAGTCATAAAGTTTACATGAAGATTCAGGAGGTGATGATGAAGAGGCTGGGTTGCTTTTCTTGGATAGAGGTCCAAGCAGACTATCCAACCACATCATCCTACAAAGCTTTATCAGAATATTTCATCCTGTTTCGTGATTGGCTAGGTTCTCTTTCTGAGGTTGTGCCTGGTTTGCCATTAGGTTAGATGCCTTAATTCACCAAACCAATTTGATGCCAGGCTTTTAGTACGAATTCGATGCTTGGCATCGACTTACGGCTAAAGTCGATGCCTGGCATCGACCTGCAGCCAAAAGTCGATGCCTGGCATCGACTTGGGGGCATAATTCGATGCCTGGCATCGACTTGCAGCATAAGTCGATGCCTGGCATCGACCTCGTGGCATAAGTCGATGCCAGGCATCGACTTATGTCCCAAAGTCGATGCCAAGCATCGACTTTCAGTAGAAAGTCGATGCCTGGCATCTACCCCCACACGAAATCGATGTCATGCATCGGTTCCTTATGTTCTGTTTGTTGTATTGAAGAGCTCATTTAATTGTCTTTCCACTTTTTTTTGCAGAAACCAAAGAAAAGTAAGTCTACGGAGCTACTAGATGATTGCCCCCCTGCATTCCTGGCTCACATTCAAAGAGCAAGGCATGAGAAATCTAGGCTGAAAGCCAAGGAGATGGATTTTGATGATGAACCTGATCTAAAATGTTTCTCCAATCCCCTAGACCCCCTTAGGCCTGTATATTACAATGTATTCTGTAGTGATGTAAATAATATTTGTTCTGTTGTGCCTAGAAAACATTTCTCCCTTCTCATAGCGGACATACCCTATGGATTTAGGATGTTGGGATCAATTAATGATGATGAACCCTTCAAACACCCTCAGATTCGGAAGATGGTCACTGATTTTGCAGAGTTGACTATGTCTCCTCTTTGGAGGATAGTAATTTTCCATAGCAGAGACCAGTCTTTCTCTGTTTCAACTGCTCTGAAGGCAAGATGTCATGTTGTGGAGTGCCTCACGTGGTAAGTAATCTTCTTTCTGTCTCCGTGGCTTTAATGATGCTCTCTGTGACTCATAGTTCTTGTTTGCAGGGTGAAGACAAACGTAAATCACACTCCTTTGCATAGGTTTGTGAGCTCCACTGAATGCATTACAGTTGGCTATTATGATGAAGTAAGCAAAAGGAGAGTCATGGAGCATTGCAATGAGAATGGGATCTCAAATGTGCTCATGTTCCCAGCCATTACCAAGAAACTTCGTCATGTAGCTGGGGACATGACATTGGTTAACCCCTATCAGAAGCCACAAAAACTCATAATGAGATTGCTTCAGCTATTCTCCAATGATGATGACTGGGTCCTAGACCTTTTTTCGGGCACAGGTAATTTCAATTTTCACAATTTTCATTAGTCATGGTTGATTGACGCCTCTAAGTGGTTTTCTTCTGTTTTAGGAACGACTCTAGCTTGCTCCTTAAAGATGTTCAGGCACTGCATAGCTGTGGAGAAGGATGATGCTCAAGTGAGCTTCATTAGAATGAGAATCAATGGGCTGAATGAATGCCCAGATGAAACAGTGTCTGTGATTTGCTTCTATTGTTGCGGCAGTTGTTGTGATAAAGCGATTAGCAGATGACCCATTGATTCTAACTCAGAGAATACGAGGATGGATGGGAGTGGAGGAGGGTGACGAGGTTGGGACGAGGATGCCGTGAGGAGTTGTTGGGAGTTCGGTGGAGAGTAGTTAGGTGATGATGAAGAAGAGGCTGTGGCTTCGTTGGGGTGGGTGGGTTGTATAGGGATAATGGGTTCGGCTGGGGGTTCAGATGGATGGATAGGAAGAACAGTAGTTGCGGTGATTACCTTTTCGGTGGGTTGTGTAGTATCTTCGGCTGTGGAGTCAACTGCCTTAAGCAGCTCTTTGAGTGCTTCTTTAGCAACTTGTTCTTGACCTGCCTGCTGTTCTTCTTCAGACTGTTGCTGGGATGCCTCTTCTGTAGAAGTTGTGTCGGCTTCAGTCCAATTTTCCTGTTCTTGTTGCTCTTGAGAAGATGATTGTGCGGAAGATTTGTGCTGCATTGATGTGGCGGTATCATGGAATGTGTCTTCGTCTTGCTTTTCTTCTTCTTTGTCATTCCCTTCGTTTCCTTCGACTGATCCCTGGGCTTCACTTTCAGAAGAACTTATTCTGATTCTCTTTCGTCTGAAGAGTTGATTCAGCTCCTCTTCATCTTCTTCCTCATCGTCCCATAACTGTACAAATTCCTCATGTCTTAGAACAGGCCCTCGGGGTGGTGGTTGTGCCGCAAGGATGGCCGGAAAAAGGAAGGATAGTATATGCGGCAATCTAGACCTTGGCGTGCCTCCCTTGTTCACCTGTTTGATTATTGCTACGCATTCCTTGTGAATGCGGTGGAAAAAGTATGAGGCAAAATTCACTGGTTCACGGGAAGCTAAGTCTATGGCTGAGTAGAAGGGGCGAGATATGCCGTAAGTTTGCTTCTGGAGGTTTAGGATTGCTACTAAAAACTGAAGGGCGGATCTCTCTGGTTTCGATCGACACAGAATCGCATATTCGTTTGATGAATACCTAGGGAACAATTGTATCATGGTTGCTACAGTGAGGTTTGGGCCATTTTGTCGACCTTGCGAAGGGAGTCAAAATGACTCAGCGAAGGTTTGGAATGTGATCAATGTACGGGATTTGGAATGTGATCAATGTACGGGATGGTAGGGAGGTGATTGGCCAAATCTGCTCTGTAGCAGGTGTGTTGGCGATGGCGGAGATTATCTGGGCGAAGAATGGGTGGGACTCCACTGAATGCCAAGGCAGTTCAGCAAAGTTGTTAAGCCCACGAATGCGCAGGAACTCTCCTACGTCGGCAGGGAGTCCATCACGGAAGGCGGCGTAGTTAGCCAAAGCTTCCATGGTGCAGACAAAGACAGCAATCACAAAACGCAAACACACAGGGTATACACGAACATACAAAGCACACAAACACAGTAGCGATTTTTGGCAAAATGGAGAAGGCTAAGTAGATGCGCTGCCGGGGAGAGCAATCAAAATCACTAATCATCGCGCGGTATTGAGATGATAATTCTTAACTTCGGTGTGCATGCATGAGTAGCTGGAAAGGGTAGGGCGGCTTTAGTCATAAATAGGTTTCAAAACGTGGATATTTACAGACTTATTTTATTAAGCACGCAAAATAAAAGAAAAGAAAAGGAAAAGAAAAGAGAACGCCAAAAGACACGGCCAACCGCAAAACGTTTCAGTGCGGGTTAGATGCGTGTTGATACGGCCACAACTTTGATCCATTTATCACCTTTGTAAGAGGAATTCAGATCAAAGTGGTCAACCAAAAAGCTGCTGGGCCCACTTGTTCAGAAATCCGGTAGGGACCAAACCATTGTAACTTGAATTTGCCAGCAGAGCGATTCGACTTTGCATTGTAAAAGAGTACAAGTTGTCCCACCGAAAAAATTGGAGTCTTTAGATATGGATCATGTGTTCGAGCTTGTCTTAGCTCTACTTCCTGCATAGTCAAAAAATTGTGCCATCGTTGCTCGTCTAATCCTCTAAGTGTATCCAACCGAAATGACAGTGATTCTTCAGGTAGCAGTTTCTGAGTGATTGCTACTCGTAAACTTGGTATAACTATCTCCATCGGTGCTATTGCTTCTAATCCATAAGCTAGTTTGAAAGGGGTTAATCCTGTTGTTACCTTGTATGTAGTCCGATATGCCCATAATACTGCAGGTAGCAGTTGATCCCATCTTTCTAGTGCTTCCGTGATCAATTTCCGAAGCATATTCAACAAAGTTTTGTTTGTACTTTCAGCCAAACCATTAGCACGAGGATAATAAGGAGAACTAAACTTATGCGTGACTTGGAACGAATGTGTGAGTACTTTCATTAAATTGTTGACAAAATGAGTGCCTTGATCTGTAACAAGTTCCAGTGGTAAACCAAAATGTGGAAAGACATCGGTTAGCAGACACTTTGCTACTGCAACAGCTGTAGCAGATCGTAAAGCCCAGGCTTCTGCCCATTTGGTAGCATAATCTGTACATGTTAAAATATAACGATTATTACTGAGGACTGCTGGAGGTGTAATTGGTCTGATAAAATCTAGACCCCACTTCTGGAAAGGTTCCAATGGCAGGATAGGTTGTAGCGGAAAATAATGATGTGGTAACGGCTGTCCAGACCTCTGACAATTATCACATTTTCTAACAAACTGCAATACATCCCTATACATAGTAGGCCACCAGAGACCACTTTGCAGAATTTTCCGATGTGTTAAGTCTGCAGCAAAATGGCCACCGGAAGGAATTGAGTGAGCCAAATTAATGACTGAGTTAACTTCATGTGGTGGAATACAACGAAGTAAAACTCCAGTGTGATCTATATGGTATAATTCCCCAGCAATCAACCGAAATCGGCGACTAAAAACTGAAATTTTCCTGCGTATTGCCGTAGAAATCTGAGTAGGAGGTATCCATCAGCGAGGAAGGTTAAGATCTGATCATAATATGTAGATGGCATAGGTGGGTCTGTAATTTCATCATTAGTTAGTTCAGAGACATAAATTGCCGGTGTTGTGTCATCTATACCGACCGGAGCTTCACCGGAATCTAAGTGAGACAAAAAATTTGCTAAGGCATGTGAATTGCCTGGTCGATGAATAACTTCGTAGTCAAACTCTTGTAAAAGTAGGACCCATCTTGCGAATCGACCTCCTAGATGCTGTTGCCGAACCAGATAAACAAGTGTAGCATGATCTACATGAAAAGTAAATTTACGGCCCAACAAATAATGCCTGAATTTCTTGACAGAATATACTAGACCTAGACATTCTCTTTCTGTTACAGAGTAATTCTTTTCAGCAGGGGCCAATCTTCGACTTGCATAGTACACTGGCCTGAACCACTTATTGGTTTGTTGCATTAGAACGCTTCCTATTGCTATATTTGAAGCATCAACAAATACATGAAATGGGCGATCCCAGTCAGGAGGCTGTAAGATGGGAACTTGTGTTAATAAACACTTTAAAGATCAAATGCTATCTGACATTCCGGAGTCCACTCAAACTGTCGAGGAGTCTTGGTGATTAAAATGTTCAGTGGTATTGCCAAGTGAGCAAGCCATCGTAAGTGTCGTCCATGCCATCTTACTTGGCCCATGAAGCGCATTACTTCCTTCGGTGTAGTGGGCACAGGAGCTTCTAACACAGCTGAAATTTTATCTGGATCCACCTGTATACCTTGTGCAGATACAATGTGACCAAGTAGCTTTCCACATGAAACTGCAAACACGGATTTGTTTGGGTTTAAACAGAGTCTGTATTCTCTGCACTTTTCAAAGCAACACCGTAAATGGAACAGGTGTGCTATCATCTTACCGAAAATTGAAAAATCGTCAAGATATACTTGCATAAAAGAGGTAAGGTGAGGAGAAAATATTTCCTGCATACACCTTTGGAACGTACTTGGGGCATTCCTTAATCCAAACCACATAACAGTACATGCGAAAACACCCCAGTTGGTAATGAAGGCGGTTTTCGGTATATCCTATTCAGCCATTCTAACTTGATTATACCCACTGTACCCATCTAAGAATGAGTACATTTCATGTCCTGCTACTCTATCAAGCACTGTGTCAAGAAAAGGGAGCAGAAATGGATCCGGCACTGTGGCTGCATTCAGTTTCCGGTAATCTACACATATCCGTAACTGCTTATTCTTTTTAGGGACAATAACAATTGGTGAGATCCATTCAGCATGTTCTACCGGTACAATGAATCCAACCTTCAATAACCTATCCAATTCTACCTTTACCTGTGATGCATAGTTTGGATTCATCCGGTAGCTAGGTTGCTTGATCGGTCTTGCTTCTGGCTTCAGCATGACCGTGTGTTGGTAGATGCGCAGGTCCAGACCTTTCATGTCTTTGTAATCCCATGCAAATACATCAGAAAATTCTCGAAGTAGCTGAATTAAGTTCGCTTGAAATATTTCCGGTAAGTTTTCCTTTATCTTGACAGGACGCGGATGGTCTTTGTCTCCTAAATTATAAGTTACCAATTGATCCTCTGGAACATAAAATTATCGGGGCTTCTCTGTATCGTCAACTGGCTTAAAAAGTTGTTGCAATTCAGCGTCATTTGTAGCAGCAGTATCTTCTTTGTTATCTTCTTCTGTTACAGGCATCACCGTACAAACTGCAGTATTCCAATTATCTACAACAGATTGTAGATCCACAGTTCCTAAGGAGATCAAATCAATATTGTTCTTTAAAAACTCTTCTTCTTCATCATCTGACAACCCATCTAGCATATGGACTGGTTCTGCAAAATACGGTCTAGCATGCAACTCGCAAGGTTATATAGCATCTAATTTTACAACGTATTTACGATTATTATCTTTGAAAGTGAGTTCCTGTGCAGACCAATCTTGTATCACCTTAGCGTGCTTTAGCCAAGGTCGGCCGAAAAGGAGATTATAATCAAGGGTGGATTCTGGTAATTCTAGTATGACAAAGGTCATCTTAAATGTTGTACCTTGTAAAGTTATTGGTACATTTCGTACAAGTCCTACGGGATGGACTCTTGACTGGTCGGCCATTCTGACAAAAAACTGAACTGGTTCGATATTGGTGCACCCTAACTTTTTACACAGTGAAGCAGTAGCAATGTTGACACCAGATCCTCCATCAATTAGTACCTGTGTGATTTTATGATTTTTATACCATACCGTAATTAAAGGAACTGAACGATCGACCGTAGAATCAGGTTCCGAGGTTGCACTGTTGCTGTTGCTGGAATACAAGAAGGCACAGGACTGAACTGCTGTTGGAATTGTTGTCGAACCCCCGGTACTAGTGCAAGTAATTGGCCTAGAGGAAGAGTGATAGATGCTTTAGATAAAATTTCCCAAGCCTTTTGTGATTGGGTTGTATTTTCCATAGATTCTGAAGATGATGTGCCTGCTGAAGATGATGTGCCTGCTGCTGAATTAAAATCCTGTTGTTGTGTTCCTTCCTTGGTTAATGGAGTCTGGGTCACCAGAATAGGATCTGGGAAGATTGGAGGTTCTACAGTGGTCCATTGACTAGCTTTATCGTACATCCTTTGTTGTTCGCGTATGCCTGGTTCAAATATTTCTGCTGCTCGTTGCAGTTGTTTACCGGATCGGGTCTGAATTACTGCAGCGTGCGTTTCTACTGGTGTGATTTGTACCATATTAGCCATTGGGTTTTGACGTTCTTTCTTCCTCTGATCATACTCAGCTGCATCCTTACAAAATCTTCTAATGTGACCAAATTCACCGCAGAAATGACAGCGCGGTGGTGGCAAATTGGGATTTTCCGATGGTGGTCCGGCCTGCCAGTGGTTTGTGTTGTAGTTATTCTTTCTCTGTCCTCTGTAATTTCGATATCCTTGTTGCTGGTTGTTTCTCATTTGCGGAGGTACATAATGATTTGTTGGCTGCCCTAGTTCCTGTATAATTGCATTGACAGTTGCTGTTCCCTACACTTTGGCGTTATATGCGCAGTTTTCGGTGGTGTGTCCGGTAGTGTTATAGATAGCACAAAACAACTGATTAAGTGCACAAGTGGCACTAGTATGGCCTGAATTCTTGCATGTGGTGCAGTACATCTGTCTGGTCAGGTCTTCGGTGACATTTTTATTTGCTTTTAACCACTCCAGATCTTCTGTAAATCCTCCAACCTTGTTTTCCAACTACAAAGCCATTGCGATCACTGCATCTAGTGTCATAGCTCCTACACAGCGTATGATCATAATCTGTTTAAGTTGTGGAGTCAGGCCATTGATGAACCACTGAGTAATAACGTCATCCGGTAGGTTGGCATGTGCTGGTGGTAACTGCCTCAAATGAGTCTTGAATAGCGTGGCGTATTCCTGTACTGTTTGATTTATCTTCTGTCTATTGTTTTACAAGTAGTCAAAAATTTCGGCTGGATTCTTCTTTAGCCTGAATCTCTACAAAAAGGCATCTCTTACTACTTCATAAGTGCCGAAATGGTTAATATCATATTCTGTAAGCCATCTAGCTTCTTCGTTGACCAATATCGATTGGAAAACAATAGCCTTATACGCCGGATCAGGTGGATGATTGAGCACTGCGTAACTTATCTCAAACATGCGTACATGAGCATCTGGGTCATCTCCTAGGAATCCACCAAATTTGGTGTACGTTACTCCTGTTGGAGTCAGCCTGGGTAGACATAGTTGTTGTTGTTCATTCATCGTGCTGATGGTTGTATGGTGACTATCTCCTGTATTGCGAGGCTGATTATCTGAACCGTTGGAGTCTGTATCAGCCTCTACACTTTCCGGTTCGATAATCTTGTTCAGTATATTTCGAATCTCGGTTTCGAACAGGCTACCTTCCTTCTTGATGTCAAATGTAGGAAAACTTACTCCCAATAGCGGTGACTGGGCTGAAGATCCACCAAGAAATGGTAAATCGTCACCGGAAAACTGTAAATTCTCAGTGACTTGTACCGAAATGACACCGGAAGGTGTCGATTTTTCACCAAAACAAAGTACTCCTTCTCCTTCACTGTTTTCTTTGGCTAAGGCGTTTCTATTCGTGAACAAATTTGAATCTTTACCCAATGTTGTTAGAATAACTTCAGGCTGCGTCCCGGCAGATTCTGGAGTTACTACCTCTTCATGGAAGTTGTGTTGGAGTTAGACGTCTGTGGAAGCACACAAGCAGCACAAGGAAGAAGAAGAAGAAGAAGAAGAAGAAGAAGAAGACGAAGAAGAAGAAGAAGAAGAAAAAGAAGAAGAAGCTTGGAGCACAACACACAATACTGAATGTATTACCACTAGAATGTACAAAAGATAAGTAGCCCATTAAGGCAATAGGCATATATACAAGGGGGGGGAGGGGAAACTCCTAAAGAAGGAAAGAAGTGCCTCGGTGGTCCTATAGTGTTCACACACATCACTACATAAATATATCAACAAATCCCCTTGGGGGTGATGCAGTGAACAAGGAGCTAGCACTCATGTATAAGGAAGTGACAAGCTATGTGGAATGAATCCACAAAAGGAAGTAAGTCCAAAGCTTTGCAGAAAGCTTCAAACTTCTCCCTAGTAGAGCCTTCTTTGTGATAAGTTCTGCAATGTTCTCCTGCGTGGGCACATATGTGAAGCTGATCTCCCCAGTAGACAACCTCTCCCTGACATAATGATAATGCACCTTAATGTGCTTAGTGCGAGCATGGAACACAAGGTTCCTCACAACTTCCAACACATTCTAACTGTTAGTGAAGATGGTGGTGGCAGAAGACTAACCAACACCCAAATTAGCCATAAGGCGTCTGAGCCACACACACTCAACAGTCGATGTGAAAGCTTCCCTATATTCAGCCTCACAATTAGAAGTGGCCACAGTAGGATGCTTCTTGCTCAACCAAGATATAAATGAGCTACCAAGCATGAAGCAAAAGCCACTAGTGGACACAGGAGTGTCATAGCAACCATCTCAATTGTTGGAGTTAGACATCTATGGAAGCATGCAAACAGCACAAGGAAGAAGAAGAAGCTTGGAGCACAACACACAATGCTGAATGTATTACTAGAGAATGTACAAAGATAAGTAGCCCATTAGGGAAATAGGTGTATATACAAGGTGGGGAAAAAAACCTCCTAAAGAGGGAAAAAAGTGCCCCGGTGGTCCTAGAGTGTTCACACACATCACTACCTAAATATATCAACAAATCCCCCCTAGGAGTGATGTGGTGAAGAAGGAGCTGGCACTCATGTATAAGAAAGTGCCAAGCTATGTGGAAATCACTCTACAAAAGGAAGTAAGCTCAAAGCTTTGCGGAAAGCTTCAAACTTCTCTCTAGGCAGAGCCTTCATGAAAAGATATGCAACTTTCTCCTGCGTGGGCACATATGCTAAGCTGATCTCCCCAGTAGAGAACCTCTCCCTGACATAATGATAATGCACCTCAATGTGATTAGTGCGAGCATGGAACACATGGTTCCTTGCAACTGCTAATGAGCTCTGACTGTCATTGAAGATGGTGGTGGAAGAAGACTTACCAACACCCAAATCAGCCATAAGGTGTCTTAGCCACACACACACAATAGTAGCTGAAAGCTGCCCTATACTCAGCCTCACAATTGGAAGTGGCCACAATAGGATGTGTTAGCGGCCGCCGGATTGGGAATATGTAACTGAATCTTGTTCGCACGAGTGAAAAGCTGTTACAAATAGTTGTAAAAAAGTTATATAAATCAAAGAAAGGCGCGCTAGTGATAGTTCCGTGAGGGATCACCATACTGTCTGTCTGTGTGACTGAGCGGGTCGTTACTGTAGTGTCTGTTTGCTTAATCTCCAGTATTCTAAGTTCCATGTTCGTCTCTTGTCTTGTCTACCATCGGTAACTATTTCTGTGCGTTAACTTCATAGATGTTCGAGAGATCACCAGACTCTCTGTCTAAGTGATTGGTCTGTAGCATTTCTGTGTGTTGAGTGGAGTAATCCATAGTACCTTGAGTATTCTGTGTGTTCTGTGCGCAGCTGTGTCTTGTTTTGTCTGTTCGGAGTTTGATCTAGTGTGACGATTCATCTGAGTGATTGAGCGGTGACGTTACTGTGTGCAGGGTTGGGTAATTTGGAGCATCTGTCTCGTTCTGTTGATTCGTTATCAAACTGTTGTCTAAGTGAATCGTCTGTGAATCCTTATTGCGATTGTGGTGTTAGGGACGTGTATTGTGTTGGTACTCATTCTGGGAATGTTCTGGCAGTTGTTTAGCGAAGTCTGTGAAACTGTGATAGTGTTCTACGGTACCTATTCGGTAAAGGTTGAATTATCACTCTTGTCTCTGGTATCTTCAGTAAGTTTAGCAATATAGCATCTTAGTGTCTTCGGTATACGTTGGCTGAGCTACAACAAGAACTGTAAGTGTCATGAAATCTTGATAGAGTTCTTAGCATCAGTATTTACTATATCTGAAGTGGTTATTTTGGGAACTAAGTACAAGGCCTCTGTCTAACAGACCCCTACCACTCCCAAGAACCCACTTAGGTGCTTAAATGCGTTTCTGACAGCTAGTCTCGCGTTTAAGCGTTTAACACTGGTGCCGTCTGTGGGAAGGTGGCATCAAGATTGCCATTTATCTGTCGAAAGTGTTATCAAGATTGCCATTTATCTATGGGAAGGTGGCATCAAGATTGTCGTTTATCTGTCGAAAGTGTTATCAAGATTGCCATTTATCTGTGGGAAGGTGGCAACAGAACAGATTGTTGCAAACTTGTTGTGAAAATGTGACTGTAAAATTTTAATCGACAGTAATAGTATGCGATTAGTACAAAAGATGATACATGCCGGTTACTCGATCCGGTGAAACGTATCCAAAGAACCGCCAGCCTGGGGTACTTAATTTACTAAGAACGACTCCGCGAGGTACAAGTACAGCTAGACCTAACCCAGTTGTCAAGAAAGTAAAGAACGTTAGTAGTGATTCCGGTCATATTCTGGTGGAACGTTTCAGAATGACGAATTCATTGATGGGAAAAGGCTGTTGGTAGTACATCAAACGAGAGAATGAAAATGCTCTGCAATTAGAGAGGACTCGGAATATGGACCAGTTAAGAGCATATGAAGAATGGAATAAAGGAGCATGAAATGTAATGTATTGTTTATTTGTTACGATACAAGATAGAATGATTGGCACATATAAATTGTGAAGACACTGACAGAGGCTTGGAACAATTTGGTCATATTGTATGAGACCAATACAAAGGCATGGAAATTGCAATTCAAGAACAAGCTGCATACACTGGAGAAAAAGGACATGTCGGTAAGTGAATACACTTTGAAAATAAAAAGCATATGTGAGTCAGTTGCATCTATTGGCATGAATGTAGATGATGATGATGATGATGATGATAAGGTGGAAGTGCACCTTCATGGTTTAGGAGCTACATATAAGCAGTTTAGAGCATCTATTCAGACTAGGGAAAATATTGTAATATTTGCTGATCTAGTGTCCATGCTGATTATTAAAGAAAGGAATCTTGGTGAGGACTCAAACTCCCAAGGAAGACCTAGTTCTGAGTAGGTACTCTACTATGGCAAAGGAAGAGACAAAGGTAGAGGCTTTGGAAGTGGAAGAGGACATAATAATGAAGACTAAGGTTAACAACATAATCATGCAAGAGGTAGAGGACAATTTTGAGGAAATGGGAGCCAAAGAGGCTGAAAAAATTTCAAAGAAATGATTCAGGTAATGATAGTAAATGATGCTAGAATTGTGGTAAACGTGGATGTTTTGAACATGATTACAAGTTGAAGAAGCAAAATGAAAGAAGGCAACAAAACAACTATGCATCAACAAGTGCAGATGATTTTGAAAAGTTGTTCATAGTCCAACATCATATGATAAATACAATGTTTGCTAATGTTTTGAAATTCAATGGCGATGTCTGGTATGTTGATTAAGGTGCTTCAAATCACATGAAAATTCATGCAGAATGGTTTAGTAGTTTGCAAAAATTGCTAGTTCCTGGATATGTTGAAAGAGTTGATGATACATCACACCCTATGAAGCATACAAGAAACATAGCATTGTATATGGAGGATGGGAAGGTAAAACATCTTGCTGATGTGCTGCATGTTCCAAATATAAGAAAGAATCTAGTTTTTGTTGGACAAATGGTTGACCTAGGCTAACAAGTCGGGTTCAATGCGGATGTATTATATGTAGAAGAGTACAAACACGATGGAAGATTGATTGCAAAAGGAAACAAAGTGGGTAGGATGTTCACCTTAAATGTGAAAATTCCTGAAATGAATGGAGCCATGTTTGCAAAAGGTGCAAGAGTTATTGCTGATATAGAGATATTGCACAAACAAATTGGACATGCAAATTTGCAGAGATTGAAATTGATGTAGTCAAAGGAGATTGTAGACTACCAAATTTCAGGGTTGATCAGATGCAAAAGGTATGTGCAACATGTCAATTTGGCAAACAGTCAAGAGCATCATTCTTGCATGACAAGCATGTTGGTAAGAATGTGCTAGAAATAGTACAGACAGATGTTTGGGGTCTTGCAAAGACCACATCTAGGGGTGGTTGTAGGGTTTTTTTGTTACTTTCATTTATGTCCATACACGGAAAGTATGGGTATATTTCATGAAAGAGAAGAGTAATGTGTTCATTCACTTCCAAAATTTTAAGGCTATGGTGGAAAGAAAGACAAGAAAGTATATTTAGACATTGAGGTCTGATGGAGGAGGTGAGTACATGTCAAATGAGTTCAACAACTTCATTAAAAGTCATGGAATTTGACATCCGTTTTCATGCAAGTACACACCACAATAGAATGGCATTGCTGAATGCAAAAATAGACATATTGTAGAAATAGCAAGAGCCTTGATGGCTGAGAAGAATATGCTTCATTATTATTGGGCAGAAGCTATGCACATTGCTGTATACATCATGAACATAACTCTGCTTGTTGTTGTACATCAACTTACACCTAAAGAGAAGTTCATAGATAAAAATCCAAACTTATCACATATGAAAGTATTTGGTTGTATTGCATATGTACATGTTCTAGATGATTTGGGGATGAAGCTTGATCCAAAAGAAAAAAAAATGTATCTTCATTGGGTACTCCCTTCACTCAAAAAGGGTATAAATGTTATAACCCACTCATACAATAGGTGAAGGTAAGCAAAGAAGTGGTGTTTGATAAAATATCAAGCTTCTATGCAGATGCCAAAGATGGACTAAATCTTGAACCAAATGACGAACAAAATGTTGAAATTCAAGTGCAAAATCTCAAGTTTTGAGTGGACTAGATGCATCACCAAGCAACAGTTCCAATTCAAATCCATGGAGTGGAAGATTGCATGGAAATTTCATTCTAGAAAATTCATCAAATACATCCAAGAAAGGTGAAGAAAATCTTTTTGATAGTAGTAGAACATCTACAGGTTTTGAAGACATTGATGGAGATTCAAGTAGTTCAGAAAAGAGTCTTGATGAGGAACTTGGTTTGGCCTCTGAGAAGACACCAGAAGTAAGAAAAGCACATGCACATGATACAAGGAGAAGTAATCGAGGACTAAGAAGATCTAGGAGGATGCAAAATTCAGTGCAATGATTGACATATGACACCATGTGCTACCTATTCACTCTTCTTGGAGCTCTCCCTAGTAGGCTTGCATAGTTGACAAGCTTCACACACCTCATGCAACAATTATAATGAAAAATAGTAAAACGTTTACCAGCTACTTCTTCTCCATACTGTTGAACCTTTGAATGTTCATGTGCCCACACCTTTTGTGCCACAAATTGAAGTCTCCAAACTTCTTGTCTCCATATGTGATGAGCATTGCCTTGTTACTTTGTCCTTTACCAATGTCAAGAGTGAATATCCCTCCTTCCTTTTCTCCTTTTTCTACATTCCTTGGGTCTTCACTAAACCATCCTTCATGGGTGAACTTTACTTGGTATCGCCTTTCAACCATGTGTCCACCAGAGATTAAGTTCTTTGTAACAGTAGGAACATGCAATACCTCAGATAGTCCTCTTTCTTTGTGGTTGCCTTCAAGTTTACATCTCCCATTTGTTGTATCTCATTCTCTATTTTGTCTCCTATCTCCACAAAACCTCTTTACTTGGGTGCTTAAAGATTGCCAAAGTACTCCTCTCTATGTTACATATGGTTAGAAACAACAACTATCTATATACCAAACCTCATGATGTGGTTGATCTTAACTACCATGCTTCATAGCTAAAAAATGCTCATTTTTGAATTGGTTGAGGAGTTAACATAATTACTTTTCCCTTTGTAACTGTTCCCACCTTGCTTCTACCAATAATCTTTGGCATAGTGTCCTTGCTTCCCAGAACAGAAGCATCCATTTGAGTTGGAGTAGCCTCTACCTCCATATCTTTCTCCTCCGCCTCTTCCTCTTGCTCTTCCTCTTGATGATTGATCTTCATCTTGGCTTGATTGAGTCCCTTGATAGCTTGGGTTTCCTTGTACGTGGTTGCTTCTAGCTCTTCCTCTTGAAAAACCTTTATTGCCTTTGCATCTTCCTCCTTTTCCTGCATAGAAGACTTGGTCTTGGCTACCCTTTCACTTGTTGCCTCTATGGCTGAGCTCCTCAATCACCATAATAGAAGTAAATTTCTCAAAATAAGGTAATGAATCCCTTACATACACAAAGTTTGTGAATGCCTTCCATTTATCATCTTCCCTAAGCCCATTAAGTGTGTGGGCAACTAGGTCATCATCTATGACACATCCTATAGAGGAAAGTGCGTCAGAAATCTCTTTTACTCTGATTATGAAGTCATTAATGCTCTAATTTGATGACATCCTAAGGTTTCTGAGCTCATTCTTGAGATGAATTTTCCTAGCCTTTAGAGAGGTAGACTGCAATGTTTCTAAACTCCCGAAACTTGTTAGATGTATCTAGGTCTTGGATATGACCTATCATGGAGCAGCTTATGTGTTGAGATAGAATGAAGAATATCACTCTTTTATTCCTTCTTCCCACTCTATTATGACTCTCCTTTGGTTTTTAGTGGATGTATGTGGATACATGTATGGCTTCACCTTAATGCCACTAACCAATCCCCAAAGACCCTTTCCCATAAGGAAATAAGATATTCTAAATTTTCAGGGTTGGTAATTACTCTTCTCAAGCTTCTCAATTTGAGTACAAGAGTCTCCCATTGTGTATGAGACTATATAGTGGTTTCTAATCCCTCCTTGAATTGTGATAGATATGAGAAAGAATGATATGTTATCATCCCACAAGAGCCTCCACTTTTCTTGAATCTTTCGTGATGATAGAAGCTCCTCCTTGCTTCAAATTCTTCTTCAAATCTTTTTGGTATTTGCTTCAATCCTTGGCTCTCAAGAGACTTTAAGGCCTCCTCTTGATGTCCTCGATTTTCAATATTGATCTTTGATACCACTGATGGAGTATATCCACTCCTAGTTGTAGAAAATTAATACTAGGCCCTTCCTAGGACCAAACTGTTAACTATCACAATCCACCAAAATTTCAATTTCTCTCTTGAAAAAAGGACTCAACCGATGACATTTTGCAGAGTTAAAGAAGATTCTCTAATATTTCCAACAAGCCATAGATCACTCAATTTGGACAATGTTACCTATGTCAGCCTCCTTGCACAAGACAAACCGAAAACTACCTAAATAGGTAGCTTGGACCTATGCGTACCTCTTTGTTGATATATTTAGGTAGTGATGTGTGTGAACACACTAGGGCCACCATGTCACTTTTTTCCCTCTTTAGGAGGTTTTGTTCCCCTAGCTTGTATATACACCTATAAACCTAAAGGGTAACTTATCTTTGTACATTCCCTTGGTAATTCATTTAGTATTGTGTGTTGTGCTCCAAGCTTCTTCTTCTTCCTTGTGTTGTTCGTGTGCATCTATAGACCTCAAACTCCAACAATTGGTATCAGTGTAGGTCATCGATTCCTCTAGGGAATCGTCAATACCCCTTTGGTCATAGTCTCAAAATTCACACAAAATTTGGTGATCATACTCAGGGCAATTAGGAGTTCAAAAAAACTTTGCTTGCTGGTGTCAAAATTGCAATCTGAGCTCGTTTCAGCCTCCAAACGTACTATCGTAGTGCCTATGTAGAAAAATTTGTCTTTTTGAGCCAAAGATATATACATGTTTTGTTTAGCTAGTATAAGCATCTCAAAGTCTACTACAGTTTTAGTAGAACTTGGCAGGGTATTTTTGTTCAACATTTTAAGATACAATCATTTTTTTGCATTAGGGTATTTTAGTTAGTGGCCATGGTTGAAAGCAGTGATGTATTCCATATGTTTGCTATTGAGGATAAGTTGGATGGTACCAATTACCCATTAAGGGCTTATATGATGCATCATGTATTGGTTGCAAAAGGATTTTGGAATATTGTGCAGAGTATTGAAAAACATTCTATCACACCTGCAAATATAGTTGTTGAAGGTGATGCAGATGTCATTCATGATGGCAATATTCTTCATGTTCTTGTTTGTGCTATGGTTCTTGCTGCATCTACTATAGAGAAAATTTGTGGGGATGGAAAAGATTCTCAAGGATATGCATTGATAGCCTTGTATGTCGAATGTGCCATTATTCCTCACATTCACTCTTGAAAAATAGTGAAGGATGCTTGAGATACATTTACCACTTTATACTAGGGAAGGAATGAGGCTCGTGTTGCTTACATTCGAAAACAGCTCGAGGATGAGCAAATTAATGAAGGAGATTCCATGGATGGTTTTTTGACGAAGATCAAATATTTAAAGAAGTAGTTGATTTTTGCTAATGAAGTCTTTCCTGAAAGTTCACTTGTGCACACTGTTCTAAATGGTCTTCTAGATTCATATCAGAGTTTTGCTTCTACTCTTCTATTGATAATGAAAGGCAATCCAAATGCCTTAACATTTGAGGAGTTAGTCTCTGTTCTATTGCACAAAGATCAGTCTAGGTAGAACAAGTCCATTATGCATGTTGAAGATCAAGCTTTCCTGGGTAGTCAGAAGAGCAAATGTAAATGGAGCTCTTCTACTAGTAAGCAGAAATCTACTAATTGTACACAATCAAAGAGAGATGGATGCAAAGAAAATAGAAAAGCAATTTTTTTTTTTAAAATATTACAAAGGAAATGGTCATGTCATAAAGAGTTGTTCAAAATGGGCTGCTAAAGCGGCAAGGAAGAAAGAGGCTGGAATGGTTGTTGCAGAGGCCTCTACACCGAAAACAATGTCTACTAATCTTGTGTAGAATGAATGATGGGCATTTACCACTATTTGCAGTTATGACCCATCTTCTCATGAATATGTATATCTGCAGTAGACTCAGATGTGCGGTACTTTGATAATGGGGCAACCAAACATATTACCTCGTATCATAGTTTCTTCACTTCACTCAAGCCTGCCCCTATAGGGAATACTATCACATGCACCAACAACTCCTCTTATCATGTCATGGGAGTTGATAAGATCTATTAGGCACATGGTGCGATTATTTGTAATTATTCATATTTTCAGTGAGGCATCGTATTGGCCCAAGCATTATAACCTATTCATGAATTAATACAAAGAAGAGTTGCATTTATGTGATCCCAACATGGCGAGTCCGTAGGACTATTCATGGCTCAAAAGCACTATGCAGACAAATTTAATTTAATTGCTCTATTCGATAACATGGTGTTGATTCTTTGTCAGTTAATTAGTAGACTTTGAGTGTGGTGATCAAGTTAAGTTGTAGTAAAGATTGATTATAGAAGTTAGTTCAGTGAAGTACTATAGATTATTCATGAATTGCTAAACTGACTATTAAGTTTTATGCACTATCATTTGTAAGTGCATATGGTGATGAAGTTATATTATTTAATTCTGAAGTATATCGATAAGAGTTTCAAAAATAATATGTATGTATCACAAGTTATTGTGGTACAATGCAGCATAGAATCAAGATTGAATAATATTTAGAGAAGGTTACTACATCAAAGGATGTTGGCACTAGTATTGTATTTTAGTAAATTGGTTTAATGGAGTAGGAGTGGGAAAATATAGGGACTCTATCTATAGAATCTCGCTATCCTAAGAACCCTGACAACCTATCCTATATACTTTAGTCTTACCGAATAAAGCCAGGTCAGGAATAGAGGTTAACACTAGCACCATCTGTGGGAGGTGAGGGTTAGTTTTCGAGAGAAGCCTAGAGTACATTTCCTGAGCAGAGTCCATTTTAAATTTTCTATATGCTGATAACACATTCTAGTGTGACTTACCCAAAGTACCAAAGTGATAAGCAACTCGCGTGAGTGAATACTATGCTAGGAATGCCACCATGGAGTAGTAATGATGGTGTCACATCTGATGGAAAGGGTGTAGCAAGCATTAGTGGTTCGACATCACAACACTTTCTTGTTTTTGGTCTGCATAATACATCAGATTCGATGTCTAGTGCCAATACCGAACTCAATGGTAGTCCGATAACAGTTGAAACAATAGAAGAAGTTATTGTGGATATTAGCAAGCTTACTAAAAATATTGTGAAGGCAATAGCTCATAGTTCAAGGTGGAGTACTCCTATTGAACACCGTATTCAAGTAGAATTTTCAAATTTCTAGAGTGATAGGAAGGCTTTTCTATCCAAAGCGTGGAACCCAACCTAGAAATTAAACCTCTAACTTCTAGAGAACTTGTTTCCTAACTGTAAACTAGAACCAACAAGTACCTTTGATTATGAGAAACCATTAGAAACGTGTGTAGAAACCATGGCAGATGCACAAAATTATGAGTAGGGATGACAAAAAGGAGGTCACCTAAGACAACTGACAACAGGATTGACCTATGCAAAATTTCGTTGAAAATCAATTCTGAATCATGCAAAAGGGCTCAACCACGAGTTTTTCAAGTGGACAAATATAAAAGGAAGACCCAAAGTCGTGGAATAAAGTTAGAAGCTCCACCAAACTCAATCAAATTCAAATCTCATCAAGTCAACCACCAAAACACACAATCTAAGATAGCCATCTCTTCTTGATTTATATAGAATATCACCAATGAGTGCATAATCTAGGGCTTGTTGTTCTAAAATCCTTTGTCTAGCAAATGTAATGTCTTGATGGAATGTGTCCTCCTCAAGAAGCCTACCAAAGACTTGCTCCAATCGAGTGCTAAAGACACTTGATAGAGGGTGGCATGTTCCAATGGTGGTCTAATAGCACAAATTTGGCATTCCTTGCACAGCCTATGGACATCTGCTTCCATTGTTGGCCAGTATACCCCTAGTCTTTGCGAAGTCTATAGGGATCGATGTTTGGAGTGATGTTGCTATAGTGCACCTATGTGTGCTATTTGCAAGAACTTTGCATGCTCGTCTTCATCTACGCAGCAAGATACTATGCCTTGATTGGTATGCTTATACATGTTGCCTGCCATTATGTGGTATTTTTGAGATTTGACTACTTCCTTGTCTTTAGTTCTCAATATAGGATGTTTAGGTTCGAAGGTGAGAATAGGAACTATAGCTTTCGCTTAGTGTGGCACTACTTCTAGATTGAACAAATAAGCATCAGGAAGGTCACTCGACACTCCTTGACGGGACTCTCTTGAACTTAGTCTAGAAAGGTGATCCACCCTAAGGTGAGTCCTACCTTTCCTAGCCACAACTTCAATGTCATATTCCATTAGTAAGAGAAACCATCTTACTAATATGCCATTGTTGCATGCCATGTTCACCAGATATAATAGTGCTTGGTGGTCTGTAAAAAATTTAAACTTAATTGCAAGCAAATAGTGCCTAAACTTCTTAACTACATATACCATGATTAATCCTTCTCTTTCTGTATAATTTTTTCAGGTGCATTTTGTTGTCTATTGGCATAAGCAATGAAAAGATCCATATTTCCTTCACTAGTAGGTTGTGCTAGTACACAACTATAACATAATTGGATGCATACACGTGAACATGGAATGGCTTGTTCCAATCTAGTGTCGTCAAGATTAGAGTTGAATATAATCATCGCTTAAGCTCATTAAAGGAGTTTTCACATTCTTCTCTCCACTCAAAGTTAGTCAAAAGAGCGTACACAGGCTTTGCAATTATTGCATACATGTGAATAAAAAGTAAATAATAACTACAATGCCCCATGAAAGCTTGTATTTCTTTGATATTCTTTAGCCTAGGTGGCTCTGCAATTGCTCGAACCTTTTCCTCATGCCTGGAGATTCCATTCTTTGACACTATGTGTCCTAGAATCTTGTCTTGCCTCACCATAAAACACACTTTTTTGGGTTCATGAAGACTTGGTATTCTCTACATTTGTCAAAGATTTGTCTAAGCTCAGGTATATGTGTTTGCCTAATGTTGGAATGAGCACATAGATCATCAACATAGACTTCAAGTTTTTCCTCAAGAACTCTTTGAACACATGACACAACAGCTTCTCAAAGGTAGCCGAAACATTGGTTAGCCCAAATGGCATTACTGAAAAAGCAAATATGTCTCACTTTGTGACAAAAGTTGTCTTATGTTGGTCTCCTTGGGCAATGGCCACTTGATTCTAGCTAGAGAACCCATTGAGGAAGATGTATACTTCCTACATGCCACTCTTTCTAATAGATGCTCAGTGATAGGAAGCAGATAACTATCTCTTATGGTGGATGCATTAAACTTTTTCAAGTTAATGTAAACACATAACTTTTCATTCTTTTTGGGCACCACTAGAATGGATGGAACCCATTGAGTGTGCTCAATTCCATAGATAAATTGAGCTTTTAACAAAGGATCTATCTCTTCCTTGATCTTGGCTGCATAATTATTGTTATATGTGTATGGCTTCTGCTTCGAGGGTTTGGATTTTGATTTCATGGGGATCGTATGTGAAATATGTCAGGGTCTACTCCTTTTAAGTCCTTATAACTCCATGCAACCACATCTTTGTATTCTCTTAGCAAGGCTATCAACTCTTGATCCTCATCCTTTCTCAAATCATGTCCTATGTACATGCATCCTTCTTCACCTTCCTTAGTTTTTTCTTTGTTATCATAGGCCTCTCTTGCTAGTGGTTCACATTTAGGAATCCTGATCATGACTTTCCTCTCCTCTATTTCATATTTCACGTTTGGTGGTTACTTGTGTGGCTAATCTCACATCACTCCTCAGCTCTCCTTATCCATGAAGGTGAGCTTTTATTTCATATAGATATTCTTCTTCTTATGCCCAAAAAGGATCCATAATAATTGACTCTAAATCCGATTCATTTTCTTGTTCTAGTTGTTTCGTGCTAGGCTCGCACTGTTCTATAACGAAATCACACATTATTGGTTCTATCGTGAAAACCAAAATTTGATAGCCATCTTCATCACAATGTAGTGTCCATTGTTCTTCATTGATGGCTACATCTATTGTGGCTAGGATTTTTTCCAAACCATGAGGTTCAAAATCTTCATCTTGAAACACTATAGGTGCATAGCCAAGGTCTTGAGTTGATCTTTGAGTTTGCTTTGCACCTACCTCTCTAGCATTTTCCCTATTCTCTTCTTCTACTACAACTTTGCACATCCATAGGTGAGTGTCTTCATGCATCCATGAGGATCCTAATTGTATGGAATGCATCAACTCCATGTCCTCCATAGCTATATGGATGGGATTCCAATATATGGGAGGCATGTCTCTATGAGAATAACCCTTGAGACTGACTTTGGTCGTAACACGTAAGCGTTGCAAATATAAGGAGTTGGTTCCCCAATCCTGTACTACTTGCAACTACCCCATGAAAGGTCTTCCCAAAATCATCTCATAGGCCTGATTTTATCTAGAATCACATACGGCAAAAGTGTGCTAAAACTCTACACCACAACTAGAGAGAGTTCTCCCTTCTAGTAATCCTATAGGTCTCTCTATGTGACCATAAACCATTTGTAGTTTCATTCTCATTGGCTTGAGTGCTGGTTTGCCCCAACACTTCCATAGGGAAGTGGTAGCAATTGCAACTCCTACACCTAAGTCCAAAATAGCCTTGGTGGTGTAACCTTGATGAGTGATTGGAAGATAGGTGTTTCCTTCTTCTCCTTGGCTCATATCTCCTATCTTATCGACGGGTATCTCAGGAACTCTTCGATGTGATCCTACCTGGGAATGGGTTTTGTGTTGGAGGAGATGGTGGATATTCACATGAGATGAGATGGTGTAGCTAAATCCTAATTCACACCTGCTATAATTGATGGCTTGAAAGTGTTGTGGGCCTCCTTAGCTAGCTTATAAGTATAAATGATCATATATCTTGCTTGGAAGATGATGCACAAATGATAGGATAAAAATAGATAGGTAGGTAAATGAAGAACCTCGAGATGCATGTGGGATCTTCATCTTCATGTTTTATAGCTTTTGGTTGGAGCCAAGCATTTGAATTTGAATTCAAATCTCAACCTACAAGTTATCCTAAAGTATAGGATTGATTCTCTCTTGAATTCAGCTACCAAATGGATACGAGATAGATGCTTCCTAACTCCTCGTGGGTTTACATCACTTTTTTACTTAGAGTAATTACACTCAAAGTTACAAGAGGTAGTACATATGAAGCTTTCTCAATTGATATGCTAATACATCAAGCTAATGTGTATACATCAAGTATGTAGGTTTGTGCGTAATTGTAGCAACATTCTGGTCACTTCTGGTACTTGATTGGCTACGTGTTTCCACAATTCTGGCTTGACTTTGAGTAGTGCCTCTAAAGTGAGATGGCACTATACTTTAGTGTTTTTTACTACCTTCATGTTCCTAAGTATGATTGATTCTTCGTTCCTTATCTTGACCATGGCTGCTCTCATGCATGTAGACTTTGCTTCCCATGGGCCTATGAAATGGCGTAGTTCTTGTAGGGAGTTAGAATTGAAGTCTAATCACTCACTAGATTGGATATCCTCTTGCTCTCCATAAATAGAAGGAATATCTTGTGTGAATTGATCATGTGAGTCATCCACAAGTTCAATGGGAGGAGGATTTTCACTTTCTTTAGCCCATTTCTCTTCTTGAAGTTCTCATAGAAATTCTTGGGAGTATTGATTCATAGAAGAAGAGGTGTTTGGTTCAGTGGAATTAGGCACATAAACTTCCTTTGGAGGAAGGCTTATCTTTTCACTTGCCTTATCCTTACCCTAGAGGGTGGCTTCCTTCCTGTGCTTTGCATTAAAATCTCCAATCTTTCTAATGGCCATCAAAATGCAACGGATTCTTAGTTGAATTAGAGTAATTGAAGAGGCAACTGGCTTCAAACATGTGTAGCTCAGTGGTGAGTAGCACCTCTTTTAATGTCAATCTAGGAAGACATGAGAATGGTATGAAGACCTCGAGCAAGTGATGTGCACAAGTGGTGATGGAGAAGCACACAAGCATGCACACACATACACACACATAGGGTGAGTCAATGGAAGCTTTGCTTAAGATCAAAACACAATTACAAAAGCTCTTCTTTAGTTCAAGCTACAATTTGTTCTCCTCAAAAGTGAGCTCTCTAGCTCCTTTTATAGTTTTTGACTAGCTAGTGACCGTATCCAGACCTAGTGTCCGACCTAGTTAAAAATTAGGTTCCTAGGCTATTTTGGAGGCTCAAATGAGCTCTAAAAATTATGAAAATTGGTACATAAATACTTCTAATACTCCTTAAGCTCGAGGACTCCTTGCCTTGAACAAAATGGAGTCTAATCTACCAAAAATGATATTTAAAATGTTCATGTAGTGATGAAAATCACTATTAAAAGGGGATTAGCTTAGGAAAATTGAATGGCCTATTTGGGGGACCTTCTTTGACTGCTTTGCGTGCCTGGCCCTTCTCTTTGCTCAGATTCCTTATGTTGGCTTCCTTGTCTTGAGATGCCCTGACTGTTGCCAACACTCCCCCCTCTCTCGCGTCCATCGTCTTTGACAGAACCTTGCTGAGCTAAATGTTTGACATAATATTCGACCACGTCTATGGCCAAGTGATGCTCTTCTAGCCTGAGTCCTCTAGCTAGACCAGTGCGTAAGGCATCCCAATTGACTGGCCTAGGTACCTCCACATGTGGCATGCATAGCTTGTCTGAGTGTAGGGCCTGCTCCACAACGTATCTGCACTACTACTCTGTCATCATGAGTTGCGCCGATCTTTTCTAGCTTTTGCAGCCATTCCGGAGCTTCAATCTCGAATGTATCGATCCCTACCTCTGTTTGTCAGCCTCTAGGTGTAGGCATGGGTACGTAAGGGTCCTAAAATGTCTCTTCCACTTCAATCAACACTAGCTCTTCAGGCTCTGGCTCCACCATGGGAGAAGGTTGTCGTTCATATTGTAGGAGTTTATTTTGCAAATTGGCCACTTGTGCTTTTAATTCTATTACCTCTTCAAACATGGAAGTTGTAGGTGCTGCTACCTTTGGTTGTTGTCTTTGACTGGCCAGTTGCTTCGTAGTTCATCATGCTCTTTTTCTAACGTGTCATATGCCTTTAGGAGGTTTACATGTGTATCCAATATTATACGCATGTTGGCTGAAGGGAGGGCCGTGAACCGCTTTGGGTCGATCTCTTTAGGTGAACCTTCCATAAACACTTCTAGATTTTCTTCATTCTATCTTTGGAGTCTTTTATTCTCTTCTAATGCTGCTGACATGTGTTTCCTCAGTAACGCGAGGTTACAATGTATCTTTAGATTTTTTGCTTGTTGGGCACGTAGCATTTCCTCAAGGTGTTGTTGTGCTTGTGTATCTGGTTGGGGGGGGGGGGGGGGGGATTGGCCACCATTTCCTCATATTGCCTTTGTAAGGTATCATAATTATATTGTAGTTGCCTCTTGTCCTCCTCCATGTCTGTGATTCTTCCTTGTAATGTCTCATGGACTTTGAACAGGTTCGTATGTTGTGCATCTAAATGCTACTTTCCTGATCTTGGAGCGCATCTTCCATGTCTTCATTCAAATGTCTGAGAGTGGGCGAGGGCGGTGTGCACAACCTCTAGCACCCCCAATGCATCAGTGAGCATGTCGAGGGAAGCTAAGAATTGGTCATCCACACCTTCGTCTTCAAGTATCTGGTTCATTAGGGCCTTCCCAGATGCCAAGGATAGTCTATGTTGTTCCTGAACCAGGTTCATAATATCATACAATCTTTTTATTTGTGATGTGTGTGCTAGGGCTCCCACGAGTTCCAGTATAACATGTTGAACATACTCATGCTCCTCTTCACCAGGTGGTCCTTCCTGCTCTTCATCTTGTTCCTCTTCGCTAGTCTCCTCCTCATCTTCCTCTACTTTGACAACAACTGGTTGAGTTTGGTCTGGCCGTTTCGTGACTGTTTGTTGTCCATTTAACTACTCTGCTTCAATTTCCAAGTTGGCGGCATTGATTATCCTGGCTACTTCCTCATCAATTAAATCCTAAAGCGTGAAGCTATGAGGGAACTCTAGATCTTTGGGGATCGGTGGAAAGATGAGACTAGGCCCCTCTACACTGTGCCTTGGTAATTGAATGGTGAAGGGCCTTACTCGCCTTTGGGGTGGTAGAGTCATGTCTGGTGTTAGTGTGGCACCCCTAGCCTGTGCACATGGCACCTGAACATCTCCTCTCATTTTCTTTGATGGGGTCCCTATGGCTGATGCTCTTCGCTAAAATTCCTACACTCTAGTCCAAATGAGTGCCCTTTGAATTGACACATCATATGCCATGCATCGATACACAATTCTTGTAAGTGCATAACATCCATAGAGCATTGACTTCTGTTTCTTATACTAGCGCTGATGTGCAAGATGGATCTGGTCTATAATCCAATGTGGCATATTGATTGTCAGGTTCAGTGTCTTTGCCAAGTATAAGCTAAACCAGGTCTTCTTGGGTGGCATTGTAAATCTTTCTTGGACAGGGAACGCGAAGTGTTGCATGCATATTCAGAGGTGCATGGCCATAGTTGGGTCATTGCCACCATGTCTTTAGCTTAGTTAGGTTCCTGTTCTTCATATTGTTCGAGATCATTGTCTCTTTCTCAATAGGGATGTGCATACCTCTCATTTCTAGAGCTTCCCTCACCAAATTGTTGGTTAATTTAAAACGCTTTAGTTCATTCCCTTGTGTAAGAGAGGGAAGTACAAAGGTGCTTGTCCCCTTCTTATCTTTTCTAGAGTGAGTGAGCTAAATAAGTACGAACACCTCAAGAAGTCAGGCTTCAGTAACTGAGCACGGAAATAGTCATCCAATCCGGCCTTCTCCCATATTGGTCGCAATCCTTCACTATTCTGAAGCTTTTCGAACTCTCGTGTAAAGAAATGGTATCAGCCCCACCATCCATTAAACCCTATCTCAGATTCCCATAAATAGGTGCCATCCCTAAGGGGTCATGTGACTTCACTGAACCAATGGGAGTTCTTGCTAACTGGCGATGTGTGCCCCAGGGGAGGATTTTGAATGGGTATGATGTGTACTGCTCTTAACTCCTGTGGTCGTTCCTTCAACTCCTCCTGAATAGGGATACTTTCAATGTCGACTATTTGAGGACCACTGCTTGCATGGGAGCTCGTTCTTGCAGCCTCTGCCATGTTGAGGGTACTGATCACCGATTCTGTGAGAATATATAAATACATGTTAACATTGCAATGGATACAAAATGACCATTTGTCCCCGTTACAACATTAACATGATGAACTGTGATGTAGTTAGTAGATTAGTCAGTGCTCGCATGGTCATGAGTGTGAAGTGTGGTTAGCAGATGAAGAGTTCTTATGTGCTAATTGGAGTGGTGCAATGTAGTGTGGATACAGTTAGTATGCGGTTGTGGTTTTACAATGGGATCAGGTGGTTTATTACAAGATTTGGGCTACCAAACATAGTGTATGGCTTTATCTTTTGCTTTTGTGGAGAATTTTGACGGCTTTATAAGAATTTCTACTTGGAAATGAGGTATTTTAGGGACCCCTTTACAAGTGATTCTACTCGTGCTCATGGAAGAATACACGCAAACAATTGTAGGCATCAGTTGTTAGAGTGTGTGAATCATGCTGAACATTGTGTGGTTTATGTGTGGCTATTTAAGCCCTCAAGCAAGCCTAAGGCACCCAAATTATTCTTGATTGTGGGTCAGCCTTCATCGATCTCTTGGGTGTTGGAGATAGACGTCTGCGGAAGCACGCGAACAACACAAGGAAGAAGAAGAAGCTTGGAGCACAAACACACAATACTGAATGTATTACTAGAGAATGTACAAAGATAAGTAGCCCATTAGGGCAATAGGCGTATATACAAGCCAGGGGAAAAAAACCTCCTAAAGAGGGAAAAAAGTGCCCCGGCAGTCCTAGAGTGTTCACACACATCACTACCTAAATATATCAACAAATCCCCCCTGGGAGTGATGCGATGAACAAGGAGCTGGCAGTCATGTATAAGAAAGTGCCAAGCTATGTGGAAATCACTCCACAAAAGGAAGTAAGCCCAAAGCTTTGCGGAAAGCTTCAAACTTCTCCCTAGGCAGAGCCTTCGTGAAAAGGTCTGCAATGTTCTCCTACGTGGGCACATATGCCAAGCTGATCTCCCTAGCAGAGAACCTCTCCCTGACATAGTGATAATGCGGGTTCCTCGCAACTGCCAATGCGCTCTGATTGTCAGTGAAGATGGTGGTGGCAGAAGACTGGCCAACACCCAAATCAGCCATAAGGCATCTGAGCCACACACACTCAACAGTCGCTGTGAAAGCTGTCCTATACTCAGCCTCACAACTGGAAGTGGCCACACTAGGCTGCTTCTTGCTCAACCAAGATATACATGAGCTACCAAGCATGAAGCAAAAACCACTAGAGGACACACGAGTGTCATAGCAACCAGCCCAATCTGAGTCCGAAAAAGCATGCAAATCTGGCGGTAGTGATCCCCCCCTTGGGATAAAACAACCCAAGTAGCCGAGTACCACTCAAGTAGCGAAAGATGCGCTTAACCGCTTTCCAATGCGTGACTCCTGGGCAATGCATAAACCTGCTCATCTGTGAGACAGCAAACTCAATATCTGGCCGAGTAATGCATAAGTAAATCAAGCATCCAACAGCCTGCTGATAGAGAACAGCATCAAATGCATCTCCAGCATCATGAAGACTCAATCGTAAACCTGTCTCCATGGGAGTGGCAATAGGCTTACAGTCTTCAAGGCCAAAACGCTGCAATAATGTGTCAATATATTTTGTTTGACACAAAGCCATTCCACCATCAACGTGCATAAACTGAATGCCCAAATAGTGATGCAAATGCCCTAAATCAGACATTTCAAATGAGGCATGCAAATCAGCCTTAAAATCAGCAATATGTGTCTCAATAGGACCAGTGAGCAGCATGTCATCAACATAGACAACAATTATCAGAAGCACATCATTAGCACGTTTAACATATAAGGTGCTTTTAGTTGGACTGTTCTCAAAACCGTGTGCAATCAGATCGGCATGTATCTTCTCATACCAAGCACGTGGTGCTTGCTTTAAACCATATAATGCCTTCTTTAACCTGCAAACCTGGTTTTCATGCCCTTTCTGCACAAAGCCATGGGGCTGAAAAACATACACTTCTTCATGCAAGTCACCATTCAGAAATGTTGTTTTAATGTCCAACTGATGCACATTCCAACCATGATGGGCTGCAAGTGCACAAATGCTCCGAACAGTAGTCATAAGACATGTAGGTGCAAAGGTCTCATCAAAATCAATGCCTCTTTCCTGTGCATAACCCTTTGCAACAAGCCTAGCCTTATACCTGTCAACTGTACCATCAAGTTTACGCTTCAGCTTGTATACCCACTTAGTGCCAATGGCCTTCTTGCCAGGAGGCAAGTCACATAAAGACCATGTACCATTCTTCATTATAGCATCATATTCAGATTGCATAGCAGCCATCCAATTTTCTGAATTTTGTGCTTCATCAAAAGAAACAGGCTCATTCTCATCACAGAGACTAGATGCAGCCATAGCATAGCAATCTGATGCAAAGGAGGCGCTATGAGAGCCTGAACGAGTACGATATGACAAAGGTGCATCTAATTTGCTGTCACGCAAAGTCTGCACCAGCCATTTTGGCATAGTTTTTGCCTGCTCAATATCAGCTCTCTCATCAACAAGTGCATCATGTAAATCTGCATCAGAAATGGAATGATTTGCATCATCATATGAAACCTGCAAAGGCTGAGAAGTTGCCTCATTAGGACCAGCACTAGCCTGTCCACCTATAAAAAGAGGCATCAAAGTATCATACATGTCTTTGGAGCTAACAGATGTCTCCTTAGTACATGAAAGCAATGGGTGAATATCATCTTCCACAAAGACAACATCATGGCTAACCAGAATGCGTTTAGTCTCTGGATGATACAGACGATAGCCTTTACTTTCAGAACTGTACCCAACCAAAATACATTTTATTGCCTTATCATCCAATTTTTTGCGATGTTGTTTAGGCACTAATGCATATGCCAAACAACCAAAAACAAGCAGATGAGCAATAGATGGCTTGCGGTCATGCCAAGCCTCATATGGAGTGATAGACTACAACGCTTTAGTGGGACACCTGTTCAGTACATATGCTGCACACATGACAGCCTCAAGCCAGAAACTATGTGGTAAAGCCTGACTTTTGACCATGCACCTCGCCATCTCCATGAGTGACCTGTTCTTTCGTTTAGCAACTCCATTCTGTTGAGGTGTATACGGCACTGTACACTGGTGTTTTATCCCACGTTCAGCCAGAAATGCATTAAAATCTGAAGACATATATTCCCCCCCTCGATCAGAACGGAGGGTGCCCATTTTACATGCTCACAGATTTCCAGCCAAAACCAAAAACTGTTTGAAGCACATGAACACTCGGGACTTTGCTTTGAGTGGATATACCCATGCATGCCTGGAAAAATCATCAATGAAAGTCAAGAAGTAAAGGTAATTTCCAAAAGAGGGTGTTTGCATAGGACCACAGACATCACTATGTACAAGCTGCAATTTCTGCGTAGCCCAAACTGAACCATCTTTTGGAAAGGAAGAACGCTGCATTTTGCCCAAAATACAGCCTTCACAAACATGTTTTCCAGGTGTCTCAAGTTTGGGAAAAGAGGACACCATTTCAGATTTCTGTAGGCGTAACAAACTAGCAAAATTCAGATGACCAAAGCGTGCATGCCAAAGCTTTGCATCTGACATAGCCTGAGAATCATGAACTGCACATGCCGAATCATTCACAGATCTTTCATAGTCTATGAGCTTATATAACCCACGACATAAAATGCCAGAAGCAATAATCACATCGCCATTTGAGAGATCATGGACTGTACACCTGTCATCAACGAATTTCACAACCAAGCCAATCTTGGCTAATGCAGAAACTGATAACAGGTTCTTTTTGATCCCTGGCACAAATAAAGCATCTGACAAAGTGAAAGAACTACCATCAGCAATAGTCAGAATGATCTTACCAACTCCCATAACAAGATAAGAGGAGTTATTGGCGCATGTGACAGTATTCCCTGTAGGGGCAGACTCGAGTGAAGAGAAGAAACTCCGCTGCGAGGTAATATGTTTGGTCGTTCCACTGTCAAAGTACCAAACATCTGAGTCTACTGCAGACATGCACTGATCATGAGAAGATGGGTCAAAACTGCAGACAGTAGTAAACGCCCATTCTTCTTCCTGCACAAGATTTGCAGACTCTGTTTTTGGTATAGAGGCCTCTACAACAACCATTCCAGCCTCTTTCTTCTTTGCCTCTTTAGCAGCCAGTTTTGGACAGTTCTGTATAATATGATCATTTCCTTTACTGTACTTGCAAAACAATTTATGCTTTTCTGATTTCTTCTCATCTTTATCCTGGTTCTTCGATTGTGCAGCATTTGCAGATTTCTGCTTACTAGTAGAAGAGCTCCATTTTCCTTTGCCCTTCTGACTACCCAGGAAATCTTGATCTGAAACACGCATAATGGACCTGTTCTCCCTGGGCTGATCTTCCTGCAACAGAACAGAGACTAATTCCTCAAATGACAAGGCATTCGAATTGCCTTTCATCATCAACCAAAGAGTAGAGGCAAAACTCTGATATGAATCAGGAAGACTATTCAGAACGGTCTGCACAAGTGAGCTATCTGGTATAACCTCATCAGCAGAAATCAATTATTCCTTCAGGTCTTTGATCTTTGTAAGAAAACTGTCCATAGAATCACCTTCATTCATGTGCTCACTCTCCAACTGTTTTCGGAGGTAAGCAACACGAGCCTCATTCCTAGCCTGGTACAAAGTGGTAAGTGTATCCCAAGCATCCTTTGCTGTTCTGCAAGAGCGAATGTGAGGAATAATGGCACGTTTGACAGACAAAGCTATCAATGCATGTACCTGGGCATCTCTACCATCCCAACAAATCTGCTCTGCAGTAGGTGCAACAAAAACAGCAGCACGAATAGGAATCTGTGGAATATCATCTTCGACACCATCTTCATAAGCTCCAACACCTGTATTTGCAGTACCTGTTGTTACAAGTGTAACAGGACGTCTTTCAACACCCTGCACAATGTTCCACAATCCTTTTGCAACCAGTACATGTCGCATCATATAAGCCCATAATGGGTAGTTGGTACCATCCAACTTATCCTCAACAACCAACATATGGAATACATCACTACTTTCAGCCATGGCCGGTGACTAAAATACCTTGATGCAGAAAATTGACTGTATCTCAAAAAGTTGAACGAAACAACCGAGACGAGTTTTGCTAGACCTGTAGCAGACTTTGAGACGCTTAAACTGGCGAACAGAAACTGGTATATACCTTTGGCGCAAAAGGACGAAATAGCCTGCACAAGCGCTACGATAGTGCGTTCGGAGGCCGAAACGAGCTCAGATCGCGATTTTGGCACCACAGAGCGAAGATGTTTTGATCTCGGAAACACCCTCAGTATGCTCACCAAATTTTGTGTGAATCTGAGACTGCAAATGGAGGAGTGTCGACAGCGCCCTAGAAGAAGCGACGACCTGCTCTTATACCAATTCTTGGAGATAGACGTCTGCGGAAGCACGCAAACAGCACAAGGAAGAAGAAGAAGCTTGGAGCACAAACACACAATACTGAATGTATTACTAGAGAATGTACAAAGATAAGTAGCCCATTAGGGCAATAGGCGTATATACAAGCCAGGGGAAAAAAACCTCCTAAAGAGGGAAAAAAGTGCCCCGGCAGTCCTAGAGTGTTCACACACATCACTACTTAAATATATCAACAAATCCCCCCTGGGAGTGATGCGGTGAACAAGGAGCTGGTAGTCATGTATAAGGAAGTGCCAAGCTATGTGGAAATCACTCCACAAAAGGAAGTAAGCCCAAAGTTTGCGGAAAGCTTCAAACTTCTCCCTAGGCAGAGCCTTCGTGAAAAGGTCTACAATGTTCTCCTGCGTGGGCACATATGCCAAGCTGATCTCCCCAGCAGAGAACCTCTCCCTGATATAGTGATAATGCACCTCAATGTGCTTAGTGCGAGCATGGAACACAGGGTTCCTCGCAATTGCCAATGCGCTCTGATTGTCTGTGAAGATGGTGGTGGCAGAAGACTGGCCAACACCCAAATCAGCCATAAGGCATCTGAGCCACACACACTCAACAGTCACTATGAAAGCTGCCCTATACTCAGCCTCACAACTGGAAGTGGCCACAGTAGGCTGCTTCTTGCTCAACCAAGATATACATGAGCTACCAAGCATGAAGCACAAACCATTGGTGGACACACGAGTGTCATAGCAACCAGCCCAATCTGAGTCAGAAAAAGCATGCAAATCTGGCGGTAGTGATCCCCCCCTTGGGATAAAACAACCCAAGTAGCCGAGTACCACTCAAGTAGCCAAAGATGCGCTTAACCGCTTTCCAATGCGTGACTCCTGGGCAATGCATAAACCTGCTCATCTGTGAGACAGCAAACTGAATATCTGGCCGAGAAATGCATAAGTAAATCAAGCATCCAACAGCCTGCTGATAGAGAACAGCATCAAATGCATCTCCAGCATCATGAAGACTTAATCGTAAACCTGTCTCCATAGGAGTGGCAATAGGCTTACAGTCTTCAAGGCCAAAACGCTGCAATAATGTGTCAATATATTTTGTTTGACACAAAGCCATTCCACCATCAACGTGCATAAACTGAATGCCCAAATAGTGATGCAAATGCCCCAAATCAGACATTTCAAATGAGGCATGCAAATCAGCCTTAAAATCAGCAATATGTGTCTCAATAGGACCAGTGAGCAGCATGTCATCAACATAGACAACAATGATCAGAAGCACATCATTAGCACGTTTAACATATAAGGTGCTTTCAGTTGGACTGTTCTCAAAACCGTGTGCAATCAGATAGGCATGTATCTTCTCATACCAAGCACGTGGTGCTTGCTTTAAACCATATAATGCCTTCTTTAACCTGCAAACCTGGTTTTCATGCCCTTTCTGCACAAAGCCATGGGGCTGAAAAACATACACTTCTTCATGCAAGTCACCATTCAGAAATGTTGTTTTAATGTCCAACTGATGCACATTCCAACCATGATGGGCTCCAAGTGCACAAATGCTCCGAACAGTAGTCATACGGCATGTAGATGCAAAGGTCTCATCAAAATCAATGCCTCTTTCCTGTGCATAACCCTTTGCAACAAGCCTAGCCTTATACCTGTCAACTGTACCATCAGGTTTACGCTTCAGCTTGTATACCCACTTAGTGCCAATGGCCTTCTTGCCAGGAGGCAAGTCACATAAAGACCATGTACCATTCTTCGTTATAGCATCATATTCAGATTGCATAGCAGCCATCTAATTTTCTGAATTTTGTGCTTCATCAAAAGAAACAGGCTCATTCTCCTCACAGAGACTAGATGCAGCCATAGCATAGCAATCTGATGCAAAGGAGGCACTATGAGAGCCTGAACGAGTACGATATGACAAAGGTGCATCTAATTTGCTGTCACGCAAAGTCTGCACCAGCCATTTTGGCATAGTTTTTGCCTGCTCAATATCAACTCTCTCATCAACAAGTGCATCATGTAAATCTGCATCAGAAATGGAATGATCTGCATCATCATATGAAACTTGCAAAGGCTGAGAAGTTGCATCATTAGGACCAGCACTAGCCTGTCCACCTATAAAAAGAGGCATCAAAGTATCATACATGTCTTTGGAGCTAGATGTCTCCTTAGTACATGAAAGCAATGGGTGAATAGCATCTTCCACAAAGACAACATCACGGCTAACCAGAATGCGTTTAGTTTGTGGATGATACAGACGATAGCCTTTACTTTCAGAACTGAACCCAACAAAAATACATTTTATTGCCTTATCATCCAATTTTTTGCGATGTTGTTCAGGCACTAATGCATATGCCAAACAACCAAAAACACGCAGATGGGCAACAGATGGCTTGCGGTCATGCCAAGCCTCATATGGAATGATAGACTGCAACGCTTTAGTGGGACACCTGTTCAGTACATATGCTGCACACATGACAGTGTCAAGCCAGAAACTATGTGGTAAAGCCTGACTTTTGACCATGCACCTCGCCATCTCCATGAGTGACCTGTTCTTTCATTCAGCAACTGCATTCTGTTGAGGTGTATACGGCACTGTACACTTGTGTTTTATCCCACGTTAAGCCAGAAATGCATTAAAATCTGAAGAAATATATTCCCCCCCTCGATCAGAACGGAGGGTGCCCATTTTACATGCTGACAGATTTTCAGCCAAAACCAAAAACTGTTTGAAGCACATGAACATTTCGAAATTTGCTTTGAGTGGATATACCCATGCATGCCTGGAAAAATCATCAATGAAAGTCACGAAGTAAAGGTAATTTCCAAAAGAGGGTGTCTGCATAGGACCACAGACATCACTATGTACAAGCTGCAATTTTTGCATAGCCCGAACTGAACCATCTTTTGGAAAGGAAGAACGCTGCATTTTGCCCAAAATACAGCCTTCAAAAACACGTTTTCTAGGTGTCTCAAGTTTGGGCAAAGAGGACACCATTTCAGATTTCTGTAGGCGTAACAAACTAGAAAAATTCAGATGACCAAAGCGTGCATGCGAAAGCTTTGCATCTGACATAGCCTGAGAATCATGAATTGCACATGCCGAATCATTCACAGATCTTTCATAGTCTATGAGCTTATACAGCCCACGACATAAAATGCCAGAAGCAATAATCACATCACCATTTGAGAGATCATGGACTGTACACCTGTCATCAACAAATTTCACAACCAAGCCAATTTTGGCTAATGCAGAAACTGATAAGAGGTCCTTTTAATCCCTGGCACAAATAAGGCATCTGACAAAGTGAAAGAACTACCATCAACAGTAGTCAGAATGATCTTACCAACTTCCATAACAGGATAAGAGGAGTTATTGGCGCATGTGACAGCATTCCCTGTAGGGGCAGGCTCGAGTGAAGAGAAGAAACTGCGCTGCGAGGTAATATGTTTGGTCGTTCCACTGTCAAAGTACCAAACATCTGAGTCTACTGCAAACATGCACTGATCATGAGAAGATGGGTCAAAAGTGCAGACAGTAGTAAACGCCCATTCTTCTTCCTGCACAAGATTTGCAGACTCTGTTTTTGGTATAGAGGCCTCTACAACAACCATTCCAGCCTCTTTCTTCTTTGCCTCTTTAGCAGCCAGTTTTGGACAGTTCTTTATAATATGATCATTTCCTTTATAGTACTTGCAGAACAATTTATGCTTTTCTGATTTCTTCTCATCTTTATCCTGGTTCTTCGATTGTGCAACATTTGCAGATTTCTGCTTACTAGTAGAAGAGCTCCATTTTCCTTTGCCTTTCTGACTAGCCAGGAAAGCTTGATCTGAAACACGCATAATAGACCTGTTCTCCCTAGACTGATCTTCCTGCAATAGAACAGAGACTAATTCCTCAAATGACAAGGCATTCGGATTGCCTTTCATCATCAACCGAAGAGTAGAGGCAAAACTCTGATATGAATCAGGAAGACCATTCAAAACGGTCTGCATAAGTGAGCTATCTGGTATAACCTCATCAGCAGAAATCAATTGTTCCTTCAGGTCTTTGATCTTTGTAAGAAAACTGTCCATAGAATCACCTTCATTCATGTGCTCACTCTCCAACTGTTTTCGGAGGTAAGCAACACGAGCCTCATTCCTAGCCTGGTACAAAGTGGTAAGTGTATCCCAAGCATCCTTTGCTGTTCTGCAAGAGCGAATGTGAGGAATAATGGCACATTTGACAAACAAAGCTATCAATGCATGTGCCTGGGCATCTCTGCCATCCCAACGAATCTGCTCTGCAGTAGGTGCAACAAAAACAGTAGGACGAATAGGAATCTGCGGAATATCATCTTCGACACCATCTTCATCAGCTCCAACACCTGTATTTGCAGTACCTGTTGTTACAAGTGTAACAGGACGTCTTTCAACACCCTGCACAATGTTCCAAAATCCTTTTGCAACCAGTACATGTCGCATCATATAAGCCCATAATGGGTAGTTGGTACCATCCAACTTATCCTCAACAGCCAACATACGGAATACATCACTGCTTTCAGCCATGGCCGGTGACTAAAATACCTTGATGCAGAAAATTGACTATATCTCAAAAAGTTGAACGGAACAACCAAGACGAGTTCTGCTAGACCTGTAGCACACTTTGAGACGCTTAAACTGGCGAACAGAAACTGGTATATACCTTTGGCACAAAAGGACGAAATAGCCTGCACAAGCGCTACGATAGTGCATTCGGAGGCCGAAACGAGCTCAGATCGCGATTTTGGCACCACAGAGCAAAGATGTTTTGATCTCGAAAACACCTTGAGTATGCTCACCAAATTTTGTGCGAATCTGAGACTGCAAACGGAGGAGTGTCGACGGCACCCTAGAAGAAGCGACGACCTGCTCTGATACCAATTGTTGGAGATAGACGTCTGCGGAAGCACGCAAACAGCACAAGGAAGAAGAAGAAGCTTGGAGCACAAACACACAATACTGAATGTATTACTAGAGAATGTACAAAGATAAGTAGCCCATTAGGGCAATAGGCGTATATACAAGCCGGGGGAAAAAAACCTCTTAAAGAGGGAAAAAAGTGCCCCGACAGTCCTAGAGTGTTCACACACATCACTACCTAAATATATCAACATTGGGTACCCAGATAGACTTTACTTTTGTAGATGAATCTTTGAAAGACCTCTTATTAGTGTCCTATCGTCGATCACTAGCATGATGTTTATTGAGTGGTTTTAACTTGGCCACAATAGGATGCTCACCTTTCTGTACCCATACTTGTTTTGGTGGCTGAGACACGTGGCTTCCTACTCTCCTTTGGCTTTGAGCATAGGCCATCTGCTTCCTCTGTGTTCGGCACTCGTTTGGTTGTTGTGTTTCTATCACTTTTGGAAAAGAAGGGAGTTCCATGGTATCCTTGCTTCTTTGTTGAGAACATCATCCCTCTTCATCACATACTTTTGGTTTAGAATAGCATCGTCATCTTCATGTGTACTCTTGGAAGGACTAGGAGCTGGTGCCTTTCCTAGTTCCTTGAGTGCTTCATTTTATAACTCAAGTGTAATGCCATTCCGATTTACCTAGACCTGAAGAAGTCCCCTTCTTAGGTTTAGGTTGACTGCATGATCATAGATCCAGTCTTGACCCAAGACAAGAGCCTCAGTGAGATCCTCCTCTTGACACACTAGCACCTTAACTGTCATAATAGCATCTTGAATGTAGAGGGTGAGCTCCACCTTTCCCATGCAAGGGGTTTCCATACCTCCCAATCCTATGAGGTATGCTTCTATAGGATTGACACTTAATTTCATATCTTGACAGTAAGAAAATCTAACAGCACTAGTGGTTGCACCTGAGTTAGTCAAGGCTCTCACACTCCTTGTGCTTTCTTCTTGTCTCATCTCTAGGGTTAGAAAAGGATGTCGGTCAACTATTCTAAGGGAATCGATTCCTGGTGAGTCACACATGGCTATGTGGTACCATCAAGCTTCATATGCATCTAATCTAGGCTCATCTCTACCTTGTCTTCTTAATTTCATTCTTCGGATGCATTCTAAAGCTTCAACTTGCACTTCTTCATGAATTCGTGTTTCTTCTTTCTTATGTTTCTTTGTAGTGTTAAGTTGATGAAGCATTTCCTCAGTGAGGGGTTCTTGATATAGTTTGACTCTACATCCACTGATGTAACTAGGGAGGACATCACCTTCTAGAGTAGCTAATTGAACCACTCCACTAGTTGAGATCCTATTTATGATCATAGGCCCATAGCCACACTTCTCTAGCTTTCTTGCATGTTGTTTCAGGGTGTACACCAAAACTAAGTCTCTTGCTTTCAAGCCTTTATCCTTCACATGGGCATTGAAGTATGTCTTTTGTCTTTTCTTAGCTCCATAAATCCCTACAACTACTCTCAGTCTCGTTTCACCTAACCGTTCAAGATCAATGATCCTCGAAGAGCATTTATGACCTGTCCACTCATGCTCTTGTGCTACTTTCAGTGTAGGCATCAAGAAGTCCAATGGTAGCACTGCAGTTTGGCTAAATACCATTTGAAAGTGTGTGGCTTGGAGCACTGTTTTATAGGCAACTCGGTATGCCCAAACAACATGGTGTAGCTATTTGTCCCAATGAGACCGTTTATTATTCACTAATTTGGTCAATACATTGCATAGAATCTTATTGGTGCTTTCGGCTTTCCCATTAGCTTGTGGATGATAGGGGGCAAACTTCTTGTGTATCACCAAGAACTCCTGGAGAAGATTTTCAATGACTTCATTCAAGAAGTGAGTGCTTCTATCACTTACTAGCTCTATCGGTAGCCCATATCTTGTGAACAGATTCTCAAATAAGAACCTAGCTATCCTTTGAGCATCATTCTTCGTTGTGACTTTCAATTCTACCCACTTGGTTAGATAGTCTGTGGCCACAATGATATATTCAGCATGTGAACCCTTAGCTGGGGGATTAATAGGACCTAGAAAGTCTATTCCCCACTTAGAGAATGCACGCGCACCCATCATAGGTTTCAATGGCATCTCATCTTTACGTATAGGATACTGAGTTCGCTAACAAACATCACACCTCTTCACGTAGGTATATGCATCCATGTGAGGAGTTGGCCACCAAAAACCTACATATAGTATTGCCTTGATCACCCTATCTAGTCCAAAGTGTCCTCCTACTACACCTAAGTGAGCAGTTTCCAAGATCTTAAGATACTCACTCTCATGGACACACAGTCTAAGATATCCATCTTTTCTTCATTTGTATAAATTATCTCCAATGAGTGAGTAGTCTAGTGCCTCCTATTCGAAGCTCCTTTGTGTAGCCAATGTCATCTCTTGAGGGAATGTTTTTGTCCTAAAAAAGGCTACTAATGGTTCGCTCCAATCTGGCACTAAAGACACTCGATAAAGAGTGGCATCTTCCATTGGTGGTTTAGTATTGCAAATTGGGCATTCCTTGCACATCGTATGGACGTCTGGTTCCATAGTTGGCCAATGCAGTCGAGTCTCCTTAGTGTTTGTAATGTTCTTTGCCTAGAGTAGTGTTGCTCTAATGCACCCAAATGTGCTCTTCCACACAACAAGCTAATATTCCTTGATTTGTATGCTTGTACATACTCCCTACCATGATATGGTACTTCTGGGCTTTTACTACCTCCTTATCTTGAGTGTTTATTACTGGGTGTTTAGGCCCATATGTTAATACTGGCACTAATGTCTTGGCCAACTGTGGTACAACTTCCAAATTAAAAAAGTAAGCATCAGAAAAATCATCTGATACTCCTTGTGGTGGCTCTCCGGATGTGAGCCTCGAGAGATGATCCACTCACAAGTGAGTTCCACCTTTCCTTACCACTACCTCAAAGTCATATTCCATTAGTAAGAGGGACCATCTTACTAATCTACCTGTATTGCATGGCTTGTTTACCAAGTACAATAGAGCTTGATGATCAGTAAAAAGTTTAAACTTATTTGCAAGAAAATAGTGTCTAAACTTTTTTACAGCATATACCATGCCTAATCCTTCTCTTTTTGGTCATGGTATAGTTTTTCTCAACCGCATTGAACTATCTACTAGCATAGGCTATTGGGAGATCCATGTTACCTTCACCAGTAGGTTGTGCAAGTACACATCCAATGGCATAATTGGATGCATCCACATGAACATGGAATGACTTATTCCAATTTGGTGTAGTCAAGATTGGTGTAGAACACAATCTTCGCTTGAGCTCGTTAAAGGAATCCTCACATTCTTAAGTCCACACAATGTTAGTCAAAAGGGAGTACAGAGGCTTTGCAATGATCGTATACATATGAATGAAGCAACGATAATAGCCACAATGCCCCATGAAAGCTTGTACTTCCTTGACATTCTTTGGCCTAGGTAACTCTGCAATAGCTCTAACTTTCTCCTCGTCAGTGGATATGCCATTCTTTGACACTATGTGTCCTAGAATCTTGCCCTACCTGACCATGAACACACACGTTTCTGGGTTCAAGCAGACTTGATATTCTCTACATTTGTCAAAGATAGCTCTCAACTGTGGGATATGTGTTTGTCTTATGTTGGAATGAGCACACAATTTATCAACATAGACTTCCAAAATTTTCCTCAAGAAATCTTTAATCACATGGCACATCAACCTTTGAAAGGTGGCTGGCGCATTCGTAAGACCAAATGGCATAACTTGAAAGGCGATTATGCCCCACTATGTATCAAAGTCTGTCTTATGTTGATATTCTAGAGCTATGGCCACTTGTATTGTAGCTAGAGAAGCCATCAAGCAAGTTGTAGACTTCCTTGCCTACCACTCTTTCTAAAAGATGCTTAGTGATAGGGAGCAAATAGTTATCTCTGATTGTGACTGCATTAACTTTCTTCAAGTTAATGCATACACATATTTTTCCATTCTGTTTATGCACCACAACAATGGGGGATACCGATTCCGTCTGCTCAATTTCATAGATAAATCCAGCTTCTACCAAGCGATCGATCTCTTCCTTGATCTTGGCACTATAGTTATCATGTATGGCTTTTGCTTAAGGGGTTTGGCATCTGAGGTCATGGGAATCATATGTGAGCATATGTCAGGGTCTACGCCTTTCAGGTCCTTGCAACTCTAAGTGAATACATCTCTATATTCTCTTAGCAAGGCTATCAACTCTTGCTCCTCTTCCTCCGTCAGGTCATGTCCTATGTATGTGCATTTTTCTTCTCCTTCTTCTAGGGTTACCACAATTTTCTTGGTGGTTTCTTTGTTATCATAAGCCTCTCTTGCTTGTACATCATGTTTAGGCATTATCATCATAACTCTCCTATCTTCTATCTAATACTTCTTTAAGTTTTCTGGAACCTAAAACAAGGATTCTTCCTCCTCTGATATGACTTCTCTCTTCTACCTTTTCTTGCCTTCATTCTTAGTGGTTATCTGTGTGGCTAATCATTCGTAATTTCCTCGTGACTTTGTGGGTGAAATTGCAGTGCATAGAAATATTCCTCATCCAATGCAAAAGGTGGGTCCATATTAATTGACTCTAGATCGGAGTCACTTGCATCCTCAAATGCATCAGTGCTAGGTTCACATTCTTCAATAACCGAATCATTTATGATTGGCTCTATTGTGAAGACTGAAATGTCATAGACATCCTCGTCACAATGGGGTGTCCATTGTTCTTCATTGATGGCTACATCCATTATTGCTAAAATTTCTGGCCAACCATGAGGTTCAAATTCTTCGTCTGGGAAAACTACAGGTGCATAGGCTTGGTCTTGAACTGATCTATGAGTTGCTTTTGCACCTACCTCTGGTTTTTTCTCTCTTCTCTTCTTCTACTACTACTTTGCACATCCATAAGTGGGTGTCCTCATGCATCCATGAGGATCCTGATCCTATGGAATGCATTGATTCTCTATCATCACTTAAATGGAAGGAATGTCTTGTGGGAATTGATCGTGCGCATCATCCACAAGTTCAATGGGAGGAGGAGCTTCACTTTCGTTAGCCCATTTCTCTTCTTGAATCTCTCGCAGGAATTCTAGTGAATACTGGTTCATAGAAGAAGATGTGTCTGGTTCTATGGAGTTACGTACATAAGCTTCTTAGTGAGGAGATCACATTCTTCCACTTGCCTTGTCCTTACTTGAAGAGGTGGGGTCCTTTTCAGATTTTTCAATTAGCCTCTCCAATCTTTCTAGCAGTCCATCAATGTGCAACTGTGTCTTAGCTGAACTAGAGAAGTTAAAGAGGCGACTGGCTTCAAACAGGGTTTGAGCCAATTCCACCATCTTAGCACAAATTTTAGTTTGTTTGAGCTCTAATTCAGCTCTAGGTTAACACTTTTCATGATCTGTTATGTTCGGGACTTCTTGGAGTTTGACCAAATATGCCTTAATCATCATGTCCAAGTCCTTCAGAGTGGGATCTACTGAGACAGATCCTACTCTAGGGGGTGGTGGGATTGTGTGAGGTGGGTTGGAAGGTGGTGGATTGGAGGGAGATGGGAATGGTGGTGGTGGAGTAGTGTGAGAGTGAGTTTGAGATGTGAGTTCAATTATCTTGTCTTTTGTTTCTCTCAAGCTTTCTTCTAGCTCGCTCATCTTCTTAGAACATTGTCTTTTCATTTGTTCTCGACTATCTCTCCAAGCCCTTGTCCTCTTCTTAGCTAAGCTCTCAGTCTCACTAACCTGAGAACTCTTTTCCTAGCCTACACCTTGGTTCTGTTGTAATGCCTGAGCTCTAGTGATCACTTGCACTAGGGCAGTGGAAGTCACACTTCCCATGGAGTCTACCACTAGTCCAATGACATTGATAGGAGTGATTTTTGGCATATTGGTGGGGTTTTTAGGGCAATCTCATAACAACTGCTCCTTCCCACAATCAAGGCAAAAATCGTAAATTATCACAGTTTGGGTTTGTGTGGGTGCAGACATAGGGTAATCACAAATGAGGTGATCTCCCTGACATCGGTAACAAGGTCCTCTAGGAAAGGAGGGTATGATCTGCCTAGACTGGGGTCTAGAGTTGGGGTTCGCATACATGACATTTGCATACTCTAGCTCCCAGCTAGGTTCACTCGGCTCTTCATAATAATATGACTCATTATGCTCAGGTGACTATATATAGTAAGCCTATTGGCTATCAATATGAGTAGAGTCAAAACTATGATCACTTGGGTCAAATCTGAAAGCAATGGTGTTACTAGCACTAAGGCTCTGTCAAATTTTCTTTTGCATCTACATATTTCATCCGAATTACATTGGCTAGAGGAGGGGGTTGCTATGCTAGAACCAGTTGAGGTCTTTGCTTCCCTTGATAAGGTGGCTAGTAGGGTTGTTGGGGCCTACCATACTACTGTTGTGGGTACTGACTCTGGTATCTTCCCTATTGCGGATATGGCTGAGGACGATTTTGTGTGATAGTTTGTTTGTTATAGGGAAAATCTTGTGCAGTATGGTATATTTCCGCTCTAGGGTGCAATATAGGTTGCTAGGGTTTGCCTGGGGTTGAGCCATAATGGGACATACATTCACCATATGGTTAGCTCCACAAGTATAACATCTTTTCACTAGGGCAAACCTTGGTATTTGTTTGCTTGAGACTCCTGACTTCTGAGCTATTTTCTTAGCAAGTTACTCAATAGATGTGGATGGATTTGAATTGAGGCTAGTAGAGCTATGTGAATCTTTGTAGATTTTTGAAAGCTCTAATTCCTTCCCTAAGTTATCCTCAATGTCTATGCACATGCGTACACACTCTTCTATGGTCCTAGGGTCCTTCAAGTACACATATGATCTCAATTTGGTACTTAACAATCCATCTAAGAATAAAGCCACTTGTTTGGCTGGAGTGGGTTACTCTCAAACAGGACATCTCTCTAGGTATTTCCTAAACCTTCTTTCGGCAAGTCTAACTGTCTCTTGAGGTGCCTGCTTGAAGTTGTGCATCAGTGAGGAAGTATTGTGCCGTATGCCACTCTTAGAAAATTTTGTGATGAAGGCTTCTAGAAGTTGATCTATGTTCCTGAACTGCCTCTCTTGTACTAGTTGAAACCATGTAAGGGTTGTGTTCTTGAGAGCTAGACCAAATGCATTGTACTACGTGAACATGTCATCCACTTGCTCTGCCCTCAAGACTTGCCTAAATTTTGCCACATGATCATACAGGTCTCCAATGCCATCGAAGCAATTCTTCATGGACTTAACTAGCTGTGTAGGCCTCAAGGTCCTCTAGTGTTCCCTAGGCCTTGGCAAAGGGAATTCATCTATATGTCTTTGATTCCTTGGATCCCTAGTTCTCTCAGTTTCCATTCTATCCATCTTTGTTCTCATTCTTTCTCTTTCGAGTGGGTTAGCAAAGCTTACCTGAGGTCTATCTCTACTCCTATCCCTCTGAGTTCCATGAGCTTGGGATGTTCAAGCTCCTTGGTGACCAAAAGAAACATTAGATCTTGGTTGGGGGAAAACAAATTCACCCTTCCAAGTGTAGGCATGCCTAGCATGCTCTGAGACCACAAAGATCCTCTCTGAAGTATCGTCTAAATAGGTCACTTTGCCTAGCTGTCAGGATCTCTAAACTCATAGAATGTGAGCATTCCTACTTCATTAGGCTGGTCACGCTTATACCTCCAGAACGCTTCGTCTCTCTCTCGACTTGAGAGTAGATCTACGCTCTTATTGTCTTGAGGAACCCACTCTGAAGTGATGATTCTTGTCAAGACTGATTTGCCTCTAGGAGTTCTAGGCTCTCTTCCTATGTTCCCTTACTCTATGTCACCTATGTCTGTCTCTGGAATCACATGACCAAATTAATCTGTTCTATCTGGTTGGTTGGTGACTACCTACATTGTTCCTTCCTTATCTAGGTATGCACCATTCTCAAATTTGATGACTGGATGTTCTAGTCCAATGGGTTGATCTAGGTAGAAGAAGAGTTCATCAAAGATCAGATTACTAGTGAAACTTTAGTCTCTCAATCATATGAGTATGGTCTATCTAGGTATCAAGCTGCATAACCATATGGTCATTAGTTAAATAGGTTGATCTTAGATATTCTATAGCTTAGGCCATTGGACCATAGATAAACACTTCTCACAGCACTGAATCACATCTTACATCCTACAGTACGCTAAAAAACACCCTGCGTGTAGTCACACAGTGAGGCTATAGCAAATTCAATTCTGATATGTCTGTTGCTCTCCATTCACACCCTTCGATATTTGGTGAAGCCGATGTGAAACATGACAATTGCGTGCTTAGGATTATTAGGTGTGTTTCAATATTGATTAAAAATTTAACCTTCAAATTCTTTTTATTTGCAGGTGAGTGGATATAAATTCCATTAGAGTAAAATGATGTTGTGACATTTAGTGATAGGGCCTATGATGAGCAAGAGGATTTTACGACTGGAAGTGTAATTCAACCTCATGATGAAATGATGAAAGTTGATAGTCAATTTAGTACAACCTTCTGGGCATGAGAAACTCCAGAGGTAAAAAATCGGATTGGTGATGAGAAAGATTCGTGTTTAGCTTTGGCCATGATTGATTCCGGCTCAAAGATAAACGTAATATCAAAGAAATACTTTGATAAATTTAGATGGCCTATTGATAAAGAACATGGCTCGAGAATGAGAACAATCGATATTGGATCAGGGATCTTACTAGGTGCATGTGCACATGTGCCTATTATGATAGGAGGTGTTGAGAAGCATTTCATTCACTACAACATATCGAGGGAATACCGATGGTCAGCTGTCGGCGTCGGTATACCCCTCGGAGAATTTGGGAAAGCTGTTTTGCCTCGGAAAGACAGCATCGGTATGAGCGTCGGTATAAGCATTGATATACGCGTCGGTATTCTTCTGCAACTACCGATGCTTATACGGACGCTCTCTTTTTAACCGAGCCCGAACCCGAAATTCATCATTCTGAGCGTTTTGAATCTGGAGCTTCTCCTTTCGGGTTTGCACTCGCCAACAACAGAGATCTCTGTTTGTCATCCTCTCTCTCTCTCTCTCCCTCTCTCCCTCCCTTCCCTCTCTCTCTCTCCCTCTCTCTCTCTCTCTCTCCCTCTCTCCCTCCCTTCCCTCTCTCTCTCTCTCTCTCCCTCCCTCTCTCTCACTATCTCTCTCTCCCCCTCTCTCTCTCACTCTCTCCCTCCTCTCTCTCTCTAAACAGACCTCTATCTTATTAAATCTGAAGTTTTGGTAAGTACATCACACATATTGTAAAACTCTTTTTTCTTTTTCTATGTTTTTTCTTTACTAATACGTTCTTTGTTTGGTTTTGCAAGAGATTTTGACATCAAATCTTTACAAATTCGAGGAAGAAGAACTTCAAGTGGATTTTGCCGACCGTGATTCAAACAATTCTCTCTCTTTCCATCTCCTTCCCTCTCTCTCTCTCCCTAAACACACCTCTATTTTCATAGATCTAACGCTTTGGTAAGTAATCGCACATATTGTATCACTCTATTTTTTTTCTTTATGTTTTTGCTTTTCTAATATCTTCTCTCTTTAGTTTTGCAAGAGATTTTTGAGATCAAACCTTTGGAAATTCAACGAAGGAGAACCTCAAGTGGATTTTGACAACCTTAATTCAAAAATTACATCAATTTAAGTAAGACATATATCACTCTTTTATCTTTCTTTATATTTTTGTTTTCTAACATCGATCTTCTCTCTTTATTTTTGTTTGAAAGAGAGAGAGAGAGGGATATGCATATGCATATATACATGCATATGCATACATGCATATGCATACATGCATATGCATACATGCATATGCATACATGCATGCATGCATGCATATGCATACATACATGCATGCATATGAATACATGCATGCATATATATACATACATGCATGCATATGCATATGTATACATACATGCATGCATATGCATATGTATACACACATGCATGCATATGCATACATACATACATGCATGCATGCATATGAATACATGCATATGCATACATGCATGCATATGCATACATATATGCATGTATACATGCATGCATACATGCATGCATGCATGCATGCATGCATATGCATACATACATGCATGCATGCATATGCATATATGCATGCATACATGCATGCATATGCATACATGCATGCATATGCATACATGAATGCATATGCATACATGAATGCATATACATACATGCATGCATGCATATGCATACATGAATGCATATGCATACATGAATGCATATGCATACATACATGCATATACATGAATGCATATACATACATGCATGCATGCATATACATACATGAATGCATATACATTCATGCATGCATGCATATACATACATGACTGCATATACATACATGCATGCATGCATATCCATGCACGAATGCATATGCATACATGCATGCATATGCATACATACATGCATACGAATACATGCATGCATGCATATGCATACATGCATGCATGCATGCATGCATATGCATATATGCATGCATACATGCATGCATATGCATACATGCATGCATGCATATGCATACATGAATGCATATGCATACATGAATGCATATGCATACATGAATGCATATGCATACATGAATGCATATACATACATGCATGCATGCATATGCATACATGCATGAATGTATATGCATACATGCATGAATGCATATGCATACATGAATGCATATGCATACATGAATGCATATGCATACATGCATGCATATGCATACATGCATGCATATGCATGCATGCATATGCATGCATATGCATACATGAATGCATATGCATACATGAATGCATATACATACATGAATGCATGCATATACATACATGAATGCATATACATACATGCATGCATGCATATACATAAATGAATGAATATATATATATACATGCATACATGCATATACATACATGAATGCATATACATACATGAATGCATATACATACATGCATGCATGCATATGCATACATGAATGCATATGCATACATGAATGCATATGCATACATGAATGCATATACATACATGCATGCATGCATATGCATACATGAATGCATATGCATACATGCATGCATATGCATATATGCATGCATACATGCATGCATGTGCATACATGCATGCATGCATATGCATACATGCATGCATGCATATGCATACATGAATGCATATGCATACATGAATGCATATGCAGACATGAATGCATATGCATACATGAACGCATATGCATACATACATGCATACATGCATGCATATGAATACATGCATGCATATGTATGCATACATGCATGCATATGTATGCATACATGCATGCATGCATATGCATACATGCATGCATCCATATGCATACATGCATGCATGCATATGCATACATGCATGCATGCATGCATATGCATACATACATGCATGCATGCATATGCATATATGCATGCATATATGCATGCATATATGCATGCATATGCATATATGCATGCATATATGCATGCATATGCATAGATGCATGCATATGAATACATGATAGCATATATATATACATGCATGCATGCATATACATACATGAATGTATATACATACATGCATGAATGCGTATGCATACATGAATGCATATGCATACATGAATGCATATGCATACATGAATGCATATGCATACATGAATGCATATGCATACATGCATGCATATGCATACATGCATGCATATGCATACATGCATGCATATGCATACATGAATGCATATGCATACATGAATGCATATGTATACATGAATGCATATGCATACATGAATGCATATGCATACATACATGCATACATGCATGCATATGAATACATGCATGCATATGTATGCATACATGCATGCATGCATGCATGCATATGCATACATGCATGCATATGCATACATGCATGCATATGCATACATGCATGCATGCATATGCATACATGAATGCATTTGCATACATGCATGCATATGCATACATGCATGCATATGCATACATGCATGCATATGCATACATGCATGCATGCATATGCATACATGCATGCATGCATATGCATACATGCATGCATGCATATGCATACATGCATGCATGCATATGCATACATGAATGCATATACATACATGCATGCATATGCATACATGAATGCATATGCATACATGCATGCATATGCATACATGCATGCATATGAATACATGCATGCATATGAATACATGCATGCATATGAGTACATGCATGCATATGAATACATGCATGCATATGCATACATGAATGCATATGCATACATACATGCATGCATATGCATACATGTATGCATACATGCATATGAATACATGCATGCATATGAATACATGCATGCATATGAATACATGCATGCATATGAATACATGCATGCATATGAATACATGCATGCATATGAATACATGCATGCATATGCATACATGAATGCATATGCATACCCACTTTATATTTTTGTATATGTATATGTATACATGAATATATGTATATGTATATGCACACATACTTTATATTTTTCTATATGTATATGTATACATGAAGATATGTATATATATATTATACATGAATGCATATGTATATGTATACACACATGCATATGCATATGTATATGTACAAGTATGTATAGAAGCAAGCATATGCATATGTAAATGTATACATGTATGCATACATACATGCATGCATATGCATACCTACTTTATATTTTTGTATATGTATACATGAATATATGTATATGTATATGCACACATACTTTATATTTTTGTATATGTATATGTATACATGAATATATGTATATGTATATTATACGTGAATGCATATGTATATGGATACACACATGCATATGCATATGTATATGTACAAGTATGTATACAAGCAAGCATATGCATATGTATATGTATACATGTATGCATATGCATATGCATATGTAGACTTGAATGCATATGTATACTTGAATGCATATGCATATGTATATGTATACATGTATGCATACATACATGCATGCATATGCATACAGGATGAGCATCAACATACTCCTGATCGGTATCGGCAACAGAGAGATGTGGCGGCCACTCGTTTAGATACGGTTGGAATGTCGCATTTAGGTAGTGGCGGATAGGACAATATGCGCTACCAATTTTTAAGTATGATGTTAATTATTGAAGTTGTTTGTGTTAGGTATATTATGTATATTCATCTAACATTTTGCATATTTACTATAGGAGTTGGCAGTGGGTCTTCCTCCAACGCGAACTGAAGAATCATATGGATATCGACATGGACTGACTGCACAGTTACAAGACTTAGAGGGACGCGGTGCAATCGTCTCATGGGAGAATATTCTTGATTAGGTAAAGTTATATCTTGGTTTCGTGTTTTTAGTTGTTGTTTATAAATGGCATGTTAATTGGTCTTATTTTATACATATGTTTTGTTGCAGGATTGTAAAGGCAATTTCAAAAGCATGCTATGGAGATATTAGGCAATGGCCAAAATACTGTTGGAAACAATGTCCTATTTGTCAAAGGTTGGTCATGCTCTCAGATTACAGCATGTGTAGCACCTGTTATAACTTGTTTGTACAACAAAAGCGGCGGGCAGCGTGGTTAGTGCATCAACTTCCCAACCCAGCGACCATGGTTCGATCCCCAACAGGCGCAGCGGCAGCGAAATACTTTTTGCTTTTCATAAACGGCGAACAACGCATTCAACAATGGAAAATCTTGCTTTATTTCGTTATCGCAATAACAGCGGACGGAGGGAAAAGCTACGATCGTAGTTTTATTGTGCTTTATTCAAGAGCTTTTCAAGGATCATCAAATACTATATAAACAAGTGCTTGGCTCACTTGTATACATCCTTCACCTAGGATCAACACAAGCTTTCTAGAGCTTGGACCTCAGTAGAGGTGGTGTTTCTTCTAGCACATGGGGCAGCCATGGTGCTAACTTGAAGCATATTGAGGAGCAGCTATGGAGTTCTTCTTGGTGATTCTTCTTGGAGAAGATGAAGGGTGTGCTCACACTCTACCTCATGGAGAGGAGGTTATCTCTTGTTCATGGCAAGAAGACTTGGTCATTAGCAGCTTGATGGTGAGGATCGCCCATCTACATGATGTATTTGAAGATTGTCTTCTACAGGAAGATATTAGGTTGAAGATTGTCTTCTACAAGAAGCTGTCTGGCTACTTCAAAGACATTGGATGGGACCATCTACATGGCGTATTTGAAGATCATCTTCTACACGAAGATGTTAGGTTGAAGATTGTCTTCTACAAGAAGATATCTGGCTACTTCAAAGACATTGGATGGAGTTTAACATAAGATTCACATCTTATGTTAAAGTATTCAGGTACATATTCTCTTTATGCACACAGGTACTACTTGAAGTTTATGGAGGCTGTGGCGTTCATATCAGGAGGAGTCCTATTCGGCATAGGTACAAGAGAATCAGTACGTATATGCTTTATGCATATTTTTATGAGGTGTTTAAGAAGGTGTGTTCACATGAGTTTGAGGATTTCCGTTCACACTGATCCTTCCTCTTTCAGTCACTCATATTCACTCTTCTATAACCTATAAGGTCACACATCTCATGTATATTCAGATTACTGCCCACACATCTGAATATGTTTGTTACATTGTACATTCACTCATTCATCTATTTCTCATCACATAGAGTGGTTGAGAATTTTACTCCCACATTGTACATTGAACATTGGTATATATGATACTATGAGTAAGCGTTGGCTTACGTAACACCTTACACATGACGTCTATTCTTTCTCTATCTTTATCTCATCATTTGTATGATTAAGTTGTGGTATGTTCATGTTTTGTCAATATGGAAGATTGCTGGAATTAATGTTGTACATAACTGGAACTATGGAACCATGGACCTGTGACATGAGCCTAAGGGCCTACCTCACTTCCAACATTTGGTATCAGAGCACTAAGGTTTTGGTTACAGAACTTTAGATCTTTGGCATCAATGCATTAAGGCTCATTCATAATCCCAGGTTCCTAGACTTCCAGATTTACAACATATGATTTGAAAGCATCTTCTAACATTTGACATTTGACATACACACTTAATCTAGATGAGTAGAGATTTGAGAATTAGACACTTCAGTTACATTCATCAGTGTGGAGTACGAAGTTGATGATCTGTTAGCAGCCGAATATTTTTGGAAGGGTATGCAAATACTTTACAAAAGTATTGTTTGAAGACCCAGACTTGATGAAGAGAAGGCTACTTCAAATTCAAGGAAGAACAGTGGTTTAGAGAAGATGAAGAAATCAGATCAACATCAAATCACAGGTATCACTTTCTACTATCAGATTATCAGTTGCAGGTCATATCTTAGAAGAGCAGTTATGAAGAGATTTGAAGAAATTCAAGGAGTGCTTTTATACGCTTTCATCATTTGAAAGTTAAAGGCTATATCAAAACAGGTATCTAGAGGTTTTTCTAGAGAGTTTTGAGAAATCTCTTTCATGGCAAGAAAGTTCATCTAAGAAGACAAGTGCAGAGATGAGATGAGTTTTTCTAGCCAATTTTCTATTGTAAGTTGGTTGGATATCAAGGTACAAATGTATCTACAGAAGGTATCTGTAGAAGGGTAATTCATCATTCAGACAAAAGATTGGTGAATTTAGTCATTTCAGACATTTGAAGCAGAATTTTGATTCAGAGATATGAGGAAATGATAAAACATGATTCTATATTCACTTCCATTGTATACCATATTTGTTTTATCTCTTACTCTTAGCATTAGAGGAAGAGAAAAGTTCATTCGAAGAAGTCAAGAGTGTTTGCTACTTCAAGATGAAGAGAACAAAAGGTATGGAAGAGAAGTTTGAAGATGTTGATATCATCAGATGGAAGAAAGATGCAGAAGAAGAAAGTCCATCATTTCCAAAAGAAAAGTAAGGCTTCCTTTTCTCATATATTTTCCATATACTTTTCCTATTTTGTCCTCTACACCCAAAGACAAGTCTACGAGAACATCTTGTTTAAAGAAGAAGCGGTTTCTTGTTTTGCATTACACTTGGTCATGATTTAGTAGATTTGACAAAGAATTGCATTGAGAGAAAGAAAAGCAGCAGATATATGTTTCGACTCATATGTATATGAGTTATGAAGCTTTTAAGCAGGCAGCTTATATGTTCCCTCAAAGAATTCTTGGAGTGTCAATACAGAGCTACTTGGTATATGACAAGTTGCAGAGAAGTATATTTCTTCTTTATCTAACTCTTGAGGTAAAAGAGTTTTTTGTAGCAGATGTTGAAGACTTGGGTTGAGGTTTTATGTTTGGAAAAGGTTACCTCATATTCAGTATTTTCAGAAACTTCAGAAAATTCAGACTTGTTGATGTACCAGTCAGTTGAAGAATCTACTTTTTATGATTGTCTAGACTTTTGGATACATGTTTGTATTCAAAAAGGTGTTCCATCAGATCCTATCACTTGATTGAAAAGTGGAGTTAGCCAAAAGAAAATCAAGCAGGTACTATCACATTTCACCCGGGTAAAATATGAAAGTTATGAAGTATCAACTTGCAGCTTTTGGAGTTCTCAAGGTGAGAAGTTTGTCCACTTATGTTTCAAGTAGGAATTGCAGATTCCTTGAAGGATTTGTTTAAAGAAAAGTTTTACAACTTTTTGAGAAGCATGGACACTTGGAGACATTCAGGTAACAAATCAAACATTCAGTCATGAAGGTTTGATGAGAGCAGATTCTACACAGGAGAGATCATTGATCTTAAATAGATCTTATATGATCTTGAGTATTTATGATTCAGTTGTCTATCCTTTGTTTGTGAAGATTCTTAACATTGGAAGAAGTAAGTCAAAGATTCAGGTTCTATCAGATTTGTGTTGCAGAGAGATAGAAGATACTTGTTATGTTACAGAAGGTTATGAATCCTATAATGCTTTCAGCAAGGTTTTGTTATGTTAGGATCAGCTAACCTTATTCTACAATTTGGAAAGCTGAGGAATGACATGGAAAGCTATTGGCATGTGTACAGTGCTAATAAAAAGGATTCAGAGATTTTGTTCCAGATACAGGTATTGTTCACTGAACATCAGATTTATTGAAAGAAGGAAGACGTTCCAGATTTTATAAAGTCTGATATATTTGAAGAATACTGGATACTAGTGTTAAATCATCCAGGGGGGTGATGAAACATGAAGACTTATTTTCAGCCATATGTGAAAGAATGCAGATTCATACCTACAGGTATTCCTATTTCAGGTATTCCTATATTTCCTTTGTCAGGTTCTCTTTATGTTCCAACTTTGAAAGAAGAAGGAAGAAGAAGAATGTTTGGAGAAAGTTCCTGTTCAGGAGAAGGTTCCAGAGTTCTATTTGAAGAGAAACTTGATATTTCAGAAAGGTATATTTCAGAAGTGCGCACATATATGTTTATACCAAGTTCTGAAGGAAAGAGGTATGAAGGATTTAAAGGATGAAGACATGATGACATCATAGATTTTTTGACTCATATTGAGTTGAGTACAATCAGAGATGAACCAGCAGTGTTCATAATGCACTAAGTTGTGAGTTGACAGTCACAGGTTCAAGGATTCAGTTCTTGATTTTGTTTAGTGTATTTACATGACGCAGCAGAAGTACATTGAGAAATCCTTTTTCGAAAGGTAAATGCAAATATAAAGATCCGAGTGTATGTTTTCAGCTTTTTGAAGACAGGAGATAGCAAGTTCGGAGACATTTCATGCTACATTTGTTGTCAAGCAGTGATTGCTTGATGAGAACACTATTGGATATCTAGTTTGCATATTTTCTCAAGTATTATGGTTCATATTCAGCAAGTTCAAATTTTTGAAGGAAAGTCAAATTCAGTTTTGAAGAAGACTTTTGAAGAAAAGTTCTGAAGTACGGGAGTACAAGTTTGAAGCTTGTGATAGTTTGCAGTTTGTGACAGTTTGCAGATTCAGTTCAGATTGTACCAATATGACATTGCAGGGGGGATTGTTGGAAACAATGTCCTATTTGTCAAAGGTTGGTCATGCTCTCAGATTACAGCATGTGTAGCACCTGTTATGACTTGTTTGTACAACAAAAGCGGCGGGCAGCGTGGTTAGTGCATCAACTTCCCAACCCAGCGACCATGGTTCGATCCCCAACAGGCGCAGCGGCAGCGAAATACTTTTTGCTTTTCATAAACGGCGAACAACGCATTCAACAATGGAAAATCTTGCTTTATTTCGTTATCGCAATAACAGCGGACGGAGGGAAAAGCTACGATCGTAGTTTTATTGTGCTTTATTCAAGAGCTTTTCAAGGATCATCAAATACTATATAAACAAGTGCTTGGCTCACTTGTATACATCCTTCACCTAGGATCAACACAAGCTTTCTAGAGCTTGGACCTCAGTAGAGGTGGTGTTTCTTCTAGCACATGGGGCAGCCATGGTGCTAACTTGAAGCATATTGAGGAGCAGCTATGGAGTTCTTCTTGGTGATTCTTCTTGGAGAAGATGAAGGGTGTGCTCACACTCTACCTCATGGAGAGGAGGTTATCTCTTGTTCATGGCAAGAAGACTTGGTCATTAGCAGCTTGATGGTGAGGATCGCCCATCTACATGATGTATTTGAAGATTGTCTTCTACAGGAAGATATTAGGTTGAAGATTGTCTTCTACAAGAAGCTGTCTGGCTACTTCAAAGACATTGGATGGGACCATCTACATGGCGTATTTGAAGATCATCTTCTACACGAAGATGTTAGGTTGAAGATTGTCTTCTACAAGAAGATATCTGGCTACTTCAAAGACATTGGATGGAGTTTAACATAAGATTCACATCTTATGTTAAAGTATTCAGGTACATATTCTCTTTATGCACACAGGTACTACTTGAAGTTTATGGAGGCTGTGGCGTTCATATCAGGAGGAGTCCTATTCGGCATAGGTACAAGAGAATCAGTACGTATATGCTTTATGCATATTTTTATGAGGTGTTTAAGAAGGTGTGTTCACATGAGTTTGAGGATTTCCGTTCACACTGATCCTTCCTCTTTCAGTCACTCATATTCACTCTTCTATAACCTATAAGGTCACACATCTCATGTATATTCAGATTACTGCCCACACATCTGAATATGTTTGTTACATTGTACATTCACTCATTCATCTATTTCTCATCACATAGAGTGGTTGAGAATTTTACTCCCACATTGTACATTGAACATTGGTATATATGATACTATGAGTAAGCGTTGGCTTACGTAACACCTTACACATGACGTCTATTCTTTCTCTATCTTTATCTCATCATTTGTATGATTAAGTTGTGGTATGTTCATGTTTTGTCAATATGGAAGATTGCTGGAATTAATGTTGTACATAACTGGAACTATGGAACCATGGACCTGTGACATGAGCCTAAGGGCCTACCTCACTTCCAACAAATACTTACCATTTGCTTTATGGGCCGGCATGATGATGTACACAACAACTACTGGTTTTATGCCAGCTGAACTCATGTATTGTCAAAAGCTGATATTTTCTTCACACACTCAGATAATAGATTGGATAAGGTTAAAATGGCAAGACAATTTAACACAAGAAGATTTATTGGGATTAATAATTAAACAATTAAAACAAGGTAATGAGAATTTAAAAGAGGCTACTAAAAAATTAAAAGCATTATGATCGAAGAATAAAATTTACTTTGACAAGAAACATCAACTTAGGCCACAATCGATAGAGAGTGGGGATTGGGTACTCGTTTATGATAGTATTTTTGAGACTCAATATGATGCATGAAGAAAATCAACTAAATGATGGTTTGGTCCATATGTTGTTGTTTCTATGTTTGATACAGGTACATATACTTTATGAGAACTTGATGGAACTCCTTTAAGAAATGTGATTCCAGGTAGGAGGATTAAGCTATTCAAAAGAAGGTCAAGCAATGACTATGAGTTAGATGAAAACTTCTTGGATGATGAAGATGAAGATGAAGCATGATGTTAATCAAGTGAAACAATTCTAAGTTTTCTTTATTTTAATACAGAATATCTTTTGCATGCATTTCATAGTTAAGAATTTACATGTTTCTGGTATAAAATGAAAATTGGTAAAATTATGTAAATAAAGAATTAGAAATCAAAGTAGGGACGTGTATGTGAGTCAAAGGTAGGTGTTAGGGAACTTATGATTGTTATGAGGATAAGAGAAGCAAAAACTTGACTTGGGACTCTTAGTAAGAATAGATTTATTTTATACAAGTAGGATTCCTTAATTTTTGAAACATTTAGCTAATGAGATCATAGTTCTAACTATAGCATGCCTCTAGAACCATAACTCTGAATAGGGGTTAAACCTTTCCACTTAAACAAAAAAGTTGCAAAGAAAAAAGAGAAAAGATAAATACATAAAGGAGTACATTAATGATTGTTGTGATATGATAAAAAAAGAAAAATAAGAAAAAGAAAAAAAATAAAAAGAAAGAAAATGAATAAGGAAAAGTATCATGATTCAATTGTGGTCTCAAAACCACTCCTGAAATGTACTCATGGGCTATATGAGGCAGAGGTCTGCTATAGAAGAATTAGTTAGATGTATCTTGTGGTAGATGGCTAAGAGATTCGAGATGGAAAACTTATATAAAATAAATAGTACTTTGAACAAGATTAATAGAATGGTAAGTACCACGACTCTATGCATGACTGTTATAGGATTTCTAAACTTTTCTTTAAACTTCATGCATTGAACGAAATGGTTTCCAATTCAAAGTTGCATAATTTTAAAGCTTTTCTTTGTTATCAGAAACTTAACTTGAATTTAGAAGCATTTTTTATCATTTTATTTAAAGTCAGTGAATCAATTTTTTCCAAAAGAATTCGATGTTGCTTCCCATGCTCTACAGGTTGGCCCATCCACAAGATGTGTAGGTTTGGTAGGGCCAGATGCCAGAACAATTTCATCCTTCAACTTGACATATAAGAAAATTAAAAATTTTGTTTCCAAATTGGTTATCCCTAAATTCTCAAAACATCTTTGATAAGTTTTTTTTATTTGACTAATCTTTCTTTGGTACCTACAAGAGGCAAATCTATGAAGATGTAAACTCGTCAGACCTCATCATATGACTTCTTGTGTTTATAAATATGAGAAAGAGTGTCTAGATACCTATGTGTGTGAAAGTTCATGACTACTTAATTAATATGAGATCATCTATTTACCCTACCTGTGCATACATGTATTAGGTTTTCCTCTAAGTGTCTAAGTGTTTATGTGGGGGTATGGGTATAAACCTATGTGTCTATCTATATATATGAGTATTTAAGTAAGTGTTTTTGTGATCTGTTAATGTGTTTGAGGGTTCAAGCGTGTATATGTATGTATAGGTGTGCATGTGTGTGATCAATTTCATATATGTGATGTGTGTAAACCTTTGAGTTAAAGAATATTAAAACATTTGTATATTTTCTTAATATATTTTATATTATGATTTAATTATCTATCCTAATGTGTGAGAATGTTAAATTATTTAATTAGATTATACTTTAGTAAGCTTAATAGTAAGCTTAAATTAAAAGGACTTATAAAAAATAAGAATAAAGGAAATAAAATAAAAAGGGAAAAAACAAATATGTGAATAATGTGTGGTGTGTGTAAGTGTAAGTTAAAGTGTGGAGTATATGAGTTGTGTGATTAAAGTAGGTTAAAAGTATGGTTTATGTGAGTGTCAGTTAAAAGAGTGTTGTGAATGAGTTATATGATTAAAGTGTGTGAAAGAGTGGTGTGAGTGAACTGTGTAATTAAAGTGAATGTGTTAAAGAGTGGTGTGAGTTATGTGATTAAAATGTGTTAAAGAGTGGTGTGTGTGTGTTGAGTGAATAAAGTATGGTATATGTGTGTGTGATTAAAGTACGGTGAGCATGAAAAGGTGAAAGTGTGCGCATGTTTTTGTAAGTGCATCTATATATGAACTTAGCATGTGTTTTTTCCTAATGTTTTGTTTTCCAAGTATTACTGTTTCTCCTTCTACTTTCTTTCCCCTCCCTGCTACTGAGAACGCGATCGGTGACTACGACAGAGAGAGAGAGAGAGAGTTGGCTGAAGGTTGCTAGTACACAAGAGATGCGAGAGAGAGAGAGAGAGAGAGAGAGAGAGAGAGATTTGGGGAGATACTTGCATGCTAGAGAGAGAGAGAGGGAGAGAGAGAGAAGGAGATTTGTGGCAGCGGACAACACAGAGAGACATTTGCAGAGAGAGAGAGAGAGAGAGAGAGAGAGAGAGAGAGAAAGAGAGAGAGAGATATAAAGAGAGAGAGAGAGAGAGAGAGAGAGATAAAGAGAGAGAGAGAGAGATGGCTGAAGGTTGTTGCTACACAAGAGATGCGACACAGACAAAGAGAGAGAGAGAGAGAGAGAGAGAGAGAGAGAGAGAGAGAGAGAGAGAGAGAGAGAGAGAGAGAGAGAGAGATTTGATTCCCCCTCTTGTTGACTAATGGTCTTCTGCAACTCATGATGTGCACAAGAGAAATTGATCAGAGAAGGTGATGAGAGAGAGAGAGGATTTGATTCCCCCCTCCTTCCAGCTAATGGTCTTATGCAAGTGCTGATGCATGCACAAGAAATTGAATAGAGAAGGTGATAAGAGAGAGAGAGAGAGAGAGAGAGAGAGAGAGAGAGAGAAAGAGAGAGAAAAGCAAAGTGTGATGCTCCCAACTGCAAACATCTGGCTAGGTGCACAATTTCTAGAGAAACTAATTCAATACCCCTATACAACTATAAGTACGAATGCTAGGATAAATTACCAAAATCCTAATACAAGATTAAGCTAAAATGTAAGTAAAGTGGAGGAAGTGGAGCATATGCAACTCCAATCTCCTGATCTCAACGGCTCATCAATGCTCGTCAATGTTCATTAATGCTCTCTGCAAAACAAAACATTTGAAAAACATAAGTTCTTTGTATGAAAAATAAAGTACTCATGATTTACTTTTAAACTTTATCATATATGTATATGCATAGTCCTTCAATTCTTCATGCATATATGTAACATGTGCATGCATTCTCATTCATGCATCAAACATGCACATACATTCTCTTTATTCTCATGCATTCATGTACTCTTATATCCATATGCATTCACTTACATATATACACATGCTTTCATACATACATACTTACTCTCACATGCATGCTAACACACATATACACACATATGCTAACACACATTCATATGCATGCTAACCGATATGTCATATTCACACATACATACATATGCATACAATTACTTCTTATACACATGCATACACATTCATATTTCAGTCATTCATGCATACTTACACATATGCAGTTATGCATTCAACACACATGTACATGCATTCCTATATGCTCATAAACATGCACTTATGTATGGCACATGTACCTATCATTCATGCACATGTACTCTTGCATAGTTATAGATTCATACTCTCATGCATATACTCACAGATGCACATGTATACACTCCTCATACATACATGCACATATCTATCTCATACACACATATGTACTCAGTTCACATTCTCATGCATGCATCACTCATGTACATTCTCATGCATGCATCACTCATGTACATTCTCATGCATGCATCCCTCATGTACATTCTCATATATCATACACATGAATGGCATGCACACATGCACACTCTCTCACATATATGCACACATAATCCCATATACATGTACATACACATTCACACATGCGTGCTAATATATTCTCATATTCATGCTAACACACATTCCCACATGCATGATAGCTTCAATATATCTCGACTCATGTATTCATGTATTCTCACTCAAATGCATTTATTCATACTACACACATGTAATTATGCATATGCATGCTTGCTTCTCATATATATATATATATATATATATATATATATATATATATATATATATATATATATATATATATATATATATATATATATATATATATATATATATATATATATATATATATATAGATATGTATATAATGCATATATGCATATATCACCTATATTCATACTCATGCACACTCTCATATGCATACACACTCACATATATGCACATGCTTCTAATATCATGCATATTCATGTCTTCATGCATCTAATGTACACATGCATACTCAGTTTTTAGCATGGTCTAGGATGTAAGACGTGATTCAGTGCTGTAAGAAGTGTTTATCTATGTTCTAATGGCCTAAGCTATAGAATATCTAAGATCAACCTATTAACTAACGACCATATGGTTGTGCAGCTCGATACCTAGACAGACAGTACGTGTTATATGGAGTCAGCATATGGAGGAGGTGTGAACCACCTCTTAACTCCATTTAGATGGTTCTCACATGAGTGCCATGTGGCACCCATGTGTAGAGCCATAGGTGACTCAATTAGTATGGGAAGAGACAAAGAGAGGGTCTTAATGGAATTCGTATGCGGTTGGGCGATACAGAGGCATCGATCTTTGTGAGTAGAGGTGGCACCATAGAGAAGACCTCGAAGTGTGTGCACAAGTAGTTAAAAAACTAAAGAGTATCATTGAGAGCAACCGGGAGCGGCGAAGTTTGATATTGGTATTGGAGCCAACATGCCACTATCAACAGACGAGCGCGCACGTGTGGACAAAGACCAACATTCAGTCTGACGAAGTGCACGCAGAGGGCAGCCTCGAGCTCCCATATCTCTCCACTCTCCCTCTTGGATGAGAGAATGGTGATGTAACATAATCCTGGTAGGAGATGGTTGAACCACACCCTAAGAGAGAGGATTAGGAAGTAATCCTCAACCATGGCTTTTGGGGCAAGTGGTTAGCCCATCACATTCCTAACCAAGAGGTTGTGAGTTCAATTCCTTACAGGTGACATAAGTCTCTTATATGTATTGAGTCCCCAGGCAGCCATATTTTGCATATGGGATAACTGCTCCATCGACGCCTGCGTGTGAGATGAGGAATTGAGTAAGGAAGAAGGAGGTAAAAAATTAATAAGACCAAGTTTATTTTGAGTATTTTTTCAGGAATTAGGGGAGAAAAAAGGATCCCTTGGATCAAGATTTTGCAAAAAAGATGATGCATATATGTAATATGGGCTGTGGAGATGGGATATGGGTTTTGGGTTTGAGTTAAAAGCTTTAGTTTCTCAGTTTGGAGCTTCTCAAACTCATCCATCCATGAAGATGAGCTTTTTCACTTCCTACTTTTGACATACCCGACTTCTCCACACCATAGCTTGCTCGTACGATATCGGATTTTAAAACTCTTGGTCACGTTATGAAGCCACGCTTCTAAGCTTCGTCAAAAACCATGGGTATTGGATTTGGACGAGATTTGCCCCACTAAAATCTCTCTATGGTGCTTCAGCAAGAACTAGGCGGCCACTCCCGGGCCTAGTTTTTCATCATCCAATGTCCAAATTTACTTTTTTCACTTGGGATAGTCTCAAATTTTTAAGTACAGGTGCTGAGCTACATTTCCTGGACTGGCCAGGATTGTCAAATATCAGAAGTTGCTCAGTTTTACTCAGTTTGCCCGGTTGGGGCTATTCCCACGTAGTTTTGGCATTGTTTTGGATGGTTTTTGGTGTTTAGAACCTCTCTGGACCAACCGGACATTTCCAATTTTTGTTTGGGCCTGGCAAGGATTCAAAATCAACGACCTAAAGCTTCAAGGATCACTTGGATTTCGCTTGTGCAGCTTTAGTTTGTAAGAGGGAAGTGCTCTTGTGATATATTTCTCTTCTTCTTGCATATTTAAGCTTTACTTTCATTCATTTTCATATACTCTAGTTAGAAAATGGAGAAAGGGAAGAAAAACATGGAATCTAAAGGAAAACAAGTAGTTCAACACACTTCTTCATCTAAAGAGCAACTAGAGGATCCTGATTCTAGAACCGAAGAAGTAGAATTAGGGCAAGAAGTAGAAGAAAATTTAGAGGAAAAAGAGCCTTAGCAGGAAGAGTATACATATGAGGAAATGTTAGATGAGTTGTCACTCGTGACCAATTCATAGACTTGAAAGAGCAAACCCTTAAATTAGAGAGAGATCTTGGTAGCATCACATCTCTCATATAGCAGCTTAAGTCTCAAATGATCTCACTTGAGACTAGTGTCACCTCTTTCCTAGCTAGGAAGGAGAGAGAGAGACCCCTCCTATTCCTTTGGAGCTCACTAGGAAAGATACTTCTCTTCCTAGTAAGCATAAAGTAGAGAGCTCTAGGGAAGCTCCCCTCGTGAAAAGACTTGAAGCCACCTACCTTTACGGGGGATGACCGAGACAGGAACAAGGATGCAATCTACACTTTTTTACAAAAGTGGCATGACTTGCATCAATTGAAGGGCACCCCACAAGAGTGTCGTGTTCTAGAGGTGAGTCTCTCCCTCGGCCCACATGCTTACAAGTAGTGGATGAGTCTTAAGGAGGCAAACTCTATCCCTACTGACCAAACTCAGTTTGAGACTCTTTTTGTAAAAGAGTTTCTTCCTTAGAATGAGGAGGAGAGGAATTGGGTTGAGTGGGATAGGATTACACAAAGAGGTAGGCCCCTTTCGGTCTACCTAGTATCCCACCATAGAGAGATCATTTTGAAACTTAAGGGCTTAGATGATTTCTAGAAGACTAGAGGGTTTGTTAGGGGTTTAGATAAATGTTACCGTTAGTGTCCATGTGAAAGGCCGAATGGCCACCAGACACTTGTTTGTATATGTTCTTTAATAAAACATATAGTGACCCCAAGGCTTTCTCCAAGGCTTACGACTAAGGCGGCAACCAAGGCATAGACCTTGGCATACCTTCTCATCCGAGTCACCGAAGTCACCGCTCGCGCCGTTGGCTGCGCACGAGGGAGGACCTCGACGATGAAGGAATATAGAGGTTCCCGGTACTTCCTAGAGGTCACCCATCCCAATACTGTTCCCCCCAGAGCTCGCTTAACCGTGGCAATATCTTGCCACTAAGCTACACTCTTGTGGTGTTTGAAGAAGGGGAAAGACTAAGGTTGACATTACCTCGAACAAGTTTTGGTCCCTCAAAGCTTCATTTTTGCTTTCAAAGCCTATTTCTGAAGCAATTTTGGGGTGTTTTTGGAGCCATTTCGGAGTACTTTCGCACATAGTTCTCTTTGCACAGGTTCAAGAACATCAAGAAGAGTGTTCCTTGTACTTCTCAGACAATAAATATCAACCTTTGGGGCTGTATTTTCAGCCACACTCATAAAACTACAGGTTTCTTGAGGGGTTTTCAGTTTTGGTGGGAGCAGTCGCTGCAAATTTATGCAGGTTTTTAAAGCCTAAAACATCAGAGTTGACAGACACTTGCAGATGTTATTGGCTAGTTTTTGGGCTATGTATTCAGCCTTTGAGTGTCATTTTACTGCATATATTGAGCACTTACACACCATGTACCCTTCTGTGGATACCGCTTATGTACGTCCATGTGGTCATTGATATAGCGGTTACGCTCTTTGCATAAAGCCTTTTACGTTTGATAAAGAGGGTCGTGGTGAGGTTTTCTTAACTGGGAGACACCCAGATGTCGGGGTCTCTTCGGTGATGCAGGTGGAAAACTTACCCAGCCTCGCCATAGGAGATGTATGATAGTTGTTCATAGGTGCTCGATAAGCCTAGTTGGCTTCTATTGGGTAACTGATTATATGCAGTGGAGTCAGTGATTCACTATGCAGGTAGACATGTCAGTACTTGCAGTTTTATGATACTTTGACACTGGTCATATGCTAATTTTGTAGAGGATACTTTGGCAAAATTTTTCTAGATTTCTATTTTAGTCAACTATACAGTGGTGGATTTACTCCTTGATACACTTATTTGTTGGTGTTTGGACTCTTCTAGCTCCATTATCATTCTATTCAGTTCTCTACGATCATGGCATCAGAGGTCTCAGGCACATCCGATGGATCAGGGTCTAGTGTTAGTGTTCCGAGGAGGAGCTATAACTTGCAGGGCAAATACCATTTTGAGATCCGAAAATTTGATGGTACAAACTTTGCTCTATGGAAGAATCAGATTAAAGATGTGCTGATTCAAAGGAGGCAATGGAAGCCAGTAAATGGGATTTCAAAGAAGCCTGCTGACATCGATGAAGATGATTGGGATGAATTAGATGGAATGGCCAAGTCTACCATTCGCTTGCACCTGGCAGATAATGTTTACTTTACAGTCTTAGACTGTGAAAGTGCAGAGGAGCTTTGGAAGAAGTTATGCAATACATATGAAAAAGAGACGGCATCAAATAAAGTGTATCTGATGAGAAAATTATATGACCTTCGCATGAAGGACACAGATAGTGTTGCTGCTCATCTAAATGAGTTTGATGCTATATTCTCCCAGTTACAGGCTCAGAAAATGGATATGGATAATGAAATGAAAGCAGTATTGTTGTTATGCACCCTGTCATCATCATGGGATACGTTTTGCACAGCTATTAGCAACAGTGCACCTGGTGGTAAACTCGTCTATGATGACATATGTGGAGCACTCTTGAGTGAGGAGATTCGTAGAAAATCTATGGTTGGCACTCAGAGTGGAGATGCATATAATGTTCGTGATTCTTACCAAGGAAAGAATCAACAACGTGGCAGGAGCAAGAACAAGGAAAAGAATGGTCAACGAAATAAGAGTAGAAGTAAATCAAGGAAGAGGGATATCGAATGCCATTATTGTCATAAGAAAGGACACATGAAGAAAGACTGTTATGCATTAAAGAATGCTAAAGGTAAAGGACAGAATGTTGATGGGCATGTTAAACAGTTACCTGCACCATCTACTTCGACTGTGAAGATTGAAGAAATTAATGCTATTCTGATGATGCTGATGTGTTGACACTTGATAGTACTGTGCCATCTGAGGCACTTATGGCTGATTCTCTTTCCCACACCTGGCTGCTAGATTCTGGTGCTTCTTTCCATGTGACACCACATAGAGAATGGTTCTCTAATTATGCAGCAAAGTCTCTTGGTACCGTGAGACTTGGTGACTCTTACCAGTGTGATGTTGTGGGGATTGGAGATGTGGTTGTGCAGTTCATTGATGGTTCAAAATTTACTATGCATAATGTACGCCATGTACCTCAGTTATCACGCAGTTTGATGTCAGTTGGTCAACTTGATGACCTTGGTTACAAGGTGGTCTTCTATGCTCAGTCCTTTCGTATATCAAAGGGCAATATGGTTATTGCAAAAGGAAGCAAAGTTGTCTCACTTTATCCTTTATTTGTATCACAGAAGGAAATGCCCTTTGTGAAGTTGTAGCTCTCTGTGTAAGCTACGCATAAAAATTTAAAATGCATCAATCCAAGCTTTGTAGCTCGAGTTATGATCAAAATACTGAACTACTATTGAGAGATGCTGACCTGCACTTTCACCTCTTGTGACCTAAGCTTCCAGTGAAGCTTCTTGCACACACACAAGCGTTCAACAAGTTCCGATACCAATGAAGGTCTTTGGTGTGCAGAAGAACAGGAGCAAGAAGTAGATGAAGGGAGAGAGAAGAGGGGAGAGACACGCACAAATGCGTGGGAGCCTCGAAACCCACATAATGATTTCTCTTGAAGCACTACTCTATATATGATGTATAAATATGAATATGGGGGTAAGGTCACATGACCCTTACATCCCCAACACCAAGGTTCCTTACCAAAGGTCTTTTGGTCACATAATCTTAGATTTGTTGATCAATCTCAATGACCCAATTTCTATCTTTATCTTCCTTGAATAGATTACACATGTAGTGTGGGTGATCAATCTCATCACACCATAGACATCTAGGGGGTTGATTAAACACTCTTGTACTTGGCATTTGGGTCCTAGGACCTTGCTTTGGCTCTCTTGGCCTCTCTTGTTCTACTGGTTTAGTTTCATGCATAGTTCTCAAGGATGTCGTCTTGGTTACTAATGTCTCGGTATGTTTAGCTATTGAGACTACTTTGATTTCCAATATGGCCATTTTTTATTCATCTCTACGAATTCCTTGTGAAGTATGGGCAATGTATACTTGGGCTAATGTATCTCTTTCATTTAGCCTAAGAGTTTGAATTTTATTACATTCTTGCCTTTGAGCTATCCTATAAATAGCTGATCGCACATTCTCCCAAGCTTCAGTTAATCCACTCGCAGTTGCTTCATCCTCAAGCATGGGCTTTATCTCACATCAAAGAGATATATGTATCATACTTACGAAATTATGTAATTTTTCTAGCTCTAGGGTTGTATGGTCTAATTCAGGCATTTGGTTGAACTTTACTTCAAATTCAATTAGACATTGGGTCATGTGTTTATCAACTTTAGTAGTATCCACCCATCTCAAGAATGTGGCCCTATTGTTTTCGCTATAGTCCTCATGTGAGAACTTAGCAAGAAGTTGAGTTTTCAAATTGGCCCATGTCATGCTAGGTCTAGCTACCATATTTTTCGAGCTGCTCATATTATCTAAGATACGCAGTGACATAAGACCCATTAAAGTCCTCCCGATCCATTTTTGTTGAGTCTATTATCTTTCTCGATCCATTTTTGTTGAGTCTTTTATCTTCCATACTCTTTGCTCTTCAAAGTGTGTAGACATATTGTTTATATCTCAAACTACTAAAAGAAGTGAAATGTATGTATGTAACTCGCATAAACATATGTCTTTCCTCCTCTTGTATAGAACTTGTGGTATATGAAAAGATAATTTAAAGATATAAGTTGAAAACAAAAATCTAGAAAGGCTTATAGAAGAGGTTCTTTGTAAATGTGAATGTGTAAATTCATTACAATATTTGATTTGATAAAAAAACCTGATACATCAGGGTTCTAGTGTCCGAATGTGTGCAAACGTAACTGCAGTAGATGTTGATGGAAAACGGTGGCATGATGAGGATTGCCCACTTTTCAATCTTTGTGGAGGCACTCAAATCAAGATGATCAACCCTTAATGTCAAGGAGATTGCACAAGGTTTATTTGTATGCTACCACTTCCAAGAATGAAGAAGAAATTGCAACTCCTTAATGCACATACATGCAATGCAAAACAATGTAAATATATGTACCTAAGATGTTGTGTCATTTTTCACGTTGGGTTCAAGTATCGAGAAGATGATGCACAATTGGTGGATCAATTCAATCACCAAGTCCAATGGTGCACACAAAAAGCTTCATGCAAGCTCAGGTGGTGGAATGGAGACTCAAAGAGATAATAAAAACTCACGAAGAAGATTAATCAAATAACTTACAAGACATACCATCTTATGGGAGAAAGAGATTAATTCATAAGAAGTGTCCATACAATTCTAATTGAAAATAATGAAAAAGATACAAGTTACCAATTCATAATTGATCATAAAGTTGTCATCATAATAATCTTCAAAATCCTCCTTCGAGCATGTATGTAGATCCTCCTCCAAGAATATATGTAGAGCCTCCTCCAAACATGAGAAGAATCACCACCAAGATGTAGAATTAGCAAACTCCACCTTTATCACCAAGTAGATAGCATAACCTCCATAGATTTGAACTCCTTCAATTCTTCACCTCCATCCAATGCAAGAATGTTTGTCTTCGAACTTGATCTCCAAAATCTCTTATATATACTCAATACTCCACCCACAAGTGACCGCAAATGATCCATGATACTCTGAGTTATACAACCCCCGTTATGAGGAGAAGCCACTATGAGAGTCCAGACATTTGTGATGAGGTCTACATGAGACCAGCAATAGTACTAGATGATCTATGTGAGTTTAGTCAGAAGGCTAGCTAGGGTATATACTTCAATCACACTCGAATTTCAGATGTATGATAATGTGATAGTCAACCAATTCAAAATTATGATGTTGGGTCTAGAATTACTGTGTCGTGTAACCAGTTCGGTAGAGAAGGAAGTCCAATCCGGAGGAAGTCTAGCCTAGAGGAAGTCCACATCGGATGAAGTCTAGCCTACTGGAAGCCCAATCCAAAGGATGAATTTGGGTTGTTTTGAAATTACAGTAAATCTGGACGGTTATGCCTAAAACATAGCATCAAGCACTCTTCGAGATCATGCCTAAATTAGAGGGTTAGGCAAGACTACTCATTGAGGAGAAACTTACTTATACACACACTATAAAGCCCTTCCTCTAGATTCTATCTACATTGCCATTTAAGCTCCATAGTGGGAGCGCACGGGTGGACAGTATCATTGTTGTTACTATTGGAAATTTTGAGATTTTGAGTTCTCTATCTCTTTATTTTTATATAGTTTCTGTTAGTTTGTTTTGTTTCTCATTACTCTACCTGTTAATCGAGTTCTGCTACATTATTCTTATCATTATATTTTTCTAACATGGTATCAAAGCTTAGGAGGTTTTGAGTATCACAGAAGCAAAAATGCAGAAGTCATAAAGGTCTTCAAATGACTTAAGAGAGAAGATGTCAAGCATGATGTCTTCATCTACTATTGGGAATCAAGGTGATTCATCAACAAGAGCATGCAGAACACAAATCAAAGCAATAATGATGCTATTCATGCAAAATTTGCAGATACAACCACCAACAATCACGAAAGGTACTGGATGGTACTAATTATTCCTTGTGGAAGTTTAAGATCACTTCTATCCTTAACTCCTATGAGCTGCTTGAGACTGCACTTGGGAGTGACTGTGAGCCCCAAGAAACACCTGACTCAAAAAATCCCAGTCGGATGATTCCTCCCTATGCTAATCTTTTATGTGCTTAGAAGTGAAGGAATGTGTATGCACTCTGTACTCTAGTGACAAGTATCTCTGACAATGTTTTGACTCTCATTCAACACACCACAAAGGCATGTGAGACTTGGAACATATTGAGAAATCAATATGAAACTCGAAATCAGACATGGATTTAGAACTTGAAGAATCCCCTAGTAGTAGAGAGGTTTGTTGATGGGGAGAGTGCTGAAGTGTTTATCACTTGGATAAAGAATCTATCGGATCAAATGCGAGCAGTAGGTGTACTGAATTCAAGTGAGGATCTAGCTTGGCATTGTCTCAAAATTTTTCCATTGAAGTTTGATGGTCTGGTAATTGCCCTTAATACATAGATCAGATCACAACCACTAACTTTTGAAGAATTTAGTGACTTACCCATGGAGGAGGAGCTGCAGCTTAAGGCAAGAAATGGTAGATATAAAGGAGAGGCTGCATTCATGGTAAATGCCAAAGATACTAAAATTGATTCTTCAAAAGATGGGGACAAAAAGAAGAAGGACAAGAAGAAGTTCAAGGGAGAGTGTTTCCACTCTAAGAAGAAAGGCCCATAGAATCCAAGACTGTCACATTAAGAAGTGAAAAGAGAAGAGTGGCTCTTCAAAAAGTGGTAAGGGCAAGGACGTTGCTAACATTGCCAAACTTGAGCTTGACCTATTTGTTACAGTAGAGGAAATGTGGTCCTCAACTAAAGATTCAGCCACGGATGACTCATGGGTTTTGGACAATGGCACCTCCCATCATGTCACAAGCAGAAAAGACCTTTACAACTCCCCAGAGCCTCTAGAGGAACCCATCATGGTAAAGGTAGGCAATAATGCAACATGTCCCACAATGACAATTCATCTTTGAAGCAGAAAAAAACTTTCAAGATTGGCCCATCGAGGAGGATGTGCAGGTTTATTAGGGGCACATGTCATAGAGATTCAACATCTCTACATTACTTTGGAGCTAAAACCATTGAAGGGTGTACTTTGGAAATTGATCAATTCGATGATATTCTAAAACGAACCACTCTTTTATTACCTCCCCAAGTAGAACTTGTTGAGATCCTTAAACTTCACCTTGAAAAGAATGAGGAATGTATCAGTTTGCTTTATACCCATAGCTTATATGTGTTAGCAGAGGTCTATAAAGCAAACATGAGAAATGTTTGCTTTATACACCCATGTGAACGCCATGCTTGGTTGTTCCATGTGAACCTAAAAATTAAAGTATGAAACCACTTAATTCAAAGAAAAATAATTAAAACATTAAAATAAATAAACAATATAAAACACTAAAACAAAAGCAATCAAAATCATACGTAAAAAAAGGAAAACGAGAAGATAAATCAAAAGCTAAAGAACGTGAAAGCAGCAAACGCAAAAAGCAAAAACACATAAAGCAAACAAAATCATGATTTTCAACATCCGATAGCAATGGTGTCTTTTGCGTACGCTTTTGGGTGTCTTATCGGAGCTTTTGCTAAAATGTTTTGTTGGAGGCTTGCAAAACTATATAATGAAGACATTGGCACATAATTGAATCATCTCTTGATCACTCGGTTGCTCAAGGACAAGCTCATCGTTGGAGAAGAGCTTGCTTTCAATCAAGATTTTGGAGATCAATTTTGAAGACTAACACTCTTGCGTTGGATGGAGGTGAGTACTTGAAGGAGTTCAAATCTATGGAGCTTATACTATCTACTTGGTGATGAAGGTGGAATTTGTCAGTTCTAAATCTTGGTTGTGATTCTTCTCTCATGCTTGGAAGAGGCTCTACATACATGCTTGGAGGAGGATCTACATACATGCTTAGAGGAAGATTTTGAAGATTATTATGATGACAACCTGATGATTAATTACGAACTGTTAATTTTCATTATTTTCAATTAGAATTGTATGAACCACTTGAGCTTGCATGAAGCACTCTATGTGCATTGTTGGACTTGGTGGTTGAACTGATCCACCACTTGTACGTCATCTTCTCGGCAATAGTAGGCCTAGATTGTACCTAAATAGGTGGTTCCCAAAGTCTTGGGACTTAGATAGCATTCTTTCTTGAGCAGAGCGATCAATGTTTTGTTACTGCTCTTTGCTTGGCCATTTGCAAGTGGGTAATACGCACATGACCTCATATGTTTTTAGGATCTTATATCTTTTGTAAAGATTATAAATTACGATTTCATGAAATGTGTGCCTTGGTTTGATGTTATTGCTATGGGGTAACCAAATCGGGTTAGGATGGATTCAAACAAGAACCCAACAACAATAGATGTAGAATAGTCTTGCATAGCTTACACTTTAACCCATTTTGTGGCAAGTAGTATGTAAATTTCTTGCCCTAGCCATGCTTGTGGATAAATAGGCCCTACACAATCGATGCCCAAGTGCTCCAATGGCTACCAATCTGTGGATGTGGGCACTAGACTCTAGTGCCTCTTGGTAGGTTGAGGGCCCTAGTGTTGAGATGCATCACACTTTGCTACCCATTTGCGGGTATCCTTGAAGAGGGTAGGCCACCAAAATATGTAGCTTAGGATTTTACCACCTATAAAATATCGAAGGGGACGTTGTTTAGCCCTTATGCCACCATGTGCTTCCTAGATGACACTAGCTATCTACTCTGGATATAGGAATCTCAAAAGCCTCCTGTCATGCCCTTTTTTGTACAAGATGCCATTGATGTTGTTTTAATTTCTACATTTAAGTAGTAATTGCCTTTTTTTCTAAGGGGGTAGATCCTTGGGGGAAACACCTTCTTCCACTAGATACTTGATCTTTTAATATCACTGAGATGAGCCTTGTAGTTTGAATATTGAGATGTCGAGGAAATTATCAAGAGTCTGCGCTTGTGGTACTATTTGTGAAGTAATTTAGGACATGTGATCTCCCAATATGTGGAAGCACCCCGAGCATATTTAGATTTTGACATTAAAACCATGAAATAACAAGAGCCACCTGCGTATTCACCTTGTGATTTGTGGTTTTTTGAACAATTACTTTAGGGATTTGTGATTAGAGATTATTTTGAGCTTTACTCCTAGTAGGTAGTGCCAAAATGTATGCAAAGAAATACTATAGCTAATGCTTCTCTTTCTATGGTGTTGTAATTTTGTTCTACCTTACACAACAATGGGCTGGTATCAATATATGGAATCATCTACCTTTTCATCTTTATCAAGTTGTGCTAGGATTGCTCCTACTGCCTTGAGGCTTGCATCCGTATAGACATTGAAAGGTTTGTCCCCATTGGCAGAGGTCAATATAGGGGTGTGGGCGAGGTGCGATTTAAGCCTCTCAAAGACCTGTTCCAATGCTTCTTCCCACTAGAATGGAGTAGCTATTCTTTTCAATTCAAATATAGGTGTAGCAATATCTGCATACATCGCGAAGAATCTTTTGTGATAGCTAGAGTGTCCTAAGAAGACTTGAACTTGCTTTCTCCATTTGGATCTTGGCACTTTTAATATGGAAACTATTTTTTAGGATCTCAAGCCTTGCCTTTCGGAGAGACCACATGCCCACAGGAGGGTACCTTTAGTGACGACTAGCTAGTAAAATTTGCTAGGATTGAGACCTAGGTAAGTCTCTCAATACCTTCAAAAGAATAGAGTGAGGTGAGCCACATGCTCATCAAAACTCTCGACTTGAGTGATTTCCCTAATTTTGGAGAACGTAGAGAAATCATCCATAAATATCCATAAGGATCCTAGTAGCAAATTGTCCAAAAAAATTGAAATGGTCCTTTTGAAAGTGGTTGGAGCATTTTTGAGTCCAAAAGCCATCTTTGTATAGATGTATGTTCCCCACAGGGTAAGGAGTGACATTTTAGGCTGATCCTTTTGATGTATATCAATTTGATTATATCCATTATATCCATCCATAAAGCTGTAGGGTGAGTGTCTTGCTACGTCTTCTATAACCTATTTCAAGAATGGAGTAGGGAGGCCATCAAGAATCATGGTCTGCTTGAGAGCCCAGAAATCCACACATACTTTGATCTTGTTTGATTATTTTTTGGGAACAATGACTATTGTTGAAAGCCAGTCAAAATGATCTACTTGAAGAATGATTCTAGCGCCCCCATCTTATCTAGCTCTTCCCATACTATGTCTACATGTTTTGGATAGAGGCGGTAGATTCTTCCCCATATAGGCTTTGGATCTGGTGTAAGTGTGTTACAATGAATCCCCACTCTTGCCGGGAGACTTGTTAGATCCTTGTAATTCCATGCCAAAATGTCTTTGAAGGTATGTAAGAAGGCGGTAACTTGGTGTAGCGTGATGGGTTCTTCCCATAACCATGAGGCCACCAGAAGTGGCTTTCCTTCCCCATCTTCCCCTAAGTATATTTCTTGTACTCCTCGACCCGCTTTGGCCTCTCGTGTTGACTCATCTCCTTCATCCCGCCTTTCCACTTTGAGGTCCTTGAAGGTGCAGGCTTCTTAGATTGGGGTATCCCAAGTTTCCCCATGCAACCACCCATGGGGTATCTCGTTTAGGGGTAATCACTCATCCATTTTTGTTCTTTTGTTGCGCTTACAGTATCCTTACATTTCTTAGTAATTTTTCCTTTGCTTCCCTCGTTTTCCCTATCTTCCCTGAGTATCTTCTGTTCATCCCTCACCCCTCCCTCTTGGCAAGTGACCATATAGCACGAAGGGGATTCTACTCCCATCCATCTAAAGATGTCTTCTTCTTCAAAAATACTCCTCAACCTGGGAGAGTCAGCCTTGTCCTCTTCCTCTCGTTCAACCCACGAGTTGGTTGCACCTATTCATGTTGTAGGTGCTTGAGTTCCTCCTAATCATTTATCAACATATGGTCATGTCCCCAATTGTGGATGAATTTTGCATGCATGAGTCAAGGTCACCCCATAAGTAGTTGCAAACCCCTTATTTTTAACGGGAGTCTAAGTATGATAAAATCTAGGATAAACTTAGATCCTTGTGTTGTTAGTGTGACTCTTTCCACTATTTCTATTGGCTTCACCCGACTTTGATCTGACATTGTTATAGTGAATTATGCTTCCTTCATTGGGCTGATTCCTAACCTTTTCATTGTTGATATTGGCATCAAGTGGACTATGATAGATAGTTGACGGAGCCTGTGCTATAATGTAATTGTTTAAGCTACTCTCTATGGAGATGAGTGCTCTAAGTGAGGCAACAATCCTTATCATCTCACTTTTGAATCTGGCATCCATGCACAACAATTCGTGCAAGCTAACTTGTTGATAGGTATTCCTTAAGTTTTGAGTTAAAGAGAGGGTTCTCATTCGGATAATTTTAATAAGTTCCAACGTCTTACCTCTAAGCTCCTATTGGGCTGTTTGATACACATCTTCTATCGTTCTTTCTTTCCTGGAATCCTTTTCCTTTTCAGGAAGTGCTCCTGTGGGTTGGCTTAATATCAAAGTGTCAAGTCTGATCACTTCCCTTTTCACCTTCCTTGTGATATCCTCTTCTTTCACCATTGAGCTTGTGCCTTTCTCCATTTCCACATCCTCTATTCTAGTAATTTCCTAGTTCCTTTTTGCTTTTTCTACCTCGACCTTCCTCAATCATGAAGTGAAGGTCATGTCCTCTAGGCTAGGCATCCACCTCGTATCATTTGTTTGCTACCCTCTGGTTTCTTCATTCCTTATTGCCTCGTTCTTGTGTCTGCCATCTGGGCCCTAGTCCAACCTCTTAATGAAGAAATTTCTCGGAGTTGCACTACTTGAGTAGTTGTTGATCATTGCATAAAACCGACTACTCTGATGCAAGACCCGATGTGTCTGATACCTATCCTGATGTTTTTTTTTTTGTGAGTTACATTTTTATAATTACTATATGTAGTGTGATAATTGAAAGAGTATGAGTCAAATTACATGCCACTAAAAATTATTATGTTGTATGGTTCTGCAAAGTTTCTTAAGAAACATTATCTTATTGAATAATTGTTTTAGTATTGTGCTTTTGGTATGTTCATGGACCATGAGTGAGCATAAACTGGATAAAGGCAACCATCCGGAAAATTTAACATAATAAACTGAAGGGAAGTTTTTGAAAGTTCTTGTCCAAGTATGTTGCTCGATCTCTCTCTCTCTCTCTCTCTCTATATATCTCTCGTTCTCTCTCTCTCTATTTTCTCTCTCTGTTTCTCTCTCTCTCTCTCTCTCGCTCTTGCTCTCTCCCTCTTTCTTTCGTGTTCTCTCTCTCTTTCTCACTGGTAGAGACCCGAGCCCAACTTATGATCGATGACATCAATTGTGCAATGAACTGGGTGTTGGGGGCACAATCATCAAATGCTCAGCAGGTTAGCGTAATCATGATGGGACCTATGGGTAGGGAATGACCATGTGACACTGATGGGAATGATTGGAGCGGAGCCAGAATGGGAAAAGCAGGTAGCAAGGGCCGTGGGACGAGCAGTTTGAGCACCGTAATGATTTGAATGGGCCGAAAGTGATAGAGAAGACCAAATAATAGAATTAGCTAGGTGAAAAGCCCGAAATGCTCACCACACCAAGAAAAAAGAATTAGCTAGGTCAAAAGCGTAGAATGCTCAAAAGACTACCATAATCACCACCGAACTAACAATGAGTTTATATCAAAATGGTACCGAAATCGAAGTGAGCATGAATCACCGGAAGCAAGGGGGACTTGTACAGTAGGTGAGAATCAGCCGGTGATATCCAAAAGGATCACGACCAAAAGGATGACCAGAGTATGGTGCGAAGCGGGTCATCCAGTGTGGGTTGGTGTGAATCCGCTACGCGCATTGTGAATCTACTATGAGTTCGGTATGAAACCACTCGCAATCGGATGAACGGTGCAAGAATCTATAGGAAAAGCTAGAGGCTCGGGTTGCAATGATCACTTGACAAAATGCAATGATGAGACTTCCACATGCATCACCAGCCTTCTGGGAATTCTTTCTCATCCAATTAGCATATGTGGCGTTGAAAATGGCTGTGAGAAGAGCAAAATTCATGGGCATCCCAATCATACAAATCTATGCTTGCACAAGTCTCTAATCATTATGGTAGCCACTAGAATAATCTAGAGGAGAAGGAGGCCGAGAAAATTGGGCAGGCGAGCACCCAGGTAATGGGGTGGCAGCATCAAAAGGTCGGTGCAATCCAACACGAATTCATGCAAGAAGCACTAGCATACATAGCCATTAGAAGAAGCGGCAATGGGAGACAGGGGTACTACATAGAAGCAATGCAATAGTGACAATGATTACCATACTCAGTTGCGCCACAAGGACTTCTAATCCAGGGATGTGGGCTGCCATCGCAATGGGCATGCCACTGTTATATAAAGAAGATTGCCCAGTTTTGCATAATGATTAAATAATACACAACAGACATACACAAAAATGACAAAGAAGATAGATAGAGAACACCTGACATGAATCCATGATAAAGCTATTCCAGAATGCACATATGTTTCATTAAGAAAACTCATATATTTATACAACTACACACATCCATTCGTATGGGCTTTATGCCCTTTCATTGAAACCCTTCATAGACCCTTCAATTTGAACCTTAATTAAGTTAAAACAATGCCACTCTAACAGAACCATCAACTATTCTATCGCCTAGTTCTTCACCTTCTCCAGTATGTCGCTGTGCATCACCTTTCCAAGATTCCCTAAATCTTCAATACTTTCACATGCGTTCCCATTACTCTATGCCTCTGCTTTCTTGTTGCCTCTCTCTCCATTTGTGCATCCTATCTCCTCCTTCTCCTAGAGTTCCTATATCTGCATGCCTTTGTTCACATGTGCTCTGTTTTGTGTCATACAAAGTGCTATCCTACGAATGGTGTATTGCAATTTCCACACATGCTGATGTGTATATGTCCTGATCCCCTTGCCCTCGCAAGTCTCCTACACTCATAACAATTCTTCCTTTACACTACTCTCATGTTCCACAATCAGTATATTTGTCTATCCTTCTCGCTTTCTTCATCTATGTTCATGGTGTCTATATATGAATGTGATTCCCTGTATTTATCTCCCCTCTCCATCTATGTGTATATCTCTCGATGCCTCTTCATAAGGCTCCATTTATACTGGAAGTGTCTAGCTTTGGCATACTATGTCATGATAGCTTTAGTTCTTCAATCTCTCCATTTGCATGAGTGAATTATATAGAGGTCTTGGATTTGAGCCCTATGGAAGGTGTTACACATGGTTTAAGTAAACAACCTAGATGTTGGCTGTAGTTAGTGCCTCACTTATCAATGCTTATGCCTTGTCAAAATACTCACGAGCATGCAATGGCATTTTGGGTGGATAGTGATCTGGTTTGGTCACCACTTACTTCTAGAATCCATAGGTGCTATTCTTTGGAGTTGGTTGCTTCCAAAATCCATAGGTATAGTTCTTCATAGTTGAATGCTTTAGAAATTCGTAGGTGGAGTTCTTTGTAGTTGGTTGCTTCTGAGATCTGTAGGTGCAACACTTCATAGTTGGTGACTTCATTTGCTTTAGACATGCTTTCTTAATTTCCATAAGTGACATAACTCAAAAAAAATCCCAAATTGGTTCAAAAAAGATTTTCTTGCGTGAATCAGTATCTTCAACATCCACCGAATGTACACCTAGGCATTGCAAAGTCTTTGATTGTTTAGCATATGTACATGCTTCTTCACAAATCACAAGGAAATTGGATTAAAGAACAACCAAAGATGTGCTCATTGGATATAATGACTCAACACAAATGGGATACATATTTTATAATCCAAATACAAAGCAATTCACAACAAGCACGGCCATTGTATTTGAAGAGCATATGTCATGGTATGAAGAAGGTAAGCAAAACATAAAGCTACCCTTGGCCTTGATACATATTTTCTTCCATTAGATAATAAGCATGATGCACAAATGTAGGAATCTATAAGTGTTTTAAAGAAGAACAAGATGAGAAAGAGAGAGATTACAAAATCTATAAATCAAGAGGAAAGGACAAGATGTAGGAATGTGGAGAATGCTCCAAATATACTCCTAGAAGATCAACAAGCGATATGAGACAACCTAAAAGATATGGTTATGATACATCATTTTGTATTTAAGCATACCATCTATTTGGCCAAAAAGTCAATTTCAAAAGTACTCTCTAATTATGAAGAAGCCAAAGGTAACCCTAATTGGAAGAAAGCCATCAAAGAGAAAATATAAGATCTAAAGGAGATGGACATGTAGTAATTGGTTTCTATGCAAATGAACAAGAAGGTGATAGGTTGTAGATTGGGGTACAAGTTGAAAAGGAATTTAGAATTCTCTATTTGCATGTATAGAACTAGATTGGTTGATAAGGGATGTGCTCAAACCCACAACAAAGATTATAACATAATTCTCTCATGTGTGGCCAAGATGACCACCATCAGAACCTTGATAAGTGTTATAGCTACAAGGAATTGGAAGGTACTTCAACTTGATGTGAAGAATGCTTTCCTCAATGGATGGATTAGTGAGGAAGTACATATTTAAAACCCCATGTGTATGAAATTTGTATTTATCCTTATGATGTTTCCAAGCTTAAGAAATTAGTGTATGGTCTCAAACAAGCCCTTAAAGCTTAGAATTATAGGTTGGTAACCTTTTTACAAGATCAACCATCATTATTTATCAAAAGGATTCATGATGAGGTTATCTATTTATATGTCTAGTAGATGAAATAATTATGACACCTGATGAGATGATTCGGATAGAAAGAATCAAAAAGCATATGCAAGTGGAGTTCAAGATCAATGATCTTGGAGAACTTACATTCTTCTTATGCATGTAGGTTATCTAAAAGGATCAAGGAATCTACTAGACTCAAAGGAGGTATATTTAGGATCTACTCTTAAAGTTTAAAATGGTTAATGCCAAACCTCCAGGAACACCTATGTAGATGAACCATAAATTGAGTACATATGAAGGAGAACACATAGCAAATGTGAGAGAATGTCAAAGCCTTGTGGCCATTCTGATTTATGCTACACATGCAAGGGTAGATATATCCTATAGTGTAGGAGTAGTTAGTCAATTTATGCAATCTCCAAGAGAAACACACATGGATGCATCTAAAAGAGTACTCAAGTACCTTCAGGGAACTATAAATGAAGGTATATTGCACTCTTCTACATTTCATTTGGATCTCAAACTATATTCAAATGCAGATTGGGCAGGATCCAAACATGATAGAAGGAGTACATCACGACTTCTAGCATTTGCAAGATCAAAAATTGTTGCTTGGAGTTCTAAGAAACAACCTACCATAGCACTCTTCTGAAGTGAAGCTAAATACAGAGGCTTGACAATAGCCAGACAAGAAGCAATATGGCTTAGAGGATTGTATGCAAATTTAGCAAATGTGAGCTCCAAATCTCACATTTTTGGAGAAAACTTAAGCTCAATTAATTTGTAGCTAATCCTATACACCATGCAAGAATAAAACATAAGTTCATTATCACTTTATCAGAGAGAAGCTCTTATGAAAAGATATTGATGTGTCATTTGTTCCAATAGATAAACAAGTAGCAGATATGATTACAAATGGTCTAGATGGAGTAAAGCTTTGTGGATTCTAAGCTATTGCAAGTACACAAAGCTTTATAGAATGAATACTCAAGCATGTTTAGCTTTAGGAGCTAAATTAGAACAAACAAGATCTTAGCATGCTTGAAGATGAAAGACTCATCAAAGAGAATCAAGTTTATTTCTTAGAATGAACTTTATTCATATGGTAGATTACATGGCTTCACATATATCATTGTATTTTCACATACTTATGTACCATAGAATTAATTACTTTATTAAGAATGTAATTTGAATTCTAAGGATATGATTCAAGTGCTTTAAGCCTACCACCAGCACTTCAATGAATTTTGAATTTGATACCTCATTTCCTAGATTATAGGAAAAGAATATTTGTCATAACAAACTCATTCCCCCATGGTTTATGAGTTAAAATTGATTGGTAAGAGTTATGGAATATGATGAGGATAAATGTATGCATGTTTATAATCAATCTACACACCTATAATCAAGGAGAATAGAGAACAAAATCAAGTTTGAGTTTCTTCTTGCTCACTACCCCTTTGTTTGCATCATCTTATCTAAAGTTAGCCGACTTGTAGAGCTTAGTTCTCTCAACACAAGAGTCCAATGATCAGGATTAAGGATTTATTTTAAGTCATGTGTGTCTACTTGAAGTGTGTAAAATCTTTCATTATTTGTATTCTTCTAGAATGATATCTCTCTTGGGGTCTATTACTATTGTTCCCCAAAAAGTCAGGATGAACTTCTGTTGATGTTAAGCTCATCATTAGAGCATGAGTTCTTAATTAATTTTAAACTAGTGCATAATAGCTTCTTAAGGCTATAATGAATCGTCCTTTAAGATGAATTTCGTCAATTGTAAAGAGGTTGTGAGTATTCAGCTTTAAAATAACGCTTTCCATCCATAACTAGAAACTCTTTCATAGTTGCTTCATGTAAGAGTAGTTTTTTTTTTGCACCATCTTGTTCATAGTGATGTTATAAAGAACACAAGGTGTCTTTTTGGCACTAAATTGAAGCTGAAAAGGTCAATCAAAGCTTCCAATTCATAAAATTTGAGGGTACGCTCTATGCTAAATTTCTAAATCAAACTTCATTACTAAAGACAACAACTTTCTTTCATCTTGTTCCTTTTAAGAAATTTTAGATAGAACAACCAAGTTAGAGTCCTTCATAGAGAGCATGACCTCCACCTTCCAAAAACTCAAAACCCAATGCATCACTCTACAGACTAATATTAGCTCTTTAGTCACCAAGCAAGAACATGAAAAAGAAGTTTCTCATGAATCTTCTATTATAGTTAGGAGAAGCTACAGCTCCTAGAACTTTGAAAGAAGAGAATGCCAATGATACACCTTTGCTTACATACCTTAAATCACCCACATTTATTCAAGATGATAGAGACAAGAATAAGGATGCATTTTATAATATTTTACAAAAGTGGACAGACTTGCATCATTTAAAAGAAACCCCACATAGTATTGAGTGCTTGAGGTGCGTATTTCACTAAAACATGAACATTAAAATGGTGGATAAGGAAGATAAGGTTATTACTACATAATGGACATTTCAAAGAGTTTTTACCTAAGAATGAAGAAGATTGTAACTTAGATGAATGAGATAGAGTGATGCAGAGAGGTGGACCTTTCACTATATATCTCTCATACTATAGAGATATTATACTAAAACTAAAAGGCTTACATGAGTTTTAAAAGACGTATTAGAGTGCTTGATAAAGACATTAAGATTAAGGTTAGATAGAATGCTCCTAATACACTTGAAGAACCTATCAATTATGCCCAATTATATGAAGACCATAGTCATACAACAATGGATATAAATCAAACAATTGGACCTATACACGTAACTAATATTAGGTAAAAGAAAAATTAATAGTACAAAAGAAAAGAGGGCCTACACTTAGTACAAATCACTTTCAAAAGGAGAGAAAGGAAAAATTGTGCTTCAGGAAAATTTATGCTTGTTATGAAAGGGACTAGAAGATAGAAGGCAAGGACTACTGAATATGCCGGCCTTAGATAAAGAAAAAAGGGTATTCCACCTTGTGTAGAAACTTCAAATTTATGGTAGGTAATCCCAGGTAAAATCAAATTCGTAGTACAAAATAAAAGCTGATTCCAAGTAAAAGGAAATTCATGGTACAAAAGAAATCTAATCCAAGGTAAAAGAAAATTCATAGTACAAAAAAAGGGGCTAGACTTAGTACAAATCAATTTGAAAATGAAATAAAGGAAAATTTATGCTTTGGGAAAATTTATGCATATTACGGAAGGGAGAAGATAAAAATCAAGGACCATGGAATATACTCGCCTTAGATAAAGGCAAAAATGTAGTCTAACTTATGCAAACACTTCCAATTTATAGTAGCTTTAGTTGTAAGGAAGTGGAGGTGATTCATGAGGATATAAAACATACTTGTTGTTTAACACACTCATTGTAGCCATAGAAGTTTGGACCTCATAATCTATTTAAAAATCATGTTAATTTTCAGGGGGCTAGGATGAGAGTCATGATCGATGACTCCACTTCACATAATTTATTAATTATCTTCTATTCAAGAAATCAAAGATTTCCCAAAAACTTAGTCTACATAAATACATTCTATCTATGATGCGAGGTAAGGATAAGATAATATGGGATAGTATGGCATTGGATTTGGAAGTCAAGATACTAGGATTTATGGATCACTTAGATTTCCAAATTATGAATATGGATACAATAGACATGGTATTGGGTAGAGAATGGATTTAAGGATTAGGGGATATAAGAAGTTATAAAAACAATACTATTGAATTTTTAAAGAATAGTACATTTTGTATTCAAGTGAAAAAGATGTACCCTAAATACCTCTTATATCATGCATTCTAATAGATTCTTTATTTAATTAACATGATGTATATAAATTTTATGCATTATTTGGTTTAGATAGCTATCAATCGCTTCATGATTCTCACACTTCATTTGTATCTTCTTTTGATCATAATGTACGTATCGATAAAGCTTTCTATTATTCGTTTTTGCAAGAATGTGTAGTTAAACGTTTAAAAAGGCTAATTTTTTAATATAAAGATGTATTTCCACTTGAATTACCAAAAGGATTACCTTTTTTATAGGAGACATTCACCATGATATTGACTTACTTGCTCATACAAAACCTATCTATAAACGTCCGTATAGAGTTAATGTAGATAAGCCTCAGGAAGTAAAAAATCACATTAAGGATTATATAGCTAAATTATTTATTAGACCTAGCAATTCCCCATGGGCATTGCCAATGCTATTGATAAAAAAAGATGGCTCTATGAGATGATGTATTGATTAAACAACATTTAATAAGATAAATATTACAAATACATTTACAAAGCCTAGATTGGATGATCTATTTGATCAATCACATCAAGATCAATATTTTACTATGCTTGATTTACAATCATGATGTCACCACATTAGGATAAAGGTAGTTGATGTATCTAAGACTACTTTTAATACTAGGTCTGGGCATTATGAGTTTTTAGTGATGCCATTTGGTCTCACTAATGCTCTAACCACATTCATGAAACTCATGAACAATGTATACTTGGTGATATTCTAATTTATAGTAATTCATAAGAAGAACATTTGGAACACTTATAAATAGTCTTCCAAGTGTTAAGGGAGAATTCAATTTTTTCACAAAGAATCAAAGTGCGATCTTTTAAAACCTAAGATTAGATATCGTGGGCATATTATCTCCAAATATGGAATCTAGATGGATGTTGAAAAGCTATCTCATTATGGAATGGACACATCCTAGAAACCTAGAGGAACTAAAAATCCTCGTTGATTTATCAGGGTTCTATCAAAGACTCATCAATAATTATGCCAAGATTGTTGTTTGAATGATGGAACAACTTAAAGGGAAATGGAAAGCCTTTCATTGAGGAGATGAAAAAAAGAAAACATAGAGAAGTTTAAAGAAGCAATAGCTACAACTCCAATATTATAAATAGAGGATCCCAATTGACCATTTGTGGTTGAGACTTACGTGAACAATTTTGATATAGGAGCACTTTTAGTTTAGGATGGTCCATTAGTAGAATTAGAGAGTAAGAAACTAGAAATGGATCAAAAAAATTACTTTGTCTATGAGAATGATATGTACGTGATTGTTAATCCTTTGCGGTGTCATTCTTCATATGGTGCAAAGTTTAAGATAGTATTTGATCAAGATAGCATTAGGATCTCTAATCAAACAGACCTTAAGGGTTGTAAGGGCCCTTGCACAAAGATCCTTAGGAATTTGATTATGAGCTTAGGTATAGGAAGTGAAAGTATAATGTGTTAGTTGACTCAATTAGTTGCATGCCCATGCCCAATGGATTGAGTTTTACTCAGATCACTAGTGAGCTACTTGAGTCCATTCGAGCAAAATGTAGGCTTGATCTTGCATATACCAAGATTTCGTAAGCGTTAGCGAAAGTGGATCTTGATACATAAGTTTCGAATGAGGATGGAGTATGGAGAAGTACTAAAGAAGGATTCAGGTGGAAGGTTTACAATATCCATTATGGATATTTTTTGTATATAGCTTAGGCATGCATCCACTAGAGGTGTTGAGATGAGACATCACATATTACGTGAGTATCATCACACACCTAGTGTGGGATATCTAATAGTTAACAAGAATTATGACTATGTTAACAATAATTCTTACTCGCTTGGACTTCATAAGGATGCCCTAGAGTATGTGCTAAAATGCACTAAACTCGAGGTCAGTAAAACTTAAAGGTTGATGCTTGGAGTGTTACCATTAGTGCCCATGTGAAAGGCCAAATGGCCACGAGAAACTTCTCTGTATATGTTCTTTAACAAAACATATAGTGGTCTGGTCAATCACAGATCGTAAGTTCGACTGCATTTGTAACCCTAAGAAGTCTGTGTTTGTGCTCCCTGTGTATTGTGTGTTTCTGCACATTTTGCAGCCTTTATGCAGAGTACCGTGTGCATCCCTAGGAGTTCAGTTTCCACTTTGAGGATATCATCGTGGAGCTCTCAAGAAGGAAAGCGCAATGTGGTTCATCACCATCAAAATAATTCACTGGTATAAGAGCATTTCGATGCAAAAGATGTGTTCCTTTTGTGCGAGCCAAGCAAGCACCCGCCCAGACACCGAAGGCTACGACTAAGGCAGTGACCAAGGCATAGACCTTGGCATACCTTGTCATCCAAGTCAGCAAAGTCACCATTGGTGCCATTGGCTGCACACGAGGGAGGGCATCAACAATCAAGGAAGATAGAGGTTTCCGATACTTCCTGGGAGGTCATCCATCCTAGTACTATTCCCCTCAGATCTCGCTTAACTGTGGCAATCTCTTGCCACTAAGCTACACTATTGTGGTGAATGAAGAAGGGAAAGACTAAGGTTAATATTACCTTGAACATGTTTTGGTCCCTCAAAGCTTCATTCTTTGCTTTCAAAGACAAATTTTGAAGGATTTTTAGGGTGTTTTTTGGAGCCATTTTGGAGTACTTTTGCAGATAGTTCTCTTCACACAGATCCAAGAAAATCAAGAAGAGTGTTCTTTGTACTTCTACAATAATAAATATCAACTTTTGGATCTGTTTTTTTAGCCACACTCGTAAAACTATAGGTTTCTCAAAAGGTTTTCAGTTTTGGTGGGATAGCCACTCCAAATTTATGAAAGTTTTTGAGCCAAAAACATCAGAGTTGACAGACACTTGCAAGTGTTGTTGGCTATTTTTTGGTTCTACATTCAGCCTTTTAATGTCATTTTACTACATATATTGATCTCATACACACCATGTACACTTCTGTGAATACCACTTATGTACGTCCATGTGGTCATTGATATAGCAGTTACATTTTTGCATAAAGCCTTTTACATTTGATAAAGAGGGTTGTTGTGAGGTTTCTTAACTGGGAGACACCCAAATGTCGAGGTCTCTTTGATGATGCAGGTGGAAGACTTACCCAACCTCACCATAGGAGATGTATGATAGTTGTTCATGAGTGCTCGATAAGCATAGTTGGCTTCTATTGGGTAATTGATTATATATAGTGAAGTCGGTGATTCACTATGCAGGTAAACATGTCAGTACTTGCGGTTTTATGATATTTTGACACTGGGCATATGATCATTTTGGAAAGGATACTCTAGCAATTTTTTTCCAAATTTTTGGTTTTGTCAACTATAGGGTGGTGATGGTGATGGTGGTGGGGTTGTGTGAGAGTGCATTTGAGATGTGATTTCAATTATCTTGGCTTTTGTTTCTCTCAGGTTTTCCTCAAGTTCGCTCACCTTCTTTGCCCATTGCCTTTCACTTCTCTCTTGGCTATCTTTCCAAGCTCTTGTCCTTTTCTTAGTTATACTCTAAGTCTTTACTCCTTCATACACTTATTCGTTGGTGTTTGGAGTATTCTAGCTCTGTTATCATTCTATTTGGTTCTCTACCATCATGGCATTAGAGGTCTCAAGCACATCTGGTGGATGAGGGTCTAATTCTAGTGTTCCAAGGAGGAGCTTTAACTAGTAGGGCAAAGACCATTTTGAGATCCAAAAATTTGATGGCACAAACTTTGCTCTATGGAAGAATCAGATTAAAGATGTGGTAATTCAAAGGAGGTAATGGAAGCCAGTAAATGGGGTTACAAAGAAGCTTGCTGACATGGATGAAGATAATTGGGATGAGTTAGATGAAATGATCAGGTCTACCATTCGATTGCACTTAACCGATAATGTTTAATTTACAGTATTAGACTATGAAAGTGCAGAGGAGCTTTGGAAGAAGTTTTGCAATACATATGAAAAAGAGACAGCATCAAATATAGTGTATGTGATGAGAAAATTATATGACCTTCACATGAAGGACATAGATAGTGTTGCTATTCATCTAAATGAGTTTGATGCTATATTCTGCTAGTTACAAACTCAAAAAATGGATATGGATAATGAAATGAAAGCAGTATTGTTGTTATGAACCTTGCCATCATCATGGGATAGGTTTTGCACGGTTATTAGCAATAGTACACCTCGTGGTAAACTCATCTATAATGACATATGTGGATCACTCTTGAGTGAGGAGATTCATAGAAAATCTATGGTTGACATTCAGAGTGGAGATGCATATAATGTTCATGATTCTTACCAAGGAAAGAATCAACAACGTTGTAGGAGCAAGAACAAGGAAAAGAATGGTCAACAAAATAAGAGTAGAAGTAAATCAAGAAAGAGGGATATCGAATGCCATTATCATCATAAGAGAGGACACATGAAGAAAGATTGTTATGCATTAAAGAATGCTAAAGGTAAAGGACAGAATGTTGATGGGCATGTTAAACAGTTACCTACACCATCTACTTTGACTTTGAAGATTGAAGAAATTAATGCTATTTTTGATGATGTTGATGTGTTGACACTTGATAGTACTGTGCCAACTAAGGCTCTTATGGCTAATTCTCTTTCCCACACATGGTTGTTAGATTCTGGTGCTTCTTTCCATGTGACACCACACAAAGAATGGTCCTCTAATTATGAAAGAAAGTCTCTTGGTACCATGAGGCTTGGTGACTTTTACAAGTGTGATGTTGTGGGGATTGGAGATGTGGTTGTGCAGTTCATTGACGGCTCAAAATTTAGTATGCATAATGTACGCCATGTACCTCAGTTATCACACAATTTGATGTCAATTGGTCAACTTGATGACCTTAGTTACAAGGTGGTATTCTATGCTCAATCCTTTCGTATCTCAAAGGGAAATATGGTTATTGCAAAAGGAAGAAAAGTTGGCTCACTTTATCCTTTATTTGTATCATAGAAAGAACACTTGTTAGCTATTATTGAACAGCCTATGGCTTGTATTTGGCATGTTCGTTTGGGCCATATATCTCATAATGGAATGGAAAATCTTTCTCGTTCTGGATACTACTCTTTGATTTTTTATTTTGTGAGCATTTTCAATATGGAAAGCAAACCAGAAATGTGCAATATAGAACGCACATTAACTCTTCAATTCAGCCTTTAGATCTTGTTCATATAGATGTGTGTGATCCTATGCCCACTAGGTCCTTAGGTGGTTCTCTTTACTTTGTCACTTTCATAGATGGTGCTACTAGAAAAGTTTTGGTATATCCTATCAAATCAAAGGATGAGGTATTCCCTACTTTCAAAAAATGGTTTGCTTCAATTGAGACTGAAAAAGGAACTAAGCTTAAGGATTTATGTTCAAATAATGGGGGTCAGTATAGGCTCACATGAATTCAGCCTTTTTTCTCAATCTAGAGGGATTCATAGAGAGTTTATAGCTCCTTATACCCCACTAGAAAATGGTGTAGCTGAAAGGATGAATAGAACTATTCAAGATAGGGTAGTTTCTATGTTGCATCATGCAGACCTCTCACAAGGCTCTTGGGCAGAAGCATTATTGGCTATAGTTCATGTGATTAACCTTTCACCTAGTATTGCCAAAGGTCTGAAAGTGGCATAAGAGTTATGGACAAGGAAGCCACCATATTATGATCATCTTTGAGTTTTTGGGTGTGAAGCATATGTTCATATACCCAAGAATCTTAGACAAAAGTTGGACCATAATTCAAAGAAATGCATTTTTCTTGGATATGGTCGAGAAGGAAAATTTGGATATCGCTCATGCGATCCTGAAACATAGTCAGTGATCAGAAGTAGTGGTCATTTTCAATGAGTCCAAGATGCATAAATAGCCAATGAAGGAGGTTGAAGTGAGAAGAGTGGTGTTTGAGGATACTAGTTCTCCACATAGCATGCATAAAAATGTTGCACATAGGGACGTTCAAGAGAATGTTAGATCAGATCAGTTTGCACGTGTTCTTGTTCATCAACCATTGAGACGCTCTGCACGTGTCTCACATCCACCTGACAGATATGTTCGAGGTTTAGATTTTGTTATGCTAACAAATGCCGATGAGCCTTCTTGCTACAAAGAGGCTATGTAGATAGAGGATGATGTCAAGTGGGAGCGTGCCATGAAGAGTGAGTTGGATACTATTTACAAGACTGGTACTTGGGATTTAGTACCTTTGCCAAAGGGCAAGAAAGCTTTACCATGTCAATGGGTATATAAGCTCAAATTCATATCAAATAGTGCTTCTCCAAAGTATAAAGCATGACTTATTGCAAAGGGTTTTAAGAAACAATATGGTGTTGATTTTGAGGAAATCTTCTCTTCAGTGGTCAAGATGACTACCCTACGCATGTTGCTTGGATTCCTTGCAATGGAGGACTTAGAGCTAGTCCAAATGGATGTGAAGATTGATTTCTTGCAGCCATTTGCAAGATTTGTGAAGGAAGAGCTCTAAAGCTATTGCATCTGACTTCATATTGAAGGGATAGCCATTGAGGCACTGCAAGAAGCTATAGAGGCAGCATATCTAATATCAATGTTGGAAGACTCTAACTTGTGGGCCATCTAGGCAAAGAGAGTGACAATACAACCTAAAGAAATGTAGCTAGCGAAAAGGATTAGAGGGAATGACCCTTAACATTTGTAAACTCTCTTGTTGATAGAACTTTTATATATCCCAAATTATGAACATGATCTTGTTCTTATTAAATTTGTTCTCCAAAGTGTTTGTCTCTTAGTCTACATGTTATGAAGTCTATGTCTCGTAAGTATCTAAAAGTATCTTTATATCATTGCACATGAGTATCTTAGTCTTCCACAATGTTTATCTAGCTAAGCAAATATTTCATGTTCATGGGGTGTGTATTTTGTGTTTAAGGTGCTTGCAATGGCCAAGAATAGCCAAAAAAAGTCCTGCCATAAAAACGCAGGATTGGGACTTGAAAAACTTTTGCAGGGCCCTATCCCACATTTCTATGGCAAGCTTTTTGTTTTGGCTATTCTTGGCCATCAAACCACAAGCCATGATCATTGGAGGATATGGTTTGCCTTATTTAAGGTGCAATTCATGCAAACCCTTTGTACAAGAGAGCAATAAACATGATGCATACTTACATGTACTTATACCTTGATGCATGTTAATATGCACCCATAGGAGTCTAAATTTTCTCTAGTGCACTCAAGAAGACCTAGGAATGCCAAAAAAGGGGTTGCCACAGAAACACAGGTATGGGCCTTGCAAACGTTTTGCAGGGCCCATACCCGCATTTCTATGGAAACCCTTTTTTGGGCATTCATAGGCCTTTAGAACCCTATTGCACGACATAAAATTCTAAGAAACATTGATTAAACTATGCAAAACATATGAAGTATGTTGTCAAAAACATAAAGGCACAATAGTCAATTCAATGCACATGAGAATTCAAAAAAGCATAATTTCTAGTTTAAGTGTTTACAATTTCTCTTGACCTTGAGCCCCTCCACTACATTCTTTATTCTTTGAAAAGACTCTAGCAATTGGTTCGTCAAAACTGATTGGGATATTACACGGGGGGTCGTTCAATGCAAGACCTAAAGCAAGTTGTATTTGACCTCATATTTTTCCTCTAAAGTTAGCTCCTAGGGTTGTAAGGGCAAAGGACTTCCTAACCAAATTAAATAGTTGGTCCCTTCCATTATTGAAGATAGACACAAAAGTTTGCTCAAGGCCTCCAAACAACAAGTCCTGAAGAATCCTTGAGGGGAAGAGTCCTTGTGGGTAATTACAAAATCTTTGTGCAGCAATTTTCCAATGTAGTTTGCCAAGCAAGAGTCCATTGCCTTGGGCAACCTAGTCACCACCTCTCCTTGTTGTGAATTTATCTACTACAATTGCTTCCTGCATATAGACATTTAATGAGTACAAATATGAAACATAATCAATCATACATGTCATTAGATGCTTAGGTCTTGATGCCTATCTTCATCCTCTCCTCTTTCCATTGCATCTAGAGAAATGGAAGAGTGAGAAATGCCAATTTTCTCCACAACAAGAAATGTTGGAATCTTCTTATCCAAAATTCTTTCCCTTGTTGTAGCCAAATCTTCTTTAGTGGAATTTTGGTTGGCATCACTCAAAATCTCTTTTCATATAGAGGCAATGGTGTCTGCAATTGAATCATCAAATGGAATGGTTGATTTTTCAATTCTATCGAAAGAGTTAGCCATGGGAGCATCAGAGGTTGAGCAAAAAATACTAAGCCATTTGTCGAAGGGTAGAACAAATGCCTTCTCAATATCATGTAAGAATAAAAAACCTTCTCCATCTACAAGCATCATAGAAAAAATTTCCTCTCTGGTAGGGTGGGTTCTAAGGGCTCCAAGTTTGAGGGTAGATGATTTTGTGAAGTATTGGCTTCCATCAATTTTTCTAGGATGCGATGAGGAAATTTTCTACTTATTCTCTTCTAATAAGTTGAGAGCTTTTGTTTGAGGTTCCTTTTTATAATCTACAGAACCCCTAGTAACAAGATAGCATAGGTCTATGGGTGTAGGTTCAGGCCCCTCATTGACAAAGAATATGGTTGTTGCAATGTAGGATAAATAATTTCTTCCTATCTTCCTCTTCTTATTAAATTGCTTGATTAATGGCACTATGTCATCGAAGAAGTGCTTGCATCCTCAACAACAACCATGAAATACTTTAGAAGCTTCACAAAGGCCTCGTCTCCTTTATGTATGTAAAAAAGGTAGGCTAGAGGGCACCCATTTACACTCATATGCTGGAATATTTTTGGAGTATCATAAGATATAGTACCCCAAAAAATCAGTAATCTCCTCAAGCTCATCACAGTTCATGGCTAGTGTCCCTTCAAGATTAGGGAATCTACAGACTAGGACATACAAATCTATATGATCTTTGTAGTCTATATTATCCAAGAACTCCATGAGGTGATCTCGAGGAGATTTCATGGGAGTGGAAGGTATGGAAGTAGCCATTGTGTGTGGGTGTAGTATTCTATTGGATTTCAAGATTCTCTAGCTCTTTGTGAGTTCAAATGTGAGGAATGAGCACATAGAACGGGTTTTATAGCAAGTTCAAGCTTTCAAAATGATTGGGCCTAGCTTTAAGAGTAGATAATAAAATAGTGAAGGTTAAAAGAATGAGTTTCTAATGAAAAAATAATGCACAAAACACCAAATAATATCAAGAGTTTTGCATTAAAGAAAATGTTTAAACATAACATAAGAAAAAACAACATGACCAACCACATTTCAAAGTAGTGAACATAGATTTTGCAATTCCAAAAGTTTTAAAATTACCATTGCAAATAAGAAGGTATATACAATATCTAACATGTATTGTTTATTCTTATTCTTACATGTTTTTTGCAAGTGCAAGAACCATGAGGTAGAATGACTAGGAACCAAAAGTGACATCATCAGGTTGCAAAAGAACTATGACAATGAGAGTTCAGTTCCATCTTTACTCCAATCTACAGGGACTTTCATTTTGTATTTCAATCTTCTTCCCAGCTATAATCAATTTATAAGAAATTGAAGTTACAAAACTAGAATAAGAAATAATTAAAAGATTACTTATACAAAAGCACAAAACATTTCTAACCTTACGTCCTTGTATTTCAAACTTGGATTGATTTAGTTCCTCAAAGCCCATAATCACCAAGTGTTCTCTCAGATTAGCCAATTTCCAATGATGATTCGCTAAAATTGTTTGCATTTCATTGTTGGGAAATTTAAGCTTTAATTCAAATGAATGTAAAGATACCTCTAGACTTTGAAATGGTATCCATTGGCCACATTTGCACATTCAACGATCATAATAGAATCTAATGTACAATAAATTACGTTGTTTCAAATATCAAAATCCTATACCTATTCCACCTACTTAACAAATATATTTATCACCTTTTTCAATTCCTTCTATCAAACCCCAATTTTCACCTAGAAGACTTTCGACTTGCTCATATGTGATATCTTTACACATAAACATGGTGGAAGTCTCTTGTAATGATAATCCTTGAAATAAATATAAAAAACAATGGATGGTAAAAGAACAATGTAAACCTACAGATCTAGAAACTTTTGTGAATGTCAAAGAGTTACGTATATCCATTACCATCTTGTGCTTCAAGGATGGTATGGATCAATTATCAAGTTTTGGCCACTCCAAGATAAGAAGAGAATCTACTTCAATTCTCTCTAACCTTCCAAAACCATTCTTTGTAGAGGGTTCAGTATATCTATGTGTGTAAAAGAAAACTCTATCATGGTAAACTTGAGCAGGAGGTATTCCTGGAAAGACTAGTGCACCAACATCTGCATACAATGCCTGGAAAGTACATGTAAAACTATGAAGTGGCTGCTCTTCCACCAAAGTAGAAGGAAATATATCTCAAAAAAATTAAATCATATTTTAATAGTTTATAAATATATTCAAGACTATAAAACATACAGTATTGTAGAGTAATACTTACAATTCACAAGCTATCTCATTCTAATGGATTTTGGAGTTTCATAGTTTGCATAGTAAAAACATGTTGTACAATAGCAACCATCCCATTTTCTTTGTGCTTCTTGAAGCCAGGTAACTTTCCGTTCCAATGAAGATCCAAGTTCCTAGGATCTCTAACTCAATGCGGCCCAACTCTAGAGGGTTGCATGTACACCCATGCACCTTTGGAGTTTTCATGTGATAGGCATTGTCCATCTATAGCTTTGATATTGTGACATCTTAATGTGAGAACTTCATGTTTTGGTCATCTAGAAGCTTCAGATGCTGCCATTCAAGGTCTTCAATCTACATTAGTTCAAGATAGGAGATGCAAATAGGTTGGAATGTAAAAACAAGAGCTTCAATGGTATGCTACAGAGAGAAAGTCATGGAAAAAGATGATGTTTTGGGAAGTGGGTACTGAAATGTGAGGTTTAGGAGCGAAACAACTCTTTTTTTAGTTTTTTTGAAAAAGGTCAATTTTTTGAACTCAAAACATGCATCGATTTCAAATTTGGGGTCAAAATTAAAGAGTACTTTTGACCCTAAAACGTAATGAAGGGTCCATTCCAAGGTGTTATGATGAGATTTTTAAGTTTTTAAAAGATTTGATTTTTTGGGCCCAACCAAGTTACAAGATTTCTTCTCCCTCTAGAGGAAGCTCATTAAATAAAGGAGAAATTTGTCCCCTCCAAGTGTGACACGGACAAGAATAGAGGCGGAAAACCTAAAACAAAGTGTTGCAACACTTATACAATAGTCAAGTCTAGGGTAATGTAGATTTAAGTAATTACAAAAGTGGTCTTAAATTAGACCATGAAATAGGGTGGGGGCATTGGACTAAGGCATAAAGGAAAAAAAAGGAAATTCTTAAGACAATCTTCCATGTTACTATAGTTGGATACCTCATAGATATCAACCTCTTCACCCAAAAATATAGCATAACTGCAAAGATTTTTCTCTTGAGAAGAAGCCTTTACAAAAATCGGGAGCATAGTCCCAATCATGTATGTATCCTTGAACTTCAACTTTAATTAAAAGTGAGAGCATGACCCCCATGTTTGTGTAGGAGTGCTTTGTTGTCAAGCTTCTCCTCTTTGGCCAGGGGATGGTTAACAAGGCCCTATTGTGTCTTTGTGGGGATACATGTAAACCTTTTGACTCCTTTACTTGCAAAAGTAATTGAATAGTCAAGACATTGAGTGGTCGAAAAAAATGTCTTGCATCCATGAAAATTAAATCATTCCTCTCTCTCTCCAAATAATATACAACATGTTAATTCTTATTGTGTTCCATAAGAGGGTATTAGTAAAACAATTCTACCCATGGGGGATTTCCCTCCATTGAAAGAGAACTTTCTTCCAAGGGAGTTATTGGGTGTATAGATTTCTTGTACATATTGGTGTTGTTGTAGTCAACAAAGAGATGCACAGTAGTCTCATCTTGCTTACAAAATGTGCAGACAACCTGAGATTGTTGGATCTTGTCGAATCTACTACCACACCCAATTCCATGACGCATAAGGAGCTAGGCAAAGAGTGTTTCTTTTTGGCATAGAGAGAAGGACGAAAGAACATGAAATCTATACAAGTATTATAGCCAAATCCATTGGAGACCATCCTTGATCTTGTAGTCATGGTGTGAGCGGAGGCCAAAAAGGTTTTCCAAAACTTATCTTGAATTCAAGCAATCCTCTTAGGAAAGAGGATAAGGTGTGCCCTATGCGAGACATGTTTCTCGAGGTGTAGGTCCTCAAAACTATTCACCTACAAAGTTTCCTCCCTTATCTCATTGTCAATAAGTCACAGTACTTCTCATAAGCTTGTGGCTAGTTTTGAAGTGTTTCCTATTGAGGAGAAGTTGAAGCAAATAGGGATCCATTTACAAATAGGGAAGAAGGAGCATTTCTTAAGATGATGCCACGTAATAAAGGCTCATCTAAAGAAGGTAGCTCCATTGAACTTAAAGTATTGATTGCTATAGCAAATTGTAGTTATATCAAATCCAATCCAGGTAGGATACTCACATGAAAAGCTCCTGAGAATACTTTTTTTAAGAAGAATGGCCCAAAAATATATAGATGAAAAAATTATATGTATCCATTTGTCCATCAATTTTTTTCTAATCTATTTTGAATCCAGCAGATCTAGACACCCATCAAATTTGCTGAGGTAGCAAGTACAATACTTGACCTTTGGCACTCTTTTCTTCTAAGAAGTGGATCCCCATATAACATTTAGGAGAAGAGATTTGAGTTTACAAAGGCGCAATTTGGATGCAATAAAATCCTAGTAAATGGTAGATGATCAATGAAGCAATCAAGTGATTATGGAGGAAAATCATCTGAGGGAGGTTAGGAGAGACATTAAATCTCATACGCATTCCAAATAGCCTAAAGATTTCCCCATCCATAATTTTCTAGCATTCATACTTAATAATATAATCAAGGAGAGGATCCTTGAAGCGCTTGACCATGGCTTTGTTGTTTCTAATAATCGATCCACTAAGCTTGTAGTAAGTCTCCATAATTGACCAAAATCTTTCAAGGTATTTCATTTCATTGGAGATTATGGCATTATTGTCATCTACATAGGTCTATAGGATAAGGCATCCTTTCCCCCCCAAGATATAGAGATCCCATACAGATTCCCTTGCAAGCATTTGACATGAAGTGGCCAACCCAACAAATCAGCTACAATGGCATAAATGATCAGTGGGGCAAGCAGACATCCTTTTGTAATAGTCTTCTTAAGAAATATAGGATCTATAAGAACACCATTGACTTACACATTGCTTGAAGCATTATTGAACAACCAATGGACAAGACAAATGTACAAGGGATCAAACTTGCAATCATGTAAGGCCTACAAAATAAAGTCCTAGGAGATCCTATCATAGGCTTTGTCAAAATCAATTTTGAAAAAATAAAAAAAGCTTTGATCCTTAGATTAAGAGTGATTAATTCCTTTCAATAGGGTAAGAATATTATCCATAATATATCTTCCATGGATGAAGTATTTTTGTTTACTTCTGGTGATGAAGCACATACCCAAGCTCATCCTACTAGCAAGGGCCTTAGAAATCAACTTGTAGATTGTATCCAAACATGTTACCACCCTCCAATTTCTTAGCGATTGTTTGTCACCGTTCTTGTAAATAAACTTAATGATATCTTGATTTACGAACTTAGGTATAGCCTTACCAACATGGGACTCATTCTAGATGTCACAGATCAAGGGGGTAAGCCTCGAGGATAAAGTTTAAAGCAATTTGACGGTTAGTCCACCAAGACCAGAAGTCTTATGAGGTTTCAACGAGTGGATGGCCTCCAACAACTCAAAGATTTTGATTCATCAATCAAGTGATTTCTAGAGCTTGGAGTTGAGAGTAATTTTCTTGCAGGAAACAATTTTTGCATATGACTTCCATCTCTTAAAGTTATTATGGGGTTGGTGATCAAAAAGATCATGGAAAGAATTGCATATGAGCATTCTTTTATCTTATTCAATCGTCTCCAAATTGTTGTGCCATCGAAACTGAATAAATTCCTTAGATTTATTTCTCGTGATCAATAATTTATTTCACTTTGCAAAATTCTCTTGCCAATATATTTTTGAGAAATGAGATATGTTCTATGATTCGATTAGTTCGACCATTTTGAATCTATTTTTTAGGATGATAACCTTTTTTATTATATTGTCTTTAATTTCCTTGAGCCTTACAACATGAAAAATTTGGGCCGTTTGATTTTGGTGATATCTTATGTGTATTTTAACTTCCCCAAGTACAGTTTGCATCCATTTTTGTTTAAACCAACTTTCAAGATTTTTTGTTAGATTCATATTCTATAAACACATGGGCCTATAAGCATTTTACGCATATAGATTATGACAAATTCTAGACTTCCATTGATCATTGTATATTCCAACCCTTGTCTCTTGTATTGAGTGTGTATCTATGGATCTTGTATTACTCCTCTCCTCATATAGTGTACATATTGTGCATGGTTTCCCTCTCCTAATTTATTACTTTATCTCCCTCTCTATCTTCTTACATAGAGCTCCTATACATCACTAGAATCAAGCAAAGTATCTAACTAAATGCATGAAAGGAGATGTATACTAGTACATCCCTCTCATCATGAATACATAATTTCATTGAATTTTTTGAAAAATTCAAGACTATTGTTATGATAACTTCTTTTAACTGATTTTCCTTATCTCCAAGCCATTCCCTACCTAGTATTAAGTTAGTCCTATCCATGTTCATAGTTTGAAGTCTAAAATATTCACGAATCCATGTGACTTGACTTCCAAATTTGATACTTTCGTATCACTTATTTTCATATCTTGACCTTGTGGCATAGATACACTATATTTATGTCCAGTAGATTGTTAAAAATTTTAATTCTTTTGATTGGAGTGTTATTAATAAAATTTTGAGTAGTAGATTCATCAATCATAACTACTACTCAGGTCACATATAAATACCATGCACTTTAACCAAAGCATATGACCCAAAATTTACATATCATAAAGAAATTTTCAAATAATATGTATGTAAAATATCTTCATGCATCACTTCTACTGCCTTGTAGCTAATACTACCATCAATAAGAAGTCTTTGTACTAAGTGGGATACTTTCTTGCCCTTTTATATGCATGTGATGGTCCCAAGTCCAAACTTTTAATCTTTCTTCTTGTGCATTGGTTAAATTCATTATGCATGGTTCAAAGGAAATCACCTTAAGCTTAAGTTCTTCTTTTTAACCCCTTCAAACTAATATTTAGCCAACTAGATCCCTTAAATTCTTTCTTTCTTCAATAGAAACTTGTTTTCTATGGGTCTAACTATTTCTTGAACTTAATTACATGAGGTGTTTTTAGATGCTACTCTATTTCCATCCGTTCATATTGTCAAACATTATGATATTCATTTTTTTTTAACATACTTTATAGCCTCTTGATAAGTCTTTAGAGAATTTCTTCTAATATATATTTTTGTTCTTCATCTCATCCTCTTACAAATCCTTCCACTTTTTGGAAGGCATCTAAATTTTTTAGTTGAAAGGTAATCTCTTTATAGTGGAAAAGATAATTAGAAAAAACTCTATATGTTTGAATCACTCTATCCCACTCATCCTAGTTCATCTCTTGCCCTTTCTCAAGTAGGAAAACTTTAAGAAAAAAATTCGATAGTCTTTAAGACTCATCCACCACTTATATGTGTTTGGTCCAAGAAAAAAAACTCCGAGCACTAAATACTAAGGTATGGTTCCTTGTAGCTAATGCAAGTCATTCCACTTTCTCCACAAAGTGTAGACCACATTTATTCCTATGAAAATGGTTTCCTATGAAGATTGGTTGTTGCAAGTCGCAAAGAACTCATGTATCCTTAGGAATTTCCTCTTTTAATCTTTTGAGTGGCCTATGCTCTCTCCTAGCCACGTCAAATGTCCCATGCAAAGAGGTTTTCTTGTTTTAACCTCTAAAAGTGACCAAGTGATGATTAGAAGCCCCAAAAACCTCATCAAATTATAGATTCTTAAATATCTCTCATACTCAAACTCATTGTTTGGACTACATGCGTGCTTGAAAATGTCCCAAAAACGTAAAGCTTAACACCCTCAATTTCCTTCTTCAAAAAGGCAAAAGCTAAAATTGAAAATACCTCATGTGATGGAGGTTGGATAATCCTTCTCCAAGCTTTGGGAGGGCTCACATACATGAGGGGTAATCCCACATGTAGAGGAAAAATGCACTAAAGGGTAATTCCACTTCTATTTCGAGTTGAGGAGTGAAAGAGAGAAGCTTCTTTATTTGATGCCCTCATGAGATATAGTATATGTGTGTGCATACTCTTTTATATGTTACGTTTTCTCATAGCTCACTATTCAAGATTTTCAAGGATGAACAGGTATAGAAACACCTAGCCCATATCGAAATATATTGATACTTTTGGTGGTTTTATATTTTTATGGATGCATTTCTTAAATAACAGAAATGTGATAGATTCAAACGTGATATTTTCCACGTATCAAAATGGCTGCTAGATTCAAGATTAAAAAATGAATTAAAATAAGGAATTCGGTGGACTAGGTGTTTTGTAAATCTTGTAAAGAAACGCTTTATGCGATTTTTGGTTGCCAAATGATCGTTAATTTATTGCGTATAGTTTACATCTTATTTCTAGCAGAACTTTACAGATAATATCTATTGATCTATCTTCTTCTGAAGCTGTATAATAGATTTTCGAGCAATTTATGAGGAATTCCCGGATCCTCATAACACTTTCGTTCCGAACATTTTGCATTCAGAAATAATATTTATGGTGACATAGAAATGGTTGCAACAGTTGATTACTTGAGTCGTCGCTATTTCCAGTCGAATTCACACAAGTGGATGATGCCTAAAATTATTCATAATCGCTAATGTTGAGGTACAACAGAAGATTAAAGAAGTAAGAACAAGATTCGGTGTGTTCAGCGAAGTTAAAAGCATAAAAAGAGTACATCAGCTTACGTTTAGTAAGCCAAATTCTAATTCTGCATGTTTCCGGAGATGGAGTTAAGAAGTAGAGGGCATCTGCTTAGCGGCTCTCCATCACGAATAGATCTCTGATCTGAATAAGATTCTTCACGTTGAGTTTTTGCAACGTTTGATTTAGTAAGGCTTTCTAGACTGAGATTCTTGTAATCGAGTGTCCGTGTAACAATGCTACATAAAGACCTTGTGTCGCAACAAGGATGATCACAAAAGCTTCCATGAATTTCTGAAACATTGGCCATAGATAGAGGAGGAAAGCTTAATGAGATTCTCTTCACTAAATAGTTAAAATGCAATTCAAGACAATCTGAATCATTTTGGATATATTAAGAATCCCTCATAACGGATTATTTGAATATCACCTACCAAAGTAGTTCCTGTTCCCCCAATTTGAATTTCTTTGCAGGCAAGCCTGGTTAAACAGAGCAAGAATAATTATCAGAGATTAGAAACACAGAGATGCGGCCAAAATTTTGATTAATTATTCATTAAAATCATGACCGAAGCTATTGATCTATCTCCCATGAGTAATTAGAGCATAACTATTTGTATGTATATTCAATCAACTTGATGTCGAGCTATTGATCTTTCTCACAATAAGTACATCTAAACTAGTTTACCTTGAGAAAATCATTCAGATTCTCATATGCCAGTCATTATGCTCAAGAACCACGTTATTTATCTCTCACACAGACATTACAGCATATACGAGTTAAAAAATACTCAGCTAGCTCTACAGAAGTAGCACCGAAATTCTGATGAGTTAGTCATTATGATGAAAATCCAATTGAGAAGGAAAACTCTGTCTGAAGGCTCGCTGATATTTGTATACGAAGAATTCCTTTCTCGGGATATGAAGCAGCCCCAGAGCGAGTTCATGCACTAAGAATCAATGGCTTACCCAAATGCTAGAAGTAGGAGAAACCATGCAATGAGAGCGGAACACATGTTTGACACTACGTTCGTTTGCTCCGTCCAGTCCTTGACGAGATAGAAGCCACCGAAGATCGAAGCTAATCCCACTACAGCAGCGATCAAGGTGAATTGGATGAAGTTGTTCGTGGCTTGGTTTCCGTAGATTGCTGCAAGCAGAATCAATTTGCTCTGTGAGTAGTAATAGATATGGCATAGCAGAACACAGTTCCATAAATAACACAGACTAATGATAATTCTGGAGAAGACGAACACATAGACATATGCAAAGACTGGTCAACAGCAACGTGAAAGAGAAACAGAAAATAGTGCCCTACGCAGAGACTCAATGATGGCATCGAGCGCCCAGCCAGTGATGCCCAGCACAATCACGTAGAGCACGAAGTTAAGCATCAGAATAGGACCAAGCATGGCTCGATCGAGAAGCTTGAGCTGCGCCATATCGCTGGTCGTCCCGCAGGCCTAGAAAATGTCTCTCTCTCTATCTCTCTCTCTCTCTCTGTGGACAGAATACCTCGATATCTCACAAAAGTGCGGGGTCCAACGACGGTGTTATCACTTATCAGCAACGATAACTTGTTGAGAGTCCTGTTCACAATAAATACAGACGAATAGACCAACGAATTTCTTGTATTCACAGGCGATGATGCTTCGGTGACCTTCTAAAAGATGGCGCCTTGTCTAAGTCATGAATCAGAGCTATCTCTTTCTCTCTCTAGCACACGCCCCGTAAACAGATTCCCCAGGTGTGTTTCTCTTTCATTCACTCAATCTCTCTCAAGATTTAAACCGGATTCTCAGGCGTGTTTCTCTTTCATTCACTCAATCTCTCTCAATATTTAAATACCGCAAATTCTCTCCCTCTTTCTACGACACAGTACCCGTAAATGGGCGCTGATAGGCTTCTCTCACTTTCACTCCACCGTTCACGTAGAAACAGGCATAGGGGCTGCATACCGGCAGATCTCTGCCTCTCTCTCTCTCTCTGTGAACATGTCCAATATCTTTTGCAGCGCGCGGCTGAACACACAACTCATTCATCCCAATAACCAAAGACTCCGAATCTGTCTAAGGACGCAAACGTAGCGCATCTCCGCGTACAAAGCAAGTTGTGTCCATCCTGTGCAGAACATCTCGATTGTCGAAGATAAGGTAGACTTGAGCGTAGAACCGGAAATACGACATCTTCTTAGTCCAACTCTAAATATTTGTTATGTTGCTTTCTGATGAGTTGCATTGCTTCCAACTCAATCGAGAAGAGTACATGGGCTCTCAGAACCCACACTATCTCGTATGCCTTTTCCATTGGAGTACAGAAAACATGATCCATTTGCAAGTGATTCTTTTAGTGTCCTTAGATGATAGATCGGTACAAGTTCGCTAATGCATGGATACCCAACTGGATTCACAAATACAAATAAAACGCACGCCATTTTATTTATGTTATTTCCATCGTCAATGATTATAATAAAAAAACCGTTTTTTTTGTCGAAAGATATAAGAGAATGAGAGCAGGGGACCCCTCGAATCCCACAAAAAAGGATTGGATGCCAGATTTCAATGATGGAACATCACTTTCTTAAAAAGAGAATTAGAGAGAGTTATAGAAAAGGGTTATAAAGTTTTCCTCTCCTTCATAAGGGATCCACTTTTTTTCAGCTTGTTTTCTAGAATGAATAGCATGTGCTACCAAAAAAGGGATGGGGATGATTTTTACAATCAGGAATTCTTTTTAACTAGACAAACAAAGGATTGCTCTATTAACCACTCTCTAGGAGGCTTGTCCAATTTGACCACATATCTTTCCTTCCAGATTTTCCAGAGCACTTCACTCTAATGGCAATACATAGAGCAGAAGAGCAAATGATCACTTCATTCAACAAAGATTCCTTCTAATTAACTTGATGAGCCAACCAAAGGATCTTGCTGAGGTACTTCCAAGTCATGGAGTGTTGGGATCGATGGATGGAGACTCCAAGAAATGAGTAGGTACTACCAAATCCTGCTTAGTACCAGTCCTTTGTAACTTCAAAGATGATATGTGGGCCCTCTTAGCCTTCCAAAGATACCATAAAAGTGCCTATGTACTTTGGGAATGATGCATGAAAAGATTGAATCAAAACAGACAACTTCCAAATAGAAGGATTCAAGAAAACCTTCTATTTTTTATCACATACCTGCTCCTTGTAATGCTCAGTGGTACCAGTACAGCAGGAATTGGAAAAATTCCTTTTAGAGGTATTTAATTAGCTTAGTAAGCTAATGATTCCAAGTGAAATCACTTGAAATCATCCACTATACACTGAGCAATCAATTTAGCAAATAAATCATTACCCTCAATTTTTTAGGACCTCTGTAGAGTTTGACCAGTGAAAACTTCGATGTGCTTTTCTCCAAATTGGCCAAATGGATTTGCTTCAAAATTTTTCAGCATGTAGATAACCTTGAGCTGATTCCAAGAAGCTATAAATCATTGAAATTGGTTGAGAAATGACTGTGATACGATCATCACAAGTGGACAGTGAAGAATGACTATAACAGAGAGATCATAGATGAACAATGTAGATGTATTGTATTAATGAACAATGTTGTACAAGATCATAGGCTTGGTAATCATAGCCTGATGATGGAGAGTAGTGTAGGCTACAATGTAGGCCTTACACACATACAAAATGGAAATGGAGAGCTCCGATGATGAAGATCCTTACCACAACTTTTTCAAGTGACTTTATATAAGTGTAGTATTCAAATTTGAATTTGAATTCAACTTTTCGCTCTCTCTAAAAGTCATCCTTCATTCTAGGAGATATTCCCTCAATGAAGTGATTACTTTTCTATCTAACAAGTGCACGACTTTTTGGTAGGTGACTACAAATATTCTAAAGTCAATAAGAATTGAGTTTTACAAAAGGTAAAGATAAAATTCTGCCTAGCAATGGTTTCTATGGAACTTCATATGTGTATGAATTTCAAGCCAAATGTATAGGCTTGGAATTTGCACCAAAACCTCCCCCTCAAGCCAAACATTTTTGCTTGGTCTTCATCATCAATCTTCATGAATGTCCTGCAATCTAATCATTGATTTAAACCTGCAAAGTTTTGTACCATCTAATGCTTTAGTCAACAAATCTGCACGTTGCATATTAGTTGATACATATGCCAACTGAATATCCTTGCTCAATACCTTCTCTCTCACATAATGATAGTGGACCTCTATATGCTTAGTCCTAGCATGATAAATAGGATTAGCTGCAAGATGTAATGAGCTTGTATTGTCTCCAAAAATCATTAGAGATGTAGTATGCAATCCTAAATCTATATACAATAATTTGATCCATATGTCCTCTTGAGTAGAATTGGCCAATCCTCTATACTCTACCTCTGTAGAAGATAGAGCAACTGTAGGTTGCTTCTTTGAAGACCATGATATTGGCTTATCACTTGCAAAGGATAAGTATCTAGAGGTACTCCTCCTATCATCTTTGCATCCTTCCCAATTTGCATTTGAGTATATCATGATGTCCAAGTCTGATGTATATGGGAAATACAGTCCATGATGTTGAGTACCCTTAAGGTACTTCAAGATCCTTTTGGTAGCTTCCAAGTTAGGTCCCCTAGGCTTGTGCATAAACTCACTTAGAACACTTACTCCATAAGCAATGTCAATCCTTGTCAAGGTAGCGTAGTTCAAGCTTCCCACTATGCTTTGGTAACCTACAATGTTCTCAAGTACATCACCTTCATGAGCACTTAATTTTAGGTTTACTTCCATTGGAGTACTTGCAACTTTGACATCCTGTAAATGAAACTTCTTCAACCTATCGTGTATATACTTTCTCTGAGTAATGTAAACTCTAGAGTTAGTATAGACTAACTCAAATCCAGGAAAGGATTTTAGTGATCCAAGGTCACTAATTTTGAACTCCTTCATCATCTGATTCTTGATCTGTTTGATACCATTAGCATGTTGATATATTTAGGTAGTGATGTGTGTGAACACTCTAGGACCGCCGGGGCACTTTTTTCCCTCTTTAGGAGGTTTTTTTCCCCCGGCTTGTATATACGCCTATTGCCCTAATGGGCTACTCATCTTTGTACATTCTCTAGTAATACATTCAGTCTTGTGTGTTGTGCTCCAAGCTTCTTCTTCTTCCTTGTGCTGTTCGCGTGCTTCCGCAGACGTCTAACTCCAACAATTGGTATCAGAGCAGGTCGTTGCTTCTTCTAGGGCGCCGTCGACACTCCTCCGCCGAAATCGCGATCTGAGCTCGTTTCGGCCTCCGAACGCACTATCGCAGTGCTTGTGCAGGCTATTTCGTCCTTTTGTGCCAAAGGTATATACCAGTTTCTGTTCGCCAGTTTAAGCGTCTCGAAGTCTGCTACAGGTCTAGCAGAACTCGTCTGGGCAGTTCCGTTCAACTTTTTGAGATACAGTCAATTTTCTGCATCAAGGTATTTTAGTCACCGGCCATGGCTGAAAGCAGTGATGTATTCCGTATGTTGGCTGTTGAGGATAAGTTGGATGGTACCAACTACCCATTATGGGCTTATATGATGCGACATGTACTGGTTGCAAAAGGATTGTGGAACATTGTGCAGGGTGTTGAAAGACGTCCTGTTACACCTGTAACGACAGGTACTGCAAATACAGGTGTTGGAGCTGATGAAGATGGTGTCGAAGATGATATTCCGCAGATTCCTGTTCGTGCTGCTGTTTCTGTTGCACCTACTGTAGAGCAGATTCGTTGGGATGGCAGAGATGCCCAGGCACATGCATTGATAGCTTTGTCTGTCAAACGTGCCATTATCCCTCACATTCGCTCTTGCAGAACAACAAAGGATGCTTGGGATACACTTACCACTTTGTACCAGGCTAGGAATGAGGCTCGTGTTGCTTACCTCCGAAAATAGTTGGAGAGTGAGCACATGAATGAAGGTGATTCTATGGACAGTTTTCTTACAAAGATAAAAGACCTGAAGGAACAATTGATTTCTGCTGATGAGGTGATACGAGATAGCTCACTTGTGCAGACCGTTCTGAATGGCCTTCCTGATTCATATCAGAGTTTTGCCTCTACTCTTCGATTGATGATGAAAGGCAATCCGAATGCCTTGTCATTTGAGGAATTAGTCTCTGTTCTGTTGCAGGAAGATCAGTCCAGGCAGAACAGGTCCATTATGCGTGTTGCAGATCAAGCTTTCCTGGCTAGTCAGAAGGGCAAAGGAAAATGGAGCTCTTCTACTAGTAAGCAGAAATCTGCAAATGCTGCACAATCGAAGAACCAGGATAAAGATGAGAAGAAATCAGAAAAGCAGAAATTGTTCTGCAAGTACTGTAAAGGAAATGATCATATTATAAAGAACTGTCCAAAACTGGCTGCTAAAGAGGCAAAGAAGAAAGACGCTGGAATGGTTGTTGCAGAGGCCTCAACACCAAAAACAGAGTCTGCAAATCTTGTGCAGGAAGAAGAATGGGCGTTTACTACTGTCTGCAGTTTTGACCCATCTTCTCATGATCAGTGCATGTCTGCAGTAGACTCAGATGTTTGGTACTTTGACAGTGGGGCGACCAAACATATTACCTCGCAGCGCAGTTTCTTCTCTTCACTCGAGCCTGCCCCTACAGGGAATACTGTCACATGCGCCAATAACTCCTCTTATCCTGTTATGGGAGTTGGTAAGATCATTTTGACTACTGCTGATGGTAGTTCTTTCACTTTGTCAGATGCTTTATTTGTGCCAGGGATCAAAAAGAACCTGTTATCAGTTTCTGCATTAGCCAAGATTGGCTTGGTTGTGAAATTCGTTGATGACAGGTGTACAGTCCATGATCTCTCAAATGGCGATGTGATTATTGCTTCTGGCATTTTATGTCGTGGGCTGTATAAGCTCATAGACTATGAAAGATCTGTGAATGATTCGGCATGTGCAGTTCATGATTCTCAGGCTATGTCAGATGCAAAGCTTTGGCATGCACGCTTTGGTCATCTGAATTTTGCTAGTTTGTTACGCCTGCAGAAATCTGAAATGGTGTCTTCTTTGCCCAAACTTGAGGCACCTGGAAAACATGTTTGTGAAGGCTGTATTTTGGGCAAAATGCAGCGTTCTTCCTTTCCAAAAGATGGTTCAGTTCGGGCTATGCAGAAATTGCAGCTTGTACATAGTGATGTCTGTGGTCCTATGCAGACACCCTCTTTTGGAAATTACCTTTACTTCGTGACTTTCATTGATGATTTTTCCAGGCATGCATGGGTATACCCACTCAAAGCAAAGTCCGAAGTGTTCATGTGCTTCAAACAGTTTTTGGTTTTGGCTGAAAATCTGTCAGCATGTAAAATGGGCACCCTCCGTTCTGATCGAGGGGGGGAATATATGTCTTCAGATTTTAATGCATTTCTGGCTGAACGTGGGATAAAACACCAGTGTACAGTGCCGTATACACCTCAACAGAATGGAGTTGCTGAACGAAAGAGCAGGTCACTCATGGAGATGGCGAGGTGCATGGTCAAAAGTCAGGCTTTACCACATAGTTTCTGGCTTGAGGCTGTCATGTGTGCAACATATGTACTGAACAGGTGTCCCACCAAAGCGTTGCAGTCTATCACTCCATATGAGGCTTGGCATGACCGCAAGCCATCTGTTGCTCATCTGCGTGTTTTTGGTTGTTTGGCATATGCATTAGTGCCTGAACAACATCGCAGAAAATTGGATGATAAGGCAGTAAAATGTATTTTTGTTGGGTACAGTTCTGAAAGTAAAGGCTATCGTCTGTATCATCCACAGACTAAACGCATTCTGGTTAGCCGTGATGTTGTCTTTGTGGAAGATGCTATTCAGCCATTGCTTTCATGTACTAAGGAGACATCTGTTAGCTCCAAAGACATGTATGATACTTTGATGCCTCTTTTTACAGGTGGACAGGCTAGTGCTGGTCCTAATGAGGCAACTTCTCAGCCTTTGCAGGTTTCATATGATGATGCAGATCATTCCATTTCTGATGCAGATTTACATGATGCACTTGTTGATGAGAGAGCTGATATTGAACATGCAAAAACTATGCCAAAATGGCTGGTGCAGACTTTGCGTGACAGCAAATTAGATGCACCTTTGTCATATCGTACTCGTTCAGGCTCTCATAGTACCTCCTTTGCATCAGATTGCTATGCTATGGCTGCATCTAGTCTCTGTGATGAGAATGAGCCTGTTTCTTTTGATGAAGCACAAAATTCAGAAAATTGGATGGCTGCTATGCAATCTGAATATGATGCTATAATGAAGAATGGTACATGGTCTTTATGTGACTTGCCTCCTGGCAAGAAGGCCATTGGCACTAAGTGGGTATACAAGCTGAAGCGTAAACCTGATGGTACAGTTGACAGGTATAAGGCTAGGCTTGTTGCAAAGGGTTATGCGCAGGAAAGAGGCATTGATTTTGATGAGACCTTTGCACCTACATGCCGTATGACTACTGTTCGGAGCATTTGTGCACTTGCAGCCCATCATGGTTGGAATGTACATCAGTTGGACATTAAAACAGCATTTCTGAATGGTGACTTGCATGAAGAAGTGTATGTTTTTCAGCCCCGTGGCTTTGTGCAGAAAGGGCATGAAAACCAGGTGTGCAGGTTAAAGAAGGCGTTATATGGTTTAAAGCAAGCACCACGTGCTTGGTATGAGAAGATACATGCCTATCTGATTGCACATGGTTTTGAGAACAGTCCAACTGAAAGCACCTTATATGTTAAGCGTGCTAATGATGTGCTTCTGATCATTGTTGTCTATGTAGACGACATGCTGCTCACTGGTCCTCTTGAGAAGCATATTGCTGATTTCAAGGCTGATTTGCATGCCTCATTTGAGATGTCTGATTTGGGGCATTTGCATCACTATTTGGGCATTCAGTTTATGCAAGTTGATGGTGGAATGGCTTTGTGTCAAACGAAATATATTGACACATTATTGCAGCGTTTTGGCCTTGAAGACTGTAAGCCTATTGCCACTCCTATGGAGACAGGTTTACGATTGAGTCTTCATGATGCTGGAGATGCATTTGATGCTGTTCTCTATCAGCAGGCTGTTGGATGCTTGATTTACTTATGCATTACTCGGCCAGATATTCAGTTTGCTGTCTCACAGATGAGCAGGTTTATGCATTGCCCAGGAGTCACGCATTGGAAAGCGGTTAAGCGCATCTTTCGCTACTTGAGTGGTACTCGGCTACTTGGGTTGTTTTATCCCAAGGGGGGATCACCACCGCCAGATTTGCATGCTTTTTCTGACTCAGATTGGGCTGGTTGCTATGACACTCGTGTGTCCACCAGTGGTTTTTGCTTCATGCTTGGTAGCTCATGTATATCTTGGTTGAGCAAGAAGCAGCCTACTGTGGCCACTTCCAGTTGTGAGGCTGAGTATAGGGCAGCTTTCACAGCGACTGTTGAGTGTGTGTGGCTCAGACGCCTTATGGCTGATTTGGGTGTTGGCCAGTCTTCTGCCACCACCATCTTCACTGACAGTCAGAGCGCATTGGCAGTTGCGAGGAACCCTGTGTTCCATGCTCGCACTAAGCACATTGAGGTGCATTATCACTATGTCAGGGAGAGGTTCTCTGCTGGGGAGATCAGCTTGGCATATGTGCCCACGCAGGAAAACATTGCAGACCTTTTCACGAAGGCTCTGCCTAGGGAGAAGTTTGAAGCTTTCCGCAAAGCTTTGGGCTTACTTCCTTTTGTGGAGTGATTTCCACATAGCTCGGCACTTCCTTATACATGAGTGCCAGCTCCTTGTTCACCGCATCACTCCCAGGGGGGATTTGTTGATATATTTAGGTAGTGATGTGTGTGAACACTCGACCGCCGGGGCACTTTTTTCCCTCTTTAGGAGGTTTTTTTCCCCCGGCTTGTATATACGCCTATTGCCCTAACGGGCCACTCATCTTTGTACATTCTCTAGTAATACATTCAGTCTTGTGTGTTGTGCTCCAAGCTTCTTCTTCTTCCTTGTGCTGTTCGCGTGCTTCCGCAGACGTCTAACTCCAACATAGCATCATTACCTGTAAGTATGATATCATCAACATATACACATAGGTATATTACCTCTGAATTACTTCTCTTGATGAACAAAGAAGTATGTGCTTTACTCATGACAAAACCTTGATCCTGAAGGTATGTGGTCAACCTATGGTTCCATGCCCTATGTGCCTGCTTTAATCCATAAAAATCTTTGTTCCATTTACATACATATGTTACCTTGTTTGGATCCTCATAGCTAGGAGGTTATGACATGTACACCTCCTCTAAAATCGATCCATTTAGAAATGCATTTTTTACATCCAACTGATACATGTTCCAATTCTTTGATGCAACCAAACTTACCAATACCTTGATGGTTGGCATTTTGGCCATAGGTGAGAAGGTTTCTTCATAATCGATTCCTTGGGTTTGTGTAAAACCCTTAGCCACAAGTCTAGCTCTATACCTACTTATTGATCCATCAAAATTCCTTTTTATCTTATAGATCCATCTAGAACTAATTACCTTTATAGACTCCTTCTTTGGTACTAGTTCCCAAGTATCACTCTCCTTGAGTGCCTCAATTTCTTCATCCATAGCTTCCTTCCATTCTGCCTTGGTCTTTGCCTCTTCATATGATGCTAGTTCTTCAATTGACAAATCTTTTGCAAGATAAACAGAGTGCTTAGTTACTAGGGAAGTGTCATACCCATATCTGATTGGCGCCTTGCTCTCCCTTTGTGATCTTCTGATTGCTTGGTTGGAAGATTCAGGTATATCCTCCAATTTCTTCATCTTGACTCTGCCTTTGTACTTCCATGCCTTGAACTCTTCAAGATTTATGATGTCCTCATCATATGAATTCATGTCTCCATTCTGAGTAGGCTCCTCCTTAGTGAGGCTTGGAAACTCCTCTTCCAAGTCATAAGGTAGTTTTACTTTCTTGCATTCACTATCAAACCAAGAGTCATTTTCATCAAAGACAACATCTCTACTGACCATGAATCCTTTGTTTGAAGGATTGTAGAACCTGTATCCTTTCTGATTTAGATCATACCCTATGAAGATGCACTTCTGTGCCTTAGGGCCTAGCTTACCTCTTATATGAGAAGGAATATGCACATAAGCTACACATCCAAAGATAATGCAATGATCAAGTGAAGGTCTTCTACCATGCCATACTTCATATGGGGTCATCCCATCAAGAGATTTGGATGGCGACCTGTTTACAAGATAAGTGGTAGTAGATACACTCTCTACCCACAAATAGTTAGGTAATTTTTTCTCATTTAACATTAAACTAGCTGTTTCAATAATTAATCTATTTCTCCTCTCTGCCACCCCATTCTGCTCAGGGGTATACCTTGTGGTAATTTCTCTCTTGATTCCTCTCTGCTGCAAGAATGCATCAAACTCATTTGAGAAGTACTCACCTCCTCGATTTTGATTCTCAACAAGTGCAAGATACTTTTTGAAGTAACTGAATACTTCATCTTTGTGCTTCATAAAGTACAATACAGTTCACCTACTGCAATCATCAATGAAAGATACATAATACCTTGATCCAGAGACTAAGGGATCCTTGCTTGGTCCCCATACATATGTGTGAACAAGTTCTAGGTAGTCCTTATGCATGTAGCCTTTTCTTCAGAAGGGTAACCTATGAGACTTTCCAAACTCACAAGCACCACATTTATAAATCATGTGTTGCTTGGATACATTAGGTATCCCAAGCAAACATTGATCTTTGCATATTTGTTTCAAGGTTCTTTCACCAACATGCCCTAATCTTTTATGTCCAATTTCAAGCTCTAATAATGTTTGATCTTTATAACTATAAAGTGCAATGTTCCTTGTATCCTCAAGCTCAAAAGTGAATAGTCTACCTGATTTTTCACCTTTGGCGATTCTCTTGAACCCATGCTTAGGATCCTCCACAAATGCTCCATATTGGTTGAATCTAACCTGCAAACCCTTTTCCACAATCTGTCCAATACTCATCAGATTCTTGGTAATTGTTGGTACATATAGAACCCTACTCAACAGATTCTTGTTTCCATCAGAGGTCTTAACATTCCCTACTTTAATCACAGAGTCCTTGGAGTCATCACCTGTTTGTACTTGATGCTTACCCTTTGGTCCCTCAAGGTGAGAGAGAAGAGCTACATTGCCTGCCACATGATTTGAGCATCCTGAGTCAATGTAGAAGAGATGGTTATCATTTATACCTGGTTTTGATGCATGTTCATAATCAGAAGAGAATCTTCTTGCTCCTCTGTGTAGGTGTTGTAATCCTTCCTTGACTTGTAGCCTCCTTGGTAGTTGCTATTGTAGTTGTTGTTGTAGTTGTTGTTGTGTCCTTGATGATGATTGAATCTCCCTCGTGATTGTGTATATCCACCTCTTTGATATCCTCTTCCTCTCTGATTCTTGAAGTTCCTGAAACACTCATCTGTAGTGTGATTTGATAATCCACAAATATTGCATGGTGAGGAGTTATAAGGTCTCCACTTACCTTGCTTACCCCCTCTGCCCCTTCCTCTTGAGGTTCTACCTCTCCCTACATAGTTGGCTTGGGAGGTAGTTCCTTCATCTTCAAACTTTTTGTTCTTGCCTTTCTCTTTGGACTTACTTTTATTAGTGTATATGGCACAAGAGCTATTACCTCTTGATGAATCTCCATTCTTGTTGAGCTTGGATTTATGGGTAAATATTTGCCCCATGAGTGTGGTAAGGTCTGGAATCCGCATGTCCATGTACAAGTCCATGGCAGTTGTGAAGCTCTCCCATTTGTCATCAGCTTTAATACCATTGATTACTTGCCTTACAATTTGATCCTCTTCAATTTCTTCTCCTATGCTTGCCAATTGATTTGATACATCTTTGACTTTGGTCAGATACTCTAAGATACCTTGCTTAGGTTGCTTTCTTTGAGTGGTGAACTCAATCCACAATTGGTTCTTCCTGGCCCTTGTGTTGGAAGAGAAATAAGAAGACAATGTTTCCCAAGTCTCTTGGGATGTCTTACAATTCCTAATATGTGGAAGAAGAAAATCAAAGATTGAGTTAAGTAAGTATAACCTTGCTAAAGCATCCTTGGCACACCATGTGTTGAGTCTTTCATGCTCCTCTCTTGTAGGTTGTCCTTTGCTTCTGAATATGGGCATCTCCTCATCTCCTGAGATGTATCCATAAAGGCTTCTTCCTTGTAAAATGTAGGCCTTACACACATACAAAATGGCAATGGAGAGCTCGGATGATGAAGTTCCTTACCGCGACTTTACATAAGTGTAGTATTCAACTTTGAATTTGGATTCAACTTTTGACTCTCTCTAAAAGTGATCCTTCATTCTAGGAGATATTCCGTCAATGAAGTAGTTACTTTTCTATCTAACAAGTCCACGACTCTTTGGTAGGTGATTACAAATATTCTCAAGTCAATAAGAATTGACTTTTACAAAACGTAAAGATAAAATTATGCCTAGTAATGGTTTCTATGGAACTTCATATGTTTATGAATTTCAAGCCAAATGTATAGGCTTGGACTCTGCAAAACATGGAGAAGAAAAAAAGAGGTTACCTAAGTCTTCCCTACCATTAAAACACATTTTTCACCATAGGGGAGTACTGCAAATTCTGTTGGCCACTTGAAATTGGTCCAAATTCCTCAGTGAAGATTCTGCCACATGAAGACTGTTTTCTTGTTCTTGACAAGAATATGCAACAATTCCTTAAACTTGATTTCCCATCTAATCCATATCAAACACCACTTCTTATTAAGTAAAGATGAAGGTCCACCTTTCTCTTCATTCTTGAAATATCATCCATTCTCTTTCCATTTTGTCAATCCACACCCTTCAAATGAGGGTGATCTTGGGAAAGCAAGAGGTGGATCTTCGCATCCTCTTAGATATTGATTTTGTGTCTATTTCATTCTTTTCATAGGGAGCACACTAGATTTGAACCCTTAGGAACCATCGAGAAAGGAGAGTACAAGTGCATGATAAGATTGGGTTCTTTTCATCTAGGGATCTCACTAAGAGAGAGGACATGTTTGCTTCAAAACATAACCTTGGCCTAAGAAGTTGCATCATTACACTAGAGTTTGACCATCCACTTTTCCACAAATCTTGTTTTCCATGAAATCCATATCAAGAATGCCCAAACAACTTGATTCCTTAGGCTAGAAAAGATTTCCCATCTGATCATCCACACACCTCCTATCAATATCCCATGTCCAAAAGAAACTTCTATTAATCTTTTCCCTAGTGCTTGGTCTTGAACATTCCAAGAACTATATAATCACGGAGATACAAAACCTCTTGATCACCATCACACACCATCATATTTAGTTGCATATCATTCTAGTATTCGAGCTATTTTCTAGCTTGGCGAGTGCTGAATACCAACATGGACTCATAGAAAACCAAAAACCCACTGCTAATGCAACAAAAAAAAAGACTTGGCCATAGGGGAGAAACTCACAACCTTGAGCTCTCAAAAACTATGGGGGCAGACCTAAAAGATCTTGACATATGTTGATAGTGATGTGTGTGACCACACTTAGGATCTTCGGGGAACTTTTTTCCCTCTTAGGATTCTTATTCCCCTCCAAGCTTCTTTTCCTTTGTTGTGTTGTTTGTGTGCTTTCAAAGACCTCAGAATCCAACCATTGGTATCAAACAAGGTTGCGACTTTCTCTAGGGCATCATTGTCATCTCTCTGATCACAATCTCAAAATTGCACACAAATTGGTGAGCATCCTTGAAGTAATTAGGATTTCAAAACAATTTTGCTATGTGACACTGACGTTTTGATTTGAGCTTGTTTCAACATCTGAATGCACTATCACAAAGACCATGCACGTAGTTTCATCCTTTTGTGCCAAAATTATATATAGGTTTTGTTTTCCATTATAAGCAACTCAAAGTCTACTGAAAATCTAGCCAAACTAAATAGGGTATTTTTGCTCAACTTTTGATGTATGGTCAATTTTTTGCATTAGGGTATTTCATTGTTGTCAAAGCAATGATGTATTCTTTATGCTGGAAATTGGGGATAACTTTGATTGTACTAATTAACCATTATGGGAATACATGATGCATCATGCATTGGTAGCAAAAAGGATTTGGAGCATTTTGCAAGATTTTCAATAACTTGTAGCAAAAAGGATTTGGAGTATTTTGCAAGGTTTTCAATAACTTCCTAGAACACTTATGAATATAGTGATTGAAGGTGATCCAAATAGTCTTAAAGATGATGATCTTCAATTTCCTTTTCTTGTTATGGTTCCTTCTCCTTATATTGCATAAAAACTTTGTTGGGATAGCACATATGCTTGCACCTTCATTCAAGCATCTAGGAGAGCACCAAATCTAATAGCATCCCTCAAATCATGCAAAGAGGGAGCACTTGAATATCTTTAAAGGTTTGGAAAAGCTCTTAGTAAGTTCATGTAGATTTGAGCTTTTTCCTTTGGGGAGGGTGTTGAAAGCTTCTTGGATCCCATGGATCATTAAAGGAGAATCAATATAACATGAAACATCTTGAAGATTTTTAAGATTATGGGCATATATGGAAAGCTAAGCTTGAGAAGCATAGGAAAAGTTTTGGATCCATGGGGTTAAAAAATGGATACCATTTAAAAAGGTTTTTTTACTTGAAATAGATTAACCATGGGCCATATTTATTGTTGGAGTTTGATGTCTACGAGAGCACATGAACTTTAGAAGGAAGAAGAAGAAGCTTGGATCACAACACACAATATTGAATGTGTTACCAAGTGAATGTACAAAGATAAGTAACCCATTAGGGTTATAGGCATATATACAAGCCGGGGGAAAAACCTTGCTAAAGGGGGGGGGGGGGGGAAGTGCTCCAATAAAGAGTTGGCACTCATATGTAAGGAACTGCGAAGCTATCTGGAAAGAGATCAATCCACAAAAGGAAGTAAGCCCAAATATTTGTGGAAAGCTTCAAAATTCTCCTAAGGCAGAGCCTTTGTAAAAAGATATGCAATGTTATCTTGTGTGGGCGCATATGCCAAACGCATCCCTCTAGTAGAGAACCTCTCCATGACATAATGATAGTGCACCTCAATGTGCTTTGTGCAAGCATGGAACATAGGTTCCTCACAACTGCCAATCAGCATAAAGTAAAAGACCACCCACTTGACTCGAAAGTATATAAATATGGTCGAATTTCTCAAAGTATATCATATTATAACTATAAATATTTTGGCAAATTTCCCTAAGAACTATCATTTGAAATATATAAAAATTGGTGAATTTGGATGATAAATATAAAATTTTGGGTGATTCTTTGAGATAACCTCCCTTAAGACTATAGAATATTTAAGTATCTGATATCATTCACTATGCTAAATCACCTCTTCTGCTATCTTTCCTTGGTAATCGTCTTCACTTTTACTATCTTCTTCTTCCATTTCTTGGTCAAATGTTTCTTCAACTTCAATAATCGTAAGATAGAAACACATGCACAATGCACACACATGTCATAGATGCACACATAATGCATAAACATACCTTCCCACATACAGATGCACACTTGCATACATATACATGTACATACACTTGAACATATGCATGTCTATAGACACATATATCTATGGTGCACACACACATACACACACAAAGACATACAAAATGTAGATACACATGCACATATTCACACACTCTTTCATACAATATCATGAGACCTTAATTTTGTATTTATCTATGTGGAAATATAGAAAATCAAAACCTTGTCTTATATTGTATCTATGTGTTTATATATATATATATATATTATTAATTATTTATTAAACCTAAAAAAAATTATGTTTACTTACATATACATATACTAATCTAAATTATAAAATCCTAATTTTATATTTATCTATGTTCATCCTAATTTTATATATCCTAAATCAACCAACCATAGAAAGCACTATTCTAAATAAGAACTGAAATCCAATCATTAAAAAAATCTAGCAGAGACTCTATAGTAGATGTGGTCCAAAGTAGGGACAAGAGACACACTTCTATAGTTGTTGATGTGGGAGCATAATAATAAGTGATTCAGCCAAATAACATTGTACTAAGCTCTCTGGGTGATGAACACATAGTTGACAAAACATCAAACATAGAAACAATCAACCCCTCGAGAGAACCAACTCAAAAATATATGCTACACAACTTAACAACCTTTTCTAGGATTGGAAACAAGTTGAAAGTGAATACCTTTCATAGAACTACTAATGAGAACAAAGAGGGAGGAACCAAAGTTGAGAGAATGGGCTCCATAGAGAAGATCATGACCTGAAAACAACGTGTAAAAAAATGGGGAGAGAGGTCCTTTTAGTGATGGGCTGCCTCCTGTTGCCCTCCATTCATCTTCTCATAGAGTTGAGCATCTTGTTAGAAATTTTCCATGTTTATATTCCTCATAACATCTTAGAATAGGCTTTCGTTTGTGTACTTTTGCCACTACGATAGCTACATATGTTTCGTGCTCATCTTCTATCAGACAAATAGCAAAACTAAATGTAGGAGAGTCTGCAATAAACCCTCGAATTGAACTTAAAACATAGATGAAAAGCTGAAAAAAATGTGCCTTTTTTTCTTGCTTGTTTTGTCTTAGATAAAGTGCATATGTACATGCAGGCTAGAGTAGAGGAGATGTCAAATCTAAGTAGCAAATATAGACAAAGCCCTAGCACATGGCTTTGATGTCCTTGTAGCGCAAGTTAGACATAGAGAGAGAGAGGGGGAAAGATGCTAAACATTGAATAAAGCCACTAAATTCAACTTTGAGAGTCACAACCAAGCAACAACCACAGAGAATCAATAGGATTCTACCATAAGATTCTTAAGCTCGAGTGTGATTAATACATCAACTATCCATACTTCAAAAACCTTTATTGAATTTGCATGCTTCATGAGTGCTATCTTGTCTTCCATTTGTCAATAGTTTGCCCTTTCTCAAATCCCAATTGAGATGCTTGTAACAATAGAGGCCATAACAGAAAGGACTACAACAATTATTCTGAAGATCAACAACATAAATACTCATTGCTCTTGATGAATCTAAGCCACAATGAAGTTAAAGAGGGTGATCATTTATTCTACATGGATTCAGGATGTTCAAATCATGTTGCGGGCAACATTGCTCTCTTATCTAATTTGGAAAGTCTAAAGCATAGACATGAAGTTCAAACAACGGATGATACAAAGATTAGTGTGGAGAAGGTTGGTAATGTCAAAGGTTCCAATGACAAGAGAAATATTTTGAGCAAGGTACTCTATGTTTCCAGTATCACTAAAAACCTAATAAGTGTTGGCCAAATGGTTGAAAAAGGCTTGCAAGTTAGGTTCACCGAACATGGATCTTTTGTTGAAGATCCATGTCAAGGCTTCAAGAAGATAGCTAGAGGTGGGAAGCATGGTAGGCTCTTTACTTTTGAAGTAGGAGAAACCAAAAACATAGCTCTATTCAACTTTGGGTCTCAAACCCTAAGTGAGCTTCAATTGTGGCATAAGAAGTGAATGAAAGAACCTTGAAGAATATATGTAGGGAACAAAGGGATCTTGGACTACCAAACATATCAAAGCAACACATGATCAACAGATGTGATGTATGTGAGTTTGGGAAGGCACAAAGATAACCATTCAACCACAAACTATATCTACAACAACTTATTGGACTTAGTACATACAGATGTATGGGGGACCAAGTCAAGAACCTTCATTAGCAGGATCAAGGTATTATGTCTCATTTATTGATGACCATAGTAGATGGACTATTCTTTACTTTATCAAAAGTAAGAATGAAGTGTTTGATTGCTTCAAAACGTATCTAGCACATTTGGAGAAGCATACAAGTAGATCACCCAAGAAGCTCAGATCTGATGGAGGGGGAGAATACTTCTCCAAAGATTTTGATGAGTTCTTGCAAGATAAAGGTAGCATAAGGAAGTGACTACTAGGTAGTCTTCTCAACTGAATGGAATTTCAGAGAGGAGAAACAAGACATTGGTTGGATCAGCCAGAACAATGCTTGAAGAGAAGAGGTTGCTACATTATTTATGGGTGGAGGCTATTTGAACTCTTGTGTACCTTTTCAATAGAATACCATCCAAATCACTTCAAGGTATGACTCCTTATGCAACATGGTATGGAAGAAAACCTAGTCTTGGACATTGATAGGTGTTTGTTTTTTTAGCTTATTTCATGTACCATCACAAATAAGGGGTAAGCTAAATGAAAAAGCAACAAAGGTAGTGTTTATTGGCTATGACTCAACTCAGATGGGTTACATGTTCTGTATTCCTTCAACCAAGCAATTCACTACAAGTAGGGATCTTGTGTTTGAAGAACACAGGTCTCGATATGATGAAGACAAACAAAAGGTAACTCTACCATATGATCTTGATTTTGATTCTCATCAAATGGGAAGAAAGCATGATGCATAGGGCTAGGATCCAAGAAGTGATACATATGATGACCAAGATGAAAGGGAAAATGATTACAAACTCTCGAAGTCAAGAGGCAAAGCAAAGACATAGGATTGTGGAGAATGCTCAAAGCAAGCACCTAGAAGATTAAGAAGAGAGAAGAAACAACCAAAAAGGTATGGATATGGTTCCACATTTGTTACAAAGCATTCAATCTACTTGGAAAAAGACTCCATTTCCGAGGAACCCTCAACCTATGAAGAGGCAAAGGGAAACCCTAATTGGGAAAATTCCATGAAAGAAGAAATAGATGCATTGAAGGAGATGGACACTTGGGATTTGGTTCCCATGACATCCAATCAAAAGGTAATTGGTTCCAGATGGGTAGATAAAGTCAAATGAAACTTAGATGGATTAGTCTATAGGAACAAGGCAGATTAGTTGCCAAAGGATGCTCAAAAACTGATGGGATAGACTATGAGGAAACATTCTCACCAGTTGCAAAGATGACTACAATCACAACATTGATAAGTGTAGCTGCTGCAAGAAATTGGAGACTTCTCCAACTTGATGTGAAAAATGAATTCTTAAATTGTTGGATAAGTGAAGAGGTATTTATGTCACAACCCTAGAAGATCAACAAGAGAGAAGAAACAACCAGAAAGTTATGGATATGATTCCACATTAGTTATATAGCATTCAATCTACTTGGCAAAAGACTTAGTCAGAGCAACCCTCAACATATGAAGAGGCAAAGGGAAATCCTAATTGGGAAAAGGCCATGAAAGAAGAAATAGATGAATTTAAGGAGATGGAAACTTGGGATTTGGTTCCAATATCATCTAGTCAAAAGGTAATTGGTTGTGGATGGGTATATAGAGTTAAAAGAAACTCATATGGATAAGTTTGCAAGTATCAAAATCTATTGAGATGCAGATTGTTCAGGAGCAAAGGATGATAGAAGAAGTACATCTGGATACTTAGCATTTGCAGGCTCAAAATTGGTGTCATGGAGTTCCAAGAAGCAACCAACAATTGCTTTATCCTCAGCTGAATTAGAGTACAAAGGTTTGACCATAGCAACTCAAGAGGCAATATGGTTAAAAGCATTGTACTTAGATTAAGGACTTGTAATTTCCAAACCTCACTTACTTGGAGACATGTAAGTTCCATGCATTTGGCTACAAATCCAATTTTTCATGCAAGGACAAAGCACATAGAAGTCCACTACCACTTTTTAAGAGAGAAGCTTATGGCAAAGGAACTTGACATTTCATTTGTCCCTACTGAGAAGCAAATAGTAGACATGATGACCAAAGGCACTTGATGGGATAAAGCTTTCTAAATTCAAAGCTATGGCAGGCATTTAAACTATCAGAGAATGAAGACTCAAGCATAATTTAGCTTGAGGGGGAGATATTGGAACAACAAGCTTTCATTATGATTGAGGTGGACATGATCTTCATCAAACTCATCATTGGAATGGTGCCACATATACTCCTTGTAGAGTTTTATTTGCATTCATTTGCTGTATTGAGAGTTTAATCATAGGACCACCCTCTTATGTAAGTTAAAAAGCATTTAACTTTGTAAAAGGGAAAATTAAAAGGCATAAAAGGCACAAGTTAGAAATGGTTGGGATTGATTCTTAATCAATGAATCAAAAGGTAGATGTGATCTCAAATTTCTCGTTCCTAGATTGTAGGGAAAGATGCCAATCAATGTAAACTTAGAAATCCGCCTAATTTCGAATTCAAATTGATGAAGAAAAGGCGTGGTCATGTACTCAAGAGTCTATATAAAGACTTCACAACAATTTTACACTAAGTAGCATGATGATTTGAAGCAATGCATATACTTCTTGGTCATTGCTTGGTGCTAGTTCAGTTTACTACTCCTTCTTCTCGAGATTCAATCAACTTGAAGAGAGTTTTTCTCTTTCTAGAGAGCTCTAACTCCAATTTTTAAGGTCTCATTGGGAAGGTATTACCGTCTAGCTTATGCTTACAAATTTGCCAATCATTTGGTTCATTACTTTTAGAGATATTGAAGATTTTGAGTCTCGGGGTCACTCCCTACAACTCCTTGAAATTTCGGGATGACATGAGTTGAGTGTTAAGTTGATTTCCCCTTGTATAGTTCATATAATTTAGGGCTTTTATGCATTACATCAAGCCAACTCTATGTATGGCACTCCCTTAAGGGGATTTTTTCCAATTTTTACTCTGTTGGCTGCTCTAAGTGTTTGAAGTCATAACTTCCATCCATTTTTAGAAGGTTCTTGTGAGCTAGTCATGGTGCATGTTATTTGTTTTGCATGAACTTGTTTTTGTTGATGTTCCAAAGTACCTATTGGGTTTTATTGCACTAACCACAATCCCACAAGATCTATTTTACATGTCCAAAGAGCTAGGGCTGGTCCTATGTTAGTTTGCTAGACCAACTTCACCACTTCACAACTCATCTTTCTAAGCCTCTCCAAGCTTCTACAACTTCTTTCAATGTGTAGTCTTCAAAACAAGAATCTATGATACCAATGCTTAGAGAAAAATCTAATCACACAAGCTGAGGCCACATGCATAAATCTCACAGCAGGTTAGATAGACTGATGATGTACCATAACAAATTGCACCATGCATATACATACCTACCTCAGAGTCAAACTTCATTCTACAAGCCCATGAGCTATAGCATGAAATGCATGGCTTAGAATTTCATTGCACAACACTCACTTTCTCATAGAGTTGAGCATCATGTAAGAACCTTTCCATGTTTATCCTGCTCAAAACATCTCAAAATAGGTTTTTCTTTGTGTACTTCTACTACTAATGAAGCTAAATATGTTCCTTACTCATCTTCTATCAAGAAAATCACAAACCTAAATGCAAGCTAGTGTGAATAAAACTCAAATGGAGCTACAAAAAGAGATGAAAAACTGAAATAATGTGTCTCCTATTCTTACTTGTTTGCTCTCACATAAACAATAGATGTACATGCAAGCTGGAGCACAAGAGATTTCAAGTCTAAGCTACAAATATAGAAGAAACCGCAACACATGCATGTGCTATCCTTGCAGCCCAAGTCAAACATAGAGAGAGAGAGAGGGAAAGAGGCTCAGCATTGAATAGAGCGAGTAAATTCCACTTTGAGTATTAGACTCAAACATACACATGCACATATTCATATATGTGCAGACACACATACACATGCACATTTCAACCACCATGGAAATTTGAACCACCATGGACATTTCTCTATTTATCTACTCAGAACATCTCAAAATAGGTTTTTCTTTGTGTACTTCTACTATTGATGAAGCTAAATATGTTCCTTACTCATCTTCTATCAAGAAAATAACAAACCTAAATGCAAGCTAGTGTAAAATGAACACTCAAAGTGAGTTGCAAACACAGATGAAAAACTGAAATAATGTGCCTCTTATTCTTACTTGTTTTCTCTCAAATAAACAATAGATGTACATGCAAGCTGCACATACGTGATATAGATATCAATCAAAGTATATACATATGCCCATACAAAGCATATACATACCTACACATAACAACTAGCACATACATGTGAATCAAAGCAGATGCATAGATACATGCCTATACCAAGAAGTTAAGAATATACATACATGTGCATATACATAGCTATCCAAAATTTCCCACACATACATTCTCGTACATATCAATCAAAGCATATACATAACATACGTGCAAATACCTTCCCTCACCTACATATACATTGTAATTGCCAATGCCCTATGCATATACATACATGTGCATATACATACCTAATACATATCAATCAAAGCATCTACATACATGTGCATATACAACTTGTGCATATACAATCTGTGCATATACAACCTCTGCATATCTGCCCACATCTATCCACACCTTGCATACACATCAATCAAAGCATATGCATACCTGTGCATATACAAACTTGCACATATATGGCATACATATGAATCAAATCATATGCATACCTGCCCATACCTGTCCACACATGCATATAGATACCTGTCTCGATTTATTTTGGCATATACATAGCTGTGCATATCTGTCTCAATTTATTTTGGCATATACATACCTAGCTCCTGTACATGCTTGCATACATACTTCTACACACATATGGAAACAACATTAGATTACCAAAGTTCTGATCAAAGATAGGTCCTAGATTCCGATATGTTCAATGTGTAAGCCTTGAAATCCTCTAAAAGGATTGTTCAATGTACACACATTTATACACATGTATAAGCATGAATAAAAACATAATATGTAGATGCAAGCATCACACATTCATTAAAATTTGAAGAATATGCATGGACATACATATATACATGCAAGAATGCAAGAATCCAAGAATACACACATGCAAGAATCACACATGCACACATATATGCATACACACATACATATCACCTGCATACATGCAAGGATACAAGAATACAAGAATACAAACATACGCACATGCAAGAATACAATAATAAAAACATACACACATGCAAGCATGACACATGCATGAGTGCACACATACATACATACATACAAAAATAGGCATGAGCATTGAACATTAGGAGCCATTGAATCTCATCATTTCATATAATTAATAAAATAAGAACACAAAGATAGGAAAATATTGAAGTCCTCCATATATTCAAAACCTATGAAATCAATAAGAAATGTTAGTATAAATCATACTTAACCATACTTCTCAAAAGGAAATCAAATAAAAAAGATACCTTTTTCTAATTAGTTGATTTGAAAAATATTAGAAGGTTCAACATCCTGTGTGTCTTTCCTCTCATTTGATACTATACATTCACTTCATCATTCACATTGACTTTTCCATATGGCATAAGCTTGTTTGAAAGGGAAATTTTCAAGGTCACTTTTAGAATCACGTTCATCTTCAACGGATCGAAGAATCATTGTTAGACACAAAGTTTCTACTTTAAAATATTCCTTTAAAAATGTAGCTATATCAAGCTTTGTCAAGGGAAATACCAACAAAATTGGCATTCCGTAAACTTTTCTTCAAGTTAGATTTGATTACCTCTCCCATTGCTTCTACAAACTACCATCCTAAAGATTCCATCCAATATTTTGTCAGAAAAATTTCAATTCTAATCCAATAAAATTCAATGGAACTCTCCACTTAGGATAATCGGACATTGGTTTTTTGATGGACAAGATATGTAGCACAATTGAAAATTTAATTAATATGCCTTCAATATCTGATTTGAGCTTTCTCTCAAAAAGATGCATAAAGGATCTTTTTATTCTCATACTTGGCTCCAAAAGCAATAAATTAAAATTATAGGCATCTACAATCTATAGATGCCTACATTCATCTTATGTTTTTAATCTAACAATGTTTTCCATTTTCCCTTCTACTTTTACTTTCTCATATGATTTATGCACATGATTTTCAATGGTATCTAATTTCAATTTTAACTTGACTTGATGACCTAATTTCCAACTACATGGCACACAAGGGGAAAAATTTTGGTTGTTCCTCACCCTCACTCATCAAAGGCTTAATAGAAGAAACTTTTTTTATCCAAACTATCTTAAAATTCCTTCCTATATCCCTTTGACCCTTTCCTCTCTTTAAATGTGTACACAAAGAAGTGTCACTTGAGGTTTTGGACTTAGTCACAGAGATGTTAGAGTAAAAACCTTTTGATAGACCTTCAAGTGAAGGACAAGCAATGAGAGGTGAAGTTCTAGGTACAAGGGATGAGCTTGATATGCATGAATAGCATATGACATTCGAGCGTCCAATCCCTTCTTTAAGTGAGTAAAACCCAGAAATAGATTTTCTCTTAGGTCTCGAATCCATCAAACCCTTTCATTTTGCCTTGGATTGCATCTTTGTGGTTCCTGGATATATAGAAGACACACACATGAACACACCCATTAGAGAAACATTTGAAATCTTTTGACACGAATTTTGTATCTTTTTATAGATGAAAATATAGAGATCCATTTTGATATATATACATAAAACTCCTAACTCTACTACACGCATTCCCTAGACCTACCACATATATATAATTATTAAACCTAATACATATAGAGATCAATCCTAATATATATACATAAAAACCCTAACTCTGGTACATGCATGCCATAGAACTACCACATATATATAAGTCTTAAACCTACTACATATATTGATGAATTTTGATATATATACATAAAAACCCTAACTTTGCTACACATTCTCTAACTTTACTACACACATGCCCTAGACACAAATGCATGTATGTGTATATTTATAGTATGTACATACATGAACTATATATGTATAATATATATGTATTGTATATGTACAATATGTTTGTATGTATGTACTATATGTACTGATATGTATAGTATATGTACACTATATATATTACCATCTTCATCTATCTTCATCTTCATAGAAGTTTTTTGTTTTTGAGTGCATTTTCACCATTTTGAGATAAGAAGTGCTTGGGACTGCATGCGCTTGTGTTTTTCATGATTTTTTGTACATTTGGGGCTTGGCACAAAAAAATTCTCACTTAGAAACTTAGAAAATGGAGACTTTCTCAGAAAATCACAATTCTCTAGAAAATTCAAACTTTTTCCTGCCTAAAACTTTTTTAGAAAATCGTGATTCTCTGAAAGTGATAAATTCTGCGATTCTCTCGATTTCTAAATTTTGAGAAAATGGCGATTCTCTAGACTTAGAAAATTTGAGAAAATCATGATCCTCTGGCGTGTAGATTTTGAGAAAATCATGATTCTCTAGACTTAGAAAATTTGAGAAAATTACGATTCTCTAGATTTTGGAGTTTGAGAAAATGGTGATTGTCTAGACTTAGAAAATTTGAGAAAATCCCCATCCTCTGGCTTGTTGATTTTGAGAAAATCACGATTCTTTGGAGTTTGAAAATTTGAGAAAATCGCGATTCTCTAGATTTTGGAGTTTGAGAAAATCGCGATTTTCTAGACTTAGAAAATTTGAGAAAATCGCAATCCTCTAGCTTGTAGATTCTGAGAAAGTTGCGATTCCCTAGAGAGAAATTCATGACTCTCTATATTTTGAAGTTTGAGAAAATTGCGATTCTCTGGACTTAGAAAATTTGAGAAAATCGCAATTCTCTCGACTTAGAAAATTTGATAAAATCGTGATTCTCTAGACTTGGAAAATTTGAGAAACCTGCAATTCTTTGGACTTAGAAAATTTGAGAAAATTTTGATTCTCTCGACTTGGGAAAATTGAGAAATTCGTGATTCTCTGCACTTTGGAGTTTGAGAAAATCGCAATTCTCTACATTTTGGAGTTTGAGAAAATCATGATTCTCGATTTAGTGCATTTGAGAAATTTGCGATTCTTTGGAATTTAGCATTTTAAGGAATTTGTTATTCTCTGCTTGGTGATTTTGGGAAAGTTGCAATTTCGTAGACTTAGTGTTTTTGAGAAAATCGCAATTTCGTGGACTTAAAGATTTGAGAAATTTGCGATACTAGATAGATTTTGAGAAAGTCATGATTCTTTCGAATGTGGATTTTGAGAAAATCATAATTCTCTAGTTTTTGCACTTGTAAAAATACACAACTTTTTGGCGACCTGATTTGCAAAAACTCGTGATTCTTTGAGAGGTCTTGTTTGCCAATTTTGACCCCCAGAAGCCTGATTGGACATAACTTTCTCATACGAACTCTGTTTTGAGTGACTTTGAGCTCGTTGAAAAGCTCCTTGAGAATCTTCAAGTGGTAAATATGGTAAATAGATTGAATTATAAATATGGTATTTTGAAGTTGACCCTCAAGTGGGAGTAGGAATTAAGGGAGCTCTAGATGTTTTTTCAAAAATACAAGGGGGAAAAGTAGGTCTTGGAGATAACTGAATGCAAGTGGTCTATCAAAAATATTCAGTGTAAATCTTGATCTAACTATGGGAATTTTACAAGTATATTAAGAGCATTCAAAGGAGTTTAGAGCAAGGCAAAGTGCAGCACAAAGGGAGGATTTGGGAACACAATTATTGGACATGAGAGCATTTTTTCGGAGCATCAAACTTGAGGTGTATTAAGAGCATTCAAAGGAGTTCAAAGCAAGGAAAAGTGCACCAAAAAGTGAGGATTAGGGAACAAAATTATTGGACATTAGAGAATTTTTTTCGGAGCATCAAACTTGAAGTTGGAAGAACACTAAACCCCCTTTGTCAATTCTTAGCTTAGGCTAAATACGACTGGTGATATTGATTAATTATGGTGGCAATAAGCACAACATAAGTCCAAGAAAACCCTATTTTCTCAGGTTCAACCTAAGTTTATACAAGAGAAACCTATAAAAGAACAAGTAATTGATTCAAAAGAACATTGCAACATGGTTGTACTTGGGATCTAGCATGTGGTGGTCGTAATCCTTAGGTTGTTGCAGTTAGCAACTTATTAGACAAGAGAGATGATTTTGGAAATATCACTCCTGAGAACAAGATAGGAGATCTAGAGCAAGGACACCTAGGATGAGAACCCAAGACTCCTCGAGGAAAATTTGTCTTCACTATAGTGATAATGCCAGAGTGGGTTTCCCAAGACAACAAAAGCATAGAACTATTTCTGAATAGAGAAAGAGATGAAGCTTTTTGGAGATACAAGTTAGATCAACCTAGCAAAATGGTGGAGTGACCATCTATGAGTTCAAAGATCCTGAGATACCAGGCAAAGTTATCTATCTAGATAACACATCGGAGAGAATGTTCTTGGTAAGAGAGCATGATAGGCATGTATACACTTGGCAGGGTGAACTGATTTTTGCTCCATCGAGATCTAATATTTCACATGGTCTCCAAGGTGTAGGATCATCCAAGACTCATGAAACCTAGAGGGAAAGACCCAGAGAGAGACTGAGGTCAGTTTTGCACACATTGAGTAGAGATAGATCTAGATTTGAAATTGAAAGACTTGAAAGAGAGAGACATAGAGCGCATAGACATTAAAGAGGTGTACATGGTTTTTCATTGCCTAGACCCTAAGAGTAGCCAAGAACCCTTTGACCTTCTCAAGTGGTCAAGACAATGAAAAAAAATACTTTGATGGGTCAGGAGATCCTTATGATCATGTGGCCGAGTTCAAACAAGTATTAAGATCTGAACAAGTCAAGGACTTTTTCACTCAATTTGAGGCATTTGGTTTGACTTGTAGAATTCTCCAAGAGTGGTATCACGCATAACACATTATCCTTGATCCACAACTTCAAGCACATACCTCAAGAAACAGTGCAACTTGTAGGAAGACGGCTCAGATAGTACTCAAAAAGGTGCCTTATGCCAGAGCTACACACACCGGTTTTGAAACGATTTCATCCGCTGACTTGGCATACAAGAAAATAAAAAATTTTGTTTCCAAGGTGGTTATCTCTCAATTCTCAAAACATCTTTGATAACTTTTTTTTTATTTGACTAATCTCTCTTTAGTACCTACAGGAGGAAAATCTATGAAGATGTTAACTGTTGAAACCTCATTATATGACTTCTTGTGTTTATAAATATGGGAAAGAGTGTCTAGATAACTATGTGTGTGAAAGTTCATGACTACCTAGTTAATATGAGACCATCTATTTACCCGACCTATGCATACGTGTGTTAGGTTTTACCCTAAGTGTCGATGTGTTTATGTGGGGGTATGGGTATAAACCTATCTATATATCCATATATCTATATATATGAGTATTTAAGTAAGTTTGTTTGTGCTATGTGAATATGTTTGAGGGTTTAAGTGTGTATATGTATGTATAGGTGTGTATGTGTGTGATCAATTTCATATATGTGATGTGTGTAAACCTTTGAGTTGAAAAAAAATAAAAACAACTATATATTTGGTTAATATATTTTATATTATGATTTAATTATCTATCCTAATATATGAGAATGTTAAATTATCTAATTAGATTATACTTTAGTAAGCTTAATAGTAAGCTTAAATTAAAAGGACTTATTAAAATAAGAATGTATGAGTGTAAGTGAAAGTGTGGAGTATATGAGGTGTGTGATTAAACTAAGTTAAAAGTATAGTGTATGTGAGTGTGAGTTAAAAGAGTGGTGTGAGTGAGTTATGTGATTAAAGTGTGTGAAAGAGTGGTGTGAGTGAATTGTGTAATTAAAGTGAATGTGTTAAAGAGTGGTGTAAGTGACTTATGTGATTAAAATGTGTTAATGAGTGGTGCATGTGTGTTGAGTGAATAAAGTAGGGTATATGTGTGTGTGACTAAAGTATGGTGAGCATGAGAAGGTGAAAGTGTGCGCATGTTTTGGTGAGTTCATCTATATATGTATCTTAGCATGTGTTTTTTTCTAATTTTTTGTTTTACAGGTATTATTATTATTTCTCCTTCTACTTTTTTTCTTTCCCCTCTCTGCTGCTATGAACACGACCCAGTGACTGAGAGAGAGAGAGAGAGAGAGAGGGGGAGAGAGTTGGCTGAAGGTTGCCACTGCACAAGAGATGCGATAGAGAGAGAGAGACAGAGAGAGATTCGACAAGACTTGCAAGCTAGAGAGAGAGAGAGGGAGAGAGAGAAGGAGATTCCTGGCAGTTGGCAGTGCGCAGAGACGTTTGCAGAGAGAGAGAGAGAGAGAGTTAGTTAGTTGAAGGTTGCTGCTACGCAAGAGATGCGACATAGAGAGAGAGAGAGAGAGATTTTATCTCCCCTCCTCTCGGCAAATGATCTTCTGCAGTTGTTGATGCACGCAAGAGAAATCGATCAGAGAAGGCGATGAGAGAGAGAGAGAGGCAAAGATTCCCTGTCCACTAATGGTCTTCTACAACTGTTGATGCGCGCAAGAGAAATTGATCAGAGAAGGCGATGAGAGAGAGAGAGAGATAAGCAAAGTGTGATGCTCCCAACTACAAAGATCTGGCTACGTGCAACAGCTCTAGAGAAATAGAGAGAGAAAGAAACACTTTCTTTTGGGCTATTGTAGAAGACCAAACACGTGATACATGGAGAGAGAGAGAGAGAGAGAAGCCATTAGGACTATTGTGGATGAACGCAAAGCTGCAACAGGTGATGCTATTCGGGTAGAGAGTAACTAAGAGAGAGAGAAAGAGGGGGAGAGGAGAGATCTCTCCCTAGGTTGCCTCCTGACGACTCGCGTGCAAACATACGAACATAATTAATCTCCTCTTACTCTGTATACTATGAACTCTGAATTCTTGAGGTTGTATAATGTATTCGCATGGATGCATTTTGCATGGTTATAGTGATGCCCATTTGAGAGAGAGAGATAGAGAGAGAGAATGTGAAAAAACCCCTTCGAGCTATAAGATTACATGATGAAAATGTTGGAGAGAGAGAGAGATAGAGAAAAAAAATAGAGAGAGAGAGAGATAGAGGTGCATGTATGTAAGCACTTGATGCATGAGTGTGTATGCATCCATGTGTGTCTGAATGTATGCATAAGTATGTAAGTAAAATGTTTATGCATATATGGGAGAATGCATGTGCATTAATGAGTGTATGCATGTGTGTAAGCATATGAGTGCATATGCATATGAGATTTATGCATGTGTATGAGGGCATGTGCATGAAAAATGATGTGAACATATGTATAAGTGAATGTGTGAGCATATGCATGTTAGTAGGTATGCATATGCATGAGCATAAGAGAGAATGCATGTATGCAAGATGTTAGATGCATGTATGCATGAGTATGCATGTGTATATTAGATGCATGTATACATGAATATGCATGATATTAGAAGCATGTGCATATATATGAGTGTGTATGCATATAAGAGTGTGCATGAGTATGAATATAAGTGATATATGCATATATGCATTAGATATATATATATAGATATATATTTATGAGAAGTAAGCATGCACATGCATAAGTACATATGTCTGTAGTATGAATAAATGCATGTGAGTGAGAATACATGTATACATGAGTGAAGATATATTAATGTTATCATGCATGTGAGAGTGTGTGTTAGCATGCATGTGATAGAGTTTGGGCATGCATGTGATAGTGCGTGTGCATGCCTGTGAGAGTAAGTTAGCATGCATGCATGAATGTGATAAAGTCTACATATGCATGTATGTAATTATAGTGTATGAATGCATGCATGTATATGTAAGTGCATATGCATGTGAAGTATATGCATGAATGAATGAATGAGTGTTAATATAGATGCATGTTAGTATAAAAGAATATATATGCATGTGCATGAGAGTGAGCATGCATGTGTGCAAGGATGCATGAATGTGCATGTTAGAATGCATGTGCACGATAAGTATGATGTGTGAGTGTGTTAGCATGCATGTGAGATTAGGTATGTATGTATGAAAGCATGTATATATATGTGTATGCATATGCATATAAAAGAGCATGAATGCATGAGAAGATGTGAGAATGTGTATGCATGTTAGATGCATATAAAGAGAATGTATGTGTATGGTTGATGACTATATGAGAATGCATTTGCATGTTACACGTATGCATGAAGGATTGAATGATTGTGCATATACATATATGATAAGAATTAAAAGTAATTCATGAGTACCTTATTTTTCATACAAAGAAATTATATTTTCGAATGTTTTGTTTTGTAGAGAGCATTGATGAACATTGACGAGTATCGACGAGCAACTGAGATCGAAAGATTGGAGTTGCATACGTGGTGCTTCTTCGACTTTACTTATATCAATTCCTTTTAGCTTAATCTTGTATTAGGATTTTGGCGATTTATCCTAGCATTCGTACTTATACTTGTATAAGGATATTGATGTAGTTTCCATTCATTAGAATTATCAAGAAAACAGTTTAAGTTTTTATTACCTCCACCTATAAATACTACCACTCAATCTAAGCAGAATGTAGCTAATATAGAATTAGAAGAAGAGGAATTCATTAAAGATTGGATTACTAGTAAAAACTTAGTCTCTCAATCATATGCGTACTATCAAATTCCACCGCTCCTGGTTGCTCTCAATGATACTCTTCAGTTTTTTAACTGCTTGTACACACACTTTGAGGTCTTCTCTGTGGCGCCGCCTCTACTCACAGAGATCGATGCCTTTGTACCGCCCAACCGCGTACGAATTCCATTAAGACCCGCTCTCTCTCTTTCCATATTAATTGAGTCACCTATGGCTCTACACATGGGTGCCACATGGCACTCATGTGAGAGCTATCTAAATGGAGTTAAGAGGTGGTTCACACCTCCTCCATATGTTGAATCCATATAACATTTCCTTCCCCTTAACTCCATTTTTGTCCTCAAAAATGGTACTGGAAGGTCTAAAAGAAAGAGATAATCAATGGAATAGTACTCCCACTAAATCCCCATGTATAGAAATACATGGTCTTGTCTCTCTGTTGTTTCCCCATATCCTTCGGTAGTCTAAAATTGGGAAACTGTCTCTGAAGGGTGCTAACCCGGTCCCATGTGGCACTATCTTCTGACCTATATTTCCACTTTACTAGACACTCTTTATACAAGTGACTTCTCATCCGTTTCTCTCAAGTGCGTAGTATGCTCTTAGGCTCATGTGGAATAGATTGAACAGAAATAGGCTCTACTACCTCACTATCTCGAATGAGGTTGTCAGATTCACCTAGTCTTCTCTTAAGCCGACTTACATGAAAAATTGGATGGATTTGACTATTCTCTAGAACATGGAGCTAGTAAGCCATCTTTCCTATTCTCTTAAGTATTTGGAAAGGTCTACAATACCTAGGAGATAGTTTTGGACAAGGTCCCGTCTTCATGGTTTCAGACCTAGATAGAACTCTAAGATAGACCTGCTCTCCTACCTCAAAGTTGATATCTCTCCTTTGAGGGTCAGCGTAGGCTCTAGCTCTATCTTGAGCTCTCCTAATGCTGTCCTTAGCAAGTCTAAGAATATCGTTCATCTCTTCCAAGAAGTCCTTTGCAGCTTGAACCTTCTCATTCTGCAAGCCTACTGCATAAGGAGCTCTTGGGTGAAACCCATACATAAGCATAAATGGACTATGCCCAATGGAAGAATGCTTGGCACTATTATATGAAAACTCTACTATAGGTAAGGACTCTTCCCAATTAGTTTGCCTTTCATTCACATATGCTCAAAGCATATCCTCTAGGATTTGGTTAACCCTCTCTGTTTGCCCATCTGACTGTGGATGCTCGGCCGTACTCATGTTAAGTTTCGTGTCCAACCTTTTGAAGACCGCTCTCCAAAAGTGGCTAGTAAACTTCCTATACGATCGGAAACTATGTCCAAAGGAAGACCATATAACCGGTATAGGTTCTCCACAAAAAGTCTAGCTAACCCACGTGTCCACTATAGTACGTGTCAGAATAAACCTAGTGTTAAACGTCGCTTTGCCGTCAGAAGCGCGTTTAATCTCTATTCGGGTTCTTGGGAGTGGAAGGGGTCTATTAAACAGAGGCCCTATACTTGATTTTCCCAAATTAACTCACTCACCTAACAATCTGTTCAATAACTTTACTAATCCAATTTACTAACCAAAAACTTGGACTTTGTCTGATTCACTCACTCATAGAGTATCCACTCATACACAGATTAAGACTTCTCAGTAACCGGCGTACAAGGTGAATGCTACCATAACACAGACGTCCAGTAAACAACTTACAGAACAGCGATTCAATACTTCACTTAATGTAATATTATCGTAACAGAATCTGTAACACACAAATACAGATAATCAAATAGAACAGAAAGACACAGAATAACTCAAAGTTCTCAAACACACCACCGAAACTACACAGACTTCATCAACCAGACAGATAGTCTGGGGACTGCTTTGGTCGTCACCGAAGCGTCTCTTTTCATTGATTGATAAGAAGGTTACAATGTCTACGCAACGATCGACCTTTCGGTTCGTGCGGAATATAAAAAGAGTCAGACTTTACAATTGCCAATCCGGGGGCTTACACTGGCATGCACGGTGGACTTGAACCCGCAGGTATACAAAACTCTATGGTTCATCGATTATACCCTCTAAATACATAGTTCTAGCTAACCTAAATGTCCGGGCAATTTTCTTCTTCAATGACTCGAACATTTGCTTCAAAATTTATGGTTCTACGAGTTGAGCATCTGTCCGTATAGAGCTTAAAGAAATAACTTGGCTCATTAAACTCTCTGCCTATGTCTGTAGAAAAGCTTCCTGTAAATAAAATTCATTTGACAGAGCTGCATCCCGGTTGACTTTCATATCTACAATCTGTTTATCGACTCGAGACATTCTTTCTGCTTAAGCACCTAGTTGGTTCTCTCTTCTTTCCAATTCTTGATTTTGAAATTGAATAGTCCTATAATAGGCATCTCTTTCTCTTCTTATCTCTGGTATCTCCTTCTGTAGCTGAGCGACTAACATCAGTTGGCTTTTGAGAGCAGCATTTGATTCAAATAGGTTTGAATTTGCAAATTCTAGCTGCGTATTTGTTTGCTTTAGTAAAGCTGCCATTTCCTGCTCTTTCTCTACTGCTTCATCCAATTGATCTCGAGTTTCCTTTAACAATTCTCCTATGGCTATGCGGGCATCCTCTTTATCTTTGACTAACTGCTTCAATTGCAGAAGTCTCTATATCAGCAGCACACAATAAATCATCTTTTTCTCATAGTTCGGCCAAGGCAGCATCTCTTTGATTTATGAATGTCTCCTGTTCTGCAAGTCTAGTCTGTAACTCCTTAATTTGTTCGTTTAAAGCTTGATTTTTTGTTTTGGCTGCAACTAGTTCTTCCTGGAGAGGGCTAATGTCTGCTTCCAGAACATCAACCTTGTGTTGAAATTCTTCTCAGATGTTATCAGTCACTTCCTTCATTTGTGCTGGTAGCTACTGCGATAGCTGGATCAACAATTGACCCATGGATGCGAGCTCAGAAATCATGGTAATCGAAGGAAACGAAATAGAAGGACGTGGTTGAGAAGAAGAGGCTGTCAGAAGTTGAGGTGAAGAGGGGCGAGAGTAATTCGGTGAGGAAGATGAAGCAGAAGGTTCTTCAGTAGGTTGTACTCGTATAATAGGGTCGATTGGGAGGATGGGTGGCGAAGTGGGTTGCAGAATGTTATTCTCTAATACCTTTCCAGTGGATTGCTGCATAGAGTCATCAGGGTTGGCAACTGTTGACTCGACTGCCTTAATCAGTTCTTCAAAAATTTCTTTAATAATAGGTTGCCCATCTTCTTGCTTTTCTAGTTCGGATTGTTGTTGAAATTCTTCTTTAGAGAAGCTGGCTACAGAATTGGTGGTATCATCATGCTCTTGTTGCTGATTTAGAGAGGACTGCGCTAATGAATCATTATGCATGGAGGTGGTTGTATCGTGGAAAGTCTCATCTTCATGTTCTTCTTCTTGATTGTTGTCTGCTTCTTTTCCTCTAGCGGAATCCTGTACTTGACAGTCAGATGAACTGATTCTGATGCGTTTTTGGCGGAGTAGCTGGAAGATTTCTTTGTCGTCCTCTTCATCATCTTCCAATATCTGTGGAGATTCTTCATGGTACAGAACTGGACCTCGTGAAGGTGGTTGTGCTGCTTGTATGGCCGGAAACAGGAAACCCGAATAGAGATTAAATGTGCTTCTGACGGCAAAGCGATGTTTAACACTAGCGTCGTCTATGGGAGTGGAAGGGGTCTGTTAAATAGAGGCCCTATACTTGATTTTCCCAAATTAACTCACTCACCTAACAGTCTGTTCAATAACTTTACTAATCCAATTTACTAACCGAAAACTGGGACTTTGTCTGATTCACTCACTCATAGAGTATCGACTCATACAGAGATTAAGACTTCTCAGTAACTGGCGTACAAGGTGAATGCTACTGTAACACAGACGTCCAGTAAAAAACTTACAGAATAGCGATCCAATACTTCACTTAATGTAATATTATCGTAACACAATATGTAACACACACATACAGATAATCAAACAGAATAGAAAGACACAGAATAACTCAGAGTTCTCAAACACACCACAGAAACTACACAGACTTCATCAAGCAGACAGACAGTCTGGCAACTCCTCTGGTCGTCACGGAAGCTCTCTTTTCATTCATTTATAAGAAGTTTACAATGTCTACGCAACGACCGACCTTTCGGTTCATGCGGAATATAAAAAGAGTCAAACTTTACAATTGCCAATCCGGCGGCTTACACTAGCCATTTTGGTTAACCTATCCACAATTACCCAGACTGAGTCGTGCCCTCTCTGTGTCTTAGGTAATCCGACTATAAAGTCCATGGAGATACCCTCCCACTTCCCATTAGGAATATCCAATGGGTGGAGTAGTCCTCCAATCCTCAATCTCTCAGCTTTATTGACCTTGCATTTATTGCACTTAAGCACATACTCTAGGATGTGCTTATGAAGTCCAGGCCAATAAAATTGCCTCTTAACAAGATCATAACTCTTGTTAACTCTTGGGTGTCCCACACTAGGTGTCTCATGACATACAAAATATGCTGTCTCATCTCAAGATCTCTAGGGACACACACCTTACCTTTGTATAACAGATATCCATCATGGACACTGTAATTCTTCCACTTTAATCTTTCTTGAGTACCCGTCGATACTCTATCCTCACTAGAAACCCATATATCATGATCCCCATTCTCTATGGCTTCCCAAATCTCGGAATATGTAGGATCAAGCCTACATTTTCCTCTAATGGACTCAAGTAGCTCACTAGTGATCTGACTAAAACTCAATCCATTGAGCATAGGCATGCGGCTAAGTGAATTAGCCACTATATTAAACTTTCCCTTCCTATACCTAAGCTCATAATCAAACTCTTGAAGGGTCTCTGCCCATCGAGCCTTATGACCTTTAAGGTCTGTTTGAGTAGAGAGCCACTTAATGCTCTCTTGATCAAACACTATCGTGACTTTGGAACCATATAAATAATGATGCCATTTCTTCAAAGCATGGACAATTGCATACAAATCCTTCTCATAGACGGAGTAATTCTTCTGAGCCGGTTCTAGTTTCTTGCTCTCAAAAGCAATTGGTCGACCATCCTGTACTAAAACCGCTCCTATGGCAAAATCACTTGCGTCAGTCTCAACCACAAATGATTTGTTGGGATCTGCTATATGCAAAAGTGGAGCTGTAGCAATTGCTACTTTCAATTTCTCCATACTTTGCTTCTATTCATCTCCCCAATGAAAGGCTTTCCCTTTCCCTTTAAGCTATTTCGTCATCCAGACATCAATTTTGGCATATTTTTTAATGAATCTTCGATAGAAACCTGATAAACCTAGGAAGATCTGCAGCTCTTCCAGGTTCCTTGGGTGTGACCATTCCATAATAGCCCTTAATTTTTCAGGATCCATCTGGATTCCATCCTGGGAGACTATATGCCCAAGGTATCTAACCTCTGTCTTGAAAAATTCACACTTTGATTTCTTAGCAAAGACTGAATTTTCCCTTAGCACTTGAAATACCTTTCTCAAGTGTTCCAAGTGCTCCTCTTCTGATGCACTATAGATTAGAATATCATCCAAAATGTCTACTACAAAGTGTCCGAGATAAGGCCGTAAAACACTACATGAGTTTCATGAAAGTGGCAGGAGCATTGGTGAGACCAAAAGGCATCACCAAAAACTCATAGTGCCCATATCTAGTCCTAAATGCAGTCTTAGGGACATCCTCTACCCTAATCCTGATCTGATGGTATCCTGAACTAACGTCAAGCTTGTTAAAATACCTAGCTTGATGTAACTGATCAAATAGGTTTTCCAATCTAGGCATTGGAAACCTATTTTTGATAGTTACATTATTAAGTGCTCTATAGTCTATACATAATCTCATCGAGCCATCTTTCTTTTTAACTAGGAGCATTGGTGATGCCCAAGGTGAGTTACTAGGTTTAATGAAGCCCTTATTCAAATAATCCTGCAATTGCCTCTCAACCTCCTCATGTTGAGAAACACTAAACCTATAAGGTGTCCTGCAAATAGGGTTAGTGTTGGTAACAACCTCAATGGCATGGTCAATGTCCCCTCTCTCAGGTGGTAGGCCTCTAGGTAATTCAGTGGGAAAAACATCTCTATACTCAAACATAAGATCCTTAAAACTTTTAACCACACACTCTTGCAAAAAAGAATAGTAGAAAGTCTTGTCCATATTTACATTCCTAGCATAAAAATATACATTAGATGAGCTGTCTGTACAATGCTCCATATCATGACTATATAATAAAAACATGTGTTGTACATGCTGAGAATAACAAAGACTATACAACTCTAGTGATGAAATGCGAGGTGCACTAGGTACATCTCTCGCTTCCTGAATACAAACTTTACTTCCATTCTTTTCAAATTCAAGAGTGTTGTTTTGATAGTTGCGCTTAAGTGTGTCTCCCAACCCCCATAGCCACTCTCTTCCTAAGACTAGGTCTGTTCTCTCCATATTCATAATTTGGAAGTCCATATAATCTGTATAATCCTGCATCTTGACTTCCAAATTGGATACCATAGTATCCCATATCCTCTTATTTTTCCCTTGCATCATAGATACAATGTATTTATGTGCACTAGGCTCTTGGGGAATCTTTAATTTCTTGACCAAAGCATAGTTTATAAAATTATGAGTGGCAGAGTCATCTATCATGACCCGCACCCTGGTCCCGGATACACTACCATGTAGTTTAACTAGGTCATGTGGTCCAAACTGTGGTGACCACAATGACTGAGTCAAACAATAGGTGTGCTCCATATCCTCGTGCATCACCTCCACTCCCTTGCAGCTAGAGCTACCATGAATAGGAAGGGTGTGCACTAGGTGGACTGTCTTTTTGCCCTTTTCGGGGGCCGTACTAGACTCTGGTCCCTTCTTCTTATCTTCCCCCTTTTTGAGTGGATAGCTCCACTGTGAATGGCTAGGAGACAAACACCTAAAGCACATGTTCTCTCTTTTGGCCCTCACAAACTGATCTGTAGATAACCTAGGCCCTTGTGATCTTCGCTTTTTAATAAAAACTTTGTTTTTTCCAAAAGGCAACTTCTTCTTAAATTTAGTCGTACTAAGAGGCTTGAGGGGCTGTTCCGTCTCCATAGGAGTGTATTGAGGACGGTTATGGTCCTCGTAGATCTCTGCATACTTGATGGCCTCCTCAAACATCTTAGGTGTATTCCTTCTAACTTCCCTCTTTATGGATTTATTGAAGTGATTCGATGGCGATACACCACAGTGCGCTCTCCTTCTTGAGAGCTCCACGATGATATGCTCGGAGTAGAAAACCGAGCACCTGAGGCCGCACACAGTACTCCGCACAGAGGTTGTAGAATATGCAGAAAACACAGTACACAAGGAGCACGAGAACAGACTTCTTAAGTCTTACAAATGCGGTCGAACTTACAGTCTGTGACTGACCAGGCCACTATATGTTTTATTAAAGAACATATATAAAGAAGTGTCCGGTGGCCATTTGGCCTTTCACATGGACAGTAACGGTAACAATCTCCCACTAAAGGCCAATATGGCGAGAGTAACTATGGGAGAAAAAATAAAGGATGATAAAGAATACCCGAGTGTAAGTATACAAACTATACCTCCCACCTGATGGGCATGTTACACAATATACAAGTGATTGCGTAAGATCAAGAATCAAGTAACCCCCATAAAGTGACAACAGTGTCCAAAGCTATCCTGTGGTAGAGCTTTAGTCAAAGCATCTGCAGCATTATCTCGAGTGTGAACCTTCTCAAGAATAATGCTCTCAGTGGCTAAGCAATCTCTAATGAAGTGATACCTCACCTCAATGTGCTTGGTCTTTGCATGATAGACCCGATTCTTAGCCAAAGCAATGGCACTCTGACTATCACTGAGCAAGTGAGGTACATGTTGAGGTAAACCCATATCATAAGCAAGACGAGAAAGCCACAATGCTTCCTTACATGCCTCACTTGCTGCAACATACTCTACTTCTGTGGTGGAAACAACTGTACATTCTTGAAGACGAGATCTCCAAGAGATAGCACCGCCAGCAAAATGAAAAATGTACCCTGATGTAGACTTACGATTGTCTACACAACCAGCATAGTCAGAATCTGTGTAACCAATAATGGATGCTTTCCCTCTACCTAAGCATAGATACTTGTCCTTAGTGCCACTCAGATATCTCAAAATCATTTTGACAGCTTCCCAATGTTTCCTGCCAGGGTTAGACATATATCTCCTCACAACTCCCACTGCAAATGCAATGTCTAGTCTCGTAGCTACCATAGCATACATGAGACTACCAACAACAGACTAATAGGGAATTTTGGTCATGAATTCCTTTTCCTCATCTGATTTGGGGCAGTCATCCTTGCTCAATTTCACATATGTGGGTAAAGGTGTACTCAATGCCTTTCCACCCTGCATATTGAATCGGTGAAGTACTTTGGATATGTACTCACTTTGAGACAAGTATATGCATCTTTTACTCCTATCACGAGTAATGCACATGCCAAGAATATGTTTGGCATCCCCCAAATCCTTCATATCAAATGTCTGACTCAACTTCTTTTTGAGAAGTGATAAATCATAAGAGGACTTCCCAGCAATCAACATATCATCGACGTAAAGTATCAAGCATATCAAGCTGCCATCAGAACATCTCTTTGTGTAGAGACAATGATCCTCATTGCTCCGAGAATAGCCTTGGGACTTCATAAAAGCATCAAAATTCTGGTACCATTGTCTAGGAGACTGTTTAAGTCCATACAAGCTCTTTTTGAGCTTACAAACTAGACTTTCCTTGCCAGGAACTACATAACCCTCTGGTTGTTCCATATAGATCTCATTTGTAAGATCTCCATGCGAGAAAGCTGTTTTCACATCCATTTGGACTAGCTCTAAGTCCTCCATTGCAACGAATCCAAGCAACATGCGCAAAGTAGTCATCTTGACCACTGGAGAGAAGGTTTCCTCAAAATCAACACCATGTTGTTGCTTAAAACCCTTTGCAACAAGTCGTGCTTTATATTTTGGAGAAGCACTATCTGATGTGAATTTCAGCTTATATACGCATTTACATGGTAAAGCTTTCCTGCCCTTTGGCAAAGGTACTAAGTCCCAAGTACCATTCTTATGAATAGAATCCAACTCACTCTTCATGGCACGCTCCCACTTGAAATGATCCTTTGTCTGCATAGCCTCTTTGTAGCAAGAAGGCTCACCGACATCTGTTAGCATAACAAAATCTAAACCTGGAACATATCTATCAGATGGATATGAGACACGTGCAGAACGTCTCAATGGTTGCTGAATAGGAACATGTGCAGACTGATCTCAATGGACATTCTCTTGAACATCCCTATGTGCAGCATTTTTATGCATGCTAACCGGAGGACTAGTATCCTCAAACACCACTCTTCTGACTTCAACCTCCTTAATGGGCTGTTTCTGCATCTTAGACTCATTAAAAATGACATCACTACTTCTGACCACTGACCGTGTTTCAGGATCCCATAAGTGATATCCAAATTATCCTTCTCGACCATATCCAAGAAAAATGCATTTCTTTGACTTATGGTCCAACTTTTGTCTAAGATTCTTGGGTATATGAACATATGCTTCACACCCAAAAACTCGAAGATGATCATAATATGGTGGTTTCCCTGTCCATAACTCTTGTGCCACTTTCAGACCTTTGGCAATACTAGGTGAAAGGTTAATCACATGAACTGTAGTCAATACTTCTCCCCAAAAACCTTGTGAGAGGTTTGCATGATGCAACATAGAGACTACTCTATCTTGAATACTTCTATTCATCCTCTCAGCTACACCATTCTGTACTAGGGTATAAGGAGCTGTAAACTCTCTAGGAATCCCTCTAGACTGACAGAAAAGGCTGAATTCATGTGAGGTATACTCACCCCCATTATCTGAACGTAAAGCCTTAAGCTTAGTTCCTTTTTCAGTCTCATCTGAAGCAAGCCATTTTCTGAAAGTAGGGAATACATAATCCTTTGATTTTATAGGATATACCCAGACCTTTCTAGTAGCATCATCTACGAAAGTGACAAAGTAAAGAGAACCACCTAAGGACCTAGTGGGCATAGGACCACACACATCTGTATGAACGAGATCTAAAGGCTGAATTGAAGAGTCAATGTGCGTTCTATGCACATTTCTGGTTTGCTTTCCATATTGACAATGCTCACAAAATGAAAATTCAGAGAAAGATAACACAGGTAAGTAGCCAGAATGAGAAAGATTTTCCATTCCACTACGAGATATATGGCCCAAACGACCATGCCAAATACAAGCCATAGGCTGTTCAGTAACAGCTAACAAATCGGGCTGATCCAATAGGCACAAGCGATGTGGAGTGTAGGATGTGAGCCATGATCAAATGGTGCAAGGAAATAGGTGGCAATATGATTAAAGAATGCATCCTCAACCACTAGATCATGACAAGACCCAATGGTCTATGTGAAAAGGCCATCAAGATCAAGTAGATTGAAAATATGTCGTGTGATCTATGCTCAAATCCAATGGTACATATTTGTTGGTGCATTTTTTAAGAAGGAAAGATCCTAGTCTTTGAAAATCACACAAATGCAAGGGCTCTTAATGCAATTTGCCTTGAATTTTTCTATTCATTCTTCACCTTTGGATCTTCAAGCCAATCCAATAGCTCTAACTCATTTCTAAGCCTTCCAAAACCATTTAGACAACTAAAACCACAAATTCTTAGTGGTTTTCTCCTCTTTGACTACCCAAAAACAAGAGAAGCATACTCTTAGCCTATGTGATTAAGGGATGAGACTCTGTCCACTACCCTGAGCCCTTAATCCAAAAAGGTCCAAGGAGGGTTTATTTTTTTCCCTAACGGAGAGTAATCCGAGTAGGAATGACAAGTAAAAGATAAGTGACCAACGAAGATTTACAGTAATTTAGGAAGGATAATTACAAGCACGTGAATCGACCATGTCCTTCTTATACAATTTCAAGAAGAAGGAATCCTTTCGCATAGAAGTGTACACCTTAGAGAAATTTCACCTTCACCAAAAAAGAGTAGGATAGTAAAGTAATATAGATGTCTCAACAAACTATAGTAAAGGAATATACATATATGCATCTGAGATGGATGGGATGTCCGCTTGCATCACCTTCCAAACCTTAGTGTCCTTTCTAGCTTTGGACTGAGCCCTTCATGGTCGAAAGGAATGAAGAAGCTTTCTTTGTCTTTGAGTTCTAGGAGCAAAAGTGGAAGCTCGATAAGCCTTCCTCCATCTATTCTTTGTCGATTGCTCCTAACCCATCCTACCATACAATCACCATCTCACCAATCCCCAAACTCTTGTGGTTACATGATGATGTAGTGGTATTTAGCGCATAGACCTTGGAGATTTTCCAACCACGACAACCTTCATGCCTGAGGATTTGGATCTAGTGGCTACCTTCTTTTGTTTGATGTTGATGCCCTATCTTTTCCTACTCTTCTTGTAGCCAACTATCATCTTTCTCACTCAACACTCATCGAGCACATGCATTATAGCCAACTATCATTCTTCTCACTCAACACTCATCACCCATTGCTGACAATGTCATCTTCCTCCTCGACATCATATGCAATTTCTCTAATCCTACTAGAACCATCAACTATCCTATCACCTAGTTCTTCACCTTTTCCACTATGTTGCTGCCCATCACCTTTCTCATCTTTCCAAAATCTTCTACCTTCAGATGCATTCCCTTTACTCTATGAGTGTGCTTTCTTGTTGCCTCTTCCTCCATCCCTGCATCCCATCTCCTCGTTGTCCTAGATTTCCTATATCTACATGCCTCTATTCACGTGTTTTATGTTCCGTGTCACACAAAGGGCTATTATACCAATAGTGTATTGCTCTCTAGACACGGAGTGATATGTATATCTCCTCCCCTTGCCCTCATACTTCTCCTAAATTCACAAAAGCCCTTTCTTTCCACCACTTTGATCTCTTATAGCTGGGTATATATGTTTATCCTTCTCCCTTTCTTCCTGTATGTCTATGGTGTGTCAATACAGATGCATGTGAGCTCCTCTATCTAGCTCCCCTCTTCCTCTGCATGTATATATCCTAATGCCTCTTCATAAGGATCCTTTTATATTGGTAGTGTCTCACTTCACCATATTATGTCATGATAACGTCGATTCCCATGTCTGTTCATTTTCATGAGTGAATTATACTGAGATCTTGGATTTTCACCCCAAGAAAGGTGTTAGAAATGGTGACCCAAAGTCCGCACTATGGATGACGGTTGTATTTAATGCCTCACTCATGAATGCATATGTATCATCAAAATACTCATGGGTGCATAACAATATTTTGGGCAGTCACTGATCGTGTCTTGTGGGCACTTGCTACGCAAATCAACAAGTGCAATACTTTATAGTTGGTTGCTTTTGGATTCCACAGGCACAAATCTTCGTAGTTGGTTGCTTCCAAAATCTAGAGGTGCAATTCTTGATAGTTGGTTCCTTCCCAAATTTGTAGGCATAATTCTTTGTAGCTAGTGACATCATTTGTTTTAGACTAGCATGCTCCTAATTTTTAGAGGTGACATAACTCCAAAAATAGCCCGAATTGGTTCAAAAAAGATATTCTTGTGTGAATCGATATCTTGAACATCCACCGGATGTATAGTGCCCACTTCCAAGGTTTTCTGTACCCCATATTGGGCAAAACAAGAGTATGGAACAAAAAAGATATGTGAAGAGTGATTCTACTCTAGACCCAAGGACAAGAGGAGGGACATAGAAGGGTTATCTACATTTCTACCATTTTCTAAAAGTTGAGATGTGTACAATGGTGTTTTTTCTTTGTTCTAGGTGTGATATAACTTGAGCGTGGATACATTTAGAAGAGGCAAAGGCCCAATCTTTTAGCATAGCTAAGTGAGCTACCCTTTGACTCAGAAGTGCTAATTCTTCGTATGATCCTTCCCAGACTAGCATGAATTTTCGTCTTTGCTACAGGTGCCTAGCCGGGTTGTATAGTGGTACCATCAAACCCACTTGAACCTTAGAGGGCCAATAAAGTTTTATTGTGTTCCACTTTCCTTTTCCCTGGCACATATTCTAGCCTCGAGTAGGCTTCTTTGCCACTTCCTCGAACCTTGTTAGGGCAATGAGCTTGGTGATGGCATTGCCTAAGGGGGAAGGTGGTCGATATCTATATCCCTGCTTGACTCTTTCAGACCCAAATAAGAGGTTGATAGGCAAAAGAGGGGTGACCCTATATAACTAGAAAGGGGAATACTAAGTAGTCGCCTTTGTCGTAGTATGGTGTGATAGAGATTCAACATCTCTACATTACTTTGGAGCTAAAATTGGAAAGGTCCACTTTGGAAATTGATCAATTTGATGATATTCTGAATCGAACCACTCTTTTATTACCTTCCCAAGTAGGACTTCTTGAGATCCGTAAACTTCACCATGAGAAAAATGAGGAATGTATCATTTTACTTTATACCCATATCTTATATGTGTTACCACACGTGTAAAACCATGTAGAAAATTGTACACCATGTGAACCCCATGCTTGGTTGTTTCATGTTAACCTAAAAAGTAAAGTGTGAAACCACTTAATTCAAAAAGCAAAAGAATTAAAATATCAAAATAAATAAAACAATATAAAACATTAAAACAAAAGCAATCAAATCATACGTAAAAAAGGGACAACAAAAAGATAAATCAAAAGCAAAAGAACGTGAAAGCAGCAAATGCGAAAAGAAAAAACATAAAGCAAACGAAATCATGCTTTTCATCATCCGATACCAACGGTGTCTTTTGCGCATGCTTTTGGGAGTCTTATCATAGCTTTTGCTAAAATCTTTCGTTGGAGGCTTACAAAACTATATAATGAAGACATTGGCACATACTTGAATCATCTTTTGATCACTTGGTTGCTCAAGAAAAAGCTCATCGTTGAAGAAGCTCTTGCTTGCAATGGAGATTTTGTTAGAAAAATATAATGATCAAAGTTAATGCAGCAGAATTGGATCATCAAGTAGAGTAATGAGAAGCAAAATAGACTAACAAAAATTGTACACAAATAGAGAGACAGAGAACTCAAAATCTCAAAATTTCCAACAATAATATACAACAATGATACTGTCCACCCATGTGCTCCCACTATGGAGCTCAAATGGCGATGTAGATAGAATCTAACCGAAGGGCTTTATAGTGTGCATGTCCATGATTTCTCCTCAATGATTGGTCCTGCCTAACCCTCTGATTTAGGCATGATCTATGTAATTGCCTAATGTTATGTTTTAGGTGTAACTATCGTGATCACCTATAATTTTGAAACAACCCAAATTATGTACTTATAGGACTGAGTAAACCTTCAGAATGAACACCCACTAGACCGGACTTCCTTCAGACTCGCCTTCCACCGGATTGGACTTCCTCCGGATTGGATTTCCTTTGGACTGGACTTCCTCGAGACTACTGAACTCGTTATTGGACATCGTAATTCTAGACCCAACACCGTAATTCTAGATTGGTTGACTATTGCACTGTCATACCTCTAGAATTTTAGTGTGATTGAAGTATATGACATGGCTAGCCTTCTGAGCAGGCTCACATAGATCATCTAGAACTATTTTTGTCTCATATAGAGCTCATCATAAATGATTGGACTCTCATATGAGCTTCTCCTCATAACAGGAGTCCTACAACTTAGAGTATCATGGATCATTTGTGATCACTTGTGGGTGGAGTATTGAGTATATCTAACACCCCTCTCAATGTCCACCTATGGTGAATTACTTTCTTGGTCCAATGCCAAGCTTCGAAAGATGTCAATATAGATGCTGTTTTCCTATAGCCTTGGTGAAAATGTATGGTCCATTATCTTCTGTTCGATAATACCATAGCTCCACAAATCTATCTTCTATCAGCTCTTGCACATAGTGGTAATGGACTTCTATGTGCTTAGTATGTTCATGACAAATAGAATTCTTGGTGATATCTATGAAGCTCTGATTGTCGCATCTCAACCTTGTAGCCTCCTATCCTTGAATTCCTATATTCCATAGGACCCTTCTCAACATACTCCTTCACATGCAGTGCAATATGCCACTTTGTACTCAACTCTGTAGAAGATAGTGCTAGGGTTAGTTGCTTCTTACTAATCTTGGAAACAACTCTGGAACTTAAAGAGAAGCAATATCCAAAAATTGATTTTCTGGAATCAATATCCACTGCACAATCTGATTCATAGTATCCACTAAGAGATGATCCTTCATCGTAAAGAATACCATACTCAATGGTGCTTTGAAATACTTGAGTATCTGTGTCATAGTATCCACTTAGAGATGATCCTTCATCGTAAAGAATACCATACTCAATGGTTCTTTGATATACTTGAGTATCTATGTGCCTGCCTTCCAATGTGTTAGGTACTTAGGGAAACAATCCTAGGATCTACAAATCCTATTTGTGTAGGCTATAAAGAAAATGTTTTATTGTATTGTTGAATAATCTTCAACAAATATTATTTTTCTGCTAGAAGAAGGCAACCACTAGCATCTAAGTTGATTTGTTTTAATGATTCATTAGTAAATTATGTGCAATTTTCATTGGATCTCTAAAGATTGGCTCATGACTTACTTTCTTCATAATTTTTTCACTAAATTTAGGGAGTGTTTATGCTACTAGCTTTATCTTCTTATTCATAGTTTTGTATTTTGTTTCTACTAAAGCTTCATGTCCTTAATCAATATTGAAAACATATTCTTGAATTAAAGAATATTCATCAAGTGAAGATAGGATAATATGGGAATTTAGTTATTTTGGCAACCTATTTCTAGCTCTTCAAGAGTTGAGAAACAATGAGATGTTTCCATAACAAGCTCAATGTTCTCATCAGATAATAAATACCCTCTGTCTTTTAAGTTTTTTTCACATTTTTAAATAAGCTTTTTAGGAATTTTTCAGAAATGTAAAATATTTTATGTGGAAGATGGAAAATAGATAGAAACATTATCTATATTATGTAAAGAAGTTTGTGAGATATCAAAACAAATGCCATTGTTACCTTGCTCAATAGTGGATTTTATTTGATTCACTCTCTTTTTTAGCCCTAGTAGTACGTTTAGAATAACCTTAGTCCTCTTCATCTCGCTTTCACTATTCATCTATATTTATCTCATGAGCATAGATAAAGAACATGTCAACTAGTTCATTCCAACACGTCTTTGCACGGATACAGAGCTTGTGGCATACAACGACTCAACCAATATTTTTCCTCTACTAGCAGCATCATATACATGGTTCCAAAATTCACAATTTGAATCATCACTATCAAACCCACATGCATATGTGTTTTGACTTGTAGATGCCTCATAGAATTTCTCCACACCCCCTTTACCAAGTGCAAGGCTTTGGTGTGCAGAAGAAGGGGAGCAAGAAGGAGATAGAGGGAGAGAGAAGAGAGGAGAGATGCGCACAGATGCATGGGAGCCTCGAAACCCACATAATGATCTCTCTTGAGGCAATGCTCTATATATGACGTATATATATGAATATGGGGGTAAGGTCCCATGAAGGGCTTTGGTGTGCAGAAGAAGAGGAGCAAGAAGGAGATGGAGGGAGAGAGAGAAGAGAGGAGAGATGGACAAAGATGCATGGGAGCCTCGAAACCCACATAATGATCTCTCTTGAGGCAATGCTCTATATATGATGTATATATATCAATATGGGGGTAGGGTCACATGAACCTTACATCCCCAACAATCTCCCACTTAAGGGTCAATGTGATCGTAAGTGGTAACATATACAAAGAATGATGTAGGACTATACAATAATGTACAGGAAGATTCTGGATCTCTAACCATACCAAATCAGCCTAAACCAACCACCTCGAACAAGGTTTATCCATGCACCTCAAAATGCTCTAGACTCATATCGATAAGAGTCGAGCTCACATCTAACTGATGCAAGAATTGATGAAGTTCCTGCAAAGCTCCCAGTCGCTCTATGCATGTGCCAATCATCAGACGACTGACAACTCCAAGTGCAAATGCTCCAATAGCACTTGCAATATCTGGTCTCGAGCATAACAACTCATACATCACACTCCCGAATGCTAAGAAAACATGTGCTATCCTGGCTAACCTAAGCATGTCAGCCATGCCTCTATCCAAGGCATCCAAAGAACCATCATCAAGACAAACATGTCTTGACATATCTATGTCCAAGAATGACTACATAACTCGTGACTCCTCAACATCTAAATCAACCATGATTGCAACCAATGATGTATCTAGCTATGCATCTTTAGAGCTAATATACTCTACCATACACTATGTACCATGAGAGCAATCCTGCTCTACCACACCAAGTGTATGATCATGTTCCACATGAGCTAAATGCACAACCTCAACACTCTAGCTGAGTATCATCATAATGCTCTACATGAGCATCCACATCATGCTCTAAAGCATCCAACTGATCATCCAAAGTGTGCTCCACAAGAGCATCCATATGATCAAAACAATCATGCTCTACATGAGCATCATGAGCATCCAAAACATGATCTACATGTGCATCCATCTGAGGATCTGAATTGTGCAATACATGCGCGTCATGAATGTCAATATGCCTATGTGTAGGTAGACAAAATGATACGTGATGAGTCTCACATGGCATATAAGGCTGAACTCCCACTGAGACGAGACTGTCTCTCACATGTACCTGCAATGGATACATATGCCCAACCCTGGCACCTCTAACAAGCATAAGATGTTCCAAGTGCAATGGAAAATGATGCTAACCAAGGAATGCATACCATCTTCTCTCCTATAACTAGCTAACTCAAATCAAGCTAGTAGGGAATGAAGGCATGTAGTCTACATGTCTGAGTATAAGTGATGCCCCACTAGGTAACATGAGGCATACATCTCCTGCGCCCTCAATGTCATATGTCATACCATTAGGCATGTGCACATGCCCATGACTCTCCCCTGAGAATCGACAAAACCACTCACGATGTGGAGTAACATGAATACTAGATAATGCATCAAGCAACCAAGCCATATGTGTGCTATCCAAGAACAAGATGAATCATGAGATGAACCATAGGAGAAAGTGATATCACCATCACTGGCATAATCAACTGCCATAGACTATCCTGAAATCACTATGTGACCTGCATCGTGTGCATATCCTTGACATTGTTGTCGCATCCGCCTGAAGCAACATCGTCGAATATGGCCCTCATGACCACAATGCCAACATCGAATTCATCGATGTGATGTATGTCTCACATGAGTCAATGGACTCATATACATATCATGTAGTCTCTATTATAATGCACTACTCGTCTCCTCAGAATCCCACCCTCCTCCTCATCAACAACAAGCTTAAACCCAAGTGGCCCCTCATGAAGGCGAGGAGAGGATGATTAACCTTCTTTGTAATGTTGTCTAACCTTTTTAAGATCTTCCCCTGCTCTATGGGACTTGGGGGGTCCTGTGGCCACTAGTCCCCTTCACTTGTGCTTTTCTTCTCCTTTATTTAATACAAGTCCGGGAGAGTAGGCTAAGGCCAAAATTCCTTTTTAAAAAAAAATGAATTGGACATGAAAACTTGTAGTGGCTGAAATTGATGTAGTCAAAGGAGATTATCAATGGACTACCAAATTTCAAGGTTGTAGAGATGCAAAAGGTATGTGCAGCATGTCAATTTGGTAAATAATCAAGAGCATCATTTCCACATGACAAGCATATTAGAGAGAATGTGCCAAAAATAGTACATACAAATATTTGGGGTCCTTTAAAGACCACATTTTTGGGTAGTTGCAGGTTTTATGTTACTTTCATGGATGACCATACACAAAAAGTATGGGTAAATTTCATGAAAGAGAAGATTGGGGTATTCTTGCACATTTAGAATTTTAAGGTTATGGTGGAAAAGCAGACAAGAAATTATATTCAGACATTAAGTTCTGATGGAGGAGGTGAATATATGTCAAATGAGTTTAGTAGCCTTCTAAAAAGTCATGGAATTCAATGATAGTTTTTGTGCAAGTACAGAGCACAACAAAATGGTGTTGGTGAATGCAAAAATAGATATATTGTAGAAATAGCAAGAGCCTTGGTGGCTAAGAAGAATATGTGGCATTGCTTTTAGGAAGAAGTTGTGCACACTGCTATATACATCATGAACATAACTCCAATTCTTGTTGTACATCAAGTTAGAGCTGAAGACAAGTGTACAGGTAAAACTCCAAACTTATCATATATGAAAGTTTTTGGTTGTATTGCATACGTACATATTGCAAATGACTTGAGGATGATGCTTGATCCAAAAGTAGAAAAGTGTATCTTCATTGGGTACTTCATTGAGCAAAAGAGATATAAATGTTATAACTGATGCACAGTATTAATCTCCACAAGAACAAGGTATCCTTGATGTTAGAACACTTCTATATCAAGAATAACTCAAAACTTTGACTAATTTTGGAAGACCAATACCAAACTATCAAAATTTGCACTACCTGTGAAGAGAGTCATTTCTTAGGAAAGTCTGTTGGGATTAACTCACTCATTGGCTAACCAAATGTGCACATTTTTCAATGAAACTTTAAATGAGGTGTTCCCTAATGTTTATGCACCTTCTCCAAGTCAAATCATCTCAAAAGACTCAATAGATCGTGAGGAATGATTCAAACAATGCACCTATGTCTAAAACTAAACTTCTCTACATTCGACTTTGACACCTGTAAACTTTAATGCATAGTTCTCTCAAATTACAACCCATTTATTCAAATGATTTTAGCCATAGATAGATTACCTTCCAACTTCAAGAATGAGAGCTTGGTTGCTCAAAACTTTACACTGTGGAAGGAGAAATGACCAAAACATTAGCATCAAAATTTGCACCTATTGCAACTTCACTTCTTCACATTTACGCATGTAAATGTTCCTACTCGCAATTCTCTTAGCCTGATCATAATTAGGATCTGAAAACTTGTACAGAGGTCAATCAATTTTACACTTAGGCTTGTAAAAAAGAATTTCACAAAAGATTAAATAGAGAAGGAGTACTCAGCAAAAGATCGGATGCAACATTTTCTTCTATTCAAAAAACTTTACATTTGAGCGATGAGAGAGATCTTCCTCATTTGTAAAATGTCTAATGACTCTTACAACTTCTAATTCTTCTCATCTCATGCTCTCCCATAGTTGCCGTGACTTTTTACTTGTATATATAGGCATATATATACAAGCTGATAACCATAACAAAAGGTATAAGTGAGCTAACTACATGTTAAATGTACATATGTATACAAGTCTTCATTTCTTGAATATGCCCTATCATAGGCTAATCTTTTCTCAATCGTTGACTTCAATCCTTCATCCAAAATATCAATTGATGGTTTTCATGCACCAAAAGCTCCCCCTCAATCGACAATTGAGGTTCTCATTCTTCTTTATACCTACCATGTCTTTAGATCTCTATAGCTTTGGTCCATCCAAGCTTTTGGTTTACATATCTGCAATCTGATCTTTTGTTGAAGTATGTATGACTTCAATCTCCTTATCAATCACTTTATCTCTTAAGAAGTGATACTACATCTCAATGTGTTTAATCCTGGCATGAAAAACAGGGTTAGCAGCTAGATACAATGAACTCATATTATCTCCATGAATAGTGGGTATACTCTAAATGATGTCAAAACTCTTCATGAGAGTCTTCAACCATATGACCTCCTTTGTAGCTTCAATCATACCTTTATACTCTGCCTCTGTAGATGATAAAGCAACTATATGTTGCTTCTTAGAACACCAAGAGATTAGCTTATCTCCTACATAACACAAGTATCCATATATTGATCTTCTATCATCAAACTTACCTACCCAATCTGTATCAGTATATATCTTGATGTTTGTATCTGATGTAAAACCATAATACAAACCTTCCTTGAGTGTACCATTAATGTATCTCAACACTCTTTGTCGTGCAACCAAATGTTCTTTCCTAGGACAATGCATAATTGAGACAACACTCCAACTGATATGATAAATCAAGCCTAGTTAATGTAGCATAAATTAGACTACAAACCAAACTTTGATATAGCTTCATATCCCTGAGTTCATCTCCTCCATATCTGCTCAATTTGTGATTCACCTCCATTGGAGTAGGTGCTACCCTGCAATCTTCCATTTTAAACTTGATCAACAAGTTCTTCAAATATCTTTCTTGAGTCACATACATTCCATGTTGAGTATATGAGATCTCCATGCCCAAGAAATATGACAAGTCTCCCAAGTCACTAATCTTGAACTCTTTCTCCATTTGCTTTTTGAGACTTTGTATTCCCTTCTCATCTGTAACTGTAAGAATTATGTCATCAACATATATGCAGAGGTAAATGAACCCATCCTCACTTGCTTTAACAAGCAAGCTACTATCAGCTTTAGATACTTGAAAACCAAGTTCCTTCAAGAACTTCATAAGTCTATAATTCCATGCCCTTGGGGCCTACGTCAAACCATATAAAGCTCTCTTGAGCTTACATATATATTCTGAATACCTTTTATCTTTGAACCCTTATTGTTGCTCCATGAAAACATCATCTGAAATATAACCATTAAGAAAAGCATTCTTCACATCTAATTGACATAATCTCTAACCTTTACATGCAGCAATGGCTTTGAGTGTCCTGATGGTTGTCATCTTTGCCACAGGACTATAGGTCTCATCATAATCTATACCATATGTCTAAGCATACCCTTTCACAACAAGTCTAGCTTTATACCTAAACACACTTCCATCTGCATACCTCTTTTTCTTGTAGATCCATTTGCATCCAATGATCTTTTGACTATTTGGTTTAGGAACCAAATCCCATGTCTCATTCTCCATCAATGCATCATACTCTTCCTGCATAGCTTTCTCCCAATTTTCCTTACCTTTTGCCTCTTCATATGTAGAAGGGATTTCATCTGCTTTCACCATGCAAGCATAATCTTTAGTAGTCAAAAAAGAAGTATCATAGCTATACCTTGTAGGTTGCATGTACAGAATGCTTCTTGCTTGAGCATCCTTCTTCATCCAAGTCTTCAAATCTGAGAGTTCATCCCTAATTGGAACACTAGGATCTCTGAATTTTGGTTTTTCTTCTTTACCTGTGATGTAACCTATTAGGTCTTTGCTCATGAGATGAGCTTCCATCCTCATTGACCAAGTTGGATAGTTTTCTCTATCCAATTTCTCTATTTGAAAAGAATCTCCCATCCTTTCTTCACCTATGTATTAAATTCTTCACGCTTTATGAGGAATAAGTGCACCTTTACTTGGAATGAAGTTCCTTTTGATATTCTTGATAGCTTTAGGCCTCTATCTCAAGATATCCCTTAAAACTTTCACCTTTTGAACCTTCAATTGTTGATTTCTATATATCTGCTGCAGTCCAGGTCCTCCTTTCTTCTATTTTGATGATTCGTGCTCTGATACCACTAATGGAGAGTGTTAATATTAAAAAAACCAAGCTATTCTTGATGTTAGAACACTTCTATATCAAGAATAACTCAAAACCTTGATCAATTTCGGAGGATCAATACCAAACTATAGAAATTTGCACTAACTATGAAGAGAGTCATTTCTCAAGAAAATCTGCTGCACTTAACTCACTCATTGTCTAACCAAATGTGTAAAGTTTTCAATAAAACTTTATATCAGGTGTCTTCCAATGTTTTCAAACCTTCTCCAAAGTTAAATCATCTCAAAAGACTTAGTAGATCTTGAGAAATGATTCAAACAATCCACCTATGTCTAAAACTAAACTTCTCTACAGTCGAGTTTGACACATGTAACTTTTAATGCATAGTTCTCTCAAAGTACAACCCGTTTATTAAAATGCTTTTAGCCATAGGTAGGTTACATTCCAACTTAAAGAATGAATGCCTTCTTCCTCAAAACTTTACACTGTGGACGATGAAATGACCAACACATTAGCATCAAGATTTGCACCTGTTGCAACTTCACTTCTTCACATTTACACATGTAAATGTTCCTACTGTCAATTCTCTCAGCTTAATCTCAGTTAGGATATGAAAACTTGTATAGAGGTCAATCAACTATAGACTTAGACTTGTACAAAAGCATTTCACAAAAGATTAAACACAGAAGGAAAACTTAGCAAAAGATCGGGTGTAACTTTTTCTTCTATTTAGAAAACTTTACATCTGAGTGATGGGAGAGATCTTCCTCATTTTTAAAATTTCTAATGACTCTTACAACTTCTAATTCTTCTTATCTCATGCTCTCCCATAGTTGCCCCGACTTTTTGCTTGTATATACACGCATATATGTATAATCTCATAACCATAACAAAAGGTATAAGTGAGCTAACTACAAGTTTAATGTACATATGTATATAAGTCTTCATTTCCTGGATATGCCCTATCATAGGCTAATCTTTTCTCAATCTTTGACTTCAATCCTTCATCCAAAATATCAACTGATGGTTGTTATGCACCAATAATAACCAACTCACACAACATGTGAAGGTAAGCAAAGATGTGGCATTCGATGAAATATCAAGCTTCTATGAAAATGCCAAACAAGGACTTAATCTTGAACCAAAAGAAACTGTTGAAAAATTAAGTGCAAAATCTCAAGTTTTGAGTGGACCAGATGCATCACCAAGCAATTGTTCCAACTCAAATTCAGGGAGTGGAAGATTGCATGGGAATACACGTCCAAAAAATTCATCAAGTATATCCAAGAAAGGTAAAGAAAATATTTATGCTCGTAGTAAAACGTCCACATGTTTTGAAGACATTGATGGAGATTCACGTGGTTCAAAAAAGAGTCTTGATGAGGAAATTGGATTGCCCTCTATGAAGATTCCAAGAGTAAGAAAGGCACATGCAAACGATACAAGCAGAACTGACCTAGGACCAAGAAGATCTAGAAGGATACATAACTCAATGCAATGATTGGCATATGATAGTTACATGGCTTGTCATTGTGCCTACATGAAAAAGGCATCACAAGATGCTAAACCCTCTTCTCTTGAAGATGCAATTTGGAATGCTGATTGGGAGAAAGCTATGGATGATGAGATGGCTACACTTTTACGAAAACAAAACATGGAAGCTGGTTCCATTGCTACAAGGAAAGAAACCCATAGGCTACAAGTGGGTTTACAAGTTAAAACACAATGCTGATGGTAGTATAAGTAGGTAAAAAGCATGATTGTAGCAAAAGGATATGCACAAATATATGGGCATTCATTATGAGGAAACGCTCAGTCTTCTAGCTAAAATATCTTCTCTCATAATACTTGTTCCATTAGCTACGGCTCTCAATACATCCACGTGGATATGTTTTAAGTTATCTTTTGACATTTGCATGAAGTGACATCTTGTTTTAACCTTAGAAGCAGTCTGATGGTGTATGTGTATCATATGGCTTTGAAATGCTTCGAGCATCACTAAATTTAAAGTGAATAATATCAATGAAAATATAATCTCTAAAACTATAATCCAAGAAGGATTCAAATATAGACTTATTCAAGAAGAATACTCGCTAAATGAATAAGGACACTAGGCTCTAGGATTTATATCATGATGCCAATTGTTGGGATACCTTCAATGTTATGAAGAGTTGAAACTAGTAAAATATTTTCCTCAGTTCGCATAGGTTAAGGGGATCTTTTAATCATATATACAACAAAGTTCTATATAAACTATTACCTCACCAATATATTGTGGTGGTTTTCGATGTTGAGAAAGGCATTACATGTTTTGAAGATTGAGAAAGGCATTACATGTTTTGAAGCACGCATGGAATGGGTGATCTGAAAAGATACATTCCTACTTGCTTGTACACAGCTTTGTGAAGAGTCCAATTAAGACCACATTATATGTCAAACATGCATATACTAAGATTACCTTGTTTAAATTGAAGAATGTACATTGACTACTATTTGTAGCTATGAACCATCCTCGAATGAGAAGTCAATCTCGATAGTAGACTCAAATTATTTGGTACTTTATTAGTGGGGAAACAAAACATATTACCTTGCAGTGCACTTCCTTACATTCAGTTTAGCTTCCTCAATAGGAAATATTATCACATGCACTATCAACTCCTTTTATCCTATAAGAGAAGTTGGTCAAATAATACTAGTTGTTGTTAACAATAGTTCTTTCACATTGTGAATTGCTTTATAAGTGCTCTTTGTATAATCGCATACACTATGCAAAATATATCAACCATTCAGTATGTGTAGTTCAAGATACATGGTCTATCTTAAATGCAAAGCTTTTGCATGCACTGTTTGGTCATCTGAATTTTACTAGTTTGCTTCACCTACGAAAATCTAAAATGGTGTCCTCCCTACAAAAACTTGAGGCACCTTGTAAAGATTTCTTGGAAGCTTGTATTTTTGGAAAAAAATCAGCATTCCTTCTTCACAAAAGATGGTTTAGCTCAATTTCCTCATAAATTGGAGCTTTTCTCATAGTGATTTATAAGGTTCGATGTAGATACTTTCATTTGGGAACTACATATACTCCATGACTTTTATTACTGATTTCTCTAGCCATACATGGGCGTATCCATTGAAAGCAAAGTCTAAAGTTTTTATATGTCTTTCAAAGAGTTACGTATTATGGTTGAAAAGCTATCACTATGTAAATTGGGCATCTCCATTTTGCTCGAGTTGGGGATTACAACTCTTATGATCCTTAATGAATTTCTCACTCATTGTGGGATAAATCACAGTGTAAAGTGTCCTATGCACCTCAAAAAAATTGAGTTGCTGAAAGAAAGAACATGCCTCTCGTTGAGATGGCGAGGTGTATAGTCAAAAGTCATGTTTTACCACATAGCTTCTAGCTTGAGCTTGTTATGTGTGCATCATATGTACTTAACAAATGTCCCAACAAAGCACCGCAATCGATCACTTTATGTAAGGTTTGGCATGGTTGCAAGCCATCATTATTTGCACATTGACTTATTCCACAAATACATTTTAGAACAAACACTACCCATTTTAGAGAATTAAATTATGTAGTGATTCTTAGTGTTTAAGTTTCATTGATGGGAACGAGCTGTCATAGGATCAAACCCTATTGGAAGCATGGGAGTGTATTTGGTTGCAAGATTCTTGGTGTACCTAGAGATAGATAGAGGGATAGAGAATGAGATTTAAAAAATGCATCACCTCACTTATATATACAGCAAAGTTCTGTATAAACTATTACCTCACCAATAGTTTGTGGTGGTTCTCGATGTTGAATCAGCCCTAACAGAGGAGAAAGTATGTCTACGAACAGGCATAAGTATACAGACTGTGAGAGAAGCTCCATGAACAAATTAGGTCATAAGCCACCATAACATAAATCAACAAGTTCATGTAATCGAACAGGTGGTGTAAAGAGAGCCTCGGTCTCAGAAATTGGCCTTGATAGATCAGGCGGACGTAATCACGATGAATGCTGCTATACAAATAAATGGAAACTTCCGAATCATACGGTGGCCAACATTCACATGGTTTCTTTGGTCGTGACCGACTTACAAAAACTCAAGAACATAAGAAACACGCCGCATATATGAGATAGACGAAAACAGATTTTCAGAGAAAATTCCGTGAATTATGTAAAAACAATTCCGAACACATATGATATGCGAGACGGACGTCTCCGATCTATTTCCTATTACTGTTGTATGATCATTCAAGAAGAAAACAGAGTCCAAGAAAATGCCTAGAGCACCTTATATTAGTGCATAACACATATAACCACCTTATAATACATAAGAGACCTACGATTAGAGCTATGTCGCTCGAGAGTCACACTAACGCGACAGAGGGCATCGTAGAACGATCAGGCGCAGACGGACATATGAACATTGCAGTGGAGTCATATTAAAGACTAATAACGACGATACAGCACGTGTGCTCTTCATTTACACACATGGGTACAACCAGAGCTCAGATCAATCTTCAAAACAATAATCCTTCTTGTTTGCTTTGGCAAGAAGAACAGAAGGCTAATGGGCTCCACCTTCATTGTTGCCTGTGACCTTCCCCATTGCACCCTTTATGGCTTCGCCAGCATGAGACAGTCCATCGGCAGCGCTGTCCTTCAACTGTTGGGCCTTTTCCTGTGTTGCTTGAGCAGCTCCGGAAGCCTTGTCTTTCGCCGTCTGGGCCATTCCCTACACAGTATATAGAGTTCTCAAGGCTTCAACAGCGAATAAAGATCGAGCGAGAAGCATGCAGAAGACAATGGCTACAGAATCTCACACTCACACAAATAACAAAAGAACACTGCGCAATCATGGTGGATAGAGCAGCTGTTCCCTTTGGTATAACTTATTCTGACCTGTTCTATTTTATTTGGCGGAGAATGACTATAATCACTTCAACACTCTTACCTGACTCTGTTCGTTAGCTTCGCCGGCCTTCTGCTGCCCATACTGCTTTGTCTCGTCTGCCTTGTAGGACGCAACTTCCTTGGCATGCTGCGCCTGCTCCGCCATTGCTCCTAACTATGAACAACGTACCACGCACTAGTAAAGCTTAGAACGTAACGCACACTACGAAAACTCAAAGCTGACAGTCGAGCGCAAGCTTTTTCCAACACCGGATCTCTGGAGGTCTTTAAGCTCCAGGAGCTACAATCCTCAATGGACACGTCTTCCTTTTCGCATGGACACGCGGCTCCACTACATGCAGTGTTGTATTTTGACGGTCTACTATGCCCGTCAGTTTTGAAGGTTATCTAAAGATCATACCTGTATTTTTTATTTTTAATGTATTTTTTAAAGTCAAAAATATTTTTTGACTGTATTTTACCGTAAGAAAAGGCCAAAACGGGCAATACGGCCATCAAAAATCAACACTGACTACATGTATCATCTATCTCTCGATGACGTGCCGCTGGTAAAACCTGACGTGGCCTAGTATTCGAAACACACGTCTAGCTTTTTTTTTTCCGAATGTTTGCCCCTTAGAATGGTTCGAAGTCTAAGTATAAAAGTCATCCCTTTGCTCATCTACAGCTTCTTGGTCATCTTTTTCGTCCGTTCCTAAACAAGACTTCGGGTTGTTATACGGTAAGATTTTGAAATTCTGCTCATCAGTACGTTAACATTTCTTGAAGGCTAGGTTTTCATCTACATCTTCTGGATATTAACCATTTTAATCACTAGTTTTCAGGAGAACGAGCACATCTATTTTCATTAAGAACAATGTTTGGTCTCTATATATGCATTTTGTAGTCGAGAAAGAAGGATCCAGTACCCATTAAATCGGTCTACTTGTTTAAGGATAAATTTGATTGTAAATAACTCAGATGGAAGAGTCCTCAAGAACTTATTTTAAAGGCCATTCGATACCCACAGCCTTTGGGGAATCCATCCACATTGTCCAAGTCTACTTCCTAGGTTCTCATATCAATGTTATATCTATATCCATGGGTGTCACATAACATTAGTAGGAGATGGTTGAAACCATTGGTATTAGAGCTTAGTTGAGGAACTTGGGCAAGATGGACGCAAGGTGCCTTATTTGTGGGTACTTGGGAAGCGCTTGGCCCTACTTGAGTTTGAAATTGGATAAATGAAGGAAAGCGCATGGGCATTTGGGCACCAAAGAGAGGTGGGTTGAAAAGGTCCAAAATAAGTCTATGGGTTGGAGTTTGAGGCTTATGGAGACCATCAAACCTGGATAAGAGATAGAGAACTCAAATTCCCAGATTATCAAGCATAATGGAGTTACAATGATGGTGTTGTTCACCCTTGCGCTCCCAATGTGGAGCTTAGATGGTGATCTAGATAGACTCTAGATGAAGGGCTTACTAGTGCACAATGCTAGATAAAGCTCAACTTGGGTCATGCTTATATAGCTTTTACAAGGCAATTTGGGATAGATAAATGTAGTCGAGATATACAAAATAGTCGTTAAAATATACGATCCGACAATTTCTTCACAACCAAAAGTCCTACCATCTCTGCCCTATGCGCTAGGGGGATAGGCCCTTGGATCCCATAAAAGGGGTCAAGCCTCCCCCTGCACTCCCCCCATTAAGGTTCTATGGGGAAACCACATGATACCACAAGGCCCTTATTTTCACCTTAAATGGCAAGCCAATGGACCGAAATTTTATGCCCTACCTAACCTAATGGCTAGGCTCACAAAGATCATCTATAACCATCAACAGTCACACATAGACCTCATCTAACTTGGAAGTTAGGGTTCCACAAATGTCTGGGCTCTCCAAATGGCTTCTTCTCATAATGGGGGCCTTACAACTTAGAGCACCATGGATCATTTGTGGTCACATGAGCATGGAGTATTGAGCATATCTAACACCTCCCCTAAATGTCCACCTTGCGGTGAACTACCTCCTTGGTCCAATCCCAAGCTTTAAAAAGTATCGAAGAAGTTGCTCTCTCCCAAGAGCCTAAGTGAAGATGCCTACTCCATTCTTTTAGTAGAAAAATAGCTCATCTCCATGAATCCATCCTCAATCAACTCACACACATAGTGATACTGAATTTCTATGTGCTTGGTACGTGCATGGAAAACAGGACTTTTCACAATGGCCATGCAAATTCACACTTCAACTCTGTAGCCTCCTATCCTTGTATTCCTATGTGTTGTAGGATCCTCCTCAACCATACTGCTTCACATGCAGCTTTGTACTCAACTTCAATAGAAGATAATGCTAAATTTGGTTGCTTCTTACTAATCGAAGAGAAAATCCTTGATCCTAAAGAAAAGAGATATCCTGAAGCTGATTTTCTGGTATCAATATCTCCTGCCCAATCCAAGTCATAGTATCTGAAGAGATATAATCCTTCTTCATAAAGAATACCATAATTAGTGATACCTTTCACGTACCTGAGCGTCTACATGCTTCCTTCCAATGACTTTGGCAAGGTTTATTAGAGAACCTGCTTACTACCCCCAACACCATAAGAGATGTCTGGTCTGCTATTGCACAAGTAGATGAGACTTCCAACTAATTTCCTCTATCCACCAATATCCACTAGAGGTGAAGTATCTTCAATAGATAATTTTGTGTTCACCTCCATAGGTGTAGAAATTTGCTTGCAATCCTCCATGTTGAATGCCTTTAATATCTGTCTTGCATACTTTTGTTGAGAGATGAAAATTGTCCCTGGTTCCTACCAAAATTCAAGACCTATGCAATAATGCATTAAGCCAAAGTCTGTCATTTCAAATTCTGAACTCAAGACATCTTTTGTTTGTTGAAGAAGAGCATCATCATTTCCTGTAATCACAAGGTTATCTACATAGAGTACAAGCATAATTGTCTTCTCTTCTCTCTTTAGAACATACAAGTTAGCATCAGAAGCATGTCTTTTGAAACCTATATCCAAGAGATACTTATCTATCCAGCAGTACCATGCTGTAGGGTCTTGTTTTAGCCCATGTAATGCCTTCTTCAGCTTACATACCTTGTTTTTTGAATGGGGAGCCTCAAACCCTAGTGATTGAGACATATATATCCTCCTTGAGGTCTCCATTTAGGAACAGTGATTTGACATCGATGTGATAGACTGGCCAATGCTTATGTGCAACCAGAGCTAGTACTACTCGAATAGGAGTCATTATGGCAGTCGAGGAAAATGATTCACAAAAGTCAATGCCTTCAACTTGTGAGTAGCCCTGCGCCACGAGTCTTGCTTTATACTTTTCTAGAGTGCGATAAGCCATGTATTTTAGCTTCCAGACCCACTTGAAGCCAATGACTTTATGCTTAGGAGGTTGATCCACTAGCTCCCAAGTTCCATTCTTCATGATATTGATGTATTCTGTTTGCATGGAAGCCCTCCAATTCGGATCGTGGAGTGCCTCTTCCACATTGGTTGGTTCTTTTGCTTCTTCTTGAATGAGATCAACCATCAAGGATGTTTTGACAATATATGTGCTTGCCCATCTCTATTCCTCTACTCTCTGTGATCGCCTTGGTCCATCTCCAACCTGTTCTAGTGACTGTGGGATGGGTTTTGCAGAATCATAGAGCTTCCTCACCAACGTGGCAATGGATTTTCCACTTGGGTGTCAGCAGGTTGGTGATTTTTAGACACATCATCTGAAGATGATGTTTCCTTCTCTTTTGTAGAAGGGATAGATCTTGGGCCAGGTTCATAGTGGATTGCCACTTCACCTGATGATAAAGTGGAAGCTCCCTTTTCCTCCTCCACTGAATGTGGCTGATCCTCCTTAAACACCACATCACGAATCCCCATGATCTTCTTAGCCTCAGGGTCATAAAGCTTATAAGCTTTCTTATCTTCTTTGTAATCTAGGAAGATAGATTCAATGCTTTTTGGTTGAAGCTTGTTTCTCAACCTATCTGGAACATGTACATAACATTCACTTCCAAATACTTTGAAATGGGAAATAGAAGGCTTTTTATCAGTGTAGGCGTCTTGTGGAGTCTTTCCATCAAGTGTCTTGGTGTAGCTTTGATTCAAGATGTAGACAACATATCATCTACGATTATGTGACCTTATAAAATCGGTTTGGTGTTCTTTAGTTTTTTTTTATAAATATCTTGACAATTTGTCTCATTTTATGGATGTGATTTGTTGCGGAACTACATATATAGATGGCTTGATCCCTCTCGACATCTATTTGGTAGTGATGTGCCACAACTCTATTTTTGGCTCATATATGGTAGTGGTGCACCACAACTTTATATTTGGCTCCTATATGGCAGTGGTTTGCCCCATTTTGTATTTGGCTCATGTATGGCAGTGGTTTGCCACACCTTTGTACATGGTTCATTTATGGAATATATATCTCTTGTGTACATGGTTCATCTATGGAATATCTCTTTTAAACATGGTTCATGGTTTATTATGCTCATCTCTTTTATGTTCATGTATTTTACTTTATCAAATGATGTTTTGGTTGTCGATCATGTAAACCCCAAATCGGTAACCACTAGAGTACATGTCACCCTCAATTTTTTTTGGGTATAGTTTATTGTCTTTTGCTAGACAACAACATGGTGATGTTGGTGTAGCAAGAGACAACACACATCTGCGCAAATAAATTTTTTTCGATATGCTTGTTGGTATGAGTGGCGGTATATCCAAGTATGTACGAGTGGTTATACCAATGCTTTTGCCCAAGGACTTACTAATGCCTATAGCAATGCCTATATTGACACATATATTGACACCTATACGGATGCTTATACGAGTAATTATACGAGTGCTTATACTGACACCTTAGTACTGGTGCACATACTGATGCTTATATCGATGCCAAAGAAAAAAAATACTCCCATGTATGTGTGATGATATTGGGGCAGGTATACCCCTCATATGTTGTAGTGAATAGGGGATCTAAACTTACAAACGCCTCGTAAGAAGTGATTGGCTAACCACTTTCCCTAGTTGGTGATTAATAATTTCCTAGTCCTTCCTCTAAGGGTGTGGTTTAACCATCTTTCACCTCTCACTTTATGGCATATTTGAAAAGATCTTTCCTAAATTGACGACTACTATAATAAAGTAAGTCTATGGTCTAGGGGTTTGACTGCTTCAGACAGATCTGAAATCAGACACTCTTTGGTCACTCGTGTGTAGAATCAAAGATCTCAAGAATAGACTCAAGAAAAAGTTCATGTGCTCTCATATTCAAGGAATCCACTTAGCCTAGAGGTTAAGTCTCATGGTTGTGAAGGAGGCGGTCTTGGGTTCAACCCCCATGGAGAGCATGGGGAGAGCGTTTGCCAAAGAAGCTCTAGAGCCTTCAAACTCAAGTTAACATGAGTTAAGATGAGTCTAGAGAGACTTAACTCGAGTAGCGAGTACAACCACCACTAGTGGACACTAATGGAAGGTACGAAAGCACTAGACAAGATCACTCCAACCACTAGTGGACTCTAGTGGAAGTTATCAAAGGAGTGGAGGAGATTGCACACACACTATTCAATCTGAGAATAAAGAATAAGTATCCCATGCCGCTAGTTGAAGATCTCTTCGATAGCATAAAGGAAGCTAAAATCTTTTCAGAGATTAACTTATGCCAAGGATATCACCAGGTTAGAATTAAAGATGATGGTATTCCTAAAACAACCTTTCAAAATAAGTATGGTCAGTATGAGTTTTTTGGTAATACCCTTCGGGTTGACAAATGCACATGCAACATTTATGAGCTTGATGAATCAAGTCTTGCAACCATACTTAGGAAATTTGTAGTTGACTTTTAAGATGACATATTGATCTATAGTACAAATCATGAAATTCATCTACAACATCTAGAAAAAGTTTTTAAACTTCTTTGCGATAACCAACTTTACGGTACAGAGTCAAAATGTGATTTCTTTACCCACGAAGTAAAGTATTTTGGCCATATTATTTTCGCGGAAGGAATCAAAGTAGACCCAAATAATGTCAAAGTGATTCTTGAATGGCCTAAGCCCAAGAAAGTTTGAGAATACAAAGTTTTCTTGAATTAACAGGATATTACCAAGAGTTTGTGGCTAGGTATGCAAAGATAGCAGTACCTTTGATAGATCAGATCAAAGGGAAGCATCAGAAGATTAATTGGAAATATGAATAAGCAAAGAGTTTTCAAGAGCTTAAACTTTCTTTTGCTTCGACCCCTGGCTCTACAAATACTAGACGCAAATACCTTTCTAATTAGAAACAAATGCAAGTTTATCTAGAGTAGGAGAAATACTTAGCCAAGAAGATCGACCAATAGCTTTTGAAAGTAGAAACCTAAGTCTTGCTCAGCAAAACTATTCTACCTATGAGCGAGAGATGTTCGCTATAATAAATCCTCTGAGGAAATGGTGCCATTATCTGTATGGATCAAAGTTAACCATATTCTTTGATCAAGAGAGCATCAAGTGGTTTGCAAACCAAGTGGATTTAAGAGGTAGAAAAGCTAGATGGGTTGAAGAGTTGCAAGAGTTTGATTATGAACTAAGTTATAGGAAAGGAAAGTTCAATGTAGTGGCAGATGCCTTAAGTCGGATGCCTATGCTGAACAACCTGACTTTTGTACAAGTTCAAAGTGAATTTATTTCAACCTTGAAAGGAAGCTGTAAAGAAGATCCAAGCCTCAGTCAAGGATGGAAGTCAGTTGAACAAGCTCAAACAAATGAAGCAAGTAGTTCAGAGGGAAATTTTAAACACTATTCTCACCAAGATGAATATTTGCTTTATAAAGGTAAGGTTCATTTCCCAAGTTCGGACATACGAAATCAAGTACTTTTTGAGTTCCACATTGCTCCAAGTGCTAGACATCTTGGTATTAACCAAACCCATGAATTAGTTAAACAACATTTTTATTCGCCTAATTTACATAGAGATGTGTAAAACTATGTATTGAAGTGTCAAAAATGTCAAGTCAATAAGTTCGATTGACTTAAAGCTGGAGGATTGCTGCATCCTTTGGAGTTTCCCAAAGGTAAATGGAAAAGTATCTCCATGGATTTCATTTAAGGATCACTCAGAAAGGCTTTGTCGATTGTAGTTAATCCATTGACTAAACTTGCTCAATTTATACAAGTCAAGACTACATATAAGACTCTATAACTTGCAAAGATATTTGTAAATCAGCTTTACAGACTCTATGGTCTTCTAGTAGACATAGTTTCTGATCAGGATGCTCTATTTACAAGTCATTTTTGGCGAGCTCTCTTTAGTAGACTTGAAACTAAACTAAGTTTAAGTACGGCCAAACATCCCTAGACGGATGGACGGACTGAGAAAGTCAATCAAATTATGAAAGACATATTCAGAGCTTATGTTACTTCCAAATAGACTGATTGGGAAGACTATCTTCCTTTAGCTGAATTTCCTTATAACATTGTGAAGAGTTCATCAACTAAATTTAGTGCATTCATGTTGATCTATAGGTTCCAACATAGGTCTCCATATACAGTGGGACTTCAAAATGAACGAGTTCAAGCAACTTAAGAATTCCTTTAAGACATGAACTTTAAGTTAAAGATAGAAAAAGGAAACTTAAAGAAAGCTCAAGATCATGCAGAAGCGTATGCCGATCCTAATCAAAGAAATATTTCTTCTCAGGTTGGAGATCAAGTTTATCTTCATGTTCGTGAAAGGTCAAAAAAGTTTAAGACTGGTCAATGTGCCAAGTTGTTGCCTAGATATTGAGGTCCTTTTCCAATCACCAAGAAAGTTGGCTTATGGGCTTATGAATTACAACTTCTAGAAGATATTTGGATTCATCGAGTGTTCCATGTTAGCGACTTAGGAAGAGTCTAAGAGATTCAGATAATCTAGTTGGACAATAGGTTATTCTTCCACTTCCCGTAAGTGAAAAAGTTCCTCATGAACGTGAAAGAATACTTCACACCCAAGATAAACGTACAAGAAGTCATTTGTAGGAAGAGTGCTTAATAAAATGGAAGGATGGAATTGAAGAAGATTCAACATGGGAAAAAGTTTCTACAATCCAGCGACGTTTTGTGACTTTCTAGTTTTAAGTTGGTCAATGATAGATAAGGTTCTCTACTTTCAAGTTCTAAGTGGATAACCGACCGAATGAATTCTCGTGTTCTTCCAGTATTAGAACATGAGGCTCGAGGGTTGCCTATGGATACTATATATAGCTTTATTTTTGAGGATGAAAATCTTTCCCAAGGAAGGAAGAATGTAATCAAGTAAGTCTATGGTCTAGGGGTCCGAAAGCCTCAAACAGATCTGAAATCGGACACCCTTTGGTCACTCCTGTGTAGGAGCAAAGATCTCAAGAATAGACTCAAGCATAAGTTCATGTGCTCTCATATTCAAGTAATCCACTTAGCCTAGTGGTTAAGTCTCATGGTTGTGAAGGAGGAGGTCTTGGGTTCAACCCCCATGAGGAGCATGGGGAGAGTTTTTCCCAAGAAGCTCTAGAGCCTTCTAACTCAATTTAACATGAGTTAACTTGAGTCTAGAGAGACTCAACTCGAGTGGCGAGTACAACCACCTCTAGTGGACTCTAGTGGAAGGTACCAAAGCATTGGACGAGATCACTCCAACCACTAGTAGACTCTAGTGGAAGGTATCAAAGGAGATGGAGGAGATTGTACATGCACTTGTGGACTTTCATTGCATTTTTGGTCCTCGTTGATTCAACCAGCTATACATAGAGGCATATGGCTGGGAGGTGAGTACGCATTCATTCATGAGCTAGTATTGTGGAAACTCTGTTGCAACTACTACATTCAATTTGGGCGTTAAGGACCTAATGAAGTGTAGGAATCATGAGTTTCTTTTGGTTTTTCCATGCAACTACAACTAAATGAAAGAAAATTGCAAATAAAGTTCAAAATTATCAAAACTTAGGACAATTTATTGAAGGTTTCCACTTGAATTTGAACTTGATTTTGGAATTATCAAGCTGATACACAAGAAGGGGGAAAAGAACAGAATCGAGAACTGGCGACCTATCACGATGCTCCAAACAGGATACAAGATCATCGCTAAAGTCATTGCCAACAGACTCTCGTGCCACTTGAGATCTTGGCTTGGTGAGGACCAAAAAGGCTTCATCAAAGGCAGGTCTATCCTGGAAACCATTATGGATATTTGGGAAGGTATTCAATTTGCAAATGAGTCTAAACAAGATGTGGTTTTCCTTAAGATCGATTTTGACAAAGCCTACGACAGACTGGAATGGGACTATCTTCTGCAGTCGCTTCAAGATCTCGGATGTAGTCAGAAATTCACCAAGATGATCGCGTCCCTGCTTGGAAACGCAACGACCCAAATTAACGTGAACGGCAAACTTTCGAAGGCGATCCATCTTAGAAGATCTATTAGACAAGGATGCCCTCTGGCCCCCCTTCTTTTTGCCATCGCCACTGAGGGGCTGAGTAGATTGGTCGCGCATCATGTGGAGACTGGCAATATCAAAGGCCTCCGGCTGCCTCACGACCACAGTCAAATCACCATGAGACTATTTGCCGATGATATGAACGCGTTCGTTCACAATGATAATACGAGCCTGGAGACTTTCTGGAGGTGTCTTGCTACCTTTTGTGAGGCCTCTGGATCCAAAATCAACCACTCTAAAACCGCCTTTAGGGCCATTGTGGGACATCATCCTGGCCTTCTCACTGAGCATGGCTGCCAAATCATTCCGCAGGGCCAAATCTTTCGTCTTCTGGGAATTCCTTTGGGGTTCGACGTCTGTATGGAGCAGCGTTGGAGTTGGATGTTGGCCAAACTCGAGAGCAAGCTTAACTATTGGAAAGGTATGCAAATCAATCTTGCTGGGCGGGCGATGGTTATCAACACGTTCCTCCTCTCTTCTACCATTTATTTCCTTTCTTGCTGGAGACCGAACGAGCAAGGCTTGTCCAAATTGAGTAGTATCTGTAGAAACTTTCTTTGGACGGGCGATCACAACAGAAGGGGGGTGCCTAAAATCAAATGGGACATCTGCACTAGCCCCAGAGAACGCGCGGGGCTTGGTATCCTGGACATTGGGTGTATGGCCAACAAACTGGCTGCCAAATGGATGATTAAGGCGTGGTGCAACAGGGAGGCCTCATGGGCCAAGCTGATCTTCAGAAACAAGAATGAGATGGCTCTCATGGGGTTCCCAAACTGGAAGAATCTCGACATCATGACATTGCTATTCTCCCCGATCCCTGTCTTCCCGAAAGGCTCCAATCTCGTGTGCTCCCTTTGGAAGGGCTGGAACAAAGTCAAAAGCCTCACAAGAATTAGTGAGGACTGGAAGTGGGCAGCCGGAATCAGACAAAATGACTCTATTTGGTTCCCGATACATGGCATCCGGAGTGTGGAGTCGTGGAACATTCGAAATGCCAAGAGATTATGGCACAAAGGATTCAAAAAATGGAAACACCTCTGGAAACATGACTCCAACGGCTGGATCAATTTCGAGGATATTGATCCTTGCAAAAACATCTCCTACGAAGAATGGAACACTTTGCAAAGCAGATGCCTCGCATGGGATCGGCACAAGACTCGCCTTCTCATGGGACACGATGCACCGAACTCGCTTGGCCTCAAATGGCACAATGGAAATAACCTACTCAAGATCCCGAACATCAAAGAGGCAACTGACCACCAGATCAGTCTCAACAAGAAGTGGTGCCTGTCTTGGACGCGGCTTCGATGGGACATGAAATTCATGGGCATCTGGCACCCTCTGATCGAGATTAAGAAGTCTGTCCTCCTTTGGCAAATTCTGCATCGTGGAATTTGGACTAACCACAAGGCTAGCAAAATTTGCGGGATCCCTCCTTGGTGCAAACGCTGTCACTGGGCTATTGAAGATGTCCCACACATCTTCCTTTCCTGCCCCAGCTCCTTCAGAATCTGGCAAACGGTTGGAAAGAAAATCAGACTTCAAAAACAGCTTTGTTGGAAACAAGTACTTTTGGGAGAAGCGATCGGCTGCTCCGCGACTCTCTGGAACGCCATCAGAGGGGAAGTCTTGTGGAAAATCTGGCGGGAGAGGTGTGCTCTCAACTTCGGCGATACCCCCAAGGAATGGTCGATTGAGAAATCACTATTCCTCCTTGGCAAAAGGATTGTTAACTGTAAGAAATCCCCCCCCTTCAGGCACCATAAAGTCCTCATTTTGATCAACAACAAGCTCAAACCCAAGTGGGCCCCGCACGAGGGCGATGAGAGGGTGATCAACCTTCTATGTAACGCAACCTAGTACAAGTTTCCCCTGCTTTGTGGGATTTGGGGGGTCCCGTGGGCGCTAGTCCCCTTCTTTTGTGCCTTTGTTTCTTAATTTAATTCAAGTCCGGGAGAGTAGGCTATTGCCGAACTTCCTTTATATTAAAAAAAAACTTGATTTTGGACTAGGACTAGAAGGTGAACTTGGGTATCGATCAACCATTAATTGGGTCTACTTGTTTAACAATAAATACATATGCATTTTGATTAAGAACGCTGGTTGAGAATTTGTGTATACTTCCCGCAAAAGAGTATTCTTCAAAATAAGGAATTTACTTCAACGAGCCATTGTGGACGATCTTTTGTATGGAAATCTTTCATAGCATGTTGTCAACTAAGTATTCCAATTTGGATTCTCGATTATTTTTACATCAAAAATTCATCATGGAATATGGAATTATAAGTTATTCTCATCATTTTGTGTAAAAAAATATAAACAAAATGCTATCCACGAAAAAAGGGGGAAAACTCTTACATAGGGAAAATAGTGCCTCAATGGTCCTAATTTTTGAGATAGCCATGCTTCAACGTTTGGTCCAAAGATAACTTCATTTTCATGTTGACACACATATCCCACATTAAAGGAGATTTTCCCTCTAGTCCATATGAGGACCTCACTTCACTCCACTTATGGTTATTAAATCTAGCCCACTCCTAAGTGTCCATCCTCTACTTATGGAGTCCCCATGCTCATGGAACATCATATTAAATTCTACTGCATTTATCAAGATCATCCCATTTTTCTATATTTTGTTCTTTTTTTTAAGACTTAAATAGTGTGTGATTGATCGTAGAGTTATCTTTCATTTCAATGGGTATCAAATTATAGGTTGAGGATAGGATTGTTTTGATTTCAATTTTAAATCTTATTAATCTTCATCAGTATCATATAGACTCCTCTTACTTCTCTCTAAATCCGGCCCGCCCTCTCCTAGCTCATAATAAACGTGCTTTCAAGCAGTATTTTCTTTTTTCATCTTATTAGTTCTATTTTAATCAATTGTTACTTATTAGCACCATGAAAACTTCAATTCTATGAATAATGTGCTTTAAAGAACTTTGAGGTTTCTGTAGTCATCATGATCAATAGGTGCACATGATATATATTTGTTTAACAACAGAGTGAGTGTCCATTCCCTCTCTCTCCTTCCTTTTAGTTCCTTATTGTAGGGCTTGTTTTATTGCATATCTCATATTATATTTCAGTCCTTAATTTCGTCTTCGCTCTTGTCGAAAACAACTACATGTGGTCACTATTCCAAAATTAGCTCTTTTTTCTATGTGAATCTCTCTACAAACCATTTTATTGTTATATATATGAGCATCCTAGAGCAACACAATTGAAACCATTGTTTTCCGGTATTCCCTTCACAATAAATAGGTTTTAGGGAATAAGGATTACCAAAAATAGTTTTGAGTGCATTTATATTTCCTCAATATCACTTCAAAACGTTTCATGGGAAGGAATAAATTCCAAATAGATTGAACATGGAATATAGTACGACAAAGAATATTCCAGAGAAGAAAAAGGTTATGCATTAGAGTATTGAATGCAATACATTAGATTACATATTTCACTTGAGGCTTTTGTGTTACTCGCTTCTTATCTCTAGTTCCTTCTAACACTCTTGCTTGTGTTATAGAATACATGGTTGAATCGTTTTAACCTCCCTTGATTGGTTACAGAACGGTGAATGATGGTTAATATTTCTAGAAAGCCCTAAGGACATTTATAATTTTAGGAATTACAAAAATTTGGATTATTACCAAAATCTAGGTAGCCGTCTGGGCAACAACCTAATATTGGCACACATAGAGGATTTAGACCCACTAAGTTACATATCTTATGTATTCTAAGGTGGATATTTGATTCTACGCAAGTCATAAAGAAACTCATCAAAAGTTCATGGAGCCAAGCTACTTTGGAATTAACGAACTCTCAAAAAATCTCTTCATTAGGATCGTCTGTTAAGTGAGCTTTCCAAATTGTTGCTTTACCTTTAGCTTCCAAAATTTCTATTGACATGTTGTCCAAAGAGTCGAGAGTTTTTAGCTCGACTTCTTTAGTCGATGTCTATAATTGCTGAATCTCTATATTCTTTTGTTCCTCTTCAGCCTATTTACGTTCTATTGTCTTCTATAAATCTGCTTGATTTTGCTTCAGCCTAGTTATTTAAACTTCTTTATCTACTATAATCTGAGTATTTTTTGTTATTAGCTGCATAAGTCCTTGTAATTGGCTCTGTGAATCTTTGATCAGAGAAAGTGCAAATTCCTTGGACTATTGTTTAGAGCTACCCTATGACGAATTCCTTCATTCAGCAATGCCATGATTAGTTGGAAGAAATTGATGACTATTGTGCCTCTTCGAGTCTTGATTAGTACTCACGTGCGCATGGTAATTGATCCAACCTTTATCATGACATAGTTGAAACTCAACCATCAAGGTATGAGAGCTCGGACAACACTTGTTTCCATGGAGGAATTGGAGCACATGTTTGGAAAATCGTGTTTGGGTGAGTATAGGCATGGATGACTCTCCAATACCAACACATGGAAGTTTAGGTTGTGGCTTGCTACTTTGGCCCTGTTCATTCAACTAAGCATTATGGGGTCTCACAAACCCTCTATTCTACAATGGTGGATAATGCAATAGCCAATGGTCAAGTCAATCATATGGGGATTATTTTTTGACCATTGAAGAAAGAAGTACAATGCCTATGTTGGTCGACCAAAAAGGTATAACAGCCCAGCACAAAATTAGGAGTGTTATTATCTTTGGTTATTCCAACAATGCCCCTTCTTGTGCCATGCATATTTGAAGTGGTAGATGAATTTGTTTTCCTAGGAGCTCAGAAGCGATCATGCAAACAAATCGTTTTAGATGATCCACATCTGTTGAATGTCAATGAGAGAATTGGAGTGAATATTGTGCAAGAGGCACTCTATCTTGTAGAGGTAGAGAGAACCCCTTGAATTCAAGACTAGATAGAGGCAAAAGTACAACGGAACCAACAAGAGGATTTGGTTGCCGCTATTGAGGCACAACAAAGGGGAACAACTGTAGAAGATCAAATTGAAGATAGAAGAGAGGAGGAGCATGAGAAATGACAATAGGAGTTGTAGCAACAACAACAACTAACACAACAACCTTGAGAATCTCAACTAATGTATCCTTGTAGTACAAGAAGTGATGAGTTGCTATAGATGAGTCAATCTACAAGAACTATTAAATTTCCAACTTTTAACAGACCATCTCTAGGCCCATGGAAAACACAGTTAGTGCGAGTCCAACTACGAAGGTCTGGATGTTCATCCATCATCTATCCTTGGTTCATGAAAGATTTCTAAATTCAATCAAGTACAATTGCAGATGTGGCTTGAATGCTGATTGTGTGTTTTTTACAAATGGAAAAGGATGAGCGAGCCAAAAGTACTCCTCGGACACAAATGGAAGAAATGCGTGCAGAGTTGTTGCTATTGAAACAAAAGAATGCAAAATTAACGGATGCTTTTGGCTAGTCAAGCTCATATTCTAGAAGAAGAATTTTAGCCTTTGAAATCCAAAGTATATGATTGGGAAATACATATTGAAAATTTCAAAATATCATCAATAAATTACAAAGCAATTGCATGTAGTGCAAGATGAACTAAGGAGAGTAAGAGTTGATAAGGTGATCTACAAAACAAGGCTGCTACTCGACTTACTGAGAATAAATTTTTCTCTAATCATGTAACTTCCTTAATAGAGAATTTGCAAGTGGCCTTAACAAAAATTGAAGGAATTAAGATTTCGAGAGCCAATTGCAAGGATTTATGCAGCTACTTACATAAAATAATAAGATTATAGTAGATAAGGAAGTTCAAATAACTGATCTTAAGTAGAATCAAGCAGATTTATAGAAGACTATAGAAAGTAAAGAGGCTGAAGTGGAACAAAAGAATATAGAGATTCGACAATTGCAGACATGGACTCAAGAGGTAAAGGTAACAACCCTCGACTTTTTGGATAAGATGTCAATAGAAATTTTGGAAGCGAAAGCTAAAGCAGCAACTTGGAAAGCTCACTTAGCGGACGATCCTAATGAGAAGCTTTTCTAGGAATTAACTAAATCTAGAGTAGCTTGACTTCGAGAACTTTTTGATGAGATTCTTTTGATTTGGCTAGAATACAAAATTCACATTCGAATGCAGATGAGATGTAGCTTAGTGGGTTCAAATCCATTGTGCGTGCTAGTATTAGATTGTCACCTGTACGGCTACCCAAAGTTTTGTAATTATCCAAATTTTTGTAATTCTTAAAATTATAAATGTCTTTAGGGCTTTCTAGGAATATTAAACATTATTTATTTAGCATTTTGTAACTAATCAAGGGAGGTTAAAAGGATAGAAGCCTGTATTCTATAACACAAGCAACAGTGTTAGAAGGAACTAGAGATAAGAAGACAGTAATGTAGAAGCCTCAAGTTAACTACGCAATCTAATGTATTGTTTTGGTTACTATAATGCAAAACCCTTTTCTTCTCTGGCTTTTTTTTTGTCTTACTATATTCCATGTTCAATCTCTTTGGAATTTATTTCTTTGCAAGAAATGTTTTGAAGAGAATATTAAACATGAAACAGGATTCAAAAATATTCTCTTCAAAACATTTCTTGCAAAGAAATAAATTCCAAAGAGATTGAACATGGAATATAGTAAGACAAAAAAAAAGCCAGAGAAAAAAAGGGTTTTGCATTATAGTAACCAAAACAATACATTAGATTGCGTAGTTAACTTGAGGCTTCTACATTACTGTCTTACTATATTCTCTTCAAAACATTTCTTGCAAGAAATGTTTTCAAGAGAATATTAAACCCTTTTTTTCTCTGGCTTTTTTTTTGTCTTACTATATTCCATGTTCAATCTCTTTGGAATTTATTTCTTTGCAAGAAATGCACTCGAAACTATTTTTTTTAATGCTTATTCCCCTAATCCTATTTGTTGTGAAGAGAATATCGGCAAACAATGGTTTCAATTGGGTTGTTCTAGATGGTCATATAGATAACAATAAAATGGATGGCAGAGGGATAAACATAGAAAAAAGATCTAACTGTGGAATAGTGACCACATGTAGCTATTTTCGACAAGAGCAAAGACTAAATTAAGGACTTAACTATCATGTGAGGTATGCAATACAACAAGCCGTACTATAAGGAGCTAAAAGGAAGGAGAGAGAGGGAAATGGACACTCACTCTATTGTTAAAATAAATACATCACATGCACCTATTGATCATGATAAGTACACCAACCTAAAAGTTCTTAAAGGCACATTATTCATAGAATTGACGTTTTCATGATGCTAATAAAAAACAATTGATTAAAAGAAAAGTGATAAGACAAAATGAAATAGCGCTTGCAAGCACGTTTATTATGAGCTAGGAGAGTGCGGGATGGATTCAGAGAAAAGTAAGAGGAGTCTAGAGAAAAGTAAGAGGAGTCTATATGATACCAGTGAACATTAATAAAATTTAAAGTTGAAATCAAGAAATTCCTATCCTCAACCTATAATTTGATACTACATTGAAATGAAAGATACTAACCCTACTCTACTATCAATCACACACTATTTAAGTATGAAGGATGGAACAAAATATAGAAAAATGCGATGAGCTTGATAAATGAAGTAGACTCTAATATAATGTTCAATGAGTAAGGGGACTCCATAAGAAGAGGATGGACACTCTTAGGAATGGGCTAGAGTTAATAATCATAACTGAACTTTGGAAAATGAAGTGATCTTTGGACCGAAGGCTGAATCATGTCTATCCCAAAACTTAGGACCATTGGGGCACTATTTTCCCTATGTAGGAGTTTTTCCCCTTTTTTTTCTTTGATAGCACTTTGTTTAAAAATTTTACACAAAATGATGAGAATAAGTTATAATTCCATATTCCTTAATGAAGTTTTAATGTAAAAATAATCTACGCTCCAAATTATAAACTCCTAATTGGAATACTTAGTTGAAAATATGCTCTGAAATATTTCCACACAAAAGATCATACACAATGGCGCTTTGAAGTAGATTCCCTATTTTTGGAGAATACTCTTTTCCGAGAAGTATACATATATTTTCCAATGAAAGTTATCCTTAATTAAGTACACCGATATAATGGGTGGATTCTTTTTCTCGGATACAAAATGAATATATAGAATCAAACAGCGTACTTAATCAAAATATATATGTATTTATTGTTAAACAAGTAGACCCATTTAATGGTTGATTGATACCCAAGTCGATCTCGAGTCCTAGTCCAAAATCAAGTTCGAATTCTAGTGGAAGACTATGAGAAATTGTCGTAAGTTTTGATAAGTTTAAACTTTATTTGCAATTATCTTTCATTTAGTTGTAGTTTCATTGAAAAAACTAAAGGAATTCTTTATTCCTACATTTCATTAGGACCTGAAAGCCCAGATTCAACGTAGTAGTCCTCTAGTCAGGAAAGAGCTCTTCAAATGTGCCATAAAGTGAGAAGCGAAAGATGGTTAAACCACACCCTTAGAGGAAGGACTAGGAATTAATCACAAGCCATGACTTTTTGGGCAAGTGGTTAGCCAATCACGTTTCTAACAAGGAGATTGTAATTATAAATCCCCTATTGTTGGGAAATGAACTCTCAATGTCCTAGCTAGGAATATCATGGGCTAACCACTAGCCCCAAAAGCCATGGATGAGGATTAGTTCCTAATCCTTTCTCTTAAGATATGGTTCAACCATCTATTGCTAAGGTTATGTAGCATTTATTCCCCCTTAGACTAATCATAGTCTTCAATGGGCACTTGTGGATCCTTCTATTTAACTTGGGACCTTGCCCACATTTAACGACCTCCATTAGCCTCAAACTCCAAGCTATAGACCTATTTTGGACCTTTCCAGCCCACCTCTCTCTATTTCCCAAAATGCCCATCCATTTTAATGGTTAATCGGTACCCAAGTTTGACCTCGAGTCCTAGTCTAAAATCAAGTTCAAATTCTAGTGCATGCCTTTGAGAAATTGCCCGAAGTTTTGACAGTTTTGAAGTTTATTTGCAATTTATTTTATTTAGTTTTAGTTGCATTGAAGAAACTAAATGAATTCTTTATTCCTAAATTTGATTAGGTTCTTAAAGCCCGGATTCGACATAGTAGTCCTCTAGTCAGGAAAGAGCTCTTCAAATGTGCCATAAAGTGAGAGTTGAAAGATGGTTAAACCACACACTTAGAGGAGGCACTAGGAATTAATTATAAGCCATGGCTTTTTGGGGAAAGTCGTTAGCCAATCACACTTCTAATGGGGAGGTTTTAAGTTTAAATCCCTTGTTTTTGGGAATTGAGATCATAACTTCTTAGCTAAGAATATGATGGGCTAACCACTAGCACTGAAAGCCATGGATGAGGATTAGTTCCTAATCCGCTCTCTTAAGATATGGTTCAACCATCTCTTACTAAGGTTATGTGACATTCATTCCCCCTTAGACTCAGCACAATTTTACATGCTCACTTGTGGACCCTTCTATTTAACTTGGGAGTTGCCCACATTTGAGTGCCTCTATTAGCCTCAAATCTCATCCCATAGATGTATTTTGAACCTTTCTATCCCACCTATCTGTGTGGCCCAAACGCCATGCACTTTCCTTCTTTTGGCGAATTTCAGATTCAAGCATGTTAAAGCCCTTCCCAAGTGCCCCGGAATGAGGCACCTTGCCTCCATCTTGCCCAAGTTCCTGAACTAGGCTCTGATACCAATGTTGGGAATTGAACTTGCAATTTGGTTGGTAGGAGTATGATGGGCTAGCCACTAGCCGCAAATACCATGGATGATGATTTCTTCCTAATCCTCTCTCTTGACGTATGGTTTCAACCATCTCCTACTAATGTTATGTGACACCCATTGATATAGATGTAACATTGATATGAGAGTCTAGGAAGTAGACTTGGACAATGTGGATGGATTCCTCAAAGGGTCTAGGTATCCAATGGCCTCTAAACAAAGTCCTTTGGACACTCTTGCATCTGAGTTATCTACAATCAAATTTATCCTTAAACAAGAAGACCGATTTAATGGGTACTGGATCTTTCTTTCTCGATTACAAAATGCATATATAGAGACCAAACACCGTTCTTAATCAAAATAGATGTAGTAGTTCTCATGAAGACTAGCGACTATAATGGCTAATATCTACAAGATATAGATGAAAGATTTGCCTTCAAGAAATGTTGATGTACTAATGAGCACAATTTCAAAATCTTACCATATAACAACCTGAAGTTTGTTTAGGAACGGACAAAAACGATGACCATGAAGTTGTAGATGAGCAAATGGATGACTTTTATATTTCTACCTCGAACCATTCTAATCAGCAAAGATTCGAAAAGAAAATCTATACGTGTGTTTCGAATATGAGTCCAGGTCAGGCTTTACCAGTGGGTCATCAATATGTATGCATATGTTTGTGTATGTATATGCAAGTGTGTATGTAATATGTATATGAGCATGTGTGTGTGTGTGTATAGGTGTGATTGTGTATGTATATATATGAGTGTGTCTGTGTACATGTATGTGAGTATGTATGTATATGTGTGTATACATGCATGCATATGCATGAATATGCATGTGTGTGTAATATGTATGTGAGTATGTGTATGTATGTGTGTGTATAGGTGTGTATGTGTATGCATAAGAGAGTGTATGTAATATATGAAGATGTATGTGTATGTATATGTGTATGAATGTATGTGTAATGTTGATGTATAAAACACCACAAGAAATGAATTAATGTGACACTAGAACACCTCTATGGTCACCATTAACTCATTGCCACTCCAAACTTTGAGAAATGATAGCTTAAAGTGAGAACTTTGCTTCTACAGAAATTCCTAGTCACCGAAATGACATACCTTCAGTATTTTGCTAATTTCTCCTAGCTTAAGTATGCTCTCTCCATGAAACTTTATAGGCTGACACTAGAAGAGTAGAGCTTTCCAACAAGCTATCATATGCATCAAACGGAGCTCTAGAACTCAAGTTATGGCCCTCACAAGATGACCCTGTATGACCTTCCAAAACTGGAAATCTTGCCTGTTTTAGTATTCCTGATGTCCAAAAATAAAAAATTCGATGCCTGGCATCGAATTTCAGTCCAAGTCGATGCCGGGCATCGACTTTGGGCTTTTTTTGGCTATTTTTCTGCACCAGAAACACTCTATTTTACACACACATGAAGAAGACCACTTGTATGCTAGAAGTCGATGCCAGGCATCGACTTTATGCTCAAACTCGATGCCAGGCATCGAGTTGCTCCACAAACTTCATATTTTTAAAAGATTCAACAATAGTTAACACACAGAGAATGAAAAAATGACTTATCAGCCAAGATTCGATGCCAGGCATCGAATTGCTCAGAAAACTTGAATTTTTGAATTCATCACACAGTAGGCAAACATGGAGATGATGGAGAGAGACTCATACATAGAACTTTACTCAGTTCTTTCTCACAGCTATGAAAACTCAGAAGTTTTTACAGATGCTTTCTCACTCAGAGAAGCCCGACTATTCTCAGTCGTATAAAATGAACTCCTTCTTCTACTTCTTCTCTCTATTCTCTCTCTCTCTCTCTCCGCGTCAGTTGATACAAACTAACTTATATAGATTTTCGTATTCTCGTGATTTTAAAAAACTTCTAGAACTAAAGTGAACTAACTTTACAAGTATAATACAGTTGTGAATTTGTCCCTTCACATAGGCATGGGGTTTTCTTCTTAAGATTTGACCTTCAAATATATGTTTAATTAGTGATTGTTTCTCCAACAGCTCCCTCTCAATCACTAATTGACATTCCCTGTTTCTTCATATCTTTTTCTTTTCTTTTACTCCTGCCATGCTTTTGAATCTGCTGGTCTTCACACCATCCAAGCTCTTTGTCATTATGTCTGCTAACTGATCTTTAGTAGAAATGTACTCCACTTCAATCTCCTTCTCCATTACCTTTTCTCTGAGAAAATGATACTGTATCTCTATGTGCTTTGTCCTTGCATGAAATACTGGATTTGCTGCAAGATAAAGTGAACTCATATTATCTCCATGTATTGTAGGTGTACCTTGATCAATGCCTAAGCTCTTGAACAATGTCTGCATCCATATGACTTCCTTAGCTGCTTCCACAAGTCCTTTGTACTCTGCTTCAGTTGATGATAATGCTACTGTATGTTGTTTCTTTGAACACCAACTTACAAGCTTATCACCAATGTATATCATATAACCATGAGTTGATCTCCTGTCATCTTGATTACCTGCCCAGTCTGAGTCACTGTAGGCTCTCAACTTCAAATCTGATGTAAAAGGATAATATAATCCTTCCTTTATAGTTCCTTTGATATATCTGAGAACTCTTTGACCTGCAATCCAATGTGGGTCCTTTGGACAATGCATGAATTGTGACAAAACTCCCACTGCAGAACTAAGATCAGGTCTTGTTAGTGTAGCATAAATCAAACTACCCACAAGAGATTGATACTTCCTCATATCTTTGTAGTCTGCACCATCATATTTACTGAGCTTGTGATAACTTCAAGTGGAGTTGAAGCTTCTCTGCAATTTTCCATATCAAACTTCTTCAACAAGTTCAGAAGATACCTTTCTTGTGACACATATATGCCATGATCTGTATAAGTAACTTCCATTCCAAGAAAGTATGATAACTTTCCTAGGTCACTGATCTTAAACTCTTTCTCAAGTAATCTCTTTACCTCCTTGATTCCTTCATCTGAAGTACCTGTGATTATAATGTCATCTACATAAATACAAATGTAGATTGTACCTTCCTCTGTTCTTTTGATAAGTAGACTTGAATCTGCTTTTGAACTTTGATATCCAAGATCATTGAGATACTTCACCAGTCTATAGTTCCAAGCTCTCGGAGCTTGCTTCAATCCATACAATGCTCTTCTCAACCTGCAAACAAAATTTGGATACCTGGAATCTATAAACCCTTGAGGTTGTTCCATGTATACCTCATCTGATATGTATCCATTCAAGAATGCATTTTTTATATCCAATTGACTTAGAGTCCATCCTTTTGAAGCTGCAATAGCAATGATTGTCCTTATAGTTGACATCTTAGCTACGGGACTAAATGTCTCATCATAATCTATGCCATAGGTCTGGGCATAGCCTTTCACCACCAGTCTAGCTTTGTATCTGGCTATACTTCCATCTGCAAGCTTCTTCACTTTATAAACCCATTTATTTCCAATTACTTTCTTACCATTTGGTTTAGGAACAAGTTCCCATGTCTTGTTCTCCTCTAGTGCATTGAACTCTTCCTTCATTGCTTCTTCCCATTGCTTTTTACCTTTAGCTTCATCATAGTTCTGAGGTTCTTCATCATCTTTGACCATATATGCATAGTTCTTCTGAGTTATGTAAGAAGTATCATAAGAATACCTTTCTGGTTGTCTCCTTGTCCTGCTTGACCTTCTTGGTTCACATTCTTCATAAGGTTCTGGATACACCTCTTCATCAAATATAGGAGCTTCTTCATTCATTCTTGTTAATCCACTTCTGGATGTACTTGCTTGCATATAGTCTTCATCTCTATTCACCTGCACAATTGATTTTCCTTTCTCACATCTTCTTACCTCTTCTTCAAATTCTTCAGCTGTATGACTTTGATCTGCATACCAACTTTTCTGTTCATCAAATGTAACATCTCTAGAAACAATAAATTGTTTTGTTAGAGGATTCCACAATCTGTAACCCATCTGCTTTTCATCATAACCAATGAACACATATTTTTCTGCCTTTGGTTCAAGTTTATGCCTAAGTTGTGATGGCACATAAGCATATGCAATTGATCCAAACACTCTACAATGATCTAGTGTTGGTTTCTTACCCCACCAAGCTTCATATGGAGTCATTCCATTCAGAGTTGCACATGGTAATCTATTCACAAGATATGTAGCTGTATTTACAGCCTCAGCCCAAAGATAATTTGGACAATTCTTCTCCTTTAGCATAGCTCTAGCAAACTCAACCAAAGTCCTGTTCCTTCTTTCTGCTACACCATTTTGTTGTGGTGTATACCTGCAAGTTATTTCTCTCTTAATACCTGCATTCCAAAGATAATCATTGAACTCTTGGGAGAAGTATTCTCCCCCTCCATCAGACCTCAGTCTCTTAAGCTTTTGACCTGTGACTCTCTCTGCATATGCATGAAAATGCTTGAAAGCTCCAAACACTTCTGATCTTTCCTTCAAAACATATAATGTTATCCATCTTGTAGCATCATCAATGAAAAGAACATAATACCTTGAGCCACTGATAGATCCTTCTTTTGTTGGTCCCCATACATCTGTATGAATGAGCTCAAGTACTCCATCATGTTTGAATCCTTTCTTTTGAAATGGTAACCTGTGTGCTTTACCCATTTGACATGCTTCACATTTATAAACCATATGTTGACTTTGCACATTTGGTAATCCTAGTACAGACTGATTAGCAACCATAGCTTTAATTCCTCTTTCATTAAAGTGACCTAATCTCTTATGCCAGAGATCAAGTTCTGTAATCACTCCTTCACCATGTGTGAGCAAAGCTTGACCAATGTTCCCTTGCACTCTTAAAGTAAAGAGTCTACCTTCTTTCTTACCAGAGACAATCTGATTATATCCATTCTCTGGATCTTCCACAAATACTCCTTCATTTGTAAACCTGACTTGAAAACCTTTTTCAACTATCTGTCCCACACTAATCAAGTTTTTAGGTATTGTAGGAACATACAAAACATTGGTTAGCAAATCTGCTCCACTCTTGCATTTCACTTTTCCAATTGAATGTACACTATGTCTTGTATTATCACCAGTTTGAACTGTGTGACTAGAAATGCCTTTTTCCAAATCTGACATCAATTCTATGTTTCCTGACAAATGATTAGAACATCCAGAGTCAATGTAAAATACCTTTAGATCTTCTTTGTCTGATGTGCTGATTGAATTCATCATCAATGATGTATGACTTTCACTCTGTGTGTCATTTGCATAGTTGTAGTAGGTGGTGTTGTAGGATTGATTCTGTCCCCAACTTCTTCCTCCACCTCTACCATAGCCTCCTCTTTGACTTTGTCTACCTCTTTGAAAATTACTTTGATATCTTCCACCTCGACCTCTGCTATTGTTGTTTTGATTCTGGTTTGATCCTTGTTGGTTGTGCCAACAGTCATGAGCCAAATGATTACTCAATCCACAGATCCAGCAAGCCTTCTTGTTGTTATTTTGATTACCTCTTCCTCTTCCAAAGCCTCTTGCTCTTCCTCTACCAGTGCCTTTACCTCTTGTATAATAAGCTTGAGAACTAGACTCCTCTTCATCCTTTGCTTTACCTTTATCTCCTTTCTTCTTATTCTTCATGTACATTGCAGAACTTTGACCTTTATCTCCATCTCCCTTCAAGTCTTGCTCATATGTGAGCATCAAACCAAGCAACTGGTTCAAATCTGGAACATAATGATTTAATGAAAGTTCTGTTGATAAGACAAAAGGTTTCCACCTTTCATCCCCTCTCAAGCCTGCAAGTAGTTGAGCAATCAATCTGTGATCTTCAACATCTTCATCTATGGATCCAAGACTATCTGCTAGATCCTTCATCTTAGTGACATAATCACTAATGGTTTGACTTGGCTTCTTCTTGAATGTTGTAAACTCTGACCATAGACTTGCTTTCCGTGCTTTAGTAGTGCTTTGGAAATGATATTCCAATGCATTCCATATATCTTCTGATGATTCCAATCCTCTGATGTGTGGTAGCAAATGATCAGAGATTGTATTGTAGATGTATGCTTTTGCACTTGCATCCTTCTTCTGCCAATGCTTTAAAGCATCAAGTTCTTCTTTCTTTGGTCGGCTTTCATCTTCAAATACTGGCTTCTCTTCTTCACCTGTAACATATATCATGAGATCCTTACTCATAAGTAAGGCTTCCATTCTCATTACCCATGCGGGGTAATTATCTTTGTCCAGTTTGTGAATGGAGATATGATCTGCCATAGTTCTTTCCTTCTGCTGCAACCTGTGAGCTTAAAGGATAAAGGATAATACCTTTTGAAGTTCTTTGTGTATGAGGATACTTCGAAAGTAATCTTTTGATGCCTTGTGTCTTCAAATGCTTCACCTTTCAAACTTTAATGGAAAACTTTACAAAACTTCTCGTACCTTTGTCGTCTTCTCCTCTCGAGAATCTTTCTGCTCTGATACCACTTGTTGATGTATAAAACACCACAAGAAATGAATTAATGTGACACTAGAACACCTCTATGGTCACCATTAACTCATTGCCACTCCAAACTTTGAGAAATGATAGCTTAAAGTGAGAACTTTGCTTCTACAGAAATTCCTAGTCACCGAAATGACATACCTTCAGTATTTTGCTAATTTCTCCTAGCTTAAGTATGATCTGTCCATGAAACTTTATAGGCTGAAACTAGAAGAGTAGAGCTTTCCAACAAGCTATCATATGCATCAAACGGAGCTCTAGAACTCAAGTTATGGCCCTCACAAGGTGACCCTGTATGACCTTCCAAAACTGGAAATCTTGCCTGTTTTAGTATTCCTGATGTCCAAAAATAAAAAATTCGATGCCTGGCATCGAATTTCAGTCCAAGTCGATGCCGGGCATCGACTTTGGGCTTTTTTTGGCTATTTTTCTGCACCAGAAACACTCTATTTTACACACACATGAAGAAGACCACTTGTATGCTAGAAGTCGATGCCAGGCATCGACTTTATGCTCAAACTCGATGCTAGGCATCGAGTTGCTCCACAAACTTCATATTTTTAAAAGATTCAACAATAGTTAACACACAGAGAATGAAAAAAATGACTTATCAGCCAAGATTCGATGCCAGGCATCGAATTGCTCAGAAAACTTGAATTTTTGAATTCATCACACAGTAGGCAAACATGGAGATGATGGAGAGAGACTCATACACAGAACTTTACTCAGTTCTTTCTCACAGCTATGAAAACTCAGAAGTTTTTACAGATGCTTTCTCACTCAGAGAAGCCCGACTATTCTCAGTCGTATAAAATGAACTCCTTCTTCTACTTCTTCTCTCTATTCTCTCTCTCTCTCTCTCCGCGTCAGTTGATACAAACTAACTTATATAGATTTTCGTATTCTCGTGATTTTAAAAAACTTCTAGAACTAAAGTGAACTAACTTTACAAGTATAATACAGTTGTGAATTTGTCCCTTCACATAGGCATGGGGTTTTCTTCTTAAGATTTGACCTTCAAATATATGTTTAATTAGTGATTGTTTCTCCAACATGTAAGTATTTGTGTCAATGTACATATGCATATCTATGTGTATACATATGTGTATATGTGTGTGTGTATGTATGTATGTATGTAGATGCACGTGTGCAGATGCATGTGTGTATATGTGTATTTGTATGCATGCATGCATACATATACATGAGTATGTGTGTGTATATGTATCTCTATTTCTCTCTTTATCTCTCTGCCTCTCCCTCTCTCTCTTTCATCTCTCTCTCTCTCTATATATCTCTATTCTAATAAAGAACAAAACAATCATTTACATCTATCTGTGTGTATGTTTTTCTATCTTTCTCTCTCTCATTTTTTTCTCTTTCATCTCTCTCTCTCTCTCTCTCTCTCTTTCATCTCTCTCTCAGCTCTTTGTCAATAGAGAACAAAACAATCACTTAAATCGATGCAATTCTTCGGATCACTATCCTCAAAGCCCAATGAATGTTGTCTTTCATCAAATTGCAAAGAACCGATGCCAAAAGGCTCCTGCAAAACCAAGGAGAGGAGAAATTAGATAAGAGAAAACATAGAGCAACAAAAGGTTGAAAGAGTATGCGTATCACTTACCAAGATGCCACATGTAGAGAGAGAGATATGTGTGTGTAGAGAGAGAGATCTATGTGTGTGTGCATAGGATGATCACAATGCAGGTGGACTGCGCAAACTAGAAAGTTTCAAAACTTAGTTAAAAACACGTGCAAATGAAGACTTTTCACTCTCGAGTCTTATTATGTTAAACACGCCATCAGTATATGCACCGATATAGGCATCAATATAAGCATGCGTAACTCCAAGAATCTACTGATGCTCATACCGACACATATAGCAGTGCATATACTAACGATTATAGTGGTGCTTGTATCGATGTCGTGAATTTCTTATGCGTATACTGGCCGCCAATTTATACCGATGGTCGAGTGACCCTCCCTATGACTAATGTGGTCTTTCGAGGCATTTCCAATGGTCATACCGATGCCAAGACATGACCGTCGGTATAGACAACATCGATATGCCCCTCATATCTTGTAGTGTATTGTTGGAAATCGAACTCTCAGCCTCTTAGCTAGGAATATGATGGGCTCACCACTAGCGCCAAAAGCCATGGATGAGGATTACTTCCTAATCCTTTCTCTTAAGACATGGTTCAACCATCTCTTACTAAGGTTATGTGATATTTATTCCCCCTTAGACTGAGCATAGTCGTCAATGGTAACTTGTGAATCCCCTCTATTTAACTTGGGACCTTGCCCACATTTGACGGTCTCCATAAGCCTCAAAGTGCAACCCATAGACTTATTTTGGACCTTTGCAACCCACCTCTCTTTGGTGCCCAAATGCCCATGCGCTTTCCTTCATTTATCCAATTTCAAACTCAAGTAGGGTCAAGCGCTTCCCAAGTGCCCACGAATGAGGCACCTTGCCTCCATCTTGCCCAAGTTGCTCAACTAAGCTCTGATACACATGGTTTCAACCATCTCCTACTAATGTTATGTGACACCCATGGATATAGATATAACATTGATATGAGAACCTAGGAAGTAGACTTGGACAATGTGGATGGATTCCCCAAAGGCTGTGGGTATCGAATGGCCTTAAAAAAAAGTTATTGAGCACTCTTGCATCTGAGTTATTTACAATCAAATTTATCGTTAAACAAGTAGACCGATGTAATGGGTACTCGATCCTTCTTTCTCGATTACAAAATGCATATATAGAGACCAAACACTGTTCTTAATCAAAATAGATGTGCTCGTTCTCATGAAAACTAGCGATTAAAATGGATGATATCCAGAAGATATAGATGAAAACCTTGCCTTCAAGAAATGTTAAAGTACTGATGATCAGGAAGCTGTAGATGAGCAAATGGATGACTTTTATATTTCGACTTCGAACCATTCTAATGGGCAAACATTCGAAAAAAAAAAAGCTAGACATGTGTTTGGTCAGGTTTTACCAGCGGCACGTCATCGAGAGACAGATGATACATGTAGTGGAGCCGCGTGTCCATGTGAAAAGGAGGACGTGTCCATTGAGGATTGTAGCTCCTGGAGCTTTTCAAGACCTCCAGAGCTCCCGTGTTGGAAAAAGCTTGCGCTTGACTGTCAGCTTTGAGTTTTCGTAGTGTGCGTTACGTTCTAAGCTTAACTAGTGTGTGGTACGTCGTTGATAGTTAGGAGCAATGGCGGAGCAGGCGCAGCATGCCAAAGAAGTTGCGTCCCACAAGGCCGACGAGACAATGCAGTATGGGCAGCAGAAGGCCGGCGAAGCTCACGAACAGTCAGGTAAGAGTGTTGAAGTGATTATACTCATTCTCCGCCATATAAAATAGAACAGGTCAGAATAAGTTATACCAAAGGGAACAGCTGCTCTATCCACCATGATTGCGCAGTGTTCTTTTGTTACTTGTGTGAGTGTGTGATTCTGTAGCCTTTGAATCATTATTTGGGCATTGACTAATTTCACTAATCATTTTAGAACAAACACTACCCATTTTAGAGAATTAAATTATGTACTGATTCCTAGTGTTTGAGTTTCATGGATCGGGACGAGGTTTCATAGGATCAAACCCTATGGGAAGCATGAGAGTGTATCATGTTGCAAGATTCTTGGTGTACAAAGAGATAGAGAATGAGATAAAAAATGAATCTCTATTATTGATGTATAACGACGAGGAAATAACTACAATAAAAAATGTGTTAATATTACGGATGTATAACGTGGAGCAAGACAAAAGATAATACGAATTATTATGTGCAATGGAAGCGGAATTCCCAAGTCATGTGACTTATCAATGTTGCTGTTAGCATAATTATGAGTTAAGGGGCAACAGAAATGATTGGGTACGTTTGATTTAAGAGCTATTTTTATCATATATATATATATAAGGTCTATTTTGGAAACCATTATAGATATTTGGGAAGGTCTTGAATTTGCAAATGAGTCTAAACAAGATGTGGTCTTTTTCAAGATCGACTTTGATAAAGCCTATGACAGGCTGGAATGGGACTATATTCTGCAGTCGCTCCAAGATCTTGGATGTAGTCAGAAATTCACCAAGATGATCGCGACACTTCTCGGAAACGCATCGACCCAAATTAACATTAACAACAAACTCTCGAAGGTGATCAAACTTAGAAGATCTATCAGACAAGGGTGCCCTTTGGCTCCCCTTCTCTTTGCCATCGCCACGGAGGGGCTTAGCAGGCTTGTGGCACACCAAGTGAAAGCTCGCAATATCAAAGGCCTCCGCTTGCCTCACGACTAGAGTCAGATCACCATGAGACTTTTTGCCGATGATATGAACCCGTTTGTTCACAATGATAGTACCAGCCTGGAGACGTTCTGGAGGTGTCTTGCTACTTTTTGTGAAGCCTCTGGATTCACAATCAACCACTCTAACACCTCCTTTAGAGCTAATGTGGGGTCTCAGCCCAGCCTTCTCATTGATCATGGCTGTCAAATCATTCCGCAGGGCCAAATTTTTTGGCTTCTTGGGATCCCCTTGGGAATTTGCGTCTCTATGGAACAGCGGTGGAACTGGGTGCTGGCCAAACTTGAAAACAAGCTTAACTATTGGAGAGGTATGCAAATCAATCTTGCTAGTCGTGCTATGGTTATCAACACGTTCCTCCTTTCCCCTACCATTTATTTCCTTTCTTGCTGGAGACCGAAAGAGCAAGATCTGTCCAAACTCGATAATATTTATAGAAACTTCCTTTGGATGGGCGATCACAATAGAAGGGGGGTGCCTAAAATCAAGTGGTCCATCTGCACCAGCCATAGAGATAGTGGGGGTCTTGGTATCTTGGACATTGGGTGCATGGCTAATAAACTGGCAGCCAAATGGATGATTAAGGCTTGGAGCAATGGGGAGGCCTCATGGGCCAAGCTAATCTTCAGAAACAAGAATGAGTTGGCGCTCTTGGGTTTCCCAAATTGGAAGAATCTCGACATCTTGACCTAGCTGTTTTCCCTGATCCTCGTCTTCCCGAAAGGCTCTAATCTCGTGTGCTCCCTATGGAAGAGTTGGAATAACATCAAAAGCTACACAAGAATTAGTGAAGACTGGAAGTGGGCTGCTGGTATCAGACAAAACGACTCTATCTGATTTCCGAGCCATGGCATCCGGAGTGGAACATTCAAAATGCCAAGAAGTTATGGAACAAAGGCTTCAAGAAATGGAAACATCTCTGGAAACAAGACACCAACCGCTAGATCAACTTCGAGGATATTGACCCTAGCGTCAACATTTCGTACGAGGAATGGAACACTTCGCAAAGCAGATGTCTCGCTTGGGATCGTCACAAAGCTCGCCTTCTCATGGGACACGACACAACGAGCTCGCTTGGTCTCAAATGGCACAATGGGAATAGCCTATCAAAAATCCCGAACATCAAAGAAACGATTGATTATCAGGTAAACCTCAACAAGAAGTGGTGCCTGTCATGAACGCGGCTTCGGTGGGATATGAAGTTCATGGCTATCTGGCACCCCCTCATAGAAATCAAAAAGTTTGTCCTCTTATGACAAATTCTTCATCATGGATTCTAGACCAACCTTTGAGCTAGCAAACTTTGTGGGATCCCTCCCTGGTGCAAACGCTGCCACCGGTCCATCAAAGATGTTCCACACATCTTCTTTACTTGCCCAAACTCCAAGAGACTCTGGCAGACGGTTGGAAAGAAAATTAGACTTCAAAGACATCTCTGTTGGCAGCAGGCCCTGCTAGGTGAAGCGATCGGCTGCTCCGCGACTCTGGAATGTCATCAGAGGGGAGGTCCTTTGGAAAATCTGGCGAGAAAGATGTGCTCTCACTAGACTCCCCCAAGGAGTGGTCAATCGAGAAATCATTGGTCCTCCTTGGCAAAAGGATTGTTAACTGTAAGAAATCACCCCCCTTCAGGAACCATCAAGTTCTCCTTTTGATCAATAACAAGCTTAAACCCAAGTGGGCCCCTCATGAGGGTGATGAGAGGGTGATTAACCTTCTTTGTAATGCCATCTAAGATCTGTAAAAGCTTCCCCTGCTTTGTGGGATTTGGGGGGTCCCGTGGGGACTAGTCCCCTTCTCTTGTACTTTTCTCTCTTTATTTAATTCAAGTCCGGGAGAGTAGGCTAATGCCGAACTTCCTTTATATAAAAAAGGTTTTCTATAAAGAATTAATTGAACAATAATTTATACTAGTCAAATAGGATACAAAGAGAGACTTCAAGCATCAATATTTTTTTCTACAATACAATGAATTGAAAACACACACACACCCAACCTCATAAGGTAGAGGCACCCATCTATGAGAAGTTCATAGATACATGTCCAACCAAGAATTGAACTTGGGACTTCCTCCTTAAGACTTGAGCTATCAAACCACTTGGTTTTGCGGGCTTTGACAGCATCACTGAATTTAAAGCGTCAATAATATCAATGAAACTATCACCTATGAAACTAGATTATAGAAGGATTCCATTGAAGACTCATTCAAGAAGAATACTTGCTAAATACACAAGGACACTAGGTTCTAGGAAGTTTATCTTGATGCCACTCGTTGGGACATCTCCAATGTTATGAAGAGCTGAAACTAATAAAATATTTTCGTAAGTTGGCAAACTATGCTGTCGCGCGAGATCGTTTGATCATATATATAGCAAAGCTCTGTTAAACTGTTACCTCACCGATACTTTATGTTCATGAGAGGCATACGCATACAGAGTTGGAGAGAAGCTCCATACAACAAATAAATAAATAAGCCACCATCAAATAAATCAATGAGCTCATGTAATCGAACATGTGTACAGAGAGTCTCGGTCTCAGAAATTGGCCTTGCTAGTAACATATCGTCTGTTATATCTCATCGTGTACCTCTTCTTCTTTAAATAATATGTGCAGATTGAAAAAGCCATTACATGGTTTGAAGCAAGCATCACATGGTGGGATGAAAGGATACATATCTACTTGCTTATACATAGTTTTGAAACGAGGCCAACTTATATGTTAAGCATGCATATCATGTACTTTTGATCATTGTTGTATATGTTGATGAAATGCAACTGAATGTTCTCAATGAGAAGCATATGCTTGAATCTAAGACTTATTTTGCATGCCTCTTTACTAGTGTACAGAGAGATAGATAGAGAGATAGAGAATGGGATTAAAAATGCATCTTTACTATTGATATATAGGGAGGAGAAAACAGTTTCAATACAAAACGCGTCTTTACTACTGATGTCAATTCTGATGTTAGCATAAATATGAGTAAAACGGCAACCAAAATGATTGAGTAGCTTCCGTTTTAGCGATAGTGATAAGACTTTAAGCATTACTAAATTTAAAGCGTCAATAATGTCAATGAAAATATCATCTCAGAAACTATAATCCGAGAAGGATTCAAATAAAAATGTATTCAAGAAGAATACTTGCTAAATACATAAGGACATCTTCAATGCTATGAAGAGTTGAAACTAGTAAAATATTTTCCTTAGAATGATATGCTTCGGTTCAGGAAATCTTTTAATCATATATACATCAAAGTTCTGTATTACCTCATCGATACTCTATCGGTGGTTCTCGATGTTGAATCAGCTCAAACACAGGAAAAAGTATGTTCACGAAGAGGCATACGTATTCACATGGTTTCTTGGTCCCGACCGACTTACAAAGACTCAAAAAAATAAGAAACAGGCCGTATATATGAGATACACGAAAACTGATTCTCATTGGAAATTCCGTAAAACAGAGTCAAGGATGAGACACATACATACGACACCTACGATGAGCTATTTCGCTCAAGAGTCACACAAGCCACGAAACGACAATAAATAATGAGAGGAATCTCACTAAAGAGACGGATGTATGAACATTGAACTCGAGTCATATTAAAGACTTAAGGATGATACAAGACGTGTGCTCTTCATGTACACACATGGGGTAGAAGCAGAACTCAGAGCAATCTTCACAACAATAATCCTTCTTGTTTGCTTTGGCAAGAAGAACAGAAGGCTAATGGGTTCCACCTTCATTGTTGACTGTCACCTTCCCCATTGCACCCTTTATTGCTTCGCCAGCGTGAGACAGTCCTTCGGCAGCGTTGTCCTTTAACTGTTGGGTCTTTTCCTGTGTTGCTTGAGCAGCTTCGGAAGCCTTGTCTCTCGCCGTCTGGGCCATTCCCTTCACAGTATATCAACTTCTCAAGGCTTCAACAAGGGAGAAAGATCGAGCGAGAAGCATGCAGAAGACAATGGCTACAGAATCACACACTCACACAAGTAACAATAGAGCTCATTCTGACATGTTCTATTTTATATGGCGAAGAATGAATATAATCACATTAACATTCTTACCTGACTTTGTTCGTGAGCTTCGCCGGCCTTCCGCTGCCCATACTGCTTTGTCTCGTCTGCTTTGTCGGACGCAACTTCCTTGGTATGCTGAGCCTGCTCCGCCATTGCTCCTAACTATGATCAACGTACCACGCACTAGTAAAGCTTAGAACGTAACGCACTCCACCAAAACCGAAAGCTGACAGTCAAGCGCAAGCTTTTTCCAGCGTCGGAGCTATGGAGGTCTTCTTAAAAGGTCAAAAGCTCCACGGGCTACAATCCTCAATGGACACGTTTCGCTTTTGGCATCGACACGCGGCTCGACTAAATCGATCTCTCCATGACGTCCTGATGGTGAAACCTGACCGACTCTCGTATTGGAAGCACACCTGCCCTCGTGCCTAAGCAAGAACTAAGGTAGTTATATGGTAAAATTTTGAAATTCTGCTCATTAGTACATAAACATTTCTTGAAGGCAAGGTTTTCATGTATATCTTCTAGATACTAACCACATTTTTGGTAGCTGTGAGGTAGCCTTTGTTAAACATTCTCACATTTCCTTATGATTTTTATTTTGCATGGGTTTCTTCAACCCATTCTAATAGCTACTGTTTATGAGAACGAGTACATGTATTTTGATTAAGAATGATGTTTGATCTCTATATGTGGGCAAGGTCCTAAGCTAACTAGAAGGCTCCACAAGTGAGCAATATAGACTACGCTCAGTCTAAGGGGCAATGAACGTCACATAACCTTAGCAAGAGATGGCCGAACCATATATTAAGAGAAAGAATTAAGAAGAAATCTTCATCCATGGCTTCTGAGGCTAGTGGTTAGCCCATCATACTCCTACCTAGGAGGTTGTGAGTTCCATTCCTAAAAATAGGGCATTCAAACTTAAAAGCTCCCTGTTAGAAGTGTGATGGGCTAACTAACCACTTGCCCCAAAAAGCCATGGTTGATGATTAATTCTTAGTCCTTCCTCTAATGGTGTGGTTTAGCCATCTTTTACCTCTCATTTCATGGCACACTTGAAGAGCTCTTTCTTGACTAGAGGATTACTATGTCCAAATCCGGGCTTAAGGTCCTAATAGAATCTAGGAATGAAGAGTTCCTTTAGTGTTTTCAATGCAACTACCACTCAATGAAAGAAACTTCGGAATGCAATTCAAAACTATCAAGACTTAGGACAGTTTGTCAAAGTCTTGCACTAGAATTCGAACCTTATTTTGGACTTTGACTGCAAGTGGAACTTGGGTATCTATCAACCATAAAATGGGTCTACTTGTTTAAGAATACAAATAATTGCATTTTGATTAAGAACACTCTTTGATCTCTCTATATGCATTTTGAATCCGACCAAAAAGGATCCGTCCATTAAATCGGTTTATTTGTTTAAATACCTTTGATTGGAGAATATATGTATACTTCTTACAAAAGAGTAACTGCTTCAACCATGAAGATTGAAGAAATCAATGGTACTTGTGATGATGCTAATGTGTTGACAGTTGAGAGTACGGTGCCTACTAAGGCTCTAATGGCTGATTCTCTTTCCCACACGTGGCTGGTAGATTTTGGTGCTTCTTTCCATGTGACATCACATAAAGAATGGTTCTCAACTTATGCAGCAAAGTCTCTTGATATGGTGAGACTTGGTGGCTCTTACTAGTGTGATGTTGTCACGATTGAAGATGTGGTTGTGCAGTTCATTGATGGTTCAAACTTTACTAAGTATAATGTATGCCATGTACATAAGTTATCACATAGTTTGATGTCAGTTGGTCAACTTGATGACCTTGGTTGGAAGGTGGTTTTCTATGCTTAGTCCTTTTACAAATCAAAGCGCGATATGGTTATTGGAAAAGGAAGAAAAGTTGGCTCACTTTATCCTTTATTTGTATCACAAAAACAACACTTGTTAGCTCTTACTCAATAGCCTATGGATTGTATTTGGCATGGTGTTTTGGGCCATATCTCATAGTGGAATGCAAAATCTTTCTCATTCTGGCTACTTACCTGTGTTATCTTTCTCTGATTTATCATTTTGTGAGCATTGTGAATATGGAAAGAAAACTAAGAATGTGCATTCAATGCACATTGACTCTTCAATTCTACCTTAATATCTCATTCATATAGACGTGTGTGGTCTAATGCCCACAAGGTCATTAGCTAGTTCTCTTTACGTTGGCACTTTAATAGATGATGCTACTAGAAAAATCTAGGTACATCCTATTAAATCGAAGGATTAGGTATTCCCTACCTTCACAAAATGGTTTGCTTTAGTTGAGACAGAAAAATGAACTAAGCTTCGAGCTTTACATTAGGGAGTGAGTATACCTCATGTGATTTTAGCCTTTTCTATTAGTCAAGAGGAATTTGTAGAGAGTATAAAACATCTTACATTCTAGTATAAAATGATGTAGTTGAAACGATGAATAGGACTATTCAAGATAGAGTAGTTTTTATGCTTCACCATGCAAACCTTTCAAACGGCTTTTGGGTAGAAGTAGTATTGACTATAGTTCACATGATTAACCTTTCACCTAGTACTACCAAAGGGTTGAAAGTGGCACAAGAGTTATGGATAGGGAAGCCACCATATAATGATCATCTTCTAGTTTTTGGATGTGAAGGATATCTTCATATACCCAAAACTCTTAGGCAAGACCTGGACCATACAAGGAAGATGAGAGCATAGCAACAATTAATGTGATACATTTTCATCACTACATGATCATGAATTTTGTCAGATCACGCTTCAATCACGCATTGTTGTATACACGACACTATTCTTGATGTTATTTTTGATATCACTTATGCAATTAAAAAGTAAGCATCACATATGTGACACTAATTTGCATGGCATAGTTCAAATTTGACTATGTATAATGTATGCCATGTATGTAAGTTATAACATAGTCTGATATCAGTTGGTGAACTTGATGGCCTTGGTTGCAAGGTGGTTTTCTTTGCGTAGTCCTTTTACAAATCAAAGGGCGATATGGTTATTGGAAAAGGAAGAAAAGTTGGCTCACTTTATACTTTATTTGTATGGCAAAAAGAACACTTGTTAGTTTTTACTCAATAGCCTATGGCTTGTATTTGGCATGGTGGTTTGGGTCACATCTCATAGTGGAATGCAAAATGTTTCTCATTCTGGCTATTTACCTATGTTATCTTTCTTTGATTTTTCATTTTGTGAGCATTGTGAATATGGAAAGGAAACTAAGAATGTACATACAATGCACATTAACTCTTCAATTCTACCTTTAGATCTCATTCATATAGATGTGTGTGGTCCAATGCGCACAAGGTCATTAGCTGGTTCTCTTTACTTCGTCACTTTTATAGATGATGCTACTAGAAAAGTCTAGGTATATCCTATCAAATCAAAGGATGAGGTATTCCCTACCTTCACAAAATGGCTTGCTTTAGTTGAGACAAAAAAAATGAACTAAGCTTAGAGATTTACATTAAGATAATGAGGGTGAGTATACCTCATGTGATTTTAGGGTTGTCTATTAGTCAAGAGGAATTTGTAGAGAGTTTAAAACTTCTTATATTCTAGTAAAAATTGATGTACTTGAAAGGATGAATAGAACTATTCAAGATAGAGTATTTTTTATGCTTCATTATGCAAACCTTTCAAAAGGCTTTTGGGTAGAAGTAGTATTGACTGTAGCTCACATGATGAACCTTTCACCTAGTACTACCAAAGGGTTGAAAGTGGCACAAGAGTTATGGATAGGGAAGCCACCATATAATGATGTCAGACATTTGATATGAAGCATTGGAAGATGCCAAACATATTCTTGGCATGCACATTACTCATGATAGGAGTAAAAGATGCATATACTTGTCTCAAAGTGAGTACATATCCAAAGTACTTCACAGGTTCAATATGAAGGGTGGAAAGGCATTGAGTACATCTTTACCCACATTTGTGAAATTGAGCAAGGATGATTGCCCCAAAGTAGATGAGGATAAGGAATTCATGAACAAAATTCCATATCATTCTATTGTTGGTAGTCTCATGTATGCTATGGTAGCTACAAGACCAAACGTTCCATTTGCAGTAGGATTTGTGAGTATATATATGTCTAATCCTAGCAAGAAGCATTGGGAACTGATCAAGTTGATTTTGAGATATTTAAGTGGCACTAAGGGCAAGTTTCTATGCTTGGGTAGAGGGAAAACATCCATTATTAGTTATAGAGATTCTCATTATGCTAGTTGTGTAGACAATCATAAGTCTACATTAGGGTACATTTTTCAATTTGTTAGAGATGCTATATCTTGGAGATCTCATCCTCAAGAATTTACAGTTATTTCCACTACAAAAGCAGAGTATGTTGCAACAAGTAAGGCCTGTAAGGAGGCATTGTGGCTTTCCCATCTTGCTTGTGATATAGGTCTATCTCAGCATGTACCTCGTTTGCTCAGTGATAGTCTGAGTTCCATTGCATTGGCTAAGAATCTAGTCTATCATGCAAAGAGCATGCACATTGAGGTGCGGTATCACTTCATTAGAGACTGCTTAGCCACTCAACACATTATTCTTGAGAAGGTACGTACTCGAGATAATGCTGCGGATGCTTTGACTAAAGTTCTACCACATGATAGCTTTCGACATTGTTGTCTTTTGATGGGGGTTATTTGATCCATGATCTTACAAAATTACTTGTATATTGTGTAACATGCCCATTAGGTGGGATGTATAGTTTGTATACTTACATTAAGGTATTCTTTATCGTTATTTATTTTTTTCTCGTAGACACTTTGGCCATATTGGCCTTTAGTGAGAGATTGTTATCGTTAGTGTCCTTGTGAAAGGACAAAAGGCCATCAAACACTTGTGCATATGTTCTTTAATAAAATATCTAGTGGCCTAGTTAGACAGAGACTGTAAGTTCGACCTCATTTTGTAACATCAAAGAAATCTTTGTTCAGGTTCTTTGTGTACTGTGTTTTTTGCGTATTCTGTAGGCTCTGTGTAGAGTAGTATATGTGGTGTTTGGATCTAGGTTTTCTACATGGAGGGTATCATGGTGGAGCTCTCAAGAAGGAGAGTCCATTGAGGTGCATCGCTATCAAAATACTTCAACCAAGGATTCAACTCATGAATGACAACATCCCTACTTACACCCCTTTTGTTCCATATAATGTCCCCAAAAGATACACCTTTTAGATTCGGCATCTAATTTTGACCTCAATTCTTAAGATACATGTACATATCATAGACAACCAAAGATTATAAGATTTGAACTAGAGGGTTTGCGTGCACTCCAAACTTCCTCATGGGTTAAATGATTTATACTTGTGTAGGACATCTATTTATGATGAATGCATCTCTATATGCACAACAATGTGCCATATTCATTTCATTGAGCATAGATCTTGTTACCTTTGCTATGTGTCTATTGTTTCTCTATGCTACCCCATTTTCTTGAGGGGTATATTTGCAATATTTTTTTGGTGCCATTGACATAAATTTCATGGGAGAAGTGCTATCTCCCTCCATTGATCTCAAATTATTCATAAACTTCTCGGACTCCTTCTCCACTTGTGCCTTGAATCCCTTGAAGTAGTGGAACGCATTCAATTTATTCCTAATGGAATACAACCAGTGTTTTCTGGAAGTCAACAAAATACCTATTCCTAGAAAGGGAGATTTAACTTGTTGGAACCCAAACATCAGTATGAATGAGGTCTAAAACATTTTCACTCACACAGGTAATCTTCTTGAAGGGCAAGCTTGATTCTTTTCCTTGTTGGGAAGGTACAAAAATTTCATGCAACATTTTAGATGTATAATTTGGTTGGCCTCTTACCAAGCTCCTCCTTTACATGTCCTTGAGGTTTTATAGGATGAAGTTACCTATTGGTTTGTTACATAGGTCCAACTTTGCTATCCTCTTGTCTCCAGATGTGACATACATTGAATGATGTGGCTATGAGCTTTAAATGTGACTTTGGATCCTTGAAAAAATATCATTTTTCATTGAGCATTACTTCATAGGCTTCTCTACCATTTGGCCTAAAAAATCAAGTTTTTGATAAAAATAGGGACATGTAATACCTATGATAATACCTTCTCCCTTTGATTTTGTTACAAATTGTTATCTTCGACATCTTGACGTGTGTGATTTAAGTTGTCACCTATTTCCACATGTGCTTGGGACTTTCGGACCTATAAATTACCAAAAAATCCTTTGAAGTTCAATAGATTTGTTTTTTGTTCATGTTTTGCATCTCTGGTAATGATGCATAGGGCCATGAAAACATGGAAAAAGTTAGGTATTCTTGATGACCAAGAGAACTTAATTACTTGCAAAGCTTTTGCGATGTATGACAACTCTAAGTCCCGGATGTACTTAGGGAGTCATGAAGACAAGCTTATAATGATTACTCTAAGTATACGTGATATTTAGAAAGTCATGCAGATAAGCTTTAGTTGATTAGTTATGTAATTTATGTAAGTTCTCAAGCATCCCAAGATTGGATGATAACTACAGCTATGTTTCCAAGTTCTATGAGCATTCTTCGATGCCATGGAACTCAACAACCAAATCAATGAACATAGATACAAATTGAACTTTGAAGTTCAATAGATTTGTTTTTTGTTCATGTTTTGCATCTCTCGTAATGATGCATAGGGCCATGAAAACATGGAAACTTTGGAAGCACTCTTCTATTTAGAAGACTTCAAAAGTTCTAGGAAGTTTCTTTGTGGTTTCAAGATCCGTGTCTCACAATGAAACCTCAGTAAGTGACTTATAGGAATTGAGATATTTCCTAAAAGAGAAACACTAAAATGAAATAGTCAAGCCTTCTATTTCACGTGAGATCATTCTCCTATCATGTTCAAGATGAATTTATTTTTTGGGAAGGTAGACGTTCCAAGTAGAGGATGTTAGTTGATTCATGATCTCTTCCCAAAATACACATAAATTCATAATATATGATATGACCAAGGAATGATGATATTCTAATAATTAGGTGAATAAAGAGATAAGCCATTGGAAAAATGGTAGCTTAGGACCTCTTATTAAGCACATCTTTTCAAAAGCGGACATACCCATCAATCGGGATAGAAATTGATGGATTGGATAGATAAGAGCAAAACATCTACTAGTTATGGATGTTTTTTTCGACAGATGAAGAAGGCAAAACCTCTTTAAGATATAGATGTTTTACCAAGATATATAGTATTCTTCGTTTTGTTTAAAGAAGAAACCCAAGTTAAATTAATTTTTGGGGATCAAGATATTTTCAAAAAGATATTTCAATGTAATCTTTAGGAATTAAGCTATTTCCTAAAAGTTAAAACAATAAAGGAATATCCTTTCGACAAGCAATAAAGCCTTAAGTCTTGTTCTTCTTCAATAGTCAATATTTCTTTTAGAGAGAATATTCCAGCAAGACTAAGGATTCCAAGATGAATCATTGGACTAAAAAGCAAAAGATTCCAAGATGAATCATTGGCTTAGTGTTACTGATTCCTTGACAGGAACCTAAAGTTCTTGAAAGAAAAAATCTTCCTGGATGTGAGAATAAAATCTTTCAAGAAAGCTCTAATAGCAAGTAGTTCCCAGTAATTTCTCAAACCACTAGTATTGGTAATTAAGTCCAAATATTGATATAACATAAAGGAATATCAAAGATTCTTAGCTTTGGAATCTAAGAGGCATTAGTGTTCAATCGCCTGGACTTAAGTTGGGGAAAAATCTCTACAAAATTCCTACGGATAACCAAAGAAGATTTTTGATAGTTCTAGAGATCTAGAATTATTCTTTATTTTAGTCGCAAGGTCAACTAAACTTGATCAAGCTTGGTCATGATTGTCCAAGAACATGCGATTGGAACTCCTATGTAGATTGCCCAAGCATTGGCAATGAAATTCCTTTTGGGAATTATTCACTCAAGTTCCATTTATCCAAAGGGAAATTGTGAAAAGAGTAAAATTCCAAGTCTGAACAAAGTGAAGCAATTCCAAGAATGTAGTCTACAATCGTGAAGATGATAATTAAGTCTCTGGAAAGATAAAACATTTCCCTATCCTTAAAGCGATTTTGGTACAAATCCAATGACCATGGGCAGATGCTTAGACTTAGGCAGTAGAGAGATTCCTGTAAAAGTCCCGATCGAGATAGGTACCTAAAGCTTCAATAAGAAAGGAATCTAAAGACAAGAAGTCAAAAGCTCTTGTCACTACAAATTGGTCAAGGATAAATCAATTGAAGTTGAAATTCATGTACTTGGAATTCTCATTGGTTTTCATTTGAAAACCCTAGCAAAGAAGGATGGATACCCCATCAAAAATTTTTTTAAGTTCATCAAGGAAAGCACAAGATCGTGAGAGGATCATGTGAAGGGATAAAAAACCTAGAAAATCTAGTTAGAGATAATGATGGAAACTTCAAAATTCTTGTAAAGTATTGAAGCAAGAAAGTACTCTATCAAGAGATGTTTTAGACTTTAGGATAATATTCACTTACTTGTCAATGTGAATATAAAATAGGGTGGTATGGGACACCAGATTTTATACTCAAATTGATGTAGGAAAGATGGTATGGGACATCCAACCGTGAGTTGATGATTATCTTTTAGTCCTAGTTTGGATTTTGAAGTTAGGTTTAATCCTTAAGGGAATTAAGACTTCAAAGAAGGAGTTTAATTCAACAAGGATGAAAATAGTATCTCAAGATACTTCAAGATAACTTCAAGATCAAGGAAACAAAAGATACGAAGTAAGTAACTTCCAAGATCTTCTTGAAAACACTTCAAGATAAAGTATTGTTAATTCAGAGATATTTCATAAATTTCTGAAAGAGGTTGGACTTTGATTTTGAGTTAATCTTTTCAATGAAAGATTTGATTGACTAAGTCAAGCACCAAGTTCCTAGTGTAACTTGATAAATTCACTCTTTTGACTCAAGGAAATGCATAAAAATTGCATTCCCATTAAGGAGTCAGAAAGATTGAATGTGACCTGAACTTAGTCTCAAGAGAAGCATTATTTGCATACAAAACTCATCAACCGAACCTCAGTGGATCGACACACTAATGTTCGTTACCACACTAGTATCTTGTGGTTGGATGATGTTTTTGTCACACTTATGTGTTCCTCGAGTAGCTTTGATGTGAACCTTTTCCCTATACATGGGCACGTTTTACTCTAGTGCTGGCTAGAGGTTTTTTCCCCATGTTACCACATACTTGATACTCTCATATGTGGTGGTACTTTGTACTTAGGGATATTATTCAGCACTCATTTCAATTTTCATCAAAGTTATTACAGCCATCGTCTTCTCTGTGTGTCTTGCTGCATTTTTGCTCCTTGTGTGTGCTTCTTGTGTGTCTCTCGCACTTCTATACACACCCAATAGTGGTATGGGAGCAGGTTCAGCGTCTTTTCAAGTTTCGGTTTTTTGCGTCGCAGCGCGCGTGCACTTTAACAGTGCAAATCCACTTTGGAGCATAGAACTGTGAATTTCAGCAGCCACAAAACATCTCCACCAAGTGCGTTGGGGTTTTACCCCCATTTTGAAGCCATTTGTGCAATCGGAATTGCCATCAGAGTGACGGTTTGTGAGCTGAAATTTCAGCTCTTGTTTCAGCTTTCGTTGAAGTGAAGATTTTATCAGATTCTTATTCCTTAGTTAAATGGCACGCAACAATGACTTGTTTGGCATGCTTCAAGCTAAAGATAAGCTTCATGGGACCAACTATCCGATGTGGTCTTACATGATGAAGCGTGTTCTTGTTGCAAAACAACTTTGGAACATAGTGGCAGATGTAGATCGAAGACCGGCAGGTGCTTCTACTTCACAGTCTACTGTCACAGATGGAGCTTCTTCTTCGAGTACAGTGGTTTCTACTTCTCCATCTACACAAGAGAAGCTTAGATGGGATGGAAAAGATGCTCAAGCTCATGCTTTGATTGTGCTTTCAGTGAAGCGTCATATAGTTCCACACATCCGGTCATGTTCTACATCGAGACAGGCATGGGACACTCTTGCTTCTTTGTATGCCGTGCGTAATGAAGCACATGTTGAATACTTGAGGAAGCAACTTGAGGATGTATGTATGGCTGAAAATGAGTTGGTGAATGTGTATGTGACACACATCAAGGATTTGAAAGAGAAATTGGCAAACATAGATGAGATCATTCCGGATGCATCACTCATTTCTACATTGTTGAAAGGATTACCGGAATCTTTTCGAAGCTTTGCTACTACACTTCATTTGGTTGCAAAAGGAAATCCTAATATGTATGCATTTGATGAGGTTGTGTCACTTCTTTTGCGAGAAGAGCAATCTAGAGTGAATAGGAGTGGTTTGATTGAGGGAACGCAAGCACTTGCTCTCTCACAAAAAGGGAAAAGCAAGTATGGTTCAGCTTTGGGTTCATCAAAACCAAAGACTCAAGCTTCCTCTTCCACTCATTCCTCTAACACTGAGTCACAACAAAGGAGAACAAAGACATGTTCTCTTTTTCTTTTTACCTAAATACCATTATATGAAGCAAAAAAGTGGGCATTTTACAATATCTAGAAAGCATCACGAGTCTTGCTTGTAAATATTGTCTTTAGAAGCTTGATCTCAGATCCCAAGTAGTCAAGATAGATATACTAAAATTCTTGCTGCCATGAAAACTAGTTGTTGAGCATTACCAAGAATCCCACATCATGATCTTGGACAATAGATTAGAGTTGAAAAGGTACATGTAAGAATTCGCGAAGCTCCTTCATTACATCTATAACCTCAATAAGCACAGAAGATAGCTAATTAAGAGTTACTCGAAAGTTAGAGAACATGTGTTGTAAAAATCAGAGCATTTTAACAAGGCAAATAAGATCATCCCCTTTGTATGGTTAAGATCCCCATTGAATGCCTGGCCATATTAACGGAATATGAAATACACTTCACAAAAGCATTCCCAAGAGAAGATAATATTCAACAAAATTATACTAAGAAACATTCACACATGATCAGAGAAATGCTCAAGATAAATCAAGCTGAACACGAAGTGGAAGCAGAACTCCAAATTATATTTCCATTAAAATGATATTTTACATTTCATGTGTTTTACAAGAGTTATGTGAATCTACAATAGAAGCTGATCATAGCTTTCCTCAGGCTCAAGGGTATTGGTATCCTCTGGCACATTAGAACACCTATCTTGCCTCTCTTGCTCCAAGATTGGCTCTTCAAGGTCAGCCATGTCCCCAGGTTCATCTGCAAGTGGGGGAACAGGCTCCCTTGAAGCTGCTTGGAATCTCTCCGTATCTGCAATGTGCTTCCTTCCAACCTCTTGGTCTTCATCTGGGCATTCATTCAGCCCATTGATTCTCATTCTAATGAAGCTCACTTGAGCATCATCCTTCTCCACAGCTATGCAGTGCCTGAACATCTTTAAGGAGCAAGCCAGAGTCGTTCCTGAAACAGCAGAAAACCTATTAGAGGCTTCAATCAACAATGACTAATGAAAATTGTGAAAATTGAAATTACCTGTGCCCGAAAAAAGGTCTAGGACCCAGTCATCATCATTGGAAAATAGCTGAAGCAATCTCATTATGAGTTTTTGTGGCTTCTGATAAGGGTTAACCAATGTCATGTCCCCAGCTACATGACGAAGTTTCTTGGTAACGGCTGGGAACATGAGCACATTTGAGATCCCATTCTCATTGCAATGCTCCCTGACTCTCCTTTTGCTTACTTCATCATAATAGCCCACTGTAATGCATTCAGTGGCACTCACAAACCGATGCAAAGGAGTGTGATTTACGTTTGTCTTCACCCTGCAAAAAAGAACTATGAGTCACATAGGGCATCATGAAAGCCATGGAGATAGAAAGAAGATTACTTACCAAGTGAGGCACTCGACAACATGACATCTTGCTTTCAAAGCAGTTGAAACAGAGAAAGACTGGTCTCTGCTATGGAAAATTACTATCCTCCAAAGAGGAGACATAGTTAACTCTGCAAAATCAGTGACCATCTTCCGAATCTGAGGGTGTTTGAAGGGTTCATCATCATTAACTGATCCTAACATCCTAAATCCATAGGGTATGTCCGCTATGAGAAGGGAGAAATGTTTTCTAGGCACAACAGAACAAATATTATTTACATCACTACAGAACACATTGTAATATACAGGCCTAAGGGGGTCTAGGGGATTGGAGAAACATTTAAGATCGGGTTCATCATCAAAATCCATCTCCTTCGCTTTCAGTCTAGATTTCTCATGCCTTGCTCTTTGAATGTGAGCAAGGAATGCAGGGGGGCAGTCATCTAGTACCTCTGTAGACTTACTTTTCCTTGGTTTCTGCAGAACAAATTGGAAAAACAATTAGAAGAGCTCTTCAGTACAGCAAACAGAACATAAAGAACGGATGTATGGCATCGATTTCTTGTTGGGGTAGATGCTAGGCATCGACCTTCTACTAAAAATCGATGCTTGGCATCGACCTAGGGACCTAAGTCGATGCCTGGCATCGACTTTTGCCACGAGGTCGATGCCAGGCATCGACTTTTGTTGCAGGTCGATGCCAGGCATCGACTTATGCTGCAAGTCGATGCCAGGCATCGACTTATGCTGCAAGTCGATGCCAGGCATCGACTTATGCCCCCAAGTCGATGCCAGGCATCGACTTATGCTGGAAGTCGATGCCAGGCATCGACTTATGCCCCCAAGTCGATGCCAGGCATCGACTTATGCCCCCATGTTGATGCCATGCAATGCATCAAATTGTTTAGTATGAAATATTCTGATAAGAGAATCTACCCAATCACGAAACAGGATGAAATATTCTGATAAGGCTTTGTAGGATGATGTGGTTGGATAGTCTGCTTGGACCTCTGTCCAAGAAAAGCAACCCAGCCTCTTCATCATCACCTCCTGAATCTTCATGTACACTTTATGACTACAGACACATAAATATAAAAGAGACTAGGTTAGACAAGAAGCATGGGAGGAGGGAAAAAGGATCTGAGAATAACATACATACTTATTGAGCTCAGTGACCATCTCCTCGAGGCTCAACTCCTTCGAGATTACCCTTGACAAGGTTGATATGATCAATGTATCATCCTTGATTCCTTGAAGGGCCCTCCATGGGGTCAGCTTCATGTCCTCAGGAGCCTCCTCAAGTGAAAGGTCAACTTTCCTTCCCTTTCCCCTCAGATCAATTTGTGGGTCTGGCCTCGACTTTCGTTGCTTCTGGCCCTTGACTTCCTTATGCTCCCACATTGTGAAGATTCTATCCTGAAGATCCCAGATCTCACCTGATCTGAATGCCAGTTGAAACCATGGGTCATATTTCCTCAAAGCATCTGATTTTCTATTCTCATCCAATGCAATTCCAACCTCAATAAGGCATTGCTTTCGTAGATTGGGATGTATTCTCCCAGCTTCCTTCACAAGACAATCTTCATATTCATGGTGGAAGAACCGAATTCTCTCTATGGAGGACATTTTCTGCCTGTAGTCATTATCGTTGTTGTGATCCCAAGCAAGAAGCTTGGCTTCCTCAGTTGTAAGACCATCATATATCTTACACTCTGCATACCTAAAGAAAAATGTAGTAGGGTGCTCCTTCACTAACTGTCTACGAGCCTCTGCAGAGTGTGAACCTCCAATCACATAATAAGTGTACTCCTCAAACAAATTCTCATTGAAATCCTCCACACAGCTGCACTCATGCGGATCCACCATTACAAGGAATGGCACAACAGTAGCATGAGGATTAATTTTCATTTTCTTCTTAAGATTTTGGACATGCAAATTATGTGGCTCCCTGATCTCAAGGGGCCTCCTCCCTGTGACTGGATCCACTGGTGGCCTGTGGATAATATTAATAGGCAGGTGGAACAACTGCCCCTTCTTCACAATTTTTCTTCTAGCTATGTCCTCCCTCATCTTATTCTGCTCAGTGCCAAGCACACCAGATGCAAGCTCTCCACCAGGTGCAACAATAATGTCCCCAGAGCTAGAGCTTGAGTCAGAAAAGTCCTCTTCTGCAATTATCTTCTTTTTCTTTTGGGGCTTTTTCTGCACACTCTGCTTACCCCTTGCCTTTACAGGGGTCGTCTTCTTGTGCTGTGTTGGCATGATATTGCCCTGTATCCATGGCATCAGGTCCTTGATGAAATTCACTGAGTCTCTGCACATCTGAGCTAGCTCCTCTGGAACACAGCACTCTGGGCACAAGAATTCCATCTTGCATATGACATTTCTTAATCCCTTGGATGTCTCCACCAAGAAAAGCAGGTTGTCAGAATCTTCATCTTCATAATCCAATTTGTAAACAAGGCCATACTGAAAACCTTGTGTTGTCGTGATCTTTCCTCTGCCATAGGCCCCTGCGAACACAAGGAGGACTGCATTCTTCTCTTCCACGTACTGAAGGCACCATTCGAGATTTGTCATGTCCCGAAGTGGACGATCTGTCTTCATGACCTCTGTCTCCCTCGACCTTTCCTTCATACTTGGATCCTCCACAGGAATTTTAATGCTACTTTGTCCACCTGAGGATATTCCTAGTGGGTTGCTGGCCTTCTCAGAGGATAATGGTGCAATAATTTTCTTTGCCTTTGCTTGGTGACCACTGCCTTTGTCACGTTGCTGGTCAGCAGAGCCCATGGTGACTCTGAGCTTCTTAATGGGCCTTTCATCCTTGTACTCCGCATCCCTGAAAGCAATTGGAAATATCAAGCAATAAGAAATATCAGCCCATGTCCATGCAAGGCATGGATTTTCAGCTTCAGGTCGATGCCAGGCATCGATGTTTAAGTGCATGTCGATGCCAGGCATCGACTTTGTGTGCAAGTCGATGCCAGGCATCGACTTGAGGGCCCAAGTCGATGCCTGGCATCGACTTTTGGGCCAAGTCGATGCCTGGCATCGACTTTTACCCTCAAGTCGATGCCTGGCATCGACTTGAACACAAAGTCGATGCCTGGCATCGACTTGGGCACAAAAGTCGATGCCAAGCATCGATTTGGGCCCAAAAGCCGATGCCAAGCATCGATTTTGCACCCAAAAGTCGATGCCTGGCATCGACTTTTCAGTGCATGATGATGCTGGCAAGTCGATGCTTGGCATCGTTTTTTTGGACCAAGTCGATGCCTGGCATCGACTTGGGGCTGCAATTCGATGCCAGGCATCGACTTGCACCCACAAGTCGATGCCAGGCATCGACTTGCAGGAGCAAGTCGATGCCAGGCATCGACTTGCAGGAGCAAGTCGATGCCAGGCATCGACTTGGGGCTGCAAGTCGATGCCAGGCATCGACTTGCAGGAGCAAGTCGATGCCAGGCATCGACTTGGGGCTGCAAGTCGATGCCTGGCATCAACTTGCAATCCTAAGTCGATGCCTGGCATCGACTTACACCTTAAAGTCGATGCCAGGCATCGACCTGTACATGCTTTGGATCCATATTTCGACAGGCAAGAAAAATAGAGACCTAGAAATGAGAAATTTACACAGACATACAGAGGGAATCTTTTTGGAATCTTTTTTTTAGTTATGATTTTGTCTACCTCTTGGTACTTTTGCCAACATTCTTCTTCTCCATCAGGCTTGGCTTGCTGGTATGCTGACCTCTGTGCTCCATGGTTGTCTGTGCTCTGCTGCTCTCTCTTGCTCGTGGATTTTGAAAATGAGAATGATCTCCTCCTCTGGTATTTATAGGCAATTGGGTAACTTGAACCAGAAACTAACTGGATCTAACTAAATGAGTCCACTTGCTAACTAAATCTGTCAACTTATCTAACCAGGGAATAGCACCCACACAAATAGGCTGTTTCAGAGCCACTTTAATGAAATATTCATACACCCTTACAACTATTTATATACATTTGCATAGAAATTACATTTCAATGGCAAGAGTATGGTATGTCCATGAGGATGTCTCAACTCATGTAGAGATTTGTTTCTAAGAATCTCTTTCTTGGGAGAAAATCAAGTCAAAGTTGTGTTAAATGTGGGAGACTAATGACATCTTCATAGTATTACCCTCCACACTTTAGTTCATATTCACATTTATCTTGTAACTCACTCTTGAAATGGAAAATCACTTTGAATAAACATTCTAGTACAGAACCTTGCAACTATTTATATACATTTGCATGGAAATTAAACTTCAATTGCAACAGTATGGTATGTACATGAGGATTTCTAATCTCATGTAGATGTTTTTTCTTAGATTCTGTTGCTTGGGAGAAAATTAGGTCTAAGTTGTGAGATTAATGACATCTTTATAGTGTTATCCTCCACACTTTAGTTCATATTCACATTTATCTTGTAACACATTGTTGAAATGGAAAATCAATGTATGAATATACTTTCTGTGTGCCTCTTTTACACATAATTCTTTTTCAATATACTTTCATCTACCTCTTTGATATCTAGCCAAGACCACAATAAAACCTAATCCTTGAAATCTTAACCAAATGTAAAATTTCTTCTTGTATAGTGTTCAATGGCATAGCATATTCCAGTTGGAACTCAACTTGGATATATTCCAGTTGTAAAATTTCTTCTTGTAAAATTTCATCCAAACAATTTTATTATATATTCCTATTGGAACACAACTTTGATATATTTTGATTCATTCACAATGCGTAGACTGAATGACTCATATGAAGTTAGAAAAAGATCATTTGAATCAAAAGTGAATCAAATCTTTGGTTCCCTTATTAGTGTATATTTGAGTAATTAAGTGATTTGATGTAATTTGATGTTTTATGTTATTTAATGTACTTTAATAAGCTTTTGATTTCATATCTTCTTGATGTGACATTTGATGTGATATCTTCACTTGATCTCGGATTTCTACTTATTTAAAAAGGTCATTCATCTTCAGTCTTCTCTGAACTCAGTGAAGATGAGCTCAATCTTTTCAGTGGATGCTTGGGCATCAGCTTCCTCTGCTCATATTGATTCATTGTTCTCAGTTGAGCCTTTCCAGAGAAGTGATGATCCCTATGATTTAGAACGTGCTGATGATTCCATGTTTTCTGTTGAGTCATTTAAGTTATCCAATTCACAGTGCAATGCTGCTCATACAAATGCACCTCTTGATCTCCCATCTGATCCAACCATTGATCTCCCTTCTGATTCAAGTGCATGTGGAGCAACGAAAAAGCAAAGCAAGCTCAATCTACGATTTAAAAGAAGGTCTCGTGAAGTAAGTCGAAAAAGATTTAAATTTCTTACTTCAGATAGACAGATTGCATTGGATATTGTGAAGCATTGTTGTGGTTTGAAATGCTTGTATAATTTAGGGATGAAGAAACTAAAGCACATAAGAGAAAAATTCCTCCATTTAGATAGTGAAAGGCAAGATATATACCTTGTTTCTTGCATGCAAATGATTGAGGATAACATGTCAGTAACGCGTGTTGGTTTTGAATATTTCTTTACTCAAGGGATGCCATGCTGTAGGGCTGCATTTAAAATTGCAATGGGTGTAGGAAATTTTAGAATACATAGGGTTCAACAAGGGTTTTTGAATGGGGATCTCATTTTGGATACGTTCCATGTTGGGACCAAAGGATCTGTTGGACGTCATGCAATGAATTGGATGATGAACTATTTTAGCTTGCATTGTGAAGTTATGCCTACAACTGGAAGGTTGCACTTGTCAGATAACTTTACTCGTCGAGAGGTATTTCAAATATATAGAGAAGACATGGAAAATAGAAATGAGAAGTATGTGTTGTATCGTCACTTTACTCGATTATGGAAGGAAGAGTTTAACAATGTTTCTATTCCTCGTAAAGTTAGAATGGGTGAATGTTCAATTTGCGCCACTTTGAAAAACATGGCAAAAGGGGCTACAACACCACAGGAAAAGCATAATTTTAAAAACCTTCTTAACAACCATCGTGAGAGTCAAGCATTAGAGAGAAAGAAAGCAATTCATCATCGAAGTAAGGCACTCAGAAATCCGGAGCGTTATATGTGTTTGTTGATCGATGGTATGGATCAGAAAAAAACTTGTTTGCCACATTTTTATCGCATCCCTAAGGACATTGGAGATGAAGTCCTTGTGCAAATGCATTTGGTTGGCGCTTTGGTATACAATGGAACTGTAATGTCCAAGGTTTTCTTCACATATCCGAATGTGCATAATGATCCAAACCTTACAGTTACTGTCATTCATCGTGTTTTGCAATCATGGAAGGGTCTTTTGCCACCAACTCTATATTTGCAACTAGATAATACTCCAAGAGAGAATAAAAATTCTACAGTCTTTGGATATTTAAGCATGCTTGTTGAAAAACAGGTATTTCAGAAGGTTAAGGTAAATTTTCTTCTGGTTGGCCACACTCATGATCACATTGATCAAATGTTCAGTACTTTCTCTAAGAAGTTGGCACGTAACAATGCTTTTACTCTTCCGATTTTATCTGAGCTGATTTCAGAAGCATATACTCCAAAACGAGAAGTTCAACACCTCACACAGATTTATGACTTTAAGCACTTTTGCTCAATGGGCCTTGATAACAGTGCTAAGGTTTTGGCTCCATTGCACAATATTAGTTTCAACCATGTATTCTTGATGAGGAGGGTTGATGAAATAACCCTTTTATTTGCAAAGCAGTATTCATCTTCTCTTGGGTGGGAGCCTAAAGAGGGATGCAGTTTCTTATTGCAGATGCCTAATTTGTCTACTGTAACAGTGTATGGTGCAGAACAATCACCATATGAAGATAAAAACAATACAGAAAGATGTGGAAGTGTGGTTGATCAAAGTAAAAGCTGGATGCATGCACTCATTGAAAAGAAGAGACATATTGAGCGTGCAAAAAAATATGCTGGAGATCAAGATGTATCTTGGTGGGAGGACTTTTTCAATCATCAAGAAGAGATTATACAGTATACAATTGCAGGTCACTGGCCAGTTGATGTTCCATTCACATGGGACTTTTGTACACAAAAATCCGTGAATGTGGCCCAAGCATGTAATGCAGATGCACTTCAAAGTTTTATACATCCACCAGAAAGAAATATTTATGTAGGCCCAAGGATGACAAAACAGGCAGAAGCAAGATGGCAAGGAAATTTAATAGAGATAAATGTTGGAACGCTTATTGCAGTACTTGCTGGTGATGAGGCTACCAGACCATTTTGGATTGCAAAGGTTTTAGAGATAACTAAAGATATTGATCAGAGAAGAATAGAGGCTTTGGTGGTGCATTGGTATTACACTAAAAGTAGTAATGCATTCACAGGTAAATATAACTTAGAAATGGTGTGTGATGCTAAACGAACAGGTTCAAAAAGGAAAAAGAATATTCGAAGCACATCCACTCTTAAAATGGATGATGTAGATATTCTTGTTTATGATTTTTCCTTGACAAAAACTGGTCACTTGAGGAAAGCAACAATCAACATGATAAAACAAAAGCTTCCAGATGTATGTGGTACAGGAAATCATAGGAAAACAAGAAGAGTTGTGCATGATCCTGCAGAATTTGGTATGTACGTGGATGAAGATAGAGCTCTTGTGGATATAGAAGAAGAAGAAGAGAGCTCTCAACAGTATGAGACTGAATCAAGTGCATCAGATGATGAGGGTGTAGACATAGATCGACAAAGTTGTGAGTTGCATTGAAGCTCTCAGACATTTTTAGTGCTTATGTAAATGCCTCAAAGTAGTTTGGTTAATGAAACCATGTTTTGTAGCAATTTTGAATAACAATCAGATATCCACCCATTAAAGATATGTCTAAAATGTTATTTTTGTGTAAAAACTATTGACTTCCACATTCTTATATATATTTTAGACATGTCAATGTCTTAGCATATAGATTTTGGGCATGTCAATGTATTATCATATACATTTTGGGACACGTCAATGCCTAATATAGTGAAATTTTGACTACATTTTGAGCTCATTTTTTGTTGAGAAAATGACAAAAAACGTCAAAAATTACTTGTTTTCACCTCATTTTTGTAATATATGTATACTGGTGTAAAGGAATTCCAAAAATGAGGTGAAAACATGTAATTTTTGACGTAAGTGTTCTCTTTTTACGACATAGTTCTCGTTTGTTACGACTCGCTGTTCTCTAATGATGGTGATTTGCAAAAGAAGAAGAGATGAAAATATTGCCAGAAGGCTGGTCATACTATTCATGAGTGTAGAAAGCTTGGTAAACGCAATGAAAAGAAGAAGGAATTAGGCATGTCTATTGTTGAAAATTCAGTAAATGCAAAGAATGATGAAGCTAACATAGCTCAAGATTAATGGGCATGTGTTGTTATATGTCATTATGATGCTTCTTTGCATTCTAAATGTATGGTTGTGAGTGAGGCTGATTCGGATTGGTTCTTTGATAGTGGTGCTTCAAAGCACATAACATCATGCAAAATATTTTTTGCCTCTTTGAAAGATGCACCTAAAAGAGGACATGTGGTGTGTGCAAACAATGCCTCTTATCCTATCATTGGAGTAGGAGAAATTGAGGTTACGGCTGCAAATGGAGGTGTGATTCTCTTGAAAAATGCATTGTATGTGCCTAATATCAAGAAGAACTTAATTTCAGTTCTGTTGATTGCCAAAGCTGAACTTCATGTACACTTTGTTGATGATAAGTGTATGGTTCATGATTTCAACAATGGCGATATTGTGATGTCCAATAAATTATGTAATGGTTTCTATCGCATGGATACATAAAAGAGGGCTGCCTCGAATGCCTTAGTTGCTCATACTTTTTACATGGCTGAAATGGAGCTTTGGCATGCTCGTTTTGGTCACTTGAACTTCAATAGTTTGCTCTACTTGCAAAAGAAGGACATGGTTATTGGCTTGCCTACACTTGAGACCATTGAAAAGCATGCATGTGAAGGTTGCATTCTTGGAAAAATTCATCGTGCTTCTTTTCCAAAAGATGGTCACACACACGCTACAAGAGAATTGCAGCTTGTTCATAGTGATGTATGTGGTCCCCTCAAGACTCCATCTTTTGGGAAGCATGTATATTTTGTTACCTTCATTGATGATGCTACTCCCCATACATGGGTGTATCCTATGAAAGCAAAGAATGAGGTATTTTCTTGCTTCAAAGCATTTTTATCTATGGCTGAAAATTTTTCTTCACAAAAGCTTTTGACTCTACGCACGGATCGTGGTGGTGAATACATGTCACATGAGTTTAATGCTTTTCTTTGTGAAAGAGGTATTTCACACCAATGTACGGTGCCATATACACCACAACAAAATGGTGTTGTCGAGCGTAAAAATAGAACTTTACTTGAAATGGCAGGATGTATGGTTAAAGGAAAGCATCTTCCTGATAAGTTTTGGATGGAAGCGATCATGTGTGCAAATTATGTGTTGAATCACTACCGTACAAAACCATTGAGAGTCATCACTCCTGATGAGGCTTGGAATGGTCATAAGCCTATGGTTATTCATATGCATATGTTTGGTTGTTTGGCATATGCTCTTGTGCCATCACAACAACGTCACAAACTTGATGACAAGGCAAAGAAATGTATATTTGTTGGTTATAGTGCTGAAAGTAAGGGATATCGGTTGAACCATCCATTGACGAACACAATTATTGTGAGTCGAGATGTGGTATTTGCTGAAAATTCAGTTTTCCCTCTACTTGAATGCAAAAAATTGCCAATAGTTAGCTCACAAGATGTGTTCGATACACTCATGCCTTTGTTCCAAAATGGTGCGCTTGACTATGGCCATGTAGACCAGCCAACTGAGGTTCAAAGGCCTGAAAAATTCCAGCCAAATACGGCTGAAAATGTAGGGAATCTCTAGCCAAACATAGCTGAAACATTTCAGCCAAAAAAATGTCCAAACTGCTGGAAATTTCCAGCCACTTATGGATGAACATTTGTGTCAAACTATGGTTGAAACTGAGCATGAAACTCAACCCATGCATGATGTACATATTGAAGATGTTTTACATAATGGACGCATGTCTATCAAGAGTGCACACTCTATGCCAAAGTGGTTGAAACAAACTTTGCAGGACAGCAAATTGAGGGCACCTTTACTCAGTAGAACAAGATCAAGCTCTCACCATGCATCAAGTAATTTTGTGGATTATTCTCTTATTGCTACAACATGTAATGAAGAGCCACTTTCTTTTGAAGATGCATGTGACGATCCACAATGGATGAGTGCTATGCAATCAGAAATGGATTCCATACATAGGAATGGTACTTGGGAGTTATGTGAATTGCCAAAAGGAAAGAATGCCATTGGTACAAAGTGGGTTTACAAGATTAAGAGGATATCTGATGGTAGCATTGATCGCTACAAAGCGATATTGGTTGCCAAAGGATATGCGCAACAATATGGCATTCACTATGAGGAAACATTTGCACCTACTTCACGCATGACTACCATTCATACTGTGGTTGCATTGGCTGCCCATCGAGGTTGGAAAGTGCATCAATTGGACATAAAAAATAGCCTTCTTGAATGGTGATTTGCAAGAAGAGGTCTATGTGAAGCAACCTCTTGGATTTGCTATGAAAGGGAAAGAGCACTTGATTGCTCTTGGCTTCACATGTAGTCCGATTGAAAGCACACTCTATGTACGCAAAAATGGGGCTGATCTTATAGTGCTTGTTCTTTATGTCGATGACATACTCTTGATTGGGTGACTGGGTCATGTGATGCAAAAATTAACATTCTTATGGCTGATTTGTAGCATACTTTTGATGTCACTTATCTTGGTCTTTTGAGCTACTATCTTGGCATCCAGTTTGTATCCGTTGAGGGGGGAATTGTTATGCATCAAGCAAAGTATGTTGAAAAAGTACTTCAGCATTTTGACGTCCAGATGGTAAAACCTGACCTGCCCTTCTACTGAAGCACACGTCTAGCTTTTTTTTCAAATGCTTGCCCTTTCCTCCAGCTGTTTAGGGATGTCAAGGCTTGCACTGATAACCCCATTTGTTTTTCCGATCAGATGCCTTTGCTCGTCTCCTTGAAGCACACAAACCATGGTTTCAAGGCAGGATGGCCCCATTTGGAACCATCCCTCCTTCATATCCCTTGTGTTGTTGAGCACACAAAAAACATATTTACAAAACACTTTAGAGTTTGCTCCAACTCTTTGGTTGCTTGGTCTAAATCCATCAAGGAAGTGCAATCCCTGTTCACCTATTTCAAGAATCTTAGGAAAAGCATAAGATATAGAAGAAGACAACAAATATCTAGAGTTATAGACTCCATCCTTACCTCTAAAGGACCTAACTACATGGTTAGAATTTTATGCCTTCAGAAGAGATTAAGATATGAGGAGTACCTTGCGGTTAGTATCCTTCTCTCTCCTTCAATAGTTTTGATGTTGATGAAAATTCTTGTGGTTATGCTATCGTGTTGAGAAGAATTTGCAAGAGGCGACCCACTTCTTTATTGATGTTTTCTCTAGTTCTCCCAAGTGGAGGGAGGATATCTGTAGAGACAGAGCCACCATTGCTCTAAAGAGGAAAAAAACTGTAACTCCCTACCTGGCTGCCTTGCTCGACTTGCCCCTCACTACCGGTGAGACTAAAGAAACCATAGGTCTATTGAAATCTTGCAAATCTCCAAGCCTTGATGGCCTTCCGAATGTGTTTTTCATTGCTCTTGATGACTGCCCGACCCCTTTAATTCTCTTGGTGTGGAAAGAAGCTGTTAGAAAAGGAACCCTTCCTATTGAGATCAACACTGGAGTTATAAAATTGATTCATAAGAGGGGTCCTAAGGAGGGCCTAAATAACTGGAGACCTATAACTTGCCTGACCTCTATTTACAAAATCATAGCCTCTTCTTTGGCTAGGAGACTGAGTCCTCATATGAAAGACTTTATCCTTCCTAAACAAAAAGGTTTCATTAAAGGACGATTCAATCTTGATGCTATTATCTCCCTACGGGAAGGTATTGACTTTTCCCAAAACTCCAACCAACACTTTTTCTTTTTTAAAATAGACTTTGACAAAGCCTATGATAGAATTGAGTGGGACTTTATTCTCCAATCCCTGCATGATATCGGGCTTGGGAAGCATTTGATGCGAGTTGTGAGTACTTTGTTTGGCAATGCTCACTCTAGGATCTCTCTCGATGGTGCCCTCTCTCTCCACTTTAGGCTTAGGAGATCCATTAGGCAAGGGTGGCCCCTTGCCTCCCTTCGTTTTGCCATTGCTAGTGACTCTCTTGGCCTGTTGCTCAAAGATGCCTTCTATCACAACAAGATTGAAGGGATTTCCATCCCGGGGTCTGACAACCAACTCTGCCTTCACGCTTTTGCTGATGATACTAACATCTTAGTGAAAGCTAATCCTAGATATGCTGATTGTGTTCTAGATTTCCTCAACACCTTCTGTTTAGCTAGTGGCTCCCATATTAACCATAGGAAGATAGCTTTCAAAGCCTCCTCCAACAAAGTGCCCTCCTCTATCACTTCCTTGGGCTGTGATATTATCAAAGAGGGAGAAATCTTTAGACTTTTGGGCATCCCTATGGGTTTTAAAATTTCGCTTAATCAAAGATGGGAATGGGTTATAAATAAGTTCAAGAATAAACTCTTTCAGTGGTATGCGTGCCAATCCTCTATCTCTCATAGATTGTTTTTCATGAACACTACATTTTGCCTAGTTTAGTTTATTTTCTTTCCTGTTGGATGCCTAACAAAAAGAATTTTAACCACGTTGTTGCTCCTACTAGGAGGTTTCTTTGGGAAGGGAATCTTCATCACAATAAAATGTCTAAAGTTTCTTAGAAAATCTATTAAATCCCTAAAAAAGAGGGAAGACTTGACATTTTCTATCCCATTAAAATGGCCACTAACCTTTCAGCTAAATGGATTTCTAGGGTAGTTGACTCCACTGATTAGGCTCTTCTCATTAAAAAAAATTTGGATAAATTTTCCTTCTCTCAACACAAAGCTTGGAAAGGTCATAAACTGTGGGACATTATGGTTTCTCCTCATACTTACTCAAGTGTTGGCAGTAGTATCACTTGCAGGTTATGGAATGCCTAGATGCAGGTCAAAGCTAACTGCTCCACCAACCCCAAGTTTTTTCTTTTTGCAAATTTAGTTTTTGAGGAGAGTATATGGATTGGATGGCTTTCTCCATAGGAAAATGGATCTCTAAGCATTAAGCAACATAAATACTATATTCAAGGGTTCTCTTCCTAGAGAGACCTCACTGATGGGAACAAGATTTTGACTAATGACCAGGTATCTGCCAATCCTGACCTGTCTGTTGGGTGTTTACAGGTGCTGATGGAGCATAAGGACATACTCGTGAGGAGGCTCTCATCCTGTAACTAGAGAAAAAATGTCAGTCTTATAGAGGTTACTCATGATATGCTGAGAAGGATCAAAAAGCAGAGAGGAACTGTAAACATGATCCTGTACAAGCTGAACGCAATATGGAATTTAATTTGGAATTCTACTCAAGGGAAAGAATATATTCATGAGCCTTTGAAACCTCCCCTATAACATCAAACATTCTTTTTTGATATGACTCATCCTACATAATGGGGTTTGGTGTGGTTCCAAAGCTAGGAAATTTGGCATCAAAGATGAAGTTTGTAAGTTTTGTGGCACTGAGAAGAACATCCCCCACCTATTCTTGAACTGTAAGCATGCAGAGAACTTTTGGAGTCTACTTCTATCCCTTTTGTCACAAGATGAATGTCAACCTCACTTACAAAGAGACTCTGGTGCGCTCCAACAATAGAATGGACTATGTTCTTTGGAACATCTAGAGAGGACATATACTCTGGCACATCTAGAGATCCGGGAATGACATGGTGATGAATAAAAGGAGTTGCTCTCTTCTGGAGGCTTGTCTCAAGGGACTCAGGACTCTTGGCCATAAGTGCATTTCTGTTATCAATGATGCCCCTCCTGATAACTTTAGTCTGTTTGATCAACTTGCTTCTAGAGCTCCTTGTAAATGGAGAGATTCTTATATCCACTTTTACTGTAATACCCTGTTGGAAATGGTCCTTCTTTGTACTTATCCTCGCCTATGGGTATGTACTAAGGTCATTGTATCCATCACCTAGATCAGATGACCTGTCTTCGTAGAGTGATTATTCTGATCTCTGTGATCATCTTGACTCTATTTATGGTGGGGGTGTCCTACCCTTTGTATTACCTAACATTTCATCTTTAATACAAATTTCGAGTTTTCTCAAAAAAAAAAAGGTTCAAAGTAGAAATATATAAGCCATCGATTTCTTCATAGTCATGTTTTCCGTTCGTTCCTAAGCAAGAATTCAGGTAGTTATATGGTAAGATTTTGAAATTCTGCTCATTAGTACACTAACATTTCTTGAAGGCAAGGTTTTCATCTATATCTTCTAGATATTAACCACATTTTCGATAGATTTGAGGTAGCTTTTGTTACACATTCTCACATTTCCTCATGAATTTTATTTTGCAGGGATTTTTTCAACTCATTTTAATCATTAGTGTTTATGACAACAAGTACATCTATTTTGATTAAGAACGGTGTTTGGTCTCTGTATATGCATTTTATAATTCAGAAAGAAGGAACCATTACCCTAAGCAAAAGCCACTAGTGGACACACGAGTGTCATAGCAACTAGCCCAATCATAGCAACTAGTACCACTCAAGTAGCGAAAGATACGCTTAACCGCCTGCCAATGCTTGACTCTTGGGCAATGCATAAACCTACTTATCTGTGAGAGAGCAAAATGAATATCTCACCGAGTAATGCATAAGTAAATCAAGCATCCAACAGCCTGTTGATAGAGAGCAACATCAAATGCATCTCCAGCATCATCAAGGCTCAATTGTAAACCTTTCTCCATAGGAGTGGCAATAGGCTTACATGCTTCAAGGCCAAAACGCTGCAATAATGTGTCAATATATTTCGTTTGACACAAAGCCATTCCACCATCAACATGCATAAATTGAATGCCCAAATAATGATGCAAATGCCCCAAATCAGACATCTCAAATGAGGCATGCAAATCAGCAATATGCCTCTCATGAGGACCAGTGAGCAACATGTCATCAACATAAACCACAATGATCAGAAGTACATCATTAGCACGCTTAACATATAAGGTGCTTTCAGTTGGAATGTTTTCAAACCATGTGCGATCTGATAGGCATGTATATTTTCATACCAAGCACATGGTGCTTGCTTTAAACTATATAATGCCTTCTTTAACATGCACACCTCATTTTCATGCCCTTTCTACACAAAGCCACGGGGCTAAAAAAATACACTTCTTCATGCAAGTCACCATTCAGAAATGCAGTTTTAATGTCCAAGTGTACATTCCAACCATGATGTGTTGGAAGTGCAGAGATGCTCCGAACAGTAGTCATACGACATATAGGTGCAAAAGTCATATCAAAATCAATTCCTCTTTCCTGTGCATAACCCTTTGCAACAAGCCTAGCCTTATACCTATCAACTGTACCATCAGGTTTACGCTTCAGCTTGTATACCCACTTAGTGTCAATGGCCTTCTTGCCAAGAGGAAAGTCACATAAAGACCAAGTACCATTCTTCATTATTGCATCATATTGAGATTGCATAGCAACCATCGAGTTTTCTGAATTTTGTGCTTTATCAAACAAAACAGGCTCAATCTCATCACACAGACTAGATGCTACCATAGCATAGCAATCTGATGCAAAAGACGCACTATGAGAGCCTGATCGAGTATGATGTGACAGAGGTGCATCTAATTTGCTATCATGCAAGGTCTGCGCCAGCCATTTTGGCATAGTTCCTACCTGCTTAATATCAGTTCTCTCATTAATAAGTGCATCATGTAAATCTGCATCAGAAATGGAATGATCTGCAACATCACATGAAACCTCCAAAGGTTGAGAAGTTGCCTCATTAGGACCAGCACTAGACTGTCCACCTATAAAAAGAGGCAGCAAAGTATCATACATGTCTTTGGAGTTAATAGATGTCTCCTTAGTACATGAAAGCAATGGTTGAATAGCATCTTCCACAAAAACAACATCACGGCTAACCAGAATGCGTTTACTCTATGGATGGATATAGATGATAGCCTTTACTTTCATAACTGCACCCAACAAAAATACATTTTACTACTTTATCATCCAATTTTCTACGATGTTGTTCAGGCACTAATGCATATGCCAAACAACTAAAAACACTCAGATGAGCAATAGATGGCTTGCGATCATGCCAAGCCTCATATGGAGTGATAGACTGCAAGGCTTTAGTGGGACACCTGTTCAGTACATATGCTGCACACATGATAGCTTCAAGCCAGAAACTATGTGGTAAAGCCTCACTCTTGTTCATACACCTCGCCATCTCCATGAGAGACCTGTTTTTGTGTTTAGCAACTTCCTTCTGTTGAGGTGTATATGGCACTATACAATGGTGTTTTATCCCACGTTCAGCCAAAAATGCATTAGAATCAGAAGACATATATTCCCCCCCCTCGATTTGAATGGAGGATGCCCATTTTACATGTTGACAAATTTTCATCCAAAACCAAAAACTGTTTGAAGCACATGAACACTTCCGACTTTGCCTTCGATGGATATACCCATGCATACTTGGAAAAATCATCAATGAAAGTCACGAAGTAAAGATAATTTCCAAAAGAAGATGTCTTCAACTGAAGAGTAGAATTGAAACTCTAATATGAATCAGGAAGTCCATTGAGAACGGTCTGCACAAGTGATCTATCTAGTATAACCTCATCAACAAAAATCAACTATTCCTTCAAGTCTTTGATCTTCATTAGGAAATTGTACATAGAATCACCTTCATTCATGTGCTCACTCTCCAACTATTTTCGGAGGTAAGCAACACGAGCCTCATTCCTAGCTTGGTACAATGTGGTAAGTGTGTCCCAAGCATCCTTAGCTATTTTGCAAGAGCGAATGTGAGGAATAATGGCATGTTTGACAGGCAAAGCTATCAATGCATGTGCATGGGCATCTTTGCCATCCTAGTGAATCTGCTCTACAGTAGGTGCAGCAGAAATCCCAGCATGAACAAGAATATGCAGAATATCATCAGCTTCGACACCTTCTACATCAGCTTCAATACCTGCAGTTGTAACAGTTGTAGGTGTGATAGGATGTTTTTCGACACCCTGCACAATGTTCCACAGTCCTTTTGCAACCAACACATGTCGCATCATATAAGCCCATAATGGGTAGTTGGTACCATCCAACTTATCCTCAACAGCCGACATATGGAATACATCACTACTTTCAACCATGGCCGATGACTAGAATACCTTGATGCAGAAAATTGACTGTATCTTAAAAAGTTGAACACAACTGCCCAGACAAATTCTGCTAGACCTATAGTAGACTTTGAGACGCTTATAATGGCGAACAGAAAGTAATATATACCTTTGGCAATAAAAGACAAAATAGTCTACACAACCACTGCGATAGTGCATTTGGAAGCCGAAACGAGCTCAAATCGTGATCTCGAAAACATGTTGAGTATGCTCACCAAAATTTGTGCGATTCTGACGCAACAAACAGAGTAGTGTCGTCGACATCCTAGATGAAGCGACGACCTGCTCTGATACCAATTGTTGGAGATTGACGTCTGCAAAAGCACGGGAACAACACAAGCAAGCAGAAGAAGCTTGGAGCACCACACACAATAATAAATGTATTAATAAAGAATGTACAAAGATAAGTAGCACATTAGGCCAATAGATGTATATACAAGCCGGGGGAAAAAACCTCTTAAAGAGGGAAAAAAGTTCCTTGGCGGTCCTAGAGTGTTCACACACATCACTACCTAAATATATCAATAAAGTCGAACTTGGATATCGATCAACCACTAAATGGTCTACCTGTTTAACGATAAAAACATATGCATTTTGATTAAGAACGTTGTTTAATCTGTATATATGCATTTTGTCTCCGAGAAGAAACGATCCACTCATTCAATCGGTTTACTTGTTTAAGGATAACTTTGATGGGAGAATATATGTATACTTCTTGCAAAAGAGTATTCTCCAAAATAGGGAATTTACTTCAAGGATCCATTGTGTACGATCTTTTGTATGGAAATATTCCATAACGTAGTTTCAGCTAAGTATTCCAATACTTGGAGTTTAGATTATCTTTACATCAAAAATCCATTTTGGAATATGGAACTATGGGTTATTCTCTTCGTTCTGTGTAAAAAAATATTAACAAAGTACTATCCAAGAAAAAAAGAGGAAAAAAATCCTACATAGGGAAAGTAGTGCCCCAATGGTCCTAAGTTTTTAGATAGCCATGCTTCAGCCTTTGGTCCAAAGCTCACTTCATTTTCATGCTAGCACACATATCCCACATGCCAAGCGGTTTTCCCTCTACTCCATATAAGGAGGGTATCACTTGACTTCACTTATGCTTAGTAACTCTATCCCGTTCCTAAGAGCGTCCATCCTCTTCGTATGGATTCTCCATGCGCATAGAGCATTATATTAAAGTCTAGTTTTTATTATATTTATTTCCGTCCTCCATAACTTAAGTAGTGTCTGATTGATAATAGAGTAGGGTTAGTATCTTTCATTTCAATGGGGTATCAAATTATAGGTTGAAGATAGGATTGACTTGATTTCAATTTCAAATTTTACTAATATAAATCAGTATCATATAGACTACTCTTACTTTTCTCTAAATCTATCCCCCCCCCCTCTCATAGCTCAAAATAAACGTGCTTGCAAGCACTATTTCATTTTGCTGTCTTATCAGTTTTCGTGTAATCAATTGTTATCTAGTAGCACCATGAAAACTTCAATTCTATGACTAATGTGCTTTAACGAAGTTTGAGGATTATACATCCTATAAATCTTTTGATCTAGGTCATAGCCTATAAAGACACATTTCAATACCTTAGGATCAACTTTACCTCAGATTTGATATGTGCATATGCAATGCACCCAAATATCTTGCAATGATCAAAGCTTGATCTTCCTATCTGCCAAGCTTCATAAGGATTCATACCTTCCAAAGACTTTGACAGAAACTTCTTTATTAGGTAGGCGTTAGTGGATTTTGGCTCTGCCCATAGGCAATTTGAATACTTCCATAATGGTTCTATTTCTCCTTTTGGCTACTCCATTCTACTAATGTGTATACATTGGTGTTATTTATATTCTAATTTAAGTTTCTTGAAGGTAGAAAATAAAATCTTGGAAGAAGTATTCTCCCCCTCCATCAAACTTTATTCCTTTTAGGGTTTCGCCTATTTGATTTCCTACAAGTTCTAGATACTTATTGAAACATGAAAATACTTCACTTTTATACTTTATGGGATGAAGTATGGTGTTTTTGCTACAATCATCTATGAGAAGCACTTAATGCCGTGACCTTGAGATAGATGGCTCTTTATGTGGCCCTCAAACATCTATGTGAAAAAGCTTCATAATGTCTCCATGTATGTACCCTTACTTTGTGAATGGTTTCCTCTCTGATTCTCCAAATTGACATGCATTGCACTTATAAATGATACGTTGCTTTGAAGTTTTAGGCATGCCAAGCACACTTTGATCTTCTCTCTCTAATGTGAGATAGTCTCTTATGTGAAAATAGTAACTCTGATAGGTTTGAGTATCATAATTCAACAATCCTATTTCCTAGCATCTTGGAGTTCAAAGGTGAACAATATACCTATTTTTTTTTTCTTTGGCTATCTTCTAGAAACCCATATATGGATCCTCTACACAGGCTTCTTCCTTTGCATTGAATTCCAATGCAATGGCTACCTCTAGTCTCTTTAATGAGAATGAGCTTGTTTCTTTTGATGAATCACAAAATTTAGAAAATTGGATGGGTGTTATGCGATTAGAATATGATGCTATCATGAAGAATGTTACTTGGTCTTTATTTGATTTGCCTGTAGGTAAAAAGTCCATTGACACTAAATAAGTATAGAAGCTCAAACTAAAGCTTGATGGGATAGTTTAAAGGTATAAGGCAAGGCTTCTTGCCAAAGTTAATGCTCAAGAGACAGGCATCACTTTTGATAAGACCTTTGCTCCCACATGCCAAATGACCATTGTTCATAGCATTTGTGCACTTGCAGCTCATCATGGTAGGACTATACATCAATTAGACACTAAAAGTGGTTTTTTATACTATATGTTATCTAGCCACATGGCGTTATGCAAAAAGAGCATGACAAAAAAAATATGGAGATTGAAAAAGGCATTACATGGAAGCAAGCATTATAAGGGTGGTATGAAAGGATACATACATACTTGCTTGTACATAGTTTTGAGAAGAGCCCAACTTAGAGCACTTTTTATGTTAAGCATACATATGATGTACGATTGATCATTGTTGTATGTTGATGACATGCTACTTAATGGTTCCAATGAGAACCATATCGTTGAATTTAAGACTTATTTGCATACCGCTTTTGAGATGTAAAATTTGGGTAATTTGCATCATTATTTGGGCATTGACTAATTCCACTAATCCATTTTAGAACAAACATTACCCATTTTAGAGAATTAGATTATGTAATGATTCCTAGTGTTTAAGTTTCATGGATGGGGACGAGGTTTCATAGGATCAAACCCTATGGGAAGCATGAGAGTGTATCATGTTGCAAGATTCTTGGTGTAGGAAGAGATAGAGAATGAGATAAAAAATGCATCTCTACTATTGATGTATAAGTTGATGAAACGCTACTCAATGGTCCCAATGAGAAGCATATGCTTGAATCCAAGACTTATTTTGCATGCCTCTTTACTAGTGTACAGAGAGAGATATATATAGAGAGAGAATGGGATTAAAAATGTATCTTTACTATTGATATATAGGGAGGAGAAAACAGTTTCAGTACGAAACGCGTATTTACTACTGATGTATAACAAGGGGCAAGACAAACAGAGATTTCGAATTAATACGTCCAATTGAAGCGGGATTCCAAAGTCATGTGACTCATCAATTCTGATGTTAGCATAAATATGAGTAAAAGGGCAACAAAAATGATTGAGTAGCTTCCGTTTTAGAGATAGTTTTATCACATATATAAGGTTTTCTCTAAAGAATTACCTGACCAATACTTGACGATAGTCAAATAGTGTGCAAAGAAAGACTTCAAGCATCACTAAATTTAAAGCGCCAATAATGTCAATGAAAATATTATCTCAGAAACTATAATCCGAGAAGGATTCAGATAAAAACGTATTCAAGAAGAATACTTGCTAAATACATAAGGACATCTTCAATGCTATGAAGAGTTGAAACGACTAAAATATTTTCCTTAGTTGGCAAAGCATGTATTTGTAGCTTCGGTAATCATATATACATCAAAGTTCTGTATTACCTCACCGATACTCTATGGTGGTTCTCGTGTTGAATCAGCTCAAACACAGGAAAAAGTATGTCGACCGACTTACCTCACCGATACTCTATGGTCCCGACCGACTTACAAAGACTCAAAAAAAAAAAGAAACAGGCCGTATATATGAGATAGACGAAAACTGATTCTCGAGTTATATTAAAGACGTGTGCTCTTCATGTACACACATGGGGTACAAGCAGAACTCAGAGCAGTCTTCACAACAATAATCCTTCTTGTTTGCTTTGGCAAGAAGAACAGAAGGCTAATGGGTTCCACCTTCATTGTTGCCTGTCACCTTCCCCATTGCACCCTTTATTGCTTCGCCAGCGTGAGACAGTCCTTCGGCAGCGTTGTCCTTTAACTGTTGGGCCTTTTCCTGTGTTGCTTGAGCAGCTCCTGAAGCCTTGTCTCTCGCCGTCTGGGCCAGTCGCTTCACAGTATATAAAGTTCTCAAGGCTTCAACAAGGGAGAAAGATCGAGCGAGAAGCATGCAGAAGACAATGGCTACAGAATCACACACGCACACAAGTAACAATAGAGCTCATTCTGACATGTTCTATTTTATATGGCGAAGAATGACTATAATCGCATTAACATTCTTACCTGACTCTGTTCGTGAGCTTCGCCTGCCTTCTGCTGCCCATACTGCTTTGTCTCGTCTGCTTTGTCGGACGCAACTTCCTTGGCATGCTGAGCCTGCTCCGCCATTGCTCCTAACTATGAACAACTTACCACGCACTAGTAAAGCTTAGAACGTAACGCACTCTACCAAAACCCAAAGCTGACAGTCAAGCGCAAGCTTTTTCCAGCGTTGGAGCTATGGAGGTCTTCTTAAAAGGTCAAAAGCTCCACGGGCTACAATACTCAATGGACACGTCTCATCTATATCTTCTAGATACTAACCACATTTTCGGTAGCTGTGAGGTAGCTTTTGTTAAACATTCTCACATTTCCTCATGATTTTTATTTTGCATGGGTTTCTTCAACCCATTCTAATAGCTAGTGTTTATGAGAATGAGTACATCTATTTTGATTAAGAACGGTGTTTGGTCTTCATATATGCATTTTGTAATCGAGAAAGAACGATCCAGTACCCATTAAATCGTTGTACTTGTTCAAGGATAAATTGGATTGGCCGGCACTTGGAAAGCGCTTTAGCTTGCTTGAATGTGAAATTGGTCAAAAGCAAGAAACTGCATGGGCATTTAGGCACCAAAGCGAGGTGGGCTGAAAAGCTCCAAAATAGGTCTATGGGCTCGAATGGGAGGCTAATGGAGGCACTACAATCTTGGCAAGGTCCTGAGCTAACTAGAAGGCTCCCCAAGTGAGCAATAAAGACTATGCTCAGTCTAAGGGGCAATGAATGTCACATAACCTTAGCAGGAGATGGCCGAACCATATATTAAGAGAAATAATTAAGAAGAAATCCTCATCCATGGCTTCCGAAGCTAGTGGTTAGCCCATCATACTCCTACCTAGGAGGTTGTAAGTTCCATTCCCAACAATAGGGGATTTAAACTTACAAGCTCCCCATTAGAAGTGTGATGGGCTAACTAACCACTTGCCCCAAAAAGCCATGGTTGATGATTAATTCTTAGTCCTTCCTCTAACGGTGTGGTTTAGCCATCTTTTATCTCTCACTTCATGGCACACTTGAAGAGCGCTTTTTTGACTAGAGGATTATATGTCCAATCCGGGCTTTAAGGTCCTAATAGAATCTATGAATGAAGAGTTCCTATAGTGTGTTCAATGCAATTACGACTCAATGAAAGAAACTTCCGAATGCAATTCAAAACTATCAAGACTTAGGACAGTTTGTCAAAGTCTTGCACTAGAAATCGAAACTTATTTTGGACTTTGACTCCAAGTGGAACTTGGCTATCTATCAACCATAAAATGGGTCTACTTGTTTAAGAATAAAAATATATGCATTTTGATTAAGAACACTCTTTGATCTCTCTATATGCATTTTGAATCCGACGAAAAAGGATCCGCCCATTAAATCGGTTTATTTGTTTAAGGATACCTTTGATTGGAGAATATATGTATACTTCTTGCAAAAGAGTATCCGCCAAAATAGGGAATTTACTTCAACGAGCCATTGTGTGCGATCTTTTTTATGAAAATGTTTCATAGCATATTTTCAACTAAGTGCTATCCAAGAGAAAAGCAAGGTAAAAATCCTACATAGGGAAAGTAGTGTCCGAATGGTCCTAGGTTTTGAGATAGCCATGCTTCAGCCTTTGGTCCAAATATCATTCCATTTTCATGATGGCACACATATCCCACATGGAAGGAGATTCTCCCTCTACTCCATATAAGGAGGATGTCACTTCACTGCACTTATTCTTATTAACTCTAGCCATGGTAATGTTGTAGATACTTCTCATTCAACACGCACTTGACTATTTCTACAATTGTCCTATTATTTCTTTGGGCTACTCCATTCTACTCATGTGTATACATTGTTGTTATTTATATTCTAATTCCCTTTCTTGCAGGTACAAATTAAACTTTTGCAAGAAGTATTCTCCCTCTCCATTAGACCTTATGCTTTTAAGGGTTTTACATATTTGATTTTCTACAAGTGTGAGATACTTATTGAAACATGAAAATACTTCACTTTTATGCTTTATGAGATAAAATTTGATGCGGTTGGTACAATCATCTATGAGAGACATCTAATGCCTTGGCCTTGAGATGGATGGCTCTTTATGTGGTCCCCAAACATCTATATGAACAAGCTCCATAATGTGTCCATGTATGTACCTATTCTTTGTGAATGGTTTCCTTTCAAATTTCCTAGATTGACATGCATTGCACTCGTAAATGATATGTTGCTTTGAAATTTTAGGCATACCAAGCATAGTTTGATCTTTATTGATTTTAGTTCGGGCTCTCTCTCCAATGTGAGATAGTCTCTTATTCTAAAACACTAACTTCGATATGCTTTGAGTATCATAAGTCAACAATGCTATATTCTTAGTGTCTTGGATTTCAAAGGTGAAGAATCTACCTATTTTTTATTCTTTGGGTATCTTCATTAAACCTTGACATGGATCCTCTACATAGGCTCATGGCTTTTTGGACTCACATGCAATCCTTTCTCCACAATTTGATCTACACTTATCATGTCCTTAGTAGTGATAGGTTCATAGAGAACTCTGGTCAATAGATTCATATTACCATTAGGATTCCTCACATTTCCAAGCTTCTCCATAAAGTGCCTTGTGTCATCTCGTATTCTGACCTCATGCTTATTATTTGAAGTAACGAATTTTCAAAGCACTGCTACATTATCTCCTACATGATTTTAATCATCCAAAATTATTATAGAACAAATGCAAGAGTGAATCAGTAGGAGTGAATCCTCTTGCGATTTATCATTAGCGTATTTTTTGTAGTCTCTTCTTCCTTTATAACTTCCTTTGTAACTGTTCTTGTATTTTTTGTTATTATTGTATACATAGCTATTATTTCTACCTCTAGAAGCTCCATATCCACCTTTGTTGTATCCTCTTCCTCTCTACTTCCTTCGGTTCGTGATATAATTCTCTAAGATTTATTTGGTTAATCCAGATATGGCACAAGATGAGGAGCTTTGAGATCTCCCCTACCTTGTCTACCATATTTACCTCTTCCTTTTGAGCTTCTACCTTTACCTCCAAAGTTAGCTTGGGAGACATTTCATCATCAAGTTTTTGCCTTCTCCTTTGGTATCTTTATCTTCTCTTTTAGTTTGTCTAAAGGGTAGAGTATTGATAACCATTTAGAATCTCACCTTTCTTCTAGAGGTTTTTGTCATGATTGAAGACTTGTCCCATGAGTGTGTTGAATTCTAGCACGTGCATATCCATGTACAAGTCTATGCAAGTGGTGAATACTTCCCAATGGTTATCAATCTTGATTCCCTTGATGAATTTCCTAAAAATTTGTATCCATCTATAATCTCTCCAATAGTTCTTGATTGATTTTGAATGCCATTAATCTTGGTGATAAATTCAAAGACACTTTGCTTGGGCTACGTCTTGAGTGATGTGAACTCCATCCATAATTGGTTCGTCCTAGCCTTGGCACTTGAAGAGAAGGATTCTTCCAAAGCATTCCAAGTCTCTTCTGATGTCTTAAAAATCCATATCTTGGGAAGTAACAAATCAAAGGTGTACTTTAGAATGTATGACCTGGGTAAAGAATCCTTTGCACACCATGGGTTCAACCTTTCCAGCTCCTCTAGCATTGGTTGTCCCTATGTTCTATGTATAGGAATCAACTCATCTCGAGAGATGTACCCATAGATATTTCTCCCTTGCACTTAAGATTTTATCCTTAGATACCATGCTAAGTAGTTTTTTTTAATCCAATTTGTCAATTGAAGGGGGGAATCCATCACCCAGAATGTATAGATTATGATAATTCTGTAATACCACTATGAGGAGTGATGTCAATTTGCAAAGATAAGAGAGTCTTTCAAAAAACCTCGTTTAGATCAGCCTATTTTTACTTTGCCTCACTATTAAACTTCTTAAGCTTTCCATATTTGCAATAATATTCCTAAAGTACCTTAGAGCATTCATCTCAAAAGTTTGTTTCAAAACAGATACCTTTTGAATTATGGCATGTAAAGAAAGCCTTTCATTTTTGGAAACAGGAACTCAATAAATTACTTAGAGCACATAGACTACTAGAAATTGACCCAAACCAATTTTAAGATCTTCAAAAAAGAAGGTAACTTAGGTAAGAAAAGTTATCTTATGAATTTCGAGTGATTATGTTGTGATCTTTATACATAAGAAGTCAAGGGGGTGATTGTGAGATCTTAAGAAGATGACGATGAAAAGACACATTCATAGAGATATGGTCATATCTCAATGCACAAAACTCCAACGAACAAAATATATTGTAGGTACACTTATATGAGTGTTTCTTGTGATCCAAGGATGAGGAAGATAATGATACCATGTATTCACTTCAATAGCCACTACAACATATCGAGGGAATACCGACGGTCAGTATACCGACGGTCACCTGTCAGCGTCGGTATGACCCTCGGAGAATTTGGGAAAGCTTCTTTGCCTACGAAAGACTGTGTCGGTATAAGCGTCGATATAAGCGTTAGTAATTTGCTGGAATTACGAACGCTTATACTGACACCCTCTTTTTGATCGGGCCCGAAACCAAAACTCCTCATTCTGAGCGTTTTGAATCTAGCTCTTCTCCTATCAGGTTTGCACGTGCCAATAGCAGATCTCTATTTGTAACCCTTTCTCTCTCTCTCTCTCTCCGTCCCTCTTTCTCTCTCTCCCTCCCTCTCTCTCACTCTCTCTCCTTCTCTCTCCCTCCCTCTCTCTCCCTCCCTCTCTCTCTCTCTCTAAACGGACCTCTATCTTTATAGATCTGAAGTTTTGGTAAGTAGATCGCACATATTGTAGCACTCTTTCTTCTTCCTTTATGTTTTTGCTTTACTAATATGTTCTCTGTTTGTTTTTGCTAGAGATTTTGCAATCAAATCTTTGGAAATTCGACGAAGGAGAACTTCAAGTGGATTTTGACGACCTTGATTCAAAACAATTCTCTCTCTCTCTCTCTCTCTCTCTCTCTCTCTCTCTCTCTCTTTTCCTCTCCTTCCCTCTCTCTCTCTAAGCACACCTCTATTTTTATAGATTTGACGCTTTGGTAAGTAGATCGCACATATTGTAGCTCTCTTTTTTCTTTCTTTATGTTTTTCCTTTTCTAATATGTTTTTTCTTTAATTTTGCAAGAGATTTTTGGGATCAAATTTTAAAAATTGGACCAAGGAGAACATCAAGTGGATTTTGACAACCTTGATTCAAACAATTATATCGATGTAAGTGAGAGATATATCACTGTTTTTTCTTTCTTTATGTTTTTGCTTTTCTAATATCTTCTCTTTTTAGTTTTGTTTTTGATTGAGAGAGAGAGAGAGAAAAAGAGAGAGGTAGAGATATATACATATATACATACACACTCACATATGTATAAACACACACATGCATATGAATACAAACATGCATGTGCATATACACATGCATATGCATACACATACACATGCATATGCATACAAATATGCATATGCATACACACATGCACATGCATAAACACATGCAGATGCATAAACATACACACATACACAATGCATATGCATACACATGCATATGCATACACATACACACATACACAATGCATATGCATACACACATGCATATGCATACACACATGCATATGCATACACACATACACAATGCATATGCATACACATATACAAACTACATATGCATACTCATTCATGCATATGCATACACATACATGCATGCATATATATGTATACACATACATGCATATGCATACATACATGAATATGCATACAAGCATCCATATGCATACATGCATGCATATGCATACATGCATGCATATGCATAGAAGCATGCATATGCATATATGCATGCATATGCATACATGAATGCATATGCATGCAAGCATGCATATGCATACATGCATGCATATGCATACATGAATGCATATGCATACATGAATGCATATGCATACATGAATGCATATGCATACAAGAATGCATTTATGCATATGCATACAAATATGCATATGCGTACACACATGCACATGCATACATGCATGCATATGCATACAAGCATGCATATGCATACAAGCATGCATATGCATACATGTATGCATATGCATGCTTGTATGCATATGCATGCATGTATGCATATGTGTATCACGGCATTTCCCTCCCTATCTCTTTTTCTCTCTCTCTTCTTTCTCTCTTTTCCCCACCACCCCCCCCCCCCGCCCCCACCGTCACCTCGACCCCCTCCAACCCCACCGTCCCCTCCTCTTTCCTCCACCACCCCAGCGGCCCCCACCATCACCACGACCCCCTCCAACTCCACTGTCCCCTCCTTTTCCCCCACCACCCCCGCGGCCCCCACCATCACCACGACCCCCTCCAACTCCACCGTCCCCTCCTTTTCCCACACCACCCCACGGCCCTCCACCACTCCACACCACCCCACGGCCCTCCACCACTCCACACCACTCCATGACCCCCCAAACAACTCCACACCACCCCACAGCCCTCCACCACTCCACACCACTCCACAGCCCTCCACCACTCCACACCACCCCACGGCCCTCCACCACTCCAAACCATCCCACAGCCCTCCACCACTCCACACCACCCCACAGCCCTCCACCACTCCACACCACCCCATAGCCCTCCACCACTCCACACCACCCCATAGCCCTCGACCACTCCACACCACCCCACGACCCTCCACCACTCCACACCACCCAACGGCCCTCCACCACTCCACGACCCCCAACACAACTCCACACCACCCCACAACCCTCCACCACTCCACGACCCCCCTCACAACTCCACACCACCCCACAGCCCTCCACCACTCCACACCACCCCACAGCCCTCCACCACTCCACACCACCCCACAGCTCTCCACCGCTCCACACCACCCGACAGCCCTCCACCACTCCACGACCCCCCACACAACTCCACACAACTCCACACCACCCCACAACCCTCCACCACTCCACACCACCCCACGGCCCTCCACCACTCCACACCATCCCACAGCCCTCCACCACTCCACACCACCCCACAACCTTCCACCATTCCACACCACCCCACGGCCCTCCACCACTCCACACCACCCCACGGCCCTCCACCACTCCACCCCACCCCACGGCTCTCCACCACTCCACACCACCCCATGGCCCTCCACCACTCCACACCACCCCACGGCCCTCCACCACTCCACGACCCCCCACACAACTCCACACCACCCCACAACCCTCCACCACTCCACGACCCCCCACACAACTCCACACCACCCCACAGCCCTCCACCACTCCACACCACCCCATAGCCCTCCACCACTCCACACCACCCCACAGCCCTCCACCATTCCACACCACCCCACATACCTCCACCACTCCACACCACCCCACGGCCCTCCACCACTCCACACCACCCCACAGCCCTCCACCACTCCACGACCCCCCACACAACTCCACACCACCCCACAGCCCTCCACCACTCCACACCACACCACAGCCCTCCACCACTCCACACCACCCCACGGCCCTCCACCACTCCACACCACCCCACAGCCCTCCACCACTCCACGACCCCCCACACAACTCCACACCACCCCACAACCCTCCACCAGTCCACACCACCCCACAGCCCTCCACCACTCCACACCACCCCACGGCCCTCCACCACTCCACACCACCCCACAGCCCTCCAATACTCCACACCACCCCAAGGCCCTCCACCACTCCACGACCGCCCACACAACTCCACACCACCCCACAACCCTCCACCACTCCACGACCCCCCACACAACTCCACACCACCCCACAGCCCTCCACCACTCCACACCACCCCACAGCCCTCCACCACTCCACACCACCCCACAGACCTCCACCACTCCACACCACCCCACGGCCCTCCACCATCCCACAGCCCTCCACCACTCCACACCACCCCACAGCCTTCCACCACTCCACACCACCCCACGGCCCTCCACCACTCCACACCACCCCACGGCGCTCCACCACTCCACCCCACCCCACGGCCCTCCACCACTCCACACCACCCCATGGCCCTCCACCACTCCACACCACCCCACGGCCCTCCACCACTCCAGGACCCCCCACACAACTCCACACCACCCCCCAACCCTCCACCACTCCACGACCCCCCACACAACTCCACACCACCCCACAGCCCTCCACCACTCCACACCACCCCATAGCCCTCCACCACTCCACACCACCCCACAACCCTCCACCATTCCACACCACCCCACATCCCTCCACCACTCCACACCACCCCACGGCCCTCCACCACTCCACACCACCCCAAAGCCCTCGACCACTCCACGACCCCCCACACAACTCCACACCACCCCACAACCCTCCACCACTCCACACCACCCCACAGCTCTCCACCACTCCACACCACCCCACGGCCCTCCACCACTCCACACCACCCCACAGCCCTCCACCACTCCACGACCCCCCACACAACTCCACACCACCCCACAGCCCTCCACCACTCCACACCACCCCACAGCCCTCCACCACTCCACACCACCCCACGGCCCTCCACCACTCCAGACCACCCCACAGCCCTCCACCACTCCACACCACCCCACGGCCCTCCACCACTCCACGACCCCCCACACAACTCCACACCTCCCCACAACCCTCCACCACTCCACGACCCCCCACACAACTCCACACCACCCCACAGCCCTCCACCACTCCACACCACCCCACAGCCCTCCACCGCTCCACACCACCCCATGGCCCTCCACCACCCCATAGCCCTCCACCACCCCATAGCCCTCCACCACTCCACACCACCCCACTGCCCTCCACCACTCCACACCACCCCACGGCCCTCCACCACTCCACACCACCCTATGGCCCTCCACCACTCCATGCCACCCCACAACCCTCCACCACTCCACACCACCCCACAACCCTCCACCACTCCACACCACCACATGGCCCTCCACCACGCCACACCACCCCATGGTCCTCCACCACTCCACACCACCCCACAGCCCTCCACCATTCCACGACCCCCCACAAACTCCACAAGCCCCACAACCCCCCCACAAACCCCACAAATCCCACATTTTTCCACGACCTCACATAAGGCTCTCATACCGTTTTGGATGGATATTTGGAGGATCATTTCTTAACCAAACCCTACAGTGTTATATATCGTTGGAAAGCTCTCGACGAGTACTTTCCAATGATGCAATAATAACTTTGAATTCTTGGATCAATTTTTGACCACACCCCAAAAACCCCCACAACTCCTCATAACTCACCCCTATTTCCACCCAACACACAAACCCCACAAACCCCACACAACTCCACACAACTCCACACCCCTGCATGACCCTCCACAAACCCCATAATCTCTCTCAACTCCCCACAACTCACCTCCCATATTGCCCACTTAATATGAAGGATCAAAAGCTACTACAAAAATTAGGTGAAGGATGTGCTTCTCAGGGTCATTCAAACATCACGGGCGGCACAAAATGAGGATCTCAGCTTGCATTCAAAAGTGACAGTAAAGGTGTAAGTGGTAAAAGTAAAAGTGGAGAAATGAGTGTTGCCACCAACCATTCATGATGACTGCCTATTTTTGAGGATCCAATTCAAATCAAGTGGCATATTTGATTTACCCCTCCAATCTTGGGCAATCAATCGGCGCATGATCAGTGGACGTGAGGAATCAGCAAGGCACTCTTGGCCTATTGGAGTCTATAAAAGCAATGGATTTGTGTTCATTTGGATACATTCAGATACACACATTTACATACGTACGTACAGAGGTCCTCTCTTTGCACTTTGTGGCATCAAGCCTACTGTAGGAAGTCACTCTGTGGTGAGGATACAGAGCGTGGGCTTCCCACTGAGGGCTATTAGCACTATAGTGTGAAGAGAGTGGCTTGGTTTTGTCATTCAGTGTGAGTCATTGGTATTTCGTGCTCTTCCCCTTAGAGCAAGTCTTCATACTTTGTATTGATCAGTGCGAGTCTACATCTAGTTGGGTCCATTGTACGGATTGGAAGAATCTCTTGCAATGATGTTATTTAGTTCTGGAGTGGCATGTTAGCCCAGAGCATAAACATTTGAGCATCTCTTTTGCCTATGTTGTAATCATCTGATTCGAACTAAGGAGCGGATGGTCTTCCATTATTGTCATTTTGTCATTAATACTTTCTTTAGTTTTCACAACTCCGTGCAATCATTGATATCTGCCTGCTCACAGAAGTGTTAAAGGGTATATTTCCCTAAGGAGAACCTCCCTTGAGTAGGTGAAGTACTGGAATGCTTGCTACATGCTCCTATTAAAAGTAGATACCCCAGTACCTCCTCTACAGTTTGGCACGCCCGGTGGGACCTTTGCATTTCTGTGAGAGGTATTTTTGCCCTATTACATTGGCAAGTAGGTACATGACCCATACACGAGTAGATAAGGAGTCTCTTCGTGTTCGGAGGAGCCTTAACAAGTTAGCAATAACCACGGCTAGTGAGTCTACCTCCCCTCTGCCTTCCCTAAATTTATCTATTGATTTGGGTACGACACCATTGTCAAAAGAGAGGTATAGGAGAACCCTAGACTTCTCCTCAGATACGTCCAAAGAAACACCAGTACAAATGGAGGACCTCTCTCATTTGCTCTCCAGATTAAACATCAAATTCCCTACCTTCAAGGGACAAGCTTATGAGGATGCTGATGATCATGTGAGGAGATTCATCTCTTTATGCCATGGAAGAGGTCTGCAAAATAGAGAGGATGCAATGCTGGCACTTTTTCCATCCACATTGGAGGGTCTTGCAGATAAATGGTATAGTCAATATGCAGATGGCCATTTCACTACATGGGAGGCTTTGAAGGCGGCATTCTCACAGACATTCCGACCAAGTGATTCCTTAGAAAGAGCTCTAGATCAGCTAGAGAATTTGAAGCTAAGATCAGGTGAATCTTTTCATGAACTTCACACTAGAACAAAAGCACTTGTTGCACGTCTGCCACATGCTCCAGGTGACTTTTTGGTTAAAAAGTGGATAGAGAAGGCTCTGCCCAGGTCATCTCAGCAGAAGCTTCGTGAGTCTCTTAGATTGGATGCCACCCTCAATGATTTTGTTGCAGCGGCATCACGCATTGAAGAAGCAAGGCAACATTTTGAAGGGGATACACAACCTAAGTATGCTGCAGACCTGGATCCTATTGAGCAACTAAGGAGGGAACTGGAGGCATTAAAAATGCAACAAAATCAACAAGAAGAGAAGGTCTTGCCACCACTGCGACGCACGGATGATGAAGTAGCCCAACTTCGCCGTGAGTTAGAAGATTTGAAGACCACACAAGATATAAGGAGACAAATTTGGTGCACGATCTGTAACAACAATGGACATTCCAATGCTAATTGCCCTAACAAGGTAAGCTGTCAATTTTGTGGAAAGGATGGTCATGAAGCTAGAGATTGCTACTACCTCAAGGGTACACAGCAAAGAAGTAACCCTCAAACTTTGGATTCATACTATGCTAGTACTTCAAATACATCTAATAGAGAGGAGAATCGGCCTGCAAATCCTAGGTATAATAGACCTTTGATGTGCCATCGTTGTGGTGAGTACGGCCACATGCAAAACAGGTGTTCTCTTCCAGAAGATGCACCTCCTTGTCAACATTGTCCAGAGGCCAAGGATCATTATACCAAAGATTGCCCAAGAGGTCGTCCTGCTCCAATTCACATGATTGCAGTCTCTCCACATGAAGAAGGAAAAACCACTCAGACTTATGCTGTTTCATCCTTTGCAATGCCCATGATGACTAGAGCTAGGCAAGCAACTGCAACCCAGAGAGATGAACAACAAGGATTTCAGGATAAAGAGGAAGAAAAGGAGTCTGGATGGAAGGACCAAGCAGAAATTGAAGGAGCTTATAATAAGATGACTACTTCTCTAAAGGGCCAACCAACAAGTCTGCAAGAAAACACTCAGGAGGTAAACATTGAACAGATCTTGAAAGGTATTCATCACAAGGTTAGTCTATATGAACTTATAAGGATGGATTCAAAAATAAAAAGTGACTTACTGAAGATTATACACTCTGCTCACTTGGTCCAATCACCTAGTATAGATGGTTTCATGGTTGATTTTCCCCCTGCACCCTTAACAGACTACCAAAGCTCAAGATTATCTGTTTGTATAAAGGATGAAACTCTCACAGGTGTGATCATAGATGGAGGCTCTGGTATCAATTTGATGCCAGATTTCACAATGAAGAAACTGAATTTGAACCCCACCAAAATGGCACCATTTACAGTTACACTAGCAGATCAACATCGGGTTGCGCCTCTTGGCATTATTGAAAAGGTACAGATGATAGTACAGGGTTGCCACTTTGTGTTGGATTTTGTTGTTATTGCACTTCCACAGGAGACTTCTTACCCTTTACTCCTGGGGAGACCTTGGCTGAGACAAGCAAAAGCTTTGCAAGATTGGGGGAAAAACAAACTATGGATTTCAACAAGCACCAATAGCCAACTACAATTACATTTGGAAGAGGGATTCGACTTAGGAAAAACCACTGGATATACTGTGGATACTCAAGTAATGCCCTCTATACCCCAAGAAGATGATGCATTGTTAAATTGGATGATGGGAAGTGCAGAGTGTTGCACAGTGGAGATCAATGAAATTGAGGAAGAAGTTGTAGATAAGGTAAATGAAGACCACAAGGTATTGGAGAATGAGCAATTGCAAGAAAATACTAGCTTTGAGGAGGCAACCAATATAAAAGTATCGGAGGGAGAAGGTTATGAATTTAAGAGCAGAGAAGATCTTCCTTTTGCAGATATACCTCCAAGATGGATGGAAGAACATGTTGTAGAATATAAATTAAAATCCACTCTTGCATATAGTGGAGATGATTTCTCAAACAAGACCAGTCCTGAAACATTGGTTCAAGAAGTAAATTTAGGAAATGAAGAGAACCCTCAAGTAGTCCACTTAGCATCCTGGTTGTGGCATTATCCTCCTTTGCTACAGAAGGTAACTTCTTTGCTTTTTACTTACAAAAGTGTCTTCGCATGGTCCTACAAAGATCTAATAGGGATACCAGAAGAGCTTGGGTTACATCGGATACCCTTAGTTGAGGGAGCCGCGCCAATAAGAAGTAGACCATATCGACTCAATCCGAAATATGCAGAGGCTGTAAAAGCAGAAATTACAAAGCTAGAAGAAGCTGGTATAATTGTTCTAGTAGAGCATTCCAGGTGGCTTTCTTCCATGGTTATTGTACCCAAGAAAAATAGTGGAAAAATAAGAGTATGTGTTGATTTTCGTGCTTTGAATAAAGTGACTGTTCAAGATGGATTTCCTCAGCCCTTCACAGAGAAAGTACTTGAGGAAGTAGCTGGTCACACTTTGTATAGTTTCTTGGATGGTTTTAGTGGCTACAATCAGATAGTGATCCATCCTGATGATAGGGACAAAACAGCCTTTGTCACTCCCTGGGGCACTTATGTCTATACTCGAATGGCTTTTGGTTTGAAGAATGCACCAGCTTCATTTAATAGAACGATGTATCTGATATTGGGCAAATGGTTAACAACCTTTCTACGCATTTTCATGGAGGACTTTTCAGTATTTTCAGGTACAGATAGAAGGGCAGCAGTTCAAGATTTCCATGACCATTTGGAAAATCTAAAAGAAATTTTTGAGCAATGTCTCAAAAGAGGTTTGAAATTGAATCCTAATAAATGTCACTTTTTGGTCACTAAGGGCACTCTTCTTGGTCACATAGTATCTGCTGAAGGTATAAGTGTTGACCCTCCAAAGGTTACAGCTATTCTTTCCATGCCAATTCCACAAAGCCCAAAGGAAGTGCAAAGTTTCTTGGGCCATGCAGGGTATCACAGAAGATTCATTAGGATGTATTCAGAAATTGCTAAGCCCTTGTCAGGGCTTACCAGTAAAAAGATCCCTTTCTCATGGAGTGCTGAAGCCGACAAAGCATTTTGTGAACTAAAGTTGAGGCTATGTACTGCTCCACTTTTAAGTGTTCCTAATTGGTCATTGGAATTTCATGTGCATACAGATGCTAGTCTTCATGCTGTTGGTGCAGTTCTAGCTCAACCATCATCTCACAAAGTGGATAGACCTATCTCTTATGCAAGCAGACTACTCAACCAAGCTGAAAGAAATTACAGTACAACGGAAAGAGAAGGTTTAGCTATCGTATTTGCTCTTGAGAAGTTCCGACATTATCTCCTTGGTGTACATTTCATTGTTATTTTTTATCATCAGCCCTTGAAGTATTTGATAAACAAGCCTAGAGTAGCTGGAAGGATTTGGAGATGGTTACTCCCATTTCAAGAATTTAATTTTGATATTCATATTAAGCCAAGAAAAGAGCACTACATGGCAGATCAAGTGTCCAGGACGGCAATGAGCGAGAAGGCAACAGGTATCAATGACGAACTGGTCGATAGCAATCTCTTCCTGATAGCAATTCGGACTGGTTGGTATGATGAAATTCTCCTAGTTCTTACTACTGGAAAGATCCCAGAACACTTGACACCTGTAGAAAAGAGAAGATTGCTCCTGAAAACCAAAGCATATTCTCTTATAAGTGGAAATTTATGTAAATACTGTCAGGATGATATATTGAGAAGGTGTGTCTATCCAGAAGAGGTAAATCTTTTGCTGGAGGCTGCACACAATGAAGGACACCTAAAGGGGGAAGAATTGGCTCATAGAATTATCCACAAAGGGTTATGGTGGCCTCATATTTTCAAGGATGCAATCAAGTTTGCAAAAGAATGCCACATCTGTCAGAGATGTGCTCCCGCGCCAACCAGATTGAATTTCCAACCATTAGTCATATCTACCGGATGGCTTCCATTTGAACGATGGGGTCTTGATTTCATAGGGCCAATTAGCCCAACTAGGCAACCAGGAGGTAAAAAGTATATTTTGTTGGCCACATGTTATGCCACTAAATGGATAGAGGCTAAAGCTACTGTGGACTGCACGGCTTTAACAGTAGCCAAATTCTTGTATAAACGTATTTTCTCAAGATTTGGTTGCTCACTGGAAATTACTAGTGATAGGGGCACACATTTTGTAAATCAATTGCTCCAGTTTATATTTGACAGGTACAAAGTCTTCCATAAAAAATGTTGTGCCTACTACCCCAGGACAAATGGCCAAGCAGAGAGTTCCAATAAGATTTTGATTGGACTGCTTCGCAAATTATCTTTCGATCATCAAAGCTCCTGGCCGCTAGCCCTGCTCGGTGCAATTTGGGCTTTCAGAACCACGAAGAGGGGAACCACAGGCGAGAATCCATTTCGTTTAGTTTATGGGAAAGAGGCATTGGCACCGTTCGAATTCATTATCAAAAAGGAAATAGGAACCAAAACCATTGGAATTGAACCTCCCATTGAGAGATTGGTGGCATTAGAAGAATACAGAGAAGGAGCAATGCAAAAACTTCAGTTAACACAAGAAGAGCGCAAAAGACTGCATGACAGGTATCTGAGGTCCAATGAAGTACAAGAAGGATCCATGGTTTTAGTGCATCAGGTCCCAGCAATTCCAACCAAACTGGCACCCAAATGGATAGGACCTTACACGGTGGTAAAGGTATTACCTCATGGAGCAGTACATCTGGAGGATTTGCAGGGTAAGAGGATATCCCTGGTCAATATCTCCAGGGTGAAGAAGTACCTGAATTAAGGTAAACTGGAAGCATATCATTCACCGTACCTACTGTATTTCATTTGGTGATTGCAGTTATTTAAAAAAAAAAAGTGTGAAAAAAAAAATTTATTTTCTTTTTTTATTTCTCCAGGGTGAAGGATTATCTGAGTCAAGTCAAGAAAGAAGAACTTCCTTCACTATCTTGTTTTCAGCTTCGGGAATTGCACCGAGACGGTGCAAAGACTTGATGTGGGGGTCTGTATCACGGCATTTCCCTCCCTATCTCTTTTTCTCTCTCTCTTCTCTCTCTCTCTTTTCCCCACCACCCCCCCCCCCCCCGCCCCCACTGTCACCTCGACCCCCTCCAACCCCACCGTCCCCTCCTCTTTCCTCCACGACCCCCGCCGCCCCCACCATCACCACGACCCCCTCCAACTCCACTGTCCCCTCCTTTTCCCCCACCACCCCCGCGGCCCCCACCATCACCATGACCCCCTCCAACTCCACCGTCCCCTCCTTTTCCCACACCACCCCACGGCCCTCCACCACTCCACACCACCCCACGGCCCTCCAACACTCCACACGACTCCACGACCCCACAAACAACTCCAAACCACCCCACAGCCCTCCACCACTCCACACCACTCCACAGCCCTCCACCACTCCACACCACCCCATGGCCCTCCACCACTCCAAACCATCCCACAGCCCTCCACCACTCCACACCACCCCACAGCCCTCCACCACTCCACACCGCCCCATAGCCCTCCACCACTCCACACCACCCCATAGCCCTCGACCACTCCACACCACCCCACGGCCCTCCACCACTCCACACCACCCAACGGCCCTCCGCCACTCCACGACCCCCCACACAACTCCACACCACCCCACAACCCTCCACCACTCCACGACCCCCCACACAACTCCACACAACCCCATAGCCCTCCACCACTCCACACCACCCCACAGCCCTCCACCACTCCACACCACCCCACAGCCCTCCACCGCTCCACACCACCGACAGCCCTCCACCACTCCACGACCCCCCACACAACTCCACACAACTCCACACCACCCCACAACCCTCCACCACTCCACACCACCCCACGGCCCTCCACCACTCCACACCATCCCACAGCCCTCCACCACTCCACACCACCCCACAGCCTTCCACCACTCCACACCACCCCACGGCCCTCCACCACTCCACACCACCCCACGGCCCTCCACCACTCCACGCCACCCCACGGCCCTCCACCACTCCACACCACCCCATGGCCCTCCACCACTCCACAACACCCCACGGCCCTCCACCACTCCACGACCCCCCACACAACTCCACACCACCCCACAACCCTCCACCACTCCACGACCCCCCACACAACTCCACACCACCCCACAGCCTCCTTTTATTTACTTTTATTATGCAAGCCGTACTCATGAATTAATCTAAACTTTATGTTGATATATTTTGGTATTGATGTGGCATTTTTTCCCTCTTTAAGAGGTTTTCCCCTTGGCTTGTACATACGCCTAAAATGCTAGTAGGTTACTTATGTACATTGAATTGGTAATACATTTAGTGTTATGCTCCAAGTTTCTTTTTCTTGCTCCTCCTTCTTTCCGTGCTTCCACAATCCTCAATCTCAAACAATTCATATTAGAATAGGTCATCACTTTTTAGAGGGCATCACCAACACCCTTTTTATCATAGTCTCAAAATTGCATGAAAATTAGTGAGCATAATCAAGGTCATTTGCAATTCAAAAATGCTTCACTTGATGGCATCCAAATTTTCATTTGAGCTCATTTTAGCCTCTAAATGCATTGTTGTAGTGATTATGCAGGCGATTTTTTCCTTTTGTGCCAAACATATATATAGTTTTTGGTTTTCCAATACAGATGTCTTGAAGTCTACTATGGGCCTAGTGGACATTGATTGGGTGTTTTTGTTAAACATTTTTGAGATGCATTCAACTTGTACACGTACTACATAACAGCTTTGTGGGGATGGAAAATTATTTGAACCAAGTAATTACTTCCATGCTCTCCTTCCACTTGCATGAAGTCTTTATCGACATGAGGTACCTCTTTCTCATGTATGTGAGTTTCTTTTGCCTTGCAAACAGAGTTCATGTATGTGCCCCTTAAAGGAAATCAATAGAGAAGTAAGTAGAGCCCTCCCAGCTACCCAATGGGAAGCCACGAAGGGCATGCTAGCTCAGCCGAGTGCATGCCTTCAATATGAAAGCACCATACTATTATGCACTCACTAAGATCTCGATCTCTCTCTTTCTCTATTTAAATAAGAAGATGAATAATAGAATGCACTTTACAAAGGTCTTCCACGTGATTCCTTGCTCCATATGTGGGATCTCATCCCCCTCATATCCCTTCTTTGCAACATAGTGCACGTAAAAAGCTTTTGTTCCCTATCTTCTTGGACCTATGTTTCTACATGACGATCATATTTGATGAGCATAGCCAATTTTTTTCTATATTTTATCCTTATGAAGAGAGCCAAGAGCATGTTTTCTCTTGTAATAGTGGAAGGAAAATATAATGATTTTCTACCTCAATTTTAACGCAAAGCAAGCTATTCATTCTCCTTACTTAGGTGATGAGAACTAATTATGACTTTCACAAATTCCAAGATGGACAAAAAAAAATTATGTTTGCATTTTGTTGTTCTCCTGTGAATCCCCCAATTTTACCATCAGCTCTGCACACGTTTCCAGGTGGTGCTTCATTACTCATGATACAACATGGAGTTTGATGATCTGTTTCCCCCAGCCGCATGGGGCTCTATTACTCTTCTCTCTCTCTCTCTCATACATATCCAATATGGGCAATAATCAAAGCTCCTCATATGAGTGCAACTTGGCACTCATGTGAATATCATACTCATAATGAATAAGGGGAGGGTCTCACCTCTAAGTCCTACTCATACTCCATGTGATATTTCCTTCCCCTTAGTTCCATTTTTGTCCTCAAAAATGGTATTGGAAGGTCTGATAGAAAGAGAGAAATAATAGAACCACCACTCCCACTATATCCCCATGTATAGAAATACATGGTTGTGTCTCCGTGTTGTTTCCCTATATCCCTTAAGAAGACTCTTGGGAAGGTAATCTAAAGTTGGGAAACCGTCTCTGAAGGGTGCTAATCTGCTCCCATGTGGCACTATCTTCTGAACTATCTTTCCACTTTATTAGACACTCTTTATACAAGTGACTTCTCGTTTGTTTTCTCTCGAGTGCGTAGTATGCTCTCGGGCTCATGTGGAATAGATTGACTAAAAATAGGATCTACTACCTCACTATCTGGAATGAGGTTGTCAAATTCACCTAGCCTTTTCTTAAGCCGGCTAACATGAAAAACTGGATGGATTTGACTATTTGTTGGAAGTTGGAGCTTGTAAGCCATCTTTCCTATTCTCTTAAGTATTTGGAAAGTTCCACAATACCTAGGAGATGGTTTTGGACAAGGTCTCGTCTTCATAGACGTGCTCTCCTAACTCAAAGTTGATATCTCTCCTTTGAGGGTCAGCATAGGCTCTAGCTCTATCCTGAGCTCTCCTAATGCTGTCCTTAGCAAGTCTAAGCATACCATTCATCTCTTCCAAGAAGTCCTTTGCAGCTTGAACCTTTTCATTCTATAAGCCTACTGCATAAGGAGCTCGTGGATGAAACCCATACACAAAAATAAATGGACTATGCCCAGTGGAAGAGTGCTTGGCACTATTATATGCAAACTCAACTATAGGTTAGTACTCTTCCCAATTAGTTTTCCTTTCATTCACATATGCTCGAAGCATATCCTCTAGGTTTTGGTTAACCCTTTCTGTTTGCCCATCCGACTGTGGATGCTCAGCCATACTCATGCTAAGTTTCGTATCCAACCTTTTGAAGACCGCTCTCCAAAAGTGGCTACTAAAATTCCTATCCCAATCGGAGACTATGTCTAAAGGAAGACCATGTAACCGGTATAGGTTCTCCACAAAAAGTCTAGGCAAATCTGGTGTCTATTTGCCATTTGAATCTTCATCCTGGTGGGTGGTAAGGCTGGTTTTCCCCATTTTTCTCAAATTTGTTTGCTAGCAATTCATACTCCCGCTCCCAAATCTAAGATGGCTTTAGTGGTGTAACCTCTATAAGTGATGGGGAGGCATGTGTTTCCTTCATCTCCCTCACTGAAATCTCCAACCTTATGGATTGGGATTTTAATTGTGGCTACTTCATCCGGCATCTCACTTTTGTGTGACTTTGTCTCTAATTGACTAGTGAGCTTCTCCTTCAATTGCGGTTTTACCTTCAAGAGTTCTTCCAATGTCACAGTACAAGGTATTTTTACCTTTTTAAGATGTTGTAGGATGTCTGAGGTTTCAATTGATGGGTTCTGCTCTTTTCTCCTCACTGAGGGAACACAATATAATTCAGAGTTATGTTTGTATTCTCCCGTGTAGTTCGGCAAAACCTTCCCACTGTCTTCATCATTTTTGCTCTCGTCAAGTTGCAATAATCCTTCTGAGTTTAACCCAAGTATTGATGCTTCAAATTCACCTTCTGCTTCTAACTCCTCAAAGGGAGGTTCAATTCCTTCCGTTCTCTTCCATCTATCTTCCTGGACTCTTTCCCACAACTCTTTAGGCCATTCCCCGTCGACTTCGGGGATAATGGATCCTTCTCTTTTATTCTCACAGTAATTTTCACCACAGGTCTCATCTTTCTTCCCTTCCCAGTGATCACTAGATGCGACATACTCTTGAAAGTCCTTTTCTGGAATTCTTGAGCTAGGTAGTTGTTGAACAGGTTTTTCTAAGGTTTGCTAAGCCACTTCAATTAATTTCTTACATATATCTAGTGTTTCCTTCTCTAGGTCACCCCTTGGATATTCCTTTTTGTGTTGCTCAATGGTTGGTCCTGCTTTTATTTGTGCTTGGTATGAGTGAATCCACATGGCTAACTCTTCTGGTAAAGGTTCATCGAGAACTAATCTTGCCTCTTGTTTTTTACACTTTTCTATTTTATTATTTCCCTCAGGTTCTTGTTTTTCTTCGTGGCCTTGTTCATTATCCTCGTTCTCCATCTTTTGTTGTAGTTTCTTTTCTTTCATCCTTTCTCTACGATTCTTCCATCTTTGGGTCCGTTTACTTTTAATTTTAGAGTCTGTAATTGCTTGAGGTGTGGGTATGTTCAATTCTTTGTCGACGTGATCATTCTCTCTGATTCTTTTTGAGGTCTCTCTTGCTTTAGCTCTTGTTATTGCTTTTAGTGGTACCGTGTACTCCTTATCGCTCCCTAATGACTCTATCACTTCTATCACATTGATCTGCACATTGGAGTTAACTTTGTTGGGGTTCTTGGGGCAATCTGTAAAAAGATGTTCTTTACACTACAACATATCGAGGGAATACCGATGGTGAGCATACCGACGGTCAGCTATCAGCGCCGGTATGACCCTCGGACAATTTGGGAAAGCTGCTTTGCCTCTGAAAGAAGTGTCAGTATAAGCGCCGGTATAACTGTCGGTAATTTACTGGAATTATTGACGCTCATACCGAGGCTTATACCGACGCCATCTTTTTTACGAGGCCCGAAACCAAAATTCATCATTCTGAGCATTTTGAATCTAGATCTTCTCCTGTTGGGTTTGCGTGCACCAACAGCAGATCTCTGTTTGTCACTCTCTCTCCCTCCCTCTCTCTCATTCTCTCTCTCTCTCTCTCTCCCTTCCTCTATCTCACTCTCTCTCTCCCTCCCTCTCTCTCTCACTCTCTCTCCCTCTCTCTCCCTCCCTCTCTCTCTCTCTCTAAATAGACCTCCATCCTTATAGACCTCAAAATTATATGAATTTTCTTTTAAATTAATTGGGGATTTTCTACTGAGGTTTCACTAAAGCTCTCTCTGCATTGTACCTGACATTGACTAGATTCACGACACCCGATACTCGCCAAATGTCGCACTCAGGGTTCCCCGACACTCGACACTCAACACTGAACTAAGTTCCACGATATTCGATTCTTGATGAATGTCGTGAAGCCAAGTCCCACGATACTCGACACTTGAGGAGTGTCAGGAAGCCAAGTCCCACAATACTAGATATATGTCAAATATCGCGAGAAAAGTCTCACAATATTTGATATCTGTCAAATGTCTCGAGAAAAGTCTCACGATATCTGATATCTGTTAGATGTCATGAGAAAAGTCTCACGATATCCAATATCTATTAGATGTTGCGAGAAAAGTCTCACGAAATCTGATATCTGTCAGATGTCGTGAGAAAAGTCTCACGATATCCGATATCAGCCAAATATCACGAGAAAAGTCTCACGATATCCGATGTGGATAAATATTGCGACACTCAACCATAGGAGATCACGACATCGAGATGTCGTGACACTCAACCGTGGGAGAACACGACACTTGCATTTTTTCAAATTCTAACAAGTAAATTTGAGTTTCAAATTAATGTAGGTTCTCGTGGAGCTTGTCTCCCCTCTTTCAGTTGCCTCAATCTAAGAAAAAACTTTCCCAGCCCCTGTAGAACCCTTCACGACACTTCCCGCAGGTCGCTTTGCTATGTTACTTTGACTTAAGTGGATGTTGAGACTAGGGATCTGATGTGCTCACCTTGAAAGCTTATTCTCAAGTTCTTCTACATCCCCCCACTTGCTTTGCATTGCTCCACACTCTCCAATCTCCACTCACGATATCCAACGTCCAGCGCTCTCGATACTTGCATTCACACAAATGAAGTGAAGTGCTTTGGTTTTTTTTGGTTTTTATACTTTTTAGAAATACTCGACTAAAAAGGCTGAAAGAACTATCTTGAAAACTAACCCTATCTTCCTAGCCTACTCACTTACTTCCTCCTACCTACTCCAACTCCTCTCTCTACTCACTTCCCTAAACTATCAACTCACTACACACACTCCCAAAAGTGAGAAGTAGTAAGTGCGGATGAGAGTGACTTACCAAAGAAGAGAATTTCACAACTCCTCTGCTCACTTCAATACTAAGAGCTTTTCACCATCACACGAATGCCTGAGTTTGATTCAACACTCCCCAGCAACAGCGCCAAAAACGTGTGTACCTAAGTACCGACTTAGGGACTTGTGGAGAAAGAGACTATACCTTGATCCCCCTCAAGTGCATATAGTGGGTACTCACGCTTTAATTATCAATCCAATGAGTATCAAGACCTTGGCGAGTGTATGAAGACATGCATTCAAATAGTGGTCCATGCAAATGAAGTTTCACAAAGTACAAATAAGTATAAATCCATCACAATCAAGTTTTCAAGGTCAACTATGGTGTCACGACACTTGGAACAATAGTGAACATTAAATCAAGCTTTTCTCTCAACTCCAAACTCCAAATATAGTACTACTGGGCTCCTTTCCAAACTGTCGAGAAGACGCATCCAATGGTGCTCTTTTCACTCGATTCCGACGCTTCTGCCTCAAGGTATGAGCAAAATACTAAGTCTAGGGATTGATCTTCCTACATTTCAGCACTTCCTACACTTCACACACACACACACACACCTTACCAACAGCATGTAAGGACTTCCATGGATAGAAAATACTTCTAAGCACTCTTTCCAAGCATCACTCATGCATGCAAGCTCAGAAGGAAAAAGATACAGAGAGGAGAAGACACAAATTCTAATTTCTATGCTCTTGATTCTCACAATGGCCAAAAAGTCCCTACAAAGAGTCACAAACTGACTTATATACATGTGCCCTAAAAATGGTCCTTTCACACAAGAGACCGGCACTTTATTGACCAAAAGACTAATTTCCTACTAATTTACAAGGGTATTGAGAAAAATCTTTACGAGTATGCATCTAGAGGACTCCTCTGATGCATTATCATCGAAAAATATATTACAAAATGGTTATAATACAAAAAATAAAGTGTCCAAATCAGAAAATTTTGGGGCCCTTCTTCTTCTCTGCATCTTTGTTCCTCTTTGCTCTACAACAATTCCCTCTAGAGGCAAGCTAAAGTAAATCTAAGAAATTGGGCTCCAAGGTAATATCCTTGCTCTCCCTACTATTAAACTACTAGACATTTGAGTCTACTATTGAGATACACTTTTCATGGGAAGATAGGTCATAGCTCCAACCAATAGTAAATGCCCATTAAAAATTGTTTCAAAATTTTTGTCTTCTTCTTGGCTTTTTCTTACCTTTTAGATTATGTAGCATGAATAGATTTCTGCTTATAAGTACATGAGTTCCATTTACCTTTTTCCTTTTGAATAGATAAGAAATCTTGATCTCCAACATGCATAGCTGACCTATTTTGGTTGGATTGATCAATTTTTCATCAAAATAGATGCTTAATACTCAAATATTAAGGCATTTCGATGGCCTTTTATCATTACTTGAAGAGTAGAAGCAAGATTCTAATGTGAATTTGGAAGATCATAAAGATGAGTGTGCACAAGTGAAATATTCCATAAGCTTTCATCCACTCACTCTCCAACTCTTTTTAGAGGTTAGAAAGATGCCTAATTTCTTGCCTTGTATAAAGTGCTAACTGTATCCCAAGAAATATTTCCTGTCTAATAGGTCTGAATATGAGGAATATTGGCATTTTGGAAAACGAAGCTATCAATGCATGTGCTTGAGCATCACTTCTATCCCAATAAAAATTCTCCATAGTAGGTGGAGCCAGGACTTTCGCATGACCATAGTAGATGGAGCAAGGACTTTAACATGACCCTGCATTACATTACACAACCCTTTTGCTTCCAATGCATGATGCATGATATATGCCTACAACACATAATTAGGACCCAATTTGTCATCAATAACAAACATACAAAATACATCATTGCTTTCAGCTCTGGTCAATGACTAAAACCCTGATGTAGAAAAAAAATTGTATCTCAAAAAATTGAATAGAAGTACCATGTTGGGCTTTGCTAAACTTACAAGCTTGTATATGTTTGGCAGGAAAGGATAAAATTGCTTTTGTAGTCACTATGATAGTGTGTTTGGAGGTCTCTAGAATCTCAAATTCTATTTTGGATGCAAGAACACAAAGTAGTTTTGAAATCCTAATCACCGTTACTATGCTTACCAATTTCCATGCGATTCTCAAATTTTAACCGGATGGGTGTCAACTAATGTCTTAGATGATGTGAGGACGTGCTTTGATACCAATTGTTCGAGTTTGCAGTTTGCAAAAGCAAAACTATAGCACAAGGAAGGAGAAGTAACTTAGAGGGAAAAACAATCAAGAATGTATTTGCAAGTGAATGAGCAAATATAAGTAACACATTAGGTTTGTAGGCATATATATAGGGGTTAACTTCCTAAGGAGGGGAAAAAGTTCCCTAATAGTCCTAAGTGTGTTTACAAAGTCTACTTTGAGACCTTCAAGCTATGTGTCATAATAACTCTTGCAAAGTGAGCTTTCAAATAAAAATTTTTGAAATCATGTAACTAAAAAGAGGAGCAAGCATCGAAAGGTGACATGTGGAAATTTCTTTGATGATTAAACATCAAATAATCTTTTCAAATCATCTTTTCTCTTTCTGTTTCTTTTAGAATACATGTGGAATAGAAGGTCCTTGTGTGTAAATGCAGGAAATTCTCCTTTCCGTTCCCTTGATTTCTCTATTTGACTCTTATATCCCTCCTTCCTCTATTTTGTCTTTGCATGAGTAGACCCCATGAATCATACATGGATTACGTGGTAAAGAAAAAATAGTTTATGTAAGAAGATATCCTCATTTAACCTTATAATTAGGGAAATAATGACATTTTTTTTAATCTTTTCTTCATTTCATCTTCTTGTAGTTCTAAATAATCTTGACACTGGCATGCGAAATGGTTGCAAGTAATAGCATGTGACTGCAAGAGGGAGAAGAATGAAAGATTGGCCCCTTCATTACTATCTCCATTTATCACTCCCTCCTAAGTTTTATCTACATATTGATGCTATTTTGTGTCCCTAAAGTGGCATATATACTATCTGTTTATTCACACAATATTATCATCCATGTTAGTCATCCTTGAGTGTACATTGTTCATAACACAAAGATCTTGGATTATTCCAAAACCTCCAGATATCATACTTTAATTAGTAGTAAATTTACATCAAGTTTCATAATCTACTTTGTTCCTTGTTCACTCCTATAGTATAATTCACAAAGTTTGTCATCTTCTCTTAGCTATTGAAGTGAGTACATGTTATCATTGTCTTGCTCATCCATTGAAGCATGAAGAAACACTCATATAAGTGTACCTAAAAAATATTTTTTTCATTGGAGTTTTGTGCGCTGAGATATGACCTTATCTCTATGAATGTGTCTTTGCATCATCATCTTCTTAAGATGTCGGGATCACCCCCTTGACTTCTTATGTTTTTAGCTCACAACATAATCACTCTAAATTCATAAGATAAATTTCCTTCCATAACTTACTTTTCTTTTTTGAAAATGCTAAAAATAGTTTGTGTCAATTTCTAGCGGACTATGTGCTCTAAGTAATTTACTGAGTGCGTTTTTACATAAATCAAAGGTTTTCTTTACATTCCATAATTCAAAACGTATCTTCTTTGAAATGAAGTTTTGAGATGAATGCTCCAAGGTACTATAGGAATATTATTGCCGATATGGAAAGCTTAAGAAGTTTATTAGTGAGGTCAAGTGAGAAATAGGCTGATCTCGAGGAGTTTTTTCAAAGACTCTCTTATCTTTGCAAATTTCCATCACTCCTCATAGTGATATTACAACATTATCATAATCTATACATTATGGGTGATGGATTTCTCCCCTTTAAATGACAAATTGGATAAAAAAAAAAAACTTAGCATGGTATCTAAGGACGTAGTCTTAAGTGCAAGGGAGAATTATCTATGGATACATCTCTCGAGATGAGTTGATTCCTATACATAGAACATAGGGACAACCAACACTTGAAGAGCATGAAAGGTTGAACCCATAGTGTGCAAAGGATTCTTTACCAAGGTCATACATTTAAATCAATCTTTGATTTCTTACTTCCACATATAAGGATTTTTAAGACATCAGAAGAGACTTGGTATGCTTTGGAAGAATTCTTCTGTTCAAGCACCAAGGCTAGGAGGAACCAATAATGGATGGAGTTCACATCACTCAAGAAGTAGCCCAAGCAAAGTGACATTGACTTTGTAACCAAGATTAATGGCATTCCAAATCAATCAAGAAATATTGGAGATATTATAGATGGATATAAATTTTCAAGAAATTCATCAATGGAATCAAGGTTGATGATGTGGGAAGCACTCACCACCTACATAGACTCCTACATGGATATGTACGTGCTAGAATTCAACACACTCATGGGAAAAGTCTTCAATCATGACACAAAAACTCTAGAAGAAAGGTGAGACTCTAAATGGTTATCAATACTCTACCCTTTAGAAAAATTAAAAGAAAATATAAAGATGCCAAAGGAGAAGGCAAAAATTTGATGATGAAATGCCTCGCAAGCTAATTTTGGAGGTAGAGGTAGAAGGAAAAAAGGAAGAGGTAGATATGGTAGACAAGGTAGGGGAGATCTCAAAGCACCTCATCTTGTGCCAAATGTAGATTAACCAAATAATAGCTATCGATACCACATTAACAGAAAATACAAGAACAATTAGCAAGGAGGCTATAAAGGAAGAAGAGACTACAAGAAATACACTAATGATAAATCACAAGAGGATTCACTCCTGTTGATTCACTCCTGCATGTGTTCTATATTAATTTTGGATGATTAAAATCATGTATGAGATAATGTAGCATTGCTTTTAGAATAAATCCAAATAATAAGAATTATAAGTGTAGATCGAATTGTGGAGAAAGGATTGCATGTGAGTTCAGAAAGCATGGTACCTATGTAGAGGATCCACATCAAGTTTTCCTGAAGATATCAAAAGAATAAAAAATAGGTGTTTGTTCACATTTGAAATCCAAGACATTAAGAATATAGCATTCTTGAATTATGATACTGAAAGCATATCAGAGTTAGTGTTTTTGCATAAGAGACTATCTCACATTGGAGAGGGCCTGAAATAAAATCAATAAATATCAAAGTGTTCTCAGAATACCTAAAATCTCAAAGGAGCATATCATTTATAGGTGCAATGCATGTCAATTTGGGAAATCTCAGAGGACACCATTCACAAAGAATAGGTACATACATTGAGACCACATAAATAGCCATCCATCTCAAGGCCAAGAAATTATATGTTTCTCATAGATATATGTAGCAAAGGCACCATACTTTATGTCATAAAACATAAAAGTGAAGTATTTTCATGTTTCAATAAGTATCTAGCACTTGTAGAAAATCAAATAGGTAAAAACCTTAAAAGCATAAGGTCTCATGGAGAGGGAGAATACTTCTTGCAAGAGTTTCATTTGTACCTACAAGAAAGCAGAATTAGAATATAAATAACAACAATGTATACACATGAGTAGAATGGACTAGCCCAAAGAAGAAATAGAACCATTGTCGAAATAGTCAAGTTTCTGTTGAATGAGAAGAATCTACACAATTACCAATGGGCAGAGCCAAAATCCACTGCCAACTAGCTCATAAAGAGGTTTCTATCAGAGTCTTTGGAAGGTACGATTCCTTATGAATCTTGGGAGATAGGAAGACCAAGCTTGTATAATTGCAAGGTATTTGGGTGCATTGCATATGCACATATCAAATCCGAGGTAAAGTTGATCTGAAGGTAGAAAAAATTGTATTTATAGGCTATGACCTAGATCAAAAGGGTTATAGGATAAACCCTCAAACTATTTTTAAGCACATTATTCATAGAATTGAAGTTTTCATGGTGCTAGTAAATAACAATTGATTAAAAGAAAACTAATAAGATGGAAAATTTAAATAGTGCTTACAAGCACATTTATTATCAGCTATGATAGGGCGGGATGGATTTAGAGAGAAGAAATAGTAATCAATATGATATTAAAAAAGATTAAATAAATTTGAAATTGAAATCAAGACAATCCTATCCTCAACCTATAATTTGATACCCCATCCAAATGCAACATACTAATCGTACTCTACTATCAATCACACGCAACCTAAGTTATGGAGGATGGAGCAAAGTATAGAAAAAACGATGAGCTTGATAAATGAAATAGACTGCAATGTAATGCTCTATGAGCATGGAGACTCCATAAGAAGAGGAAGGACTCTCTTAGGAATGGGCTAGAGTTAATAAGCATAAGTGTAGTGAAGTGACACCCTCCTTATATGGAGTAGAGGGAAAATCTCCTTGCATGTGGCATATATGTGCCATCATGAAAATAGAATTATATTTGGACCAAAGGCTGAAGCATTGTTATCTCAATACTTAGGATCATTCGGGCACTACTTTCCCTATGTAGGATTTTCTACCCTTTTTTTCTTGGATAGCACTTTGTTACTATTTTTTACACAAAACATTCAGAATAACTTACAGTTCCGTATTCCATAATGGAGCTTTGATGTAAAAATAATCTAAACTCCAGGTATTGAAATACTAAGTTGCAAATATGCTATGAAATATGCTTAGACCCAAGGCATTTATTATGTGGGGACCTTCTCTCTTGTGGAAAAGATTCATACAATCAGTGTGCTCATGAGTATTGTAGTTTCGAAGAACTAGAACATATATCAGATGGATGTGAAGAATGCATTTCTCAATGGATGGATCTTAGAAGAGTTAGACATGGTCCATGCCTGTAGATTAAGGAGAGCTTTATGAGGGCTAGAGCAAGCTCAAAGAGCCTGGAACCATAGTCTTGTAACCTACTTCCAAGATAAAGGGCTTGTGGTGAGCAAAGCAAATCCTTCATTATTCATGAAGAGATCACATGGAGAATTCATATACCTTTTTTTGTATATGTGGATGACATTATACTTATAGCTAATGATGCAGAAGGGATTCAAAGAATCAAGCATTAAATAAAGGACTAATTCAAGATGAGTGTCTTAGGGCAGCTCACGTACTTCCTTGGATTGGAGGTAGTGTATATAGTGAATGGTATATACCTTTCTCAAAATAATTACATCGAAGATATACAAGAAAAGTTTAGAAAGGAGAATGTTAAGATTTCAAATACACGTAAAATCCAAGTTAAATTCTCATGAAAATTAGTTAATTGAGAAGGTGACAAGCTATCAGAGCTTTATGGGAAGTCCCAATTATGCCACTCTTAGTAGAGTTGATGTAACTTATAGTGTAAGTGCCTTGAACCAATTCATGCACCTGGGAAGCCACACATGGAGGCATCCAAAAGGAATCTCAAATACCTCAAGGTGACCATGAATGCAGGCTTATTCTACTCATATACTTATGATGTAGACATTAAGATATCTTTGATATAGTTGGGTAGGATCAAGATATTATAGAAGAGGAACCTTTGATATCTTTTATTTGTAGGCTCAAATCTCATCTCTTGATGTTAAAAGTAGCAATCTAGAGTTCCTTGCCATCGCATCTACGATGGCTTAATATATAGGATTGGCTTATGCAACTCAACAAGCAATGTGGACTGAGACACTATAGTTAGATTGAGGAGTGAAGTCATTTACTCCTCACATGTTTAGTGATAAACATGAGTTCTTTGAATCTTGCAACTAATCCGCTTTATCATGTTAGGATAAAACACATTGAGATCTATAATCATTATATTAGGGGGAATATTTCATTCAAAAAGAAATTGATGTTTCTTATGTATCTATTTAAGATAAAGGTTTAAATAGAGTGAAGCTTAGAAGGTTCAAATCCATGATTGGACTTCATGAAATCAAAAAGTATTTAAAGTCAAGAATCATAGGCTTGATGGGTAGTTTCTGGTGTATATGCCAAGCCTAAGTGCTTGACCCTTAATATTGGACCACTGAACTTTGAGGTAAAGCCATATGTCTACACATATGTTGTTAGATTGCTCGTAAGGTTAAAACAAGATGTCACTTTATGCAAATGTAAAAAGATAAATTAAGAGATATTATCATTTATGTATTGAGAGCCAAAGCCCTTGACTTGGTTTGAACTAAAAATTCAAATGAGATCCTAAAAGAATGGAAGAAAATTAGGTGAGATCTATCAGACAATCTCTTTTAGAAAGTGTACATATATACTATTTGTTTAGATAAAAGAGTTCATCAGTCATAAATCTCATCCTTGAGTTTAATTTATCCTTAATTAAATCAAAGATCTTTGATCCCTCCAACGCATCCATGTATCATAATTTACTTGGCAACAAGTTTACATCAAGTCTCATCATCTACTTTGTTCATTATTCATTGCTGCAATATACTTCACAAAGTCTACCATATTCTCTTAGCTATTGAAGTGAGTACATGGTCTCATTGTCTTTGCTATTGATTTAAGCATGAAGGTGATAGTCTTTTAAGTGTGCCTACAAAATATTTTGGTCATCCGAGTTGTGTGAACTAAGATATGACCATATCTCTTTGATTGTGTCTCTACATCATCATCTTTGTGAAATGGTGTGATCACTGCATTGACTTCTTATGTATCTACCTCATAGTATATTCATACTAAATTCATCAAATAGATTTTTTTAGATCACTTAACTCTTTATTTGACGATGTGCAAAAGTATTTGACTTGATTTCTAGCAAGATGTGTTTCCGAATAAGTTTTGAGTGTCTTTTTCCATAAATAGAAGGTTTTCTATACATGTGCATAGTTGAAAAGTTATCTGTTTTGACAAAGACTTTTAAGATCAATGATCTGAGGTAATATTGGCATACTATTTCATATATTGCAAGATGCAAAAATTAGAGATTACAAGTTAGAAATAGGCTATTCTAGAATAGGTTTTTGCCACAATCCTCTCATCTCTGCAAAATATCATCACTCCTCACATGCACTCCAAACTCAAACCCTTGCATCCATACATATTAATCTAGTTTTTTGATATTAAGCATTGAGAATTTATTTATACAAATGTTGGCCTACATGCATCAAGTGCATTAGGAGTACACATCCTTAGAACAATTAAACAAAATCTTTTAAGCACAAGCTTCATCTCTACAAATACAAGTCAATGTCATGATGGTACAAAATGCATCCCTTAATGCATGTTACACAACACTTAAGAATGCAAATATCATGCTCAAAGCACAAATACAAAGTCAAGATAAGGAGGCACTACAATTGTTGGAAGCTAACCTCTACATGCAAATGCAACACAATGTCAAATTAAATCAAAACATGGGACTTCTACAAAGGCACCTAGGCATTGGAAGGGAGGAAAATATCAAGTTTCAATGTGCAAAGAGAGAAAATTTGATAGCAGCAATGGAAATTACTAGTAAGCCCCTATGCATCCTTCAAGATTCGAAGTAATCCTACCTTTGTTAAAATCATCCTTGAAGGTTACATGAACTTGTTAGAAGAACATGACAACTAATGGAGGGACTTACTACATTAAAAGCTTCCACCCATCAAAATGCAACAATTATTCCACTACTAAAGAGCTCATCCATGGCCTTTCTACCACAAATACATGATTAATTAGAAGAACTATAGAAACGAGTAGTTGGAATGCCAAACTAGTTGGAATGATATGAATTGACCTTGAAGATGGCGAAATATGAATCTCCAACATCCCCCTCTAGAGCTCCTTGAAGAAGAGGAAAATTTCCAATTGTTGATTGACTCCCTCTACGAAGAAGAAAAAAATTGTAAACAGCAATTAGAGGCCACATCATCGACAAAGGGCAAGATGGTTTTGAATTACAACTAGCATGGGTGAAATAGATCAAAGAGATTGACAATTACCACTCAACAAGAGTAGAAGTGCAACAAGTTAGACTATTGTTATTTGAAGAGAATATCTTAAAGAACAAATACTTTCAACTAGTGGCACCTAGATGCAATATTTTCAGAGCTGAAGTATAGTATTTTCCATATTTTGTGCTATTGGGAGACTACAACACTCATATAGAAAGGATCGTGGAAAATCCACCTACTTTGCGATCACGATTTGAGCCAATGGATCTATGAGCATTAGTGAAGCGACGCACCATCTTTCAACCCAAAAGGCATGAACAATAACTTCAAGATTATCCAAAAATGTTATAAACTTGGATCAAAGCACCAATGCACATCAATTGTATGGATGAATTTCTCCTTGCCAAAGTTGGAAATCATTTGCTATAAAAAAGGTAGAAAATAATAAAAATTGTTGTGACTAGTTAAATTACCCATACTTTCCACTCCATCAAGAGCCACCTATGGTGGCATACAGGAGCCACAATCCATCATTCGCTTCCTCATTTATCAAATATGTGTGGTGTTGCTACAAGGATGTGTTTGAAGATATTCAATATGATTCTAGCCATCTTTAAAGTTTTAAAGAAAGTCAAAGCACCTTATGTAGATGAGCTTGGATTTGACAAAGGAAAGTTAGAACTAGTATACATGACCACCACATTATCCATCATATGTTATGAATGGCACTTTCATGTAAAATACCTTCTGCATGTTACAAATAGACATCCCAAGACATGTTTGCCACGTGCTTTTGGGAATATCACCCAAAAGATTTCAACTAAAAGCTATTCATCAAATAGGAAAATGTAGCAAGTGCATTGATGAGTCCAAACGACATTACCATGAATTCAAAATAACCAGTTTGAGTTCTAAAAGTACATTTGTAAATGCCATTTTGTGTCATTCGTATATGAAAATGCCCAACTTTAAGATCAATTTTACTAAAGAGACGTGCTCTATGAAGTTTATCTCACAAATCATCTATCCTAGGAATAGGATATCTATTTTTAGTTGTGATCTTATTGAGCACTCCATGGTCAATGCACATTCTATAATTCTTGTTCTTTCTCTCTACTAAAAGAACAGGTGCTCCAAAGGGAGACAAACTACATCTTATAAGGTCTTTGTAAAGTAAATCCTTAGCTCGATTAGTTATTTCTTGTTGATGTAAAGGTCCATGTCTATAAGGTGCTTTATGGGGAGGAGAAGTACTAGGAATTAACTCTATACTATACTGTAGAGGAGGTACTGGGGTATCTACTTTTAATAGGAGCATGTAGCAAGCATTCCAGTACTTCACCTACTCAAGGGAGGTTTTCCTTAGGGAAATATACCCTTTAACACTTCTGTGAGCAGGCAGATATCAATGATTGCACGGAGTTGTGAATACTACAGAAAGTATTAATGACAAAATGACAATAATGGAAGACCATCCGCTCCTTAGTTCGAATCAGATGATTACAACATAGGCAAAAGAGATGCTCAAATGTTTATGCTCTGGGCTAACATGCCACTCCAGAACTAAATAACATCATTGCAAGAGATTCTTCCAATCCGTACAATGGACCCAACTAGATGTAGACTCGCACTGATCAATACAAAGTATGAAGACTTGCTCTAAGGGGAAGAGCACGAAATACCAATGACTCACACTGAATGACAAAACCAAGCCACTCTCTTCACACTATAGTGCTAATAGCCCTCAGTGGGAAGCCCACGCTCTGTATCCTCACCACAGAGTGACTTCCTACAGTAGGCTTGATGCCACAAAGTGCAAAGAGAGGACCTCTGTACGTACGTATGTAAATGTGTGTATCTGAATGTATCCAAATGAACACAAATCCATTGCTTTTATAGACTCCAATAGGCCAAGAGTGCCTTGCCGATTCCTCACATCCACTGATCATGCGCCGATTGATTGCCCAAGATTGGAGGGGTAAATCAAATATGCCACTTGATTTGAATTGGATCCTCAAAAATAGGCAGTCATCATGAATGGTTGGTGGCAACACTCATTTCTCCACTTTTACTTTTACCACTTACACCTTTACTGTCACTTTTGAATGCAAGTTGAGATCCTCATTTTGTGCCGCCCGTGATGTTTGAATGACCCTGAGAAGCACATCCTTCACCTAATTTTTGTAGTAGCTTTTGATCCTTCATATTAAGTGGGCAATATGGGAGGTGAGATGTGGGGAGTTGAGAGAGATTATGGGGTTTGTGGAGGGTCGTGGAGGGGTGTGGAGTTGTGTGGAGTTGTGTGGGGTTTGTGGGGTTTGTGTGTTGGGTGGGAATAGGGGTGAGTCATGGGGAGTTGTGGGGGTTTTTGGGGTGTGGTCAAAAATTGATCCAAGATTTCAAAGTTATTATTACATCATTGGAAAGTACTCGTCGAGAGCTTTCCAACGATATATAACATTGTAGGGTTTGGTTAAGAAATGATCCTCCAAATATCCATCCAAAACGGTATGAGAGCCTTATGTGTGGTCGTGGAAGAATGTGGGATTTGTGGGGTTTGTGGGGGGGGGGGGGGGGTTGTGGTGCTTGTGGAGTTTGTGGGGGGTCGTGGAATGGTGGAGGGCTGTGGGGTGGTGTGGAGTGGTGGAGGGCCATGGGGTGGTGTGGAGTGGTGGAGGGCCATGTGGTGGTGTGGAGTGGTGGAGGGCTGTGGGGTGGTGTGGAGTGGTGGAGGGTTGTGGGGTGGCATGGAGTGGTGGAGGGCCATGGGGTGGTGTGGAGTGGTGGAGGGCCGTGGCGTGGTGTGGAGTGGTGGAGGGCAGTGGGGTGGTGTGGAGTGGTGGAGGGCTATGGGGTGGTGGAGGGCCGTGGGGTGGTGTGGAGTGGTGGAGGGCTGTGGGGTGGTGTGGAGTGGTGGAGGGCTGTGGGGTGGTGTGGAGTGGTGGAGGGCTGTGGGGTGGTGTGGAGTTGTGTGGGGGGTCGTGGAGTGGTGGAGGGTTGTCGGGTGGTGTGGAGTTGTGTGGGGGGTCATGGAGTGGTGGAGGGCCGTGGGGTGGTGTGGAGTGGTGGAGGGCTATGGGGTGGTGTGGAGTGGTGGAGGGCCGTGGGGTGGTGTGGAGTGGTGAAGGGCTATGGGGTGGTGTGGAGTGGTGGAGGGTTGTGGGGTGGTGTGGAGTTGTGTGGGGGGTCGTGGAGTGGTGGAGGGTTGTGGGGTGGTGTGGAGTGGTGGAGGGCCGTGGGGTGGTGTGGAGTGGTGGAGGGCTGTGGGGTGGTGTGGAGTGGTGGAGGGCTGTGGGGTGGTGTGGAGTTGTGTGGGGGGTCGTGGATTGGTGGAGGGCTGTGGGGTGGTGTGGAGTTGTGTGGGGGGTCGTGGATTGGTGGAGGGCTGTGGGGTGGTGTGCAGTGGTGGAGGGCCGTGGGGTGGTGTGGAGTGGTGGAGGGCTGTGGGGTGGTGTGGAGTTGTGTGGGGGATCCTGGAGTGGTGGAGGGCTATGGGGTGGTGTGGAGTGGTGGAGGGCCGTGGGGTGGTGTGGAGTGGTGGAGGGATGTGGGGTGGTGTGGAATGGTGGAGGGCTGTGGGGTGGTGTGGAGTGGTGGAGGGCTATGGGGTGGTGTGGAGTGGTGGAGGGCTATGGGGTGGTGTGGAGTTGTGTGGGGGGTGGTGGAGTGGTGGAGGGTTGTGGGGTGGTGTGGAGTTGTGTGGGGGGTCGTGGAGTGGTGGAGGGCCGTGGGGTGGTGTGGAGTGGTGGAGGGCCATGGGGTGGTGTGGAGTGGTGGAGGGCTATGGGGTGGGGTGGAGTGGTGGAGGGCCGTGGGGTGGTGTGGAGTGGTGGAGGGCCGTGGGGTGGTGTGGAGTGGTGGAAGGCTGTGGGGTGGTGTGGAGTGGTGGAGGGCTGTGGGATGGTGGAGGGCCGTGGGGTGGTGTGGAGTGGTGGAGGGCTGTGGGGTGGTGTGGACTGGTCGAGGGCTGTGGGGTGGTGTGGAGTGGTGGAGGGTTGTGGGGTGGTGTGGAGTTGTGTGGGGGGTCGTGGAGTGGTGGAGGGTTGCGGGGTGGTGTGGAGTTGTGTGGGGGGTCGTGGAGTGGTGGAGGGCCGTGGGGTCGTGTGGAGTGGTGGAGGGCTGTGGGGTGGTGTGGAGTGGTGGAGGGCCGTGGGGTGGTGTGGAGTGGTGGAGGGCTGTGGGGTGGTGTGGAGTGATGGAGGGCTGTGGGGTGGTGTGGAGTTGTGTGGGGGGTCGTGGAGTGGTGGAGGGCTGTGGGGTGGTGTGGAGTGGTGGAGGGCCGTGGGGTGGTGTGGAGTGGTGGAGGGCTGTGGGGTGGTGTGGAGTGGTGGAGGGCTGTGGGGTGGTGTGGAGTTGTGTGGGGGGTCGTGGAGTGGTGGAGGGCCGTGGGGTGGTGTGGAGTGGTGGAGGGCCGTGGGGTGGTGTGGAGTGGTGGAGGGATGTGGGGTGGTGTGGAATGGTGGAGGGCTGTGGGGTGGTGTGGAGTGGTGGAGGGCTATGGGGTGGTGTGGCTATACATTAGTATAGAGAAACTAAAAAATTCAAGGTTTACTCTAAATTTAAGATATACTTAGTGAAGGACATATGAAAAGGTTCCAAAAGAGAATTTGTTAGAGAAATCACAAGAGATTTCAATTTTCCTTGCGTGATTTCTCATTTATCCTAATTTCTGAGAGAAATGGCAAGGGATTTTACTTTTCATTATGTGATTCCTTTATGCCAAGTAGGATGGTACCCCAACATAGTTTAAAAAGTTTCATGAATACCTTCATATAGAGCTCTAACTTGATTCCATCAAAGAGAATGAATGAAATAAAATATGAGAATTTGAAATTAAAACACAAATTTGAGTGCAAAAGTTCAATCAATGCTTTATAAGTTTACTTTCACCTATACGACTGGTTCAAAGTACTCAAAAATATCATGAAAATTGGAAAACAACTTCATCTTAGAAGAGCTTTCCAAGTACTTTATGGATTACATATTCAAGAGATTTTCATCTCAACATGAAAGCCAAGAAAATTTATCTTTAGGAGGTGCAATAGTTTCTAGGGGTATGGTAGTAATACCTCAATAACCTTTTATAGTACATCTTCTTAAAAAGGATACTTTTAAGGTTCAAATAAGAATAAAAGTTACATAATATAAGAGTCTTTGAATAAATAAAAGGATTCATAGTACTTGACTTTGCAACTTTAAATGAATCCATATACTTTGCAAATTTTGAGGATGAAGCCTCTTTAAAAGGGACAATGAAACGATACAAAAATGATCAAAATCCGTGTGATTAACTCTAAGAAAGTGGTTATGCAAGAGAACATAGGAGCAATAGCAAAGAAGAGAAGACACATAGAAATATTTGAGAAAAATAACTACTAATGACAAGTACAAAGATGATGGTCTTTTCCACCAATGCTTCAAGGTAGAGCCTAAATGGTGATCTAGACAACTCAAGATAGAAAGTTCCAAGGTAGAGGTATGCTAGAACAACTTGATGTCTATGTTACTACATAAGTCATGTATATATAGGCCAATGGATAAGTGTGACCTTCTTTGGATATAAAAACACGAGCCATAGAATGTGGGTGGCCACCGCCCATCTAATTCCCATACACACCTTCGGTCGATTCAACCAAACTAATAAATATGATTGATGTTTGAGTCCAACAAGGATTACTCCATGGAATATTCTCTTTATTGTTTCAATCAAATTTGCTAACCGCTACCCTAGATCCCCCAGTTGGGGAGCTTAGTAACTCCCTTTCCTCAAAATACCTTGGATAGTCCAATTCAACCTGCATCCAACATGCAAGTTTGGACTTCCCTCGATTGGTTGATGCACAATTGGATTCTTCTAATAATAGGGGCGTTACGAAATGTCAAATACAACATACAATCATGAGGGATAGATATTGGTCATATACCAACACCCCTCCTCAATGTGTATCAAGTGATAAGTCAAGTAGGCTTGAGTCCTATGCCCATCTGCCAAAGATTCCTGTTGACCTTCTCTTTTCCAAGTTCTTTAGTGAATACGTGAATGCGATTTTCCTGTTGTGGAAATAGTCTAGCTCGACAATGTCATCTTCTGTTATCTCATGAACATAATGGTACTATAATTCTACATGCTTGTTGCAAGCATGAAATACTAGTTTCTTTTTTATGGCCATACAAATTTGATTCTCACATTTAACTATAGTCATCATTTGTGATGGAAAGCCTAGATCTGCAAGAATTATCCGTAAGCAAATTGCCTCACTAGAGGCAAAGAAATCTAATTTTTACTCTACTTCAATGCAAGAGATTCTTGAGTTGGTTGCTTCCAAGGTACATTTCAATCAATGACATACAATATATGCCCTATTTTATTTTTATTGCTGAGTAGAACCCCAAAATCAAGCGCAACACTTGGATATTGTCCACTCATGCAATGCAATTCCATTTGGAAGATTTACCTCCCGAGGTGCACTATGGAACTATTTTCCAACCTACTTGGTAGGTGTAACTCATAGAAGAATACCCAAAAATGATGCAAACTTGGATAAAGAAACCACTTCATGTAATATAGAATCTATGCCACAGTCTAGTTCCTAGAGGACACACATCGCCAACATTCACAATTAAAGTACAAAATGATAGAAAATGGGAGGAGTGAATCAATTATTCATACCTTGTAGCATTAGAGAGCTCTCCAACAATTGCCTATATTATGGCCATAATTTTCCACTCTCTCCCAGGATTACATTGAATGATTGATGTCATGGCATGCATGAAAATCAAGATTTTTGACTTGATGCAAACCAATTTGAATCTATTTATGACGATTAAATCATCACACATCTCAACACCACAAATCGAGCATGGCAATGTGGACTTAGTTTATGACATGAGCACAATGCCATGTAGGAAAATTTTCTATGCCTAGCATTGTCATCTCAGGTACCTCCCAACCTATTATAAACAACCATTTGAAGAAACATTTACTACACGTTTTTGGGACTACCACTCCAAAGTGTTCATCTCCAAGCCCACACATTTGTTGCAACTATTTGCATGTGAGAAAACACTATATTTAGCTCAATATAGGTACATGCAATAGGACATTCCCTTCATAGTACTAGCCAAAATTTGAAGTCGATCTAGCTTGATGCATTCAAGTCACCAAGAAAACCCTAGCCTTATACGTCTTATAGATCTACATTAACTGCTTCCTACAACAAGAGTCTATCATGGATGAGAGATGAAACGAAGGGCAGTGTTGGCAACGTGCAAGTCCAAGGCTAGGCTAGAGGAGGAGGTTAAAGTAGGTACAAAAGAAGAGGGAGCATGTAAAGAGAAGAGTGTGTGAGGGCGAGTGATATTGAACCACATTTGTTAGAAAGTGTCAAATAATCAAAGCTCAAAGATTCCAATAAGTGCCCAATAGTGATTTTTATTACTACTTTTGTACTATAAACAATCAATTTTGTAGTTTTATGCTCAATTTTGTGCAAATCAAGGAGTGCTTAAGCTTGAGGAGCTTAGATATAATCGATATACCAATTTTCACAATTGTTGGAGCCCATTAGATACTTCAAAATTGACCTAGAAACTATTTTTTAACTAACCAAGACACTAGGTATGAATTTGGCCAAACTCAGGAGAAATTTATAAAAAAAAGAGCGAGAGTCTTGACATGGAGATTGTCATGCACACAAAGAAAACAATATTAAACCTTAGATTCCATGTGAAATTCCTATATCTCATGTTTGGTTAAGATTTTGGAGAAACTAAACCTACCATTGCATCCAGAATATGCAAAAACCCCAAGATCAACTGTCTATTTGTTGAATTCTGACACCCCTGGGTCTTGTTTCTAGTTGATGGCATCATCGATGAAATAATCAATTCATAACCGCCCTTGAACCTTCCTTGGGAAACGTATATAAGGAGGGATTGGCCACATTCATTCTCAGTCTTGCCAATACCAGTCTCGGGAGCTCAAGGAGTCATGGCTGCCAAGTAAGTACTCTCCAAGTTCTAGTTCCTATTCTTGTCTTGTTCCTTGTTCTAGTCCTGTCTAGTCTTATATCTTGGACATGTAGTCTTGTCCTCTTGTAATCTTGTAGTACGAGAACTTGTTGAGTTATTTCTTGTATCTAGTTCACCTCTTAGAAGGGAGTTCTTGTATTCTAGATATCTTGTTTCATACTTATGATCCTAGGTTGTGGGATCTCCTATATCATCTCTAGTCCAGTTTTCCATACCTATCGCTCTCAAATTGTGGGACGTATTGTATTAGTTACATATTCTTGTTTCCTTTTCCCTGCGTGGGTGCTCTTGTAATCAGAAGTGTATTTCTGAAATCTTGTCTACTGTAGTCAAAGAGCACAATCTAGCGCTACCGTGACATAGATCATCCTAGTCTTTACTAATGGAAACCTAAAAGCTTTGAAACCATGTAGGAAATGAAAGAACCTACGAGAAATAACAAAGAAGATAGAAAATATAGTAGAATTTGAAAAGAATTCACTACAATAGCAAGTACAAAGATGATAGTTTTGTCCAAGCATGTGGTCTCAAGGTAGATCTTAAATGGTGATCTAAACAACTCTAGATAGGGAGTTACAAGGTAGAGATGTGTTGGCTCAACTCTATGCAAATGGGGAGGTGCGATGTGGAGGAGTTCTTAGAAAGTAGGGTCAAAGCAAACCAAAGGCCATGATTAAGTTCCAATAGTCACTCTATTATTGAGATGGCACCTTATAACTTTCTTCAAAATACTTTGAAAAGAAATCAAGGGTAAGCAAAGTAAAAGAAGCTCTCTTCCATTTTTCAAGTTTGTTATTCTCTTATGATCGGAGTAACATGAGCATGCAATTCAAACTTGTACTTTCAAACTTGAGGTTTATATTTTTTTCCAAATCAACTCCAACATTTGCTTAATTAATGAAAAGAGAGTTGATTTTACATCTTCTTTTTTGTTTTTCAAGGAGGTTTGAAAGGTGCCTACTCCCCTAACTTTAGCTTTGAAAGTACAACTGTACAGGTGATGGGCATAGTACCTGCCTTACCCCCCTCTATCCCACAAAGGAGGAGTTAGACTGGGTTACAATTGGTAGGCTGGGTTACAACTAGTTTAAACTGTCCAAAGCCATGAAATGTCTAGTCTCAGGGTTGAACTCTCGACCTCTGCTTCAAGAGGCCAAAGCTTATCCAAGTTTATAGAATTTATACTATCTCCTTGTTTTATTTATTAAAGTTTCCTATTCCTTCCTTTGTCTATACCTCCATCATCGTGGTTGTTTAAAAGATTACAGTTTTTGGGAGAAACCTTGAATGGGATGGTTGGATTGAGGAGCGATTTGTTTCTAACGTTGACGAGCTGACCTTATTGTTAGATGCGTTGTCACTTGAAGCAATCCATGAAGCATCACATTTATGTAATTGGTCGCAATATTGAACACGAACTACAACACTAATGCTACACTTTGAAATTATGCACGAATGCATATGAGCTCATTCAACAAAGTTTCGGGTAGATCGCATGATCCAGACATCAATTTCAGGACCAAACAGAAGTAAAGATTTTCGGCGAAATGTACAACAAAGTATAGTGCAAAATGTTGGGCATTGAAAAAAAGATTTAGACATTCCAAAGGATGGTTTACAAGGGATTCAGTTTGATCGTTGACAACTTTTAATCATTCTACTTTAGTTGGTCAAGCAAGGACTCATGATGCAAGTTTGGGTATCGGCATACCATATGTAAAGCAATTCTCTGTCTGTTAAAGGGAAGAATTTGCACGGTTCTCTGTTTGGCTGTCATTTCCACTGAAGCTATGGAAGAATCATATTGGGAGCTTCTAACCTCCTCTTGCCTTCCGTCCCCTTGTGTTTCTACAAATAAAATGTCCAAAGAAAACCAAACCATGAGAACTTAATTCCTAGACCTTCTCTACATGTCCCCCCCCCCCCCCCCCCCAATTAAAAACAAAAAAAAATCCAATCTTTCCCTAATGCAGAGATAGCAGACCCTTCCCTTTCTTCTAATGCCTTGCGTCCCCCTATGTCTTTGCAAATAAATTGTCTAGAGAAAACCAAACCATGAGGACTGAATTCCTAGAGTTTCTCTACATGTACCCCGAAACCAATCTTTCCCTAATGCACCAATAGTAGAAGCTTCCGTTTCTTGTGTCTCTGCAAATAAAATGTCTAAAGAAAACCAAACCTTGAGGACTTAATTCCCATAGATTCTTTGCATGTCCCCCCAAAACCAATCTCTCCCTTTCTTCTCATGCCTTCCATCCCCCTGTGTATCTCCATGAATTTAGCTTAAGATGCCATCTCTCATTTTCACATGATTACATAAGCATAAGCACACATTTATAAGAACAATTGCAGGACATAAGCACATACAGAAGGTTATGTTCCTTCATTTATTTACAAGATATGCATGTACATAAATTAGACAACACACATTCATATGCATTCGAATGCTCTGACATTAGAATTCTGTTGGAAATTTAGTAGACCCATTACTAATACCACAGGTCCAAGTTCCATATATCCAACATTTGCAACACAGATTCCAACAATCTTCCAATATTGACAAAACATGAACATACCACACTTAATCACACAAATGATGAGACAAAGATAGAGAGAGATTACACAAAATGTGTAAAGTGTTATGTAAGCCATTGCTTACTCACACTATCATATATACAAATCTCAATTTACAATGTGGGAGAAAAACTCTCAACCACTCTATGTGAATAGAAATAGATGGATGAGTGAATGTACAAATTACAAGAATATTCAAATGTATGGACAAAAATCTGAATATATATGAGATGTGTGACATAATAGGTTGTAGAAGAGTGTATATGAGTGAGAGAAACAGGAAAGATCAATCTAAAACTCATAATCAACAAACCCTCATCTGAACTTAGGTTATGGAAGACCCTAAGTTAGACATGTGTGTGAAAAGGTCACATACTTACAAAAGTAGCAAAGAATGCTAACAAGTTTGCTGTCAGAGATCCTCAAACTCATATCAACATACCTTCTCGAACACCTCATCCAAATATGCATAAAGCATACATGTATTGATTCTCTTGTAGCTATGCCGAATAGGACTCCTCCTAATATGGATGCCACTTCCATATACTTCAAGTAGTACCTGCGTGCATAAAGAGAATATGTACCTGAATTCTTAACATAAGACGTAAATGTTATGTTAACCACCATCCAATGTCTTTGAAGTAACCCCAAATCTTCATGTAGAAGACAATCTTGAAATACATCATGTGGATGGCCGATCCACACCACCAATCTAGTGATATGTAAGTTCTCTCCATAAGCAAGAGTGTGAACACACTCTTCTTCTCCAAGCAGAACTCCATAGCGGCTCTTCAACATGCTCCAATTCTCTTCAATAGAACTCTCGAACTTTCTTCTGAACAGGAACACCCTAACAAGAACTTTCTCTAAACATTCTCCTTCTTCCTTCTTCTTTCAAAGCTGGAACATAAAGAGAGCCTAACAAAGGAAATATAGGAATACCTGTACGTATGACTCTGTATTCTTTCATATATGGCTTAAAAGAAGTCTTCATGTTTCATCACCCCCCTGGATGATTTAACACTAGTATCCAGAATTCTTCAAATATATCACACTTTATGAAATCAGGAACATCTTCCTTCTTTCAATAAATCTGATCTTTCATGAGCAATACCTATATATGAAACAAAATTTCTAAACCCTTTTTATTAGCACTACGCAGTTGCTAATAGCTTCCACTATTTCTTCCTCAGCTTTCCATATTAAAGAATAAGGTTAGCTGATTTATTACATAATAACAAAAAACCATACTGAAAGCATTTTAGGATCCATAATATACTGCTACATAACAAGTATCTTCTTCTATTTCTCTGCAACATAAATATGATAGAATCTGAATCTTTGACTTACTTCCTCCAATGCTAAGAACTTTTCAAGCAGAGGATAGAAAACTGACTCATAAATACTCAAGATCAAACAAGATCTATCTAGATCTATCAAGATCATACAAGATCTATGATCTTTCCAACAAAATACCTGTGTAGAATTTGCTCTCATCAAACCTTCATGGCTAAATGTTTGATTTATTACCTGCATGTCTCTAAGTGTCCATGCTTCTCACATAAAGTTGAAAAAGCTTTTCTTTAACCAAATCCTTCTCAAGAATCTGCAACTTCTACTTGAAACATAAGTGGACAAACTCTCACCTTGAGAACTCCAAAAGCTTGCAAGTTGATACTTCATATCTTCATATTCTACCCAGGTGAAAGATGATAGTACCTGCTTGATTTTCTTTTGGCTAACTCCACTTCTCAATCAAGTGATAGGATTTAATGGAACACCTTTTTGAATACAAGCATGTATCAAAAAACTAAACCCTCATGGAAAGTAGATTCTTCAACTGACTACTACATCAAAAATCTAAATTTTTGAATTTTTGTGAAAATACTGAATATGGGGTAACTTTTCCAAACACAAAACCTCAACCCAAGTCTTCAACATCTACTAAAAAAAAAACTCTTTTACCTCAAGAGTTAGATAAAGAAGAACTATACTTCTCTATAACTTTTCATATACCAAGTAGCTCTGTATTGATACTCCAAGAATTCTTTGAGGGAACATATCAACAGCATGCTCAAAAGCTTCAACTAAAACATAACTCATACACATATGAGTCAAAACATATATCTCTTGCTTTTCTTTCTCTCAATGCAATTCTTTGTCAAAACCTACTAAAACATGACCAAGTATCATGCAAAACAAGAAATTGCTTCTTCTTTAAACTATCTTCTTCACACATGATGTTCTCATAGACTTGTCTTTGGATGTAGAGGATTAAAAGTAGGAAAAGTATATGGAAAATATGAGAGAAAAGGAAGTTTTACTTTCCCTTTGGAATTGTTTTGACTTTCTTCTTTTGCATCTTTCTTCCACCTGATGATGTCAACATCTTCAAACTTCTCTTCCATACCTTTTGTTCTCTTCATCTTGAAGTAGCAAACACTCTTGTCTTCTTCAAATGAACTCTTCTCTTCCTCTAGTGTTAAGAGTAATAGAAAAAACAAACATGGTATACAATGGAAGTGAATATAGAATCATATTTTACCATCTCCTCATATCTTTGAATCAAAATTCTTCTTCAAATGTGAGTGATATGACTGAATTCACCAACCTTTTGTCTGAATGATGAGTTACCTTTCTAGAGTTACCTCTCTAGATACAAAATGTGAGAAAAAACTTCCAATCAACTTACAACACAAGATTGTCTGAAAAATTAAACTGATGCTCTCCACATTTTTCTTCTTAGATGAACTTTCTTGCCATGAAAGAGATCTCTCAAAACTCTCTAGGAAAACCTCTAGATACCTGTTTTGATGTACCCTTTAACTTCCAAATAATGAAAGTGTATAAAACCATTTCTTCAATCATTCAAATCTCTTCATAATTGCTCTTCTAAGATATAACCTGCAAATGATAATCTGGTAGTAGAAATTGATACTTGTGATTTTATGTTGATGTGATTCCTTCATCTTCTCCAAACCATTGTTTTTCCTTGAATTTGAAGTAGCCTTCTCTGCGTCAAGTCCTCGTATTCAAACAATACTTATGTAAAGCATTTTCATACTCTTCCAAAAGTATTCGGCTGCTAATAGATCATCAACTTCATACTCCACTCTGATGAACAAACATGTGACCGAATTGTCTAATTCTCAAATCCATTGTCATCTAGATTAAGTGTGTATGTCAAATGTTAGAAGATGCTCTTAAATTATATGTTGTAAACATGGAAGTTTAGGAACCTGGGAATCGGAGAGCCTGAATGCTTTGATACCAAAACCCTAAAGCTCTGATACCGAATGTTGGAAATATAGGAGGCCCATTACTAATACCACAGGTCCAAAATCCATATTCCAACAATCTTCCAATATTGACAAAACATGAACATACCATACTTAATCATACAAATGATGAGGCAAAGATAGAGAGAGATTAGACATGTGTAAAGTGTTATGTAAGCAACTTCTTACTCACACTATCATATATAAAAATGTCAATTTACAATGTGGGAGCAAAACTCTCAACCACTCTATGTGAACAGAAATAGATGGATGAGTGAATGTAGAAATTACAAGAATATTCGAATGTATGGATAGAAATCTGAATATATATGAGATGTGTGACCTAATAGGTTGTAGAAGAGTGAATATGAGTGAGAGAAAGAGGAAGGATCAGTCTAAAACTGATAATTAGCAAACCCTCATCTGAACTTAGGCTATGGAAGACCCTAAGTTAGACATGTGTGTGAAAAGATCACATACTTACAAAAGTAGCAAAGAATGTTAACAAGTCTACTATCAGAAATCCTCAAACTCATATGAACATACCTTCTCGAACACCTCATCCAAATATGCACAAAGCATACATGTATTTATTCTCTTGTACCTATGCCGAATAGGACTCCTCCTAATATGGATGCCACTTCCATATACTTCAAGTAGTACGTGTGTGCATAAAGAGAATATGTACCTGAATTCTTAACATAAGATGTAAATCTTATGTTAATCACCATCCAATGTCCTTGAAATAACCCAAAATCTTCATGTAGAAGACAATCTTCAAATACATCATGTGGATGGGCGATCCCTACCACCAAGCTCCAATAGGTAAGTCTTCTCCATGAGCAAGAGAATGAACACACTCTTCTTCTCCAATAAGAACTGCATAGCCACTCCTCAACATGCTCCAAGATAGTAACATGGCTGCCCCATGTGTGCTAGAAGCACCACCTCTATTGAGGTACCAAAGCTTCCAAAGCTTCTTTTGAAATAGGTGTAGGATGTCTCGCCAATGAGCCAAAGCTCTTCTTATATAACATCTCTCCATCAATAAAGCTACTTCAAAAGCACTTCGATCATATAAAGCACAAAATAAAGTTCTCGCTCAGAAAAACGCTCCGTCTCCGTGATCGCATCATGCCTTCACCTTTGTTCATCGTTTTTTTCCAAAAGCATAATTAAAAACAATATCGTGTGTTTCGTGCTACTGATGGGTATCGAAACGGGACCACGAAGTTCGGAGGACGCTCATGTAGCCAAGGCATTGGGCGCCATTTGCTTGTAGAGAGAGTAGTAGACAAGTCTAAAGATGTTGTATACTGTGATCAATTTTGACCAATTAAGACATTGAATCAATGTTTTCCAACAAATTCTAAGTGCAGTTCATGCGCACATACTTCAAGTTCTTATGCACATGTATTTACATACATAAATTCTTATGCACATGCACATGCACATGTATTTACATACATAAATGCACATATGCACAAAGCTTTCATAATCATGTTACACTCACACATCACACACGTACAAATATGAATGCACACACATAAATATGCACATGTTCGCGTCATATAGGCAAACATGAATGAGCACTTTGCACACAAAATATTTATACGTACACTCACATAAACTAACATTCTTGTGCAGGTGCAAATAATAGATGCCACAAGTTTTACATCACTTTCAATATACACTTTAGAATGAAAGACCAATAACTTCCTCTTTAAAAAAATGAACGATCAATGCCTCATATGCAATCCAAATCGCATAAGTAAGAAATATGATCAATTAGAAACAAACATAAGCACAATATCATGCAAGATCCAACTTGTATTGAATACACGACTCAATGAAAGAAATCAGGAGATCCTATTAGATTCTTTATATAAGTTTGGTTTGCCTTCCACTTCTGATCACTTCAATACGATCCCTTCCATCTTCTAACTCCAACCTCCAAATTTAGCACAACTAGCCATTTCATTTGATTTATACAAACCTTTAACTACATTTTTAGTTCGTGTGTCCAATTTGATTTTCAAGCATTAGCTCCAAATCATGACGACGTCAGTTCCTACAGAAAACAAAACATGGGTGGTAGAACATCGGCAACCATCTCTTTTATAATGCCCATACTTTGCTTAGGTGAGTACAACCAACCTAACACATATGATTGATTTTTGAGTTCAAAACAAATATTCCATTGAATATTTCCTTTACTGTCATTCATCATGGTTGTGCACCACTATCCAAATCCCACAATTGGGGACCTAGGTAGCTCCGTTTCCTTACAATACCTTACATGGTCCATGTTATACTTTATGGAATAATGAATGTTATATGAATTTTAATGTCTTGAGGGTTTTAATGTGATTTGTGTTTTGATTTTCAAGTGAAGACTCATGAAAATACATGGACTTATTCAAATATTTTTGGAGATATTTAGAAGATAGTATTTTAGTTCTTTTTTGTAAAAATAATAGATCCTTTTAGAAATTGATCTTTTTGTAAAAATAGTAGATTATGATTTTATAAATAAAGTGGAATTTTGTAAAAAGCATGCTTTTTGAAGCGCTACCCTCATGTATCTTCTATCGAGGACATAATCTAAAATACCTATAAATACACATGCTCTCATAGAATTGTCCATCAAAGTATGTGGGGGGAGATTCTACCGAATCTGGTGTCAATTCTCTTGTCTCTTTCTATTCTATGAGTACTTTTGTGTGATTTTATTTTTATACTATCCTCAGCATACATGCCTCTATGGGATTTGGAGGTCAAGAGTGGTATCAGAGCCAAGGTGCATCTAAAGAGGTGGTTTCTTGGCATGCAATCATGATTCATGGCATTGGCTCATCAATCGCGAACCATTTCAACCATTCGATCTAGTCCTAGGTTTTGGTTCTATATAAGGCCATGGACCCTACCCATAACACTGAGGATTTTTGTACATCACCCCTACCTGGGGTAATGCCTAAGCAACAATTGGAACTATTGCAACAAGAGCTCCAAAATGCTCAGAATGAATGTGACGCTACACTCCAGCAATTGTAAAGTGATGAAAATAACCTTGGTAGTGTGGTGAAGACCATTATTATGGCTCAAGAACAAGGCACATAGTCCAACATTGATGCAAAAAATTTCTAGTTTTCAAGATTCCATGGGTGCAAGGATGGCCAATTTATTCTTTCATGACTATCCCAATTTGATGATTTTTATTTTGATGAATCAAATTCTGAAACTAAAAAAGTGAAATTTTTTACTAATTATTTGGTGGGTAAGGCCCAATTTTGGTGGAATGTTCTACAGTATAGCACCGACTGCCCCACCACATGGACCAGATTTTAAGAAAAGATGAAGGAGTCCTTCCTTTCTCCTCAGTTCCATTTACATACTAGTTGATCATGGAAAACTTTTGGGTGGAAAGATGGAGATATTGTATCTACCTATACTGAATTTTCTTGCATGCAAAGTAAAGAATGAATAAAAATTGTGGTACCCGAGGTACTTAGATCATTTTCCGATGCTTCTTTGGTCCAATGTAAAACGTGCATTTAGGAAAGGTTACAATTCATGTATTGTTTTTGTCAATAACATAGTTGATTTCATACATCCACTTCCTAATGCATATCAATTCTTTATGGATTCCTATAAGGATTGTTTGATGCCCGACTTTCGTTCTAAACTACCACCTTCTAGGGGATATCTTGACCAAAGTATAGATCTTGGTAGCTCTCCTCCCCATAAAGCACCTTATATGCATGGACGTTTACATCAACAAGAAATAACTAATCAAGTTAAGAATTTACTTCACAAAGGCCTAATAAGACCTACTTCATCTCCCTTTGGAGCACCTGTTCTTTTAGTAGAGATAAAGAACAAGAATTATAGGATGTGCATTGACTGTGGAGCACTCAATAAGATCACAATTAAAAATAGATATCCTATTCCTAGGATAGATGGTTTGTGAGATAAACTTCATGGAGCACGTGTGTTTAGTAAAATTGATCTTAAATCTCGGCATTATCAGATAAGAATGACACAAAATGGCATTTACAAGTGTACTTTTAGAACACAAACTAGTCATTTTGAATTCATGGTAATGCCTTTTGTACTCACCAATGCACCTCCTACATTTGCTCGTATGATGAATAACATTTTCCTTGATAACCAAGCTTTTGTTCTTGTTTTCTTTGATGATATAGTTGTCTATAGTGAGAATGATAATAAACATGAAACTCATTTAGCAATTGTTTTTAATTTCTTATGCAAAAAAAAAACTTTATGCCAATCCTGAAAAAGAGTTATTTCTTTCAAAAAGAATTAGAGTATTTAGGATATATTGTTTCTATTCACACACACACTCTCATAATCAAAGAGAAGCACACACACATATTGAGGCAAAGAAGAATGATCTTCTTCTTCTTCTTCTTCTTCTATTACATGAAAGGAATGTACAAGAATGACTTGAAAACAACATTACAAGTGCAATATATAAGGAATAGTACATAAGGGAAAATCCTAATGTCCGTGAATGAGTGATCTAGCAAGAAAATGAACGTCCCATCACTCTCCGTAGATAACTTTGATAAAGCTCAATGATGTATCCCTGACATAAAGTTAATGGAATGGTTGTTGCACACACTTATACACCTAAAGTAAAGTATGCTAATCTTGATTAGAATGATGAATAGGCATTGACTACTATTTGGAGCTATGACCTATCTTCCCATGAGAAGCGTATCTCGATAGTAGATTCAAATGTTTAGTACTTTAATAGTAGGCAGACCAAGGATATTACCTTGCAGCACAGTTTCTTAGATTTACTTTTGCCTCTAGAGGGAATATTATCACATCCACTAACAACACCTTTTATCCTATAAAAGAAGTTGGTGAACTTATTCTAACTAGTGGTGATTGTAGTTCTTTTCACATTGTCAAATGCTTTATATGTGCTACAGATGATAGATGTACGGTCCATGATCTCCCAAATGGTGACACTACTATTACTTCTTGCATTTTATGTCATGGGCTATATAAGCTCATTGACTATGGAAAATATATGAATGATTAAGCATGTGCAATTCAAGATCCTATAACTATCTTACATGAAAAGTTTTTGCACGCATGCTTTGGTCATCTCAATTTTTATAGTTTGCTTCATCTACAAAAATCTGAAGTGGTTTCCTCTCTATCCAAACGAGAGGCATCCTATTAGCATTTCTGTGAAGGTTGTAGTTTTGGAAAACATGAAACTTTCCTCCTTCCCAGAAGATGACTCAACTCTGAGTGCTCATAAATTGTAGTTTTTTTATAGTAATTTATGAGGTCCTATGTAGACACCTTCATTTGGGAGCTACGTATACTTCGTGACTTTTATTCATGATTTCTCTAGTCATACATGGGTGTATCCATTGACAAAAAATTCTGAAGTGCTTATGTGGTTCAAACAGTTGTGTGTTATGGGTGTGAATTTATGGCCGAGTTTGGGATAAGACATCTGTGCAAAGTTTCGTGTTATGGGTGTGAATTTATGGCCGAGTTTGGGATAAGACATCAGTGTAAAGTTTCGTGTTATTGGTGTGAATATATGGCCGAGTTTGGGATAAGATATCAGTGTAAAGTTTCGTATGCATCTCAAGAAATTGGCCTTGCTAGTAAGAGGCGGACGTAATCACGATGAAAGCTGCTATAGAAATAAATGAAAGCTTCCAAATCATAAGAGGCGGACGTAATCACGATGAAAGCTGCTATAGAAATAAATGAAAGCTTCCAAATCATACGATGGCCAACATTCACATGGTTTCTTGGTCCTGGCCGGATTACAAAAACTCAAGAACATAAGAAACACGCCGCATATATGAAATAGACGAAAACTGGTTCTCGGAGGAACTTCCGTGAATTATGTATGGACAATTCAAAACACATATGATATGCGAGACGGACAAGGCATGAAACGACAATAAATAATGAGAGCAATCTCACTAACGAGACGGATATATGAATATCGCACTGGAGTCATATTAAAAACTTTAACGATGATACAACACGTGTGCTCTTCACGTACACACATGGGGTACAATCAGAAATCAGAGCAATATTCTTCACAACAATAATCCTTCTTGTTTGCTTTGGCTTTGGCAAGAAGAGAAGGCTAATCAGCTCCACCCTCATTGTTGCTTCGCCAGCATGAGAAAGTCCTTCGGCAGCGTTCTCCTTCAACTGTTGGGTCTTTTCCTGTGTTGCTTGACCTTCACAGTATATAGAGTTCTCAAGGCTTCAACAACGGAGAAAGATCCGGAGAGAAGCATGCAGAAGACAATGGCTACAGAATCACACACACACAAGTAACGAAAGAAGACTGGGCAAAGCTGACAGTCAAGGGCAAGCTTTTTCCAACGCCGGAGCTATGGAGGTCTTCTTAAAAGTCAAAACCTCCACGACCTACAATCCTATTGGACACGTCTCGCATTTGAGATCGACACGCGGCTCGACTACATCTATCTCTCCATGACGTCCCGATGGTAAAACCATGACGAAGTAGAAATATAAAAGTCACTCCATTGCTCATCTACAACTTCATGGTCATCTTTTTCATCCGTTCCTAAGCAAGAATTCAGGTGATTATATGGTAAGATTTTGAAATTCTGGTCATTAGTAGATTAACATTTCTTGAAGGCAAGGCTTTCATCTATATCTTCGTTAGATGTAAGGTAGCTTTTGTCAAACATTCTCACAATTCCTCTTGATTTTTATTTTACATGGGTAGCTTTTGTCAAACATTCTCACATTTCCTCATGATTTTTATTTTTTATTTTTATGTTGTCAAACATTTGACCCATTTTAATCGCTAGTGTTTATGAGAACGAGTACATCTATTTTGATTAACAACGATATATGCATCTTGTAATCGAGAAAGAACGATCGAGTACCCATTAAATCGATATACTTGTTCAAGGATAAATTTGATTGGTGGGCACTTGGGAAGTGCTTGACCTTGCTTGAATCTGAAATTTGTCAAAAGAAGGAAAGAGCATGGGCATTTTGGCACCACAGAGAGGTGGGCTCGAACGTCCAAAACAAGTCTTTGGGCTCAAATGGAGGCTGATGGAGGCATTCAAAGATAGGTAAGGTTCCAAGTTAAAAAGAAGGGTCCATAAGTGAGTAGTGAAGACTATGCTCACTCTAAGGGGGAATGAATGTCACATAACCATCGGAGGAGATGGTTGAACCATATATTAACAGACAAGATTAACACGTAATCCTCATCCATGGCTTTTGGCGCTAGTGGTTAGCCCTTCATACTCCTACCCAAGAGGTTGTGAGTTCCATTTCCAAAAATAAGGGATATGAACTTTCAAGCTCCCCATTAGAAGCGTGATGTGCAAACCAATTTCCCCAAAAAGCTATGGTTAATGATTAATTATTCCTAGTCCTTCCTCTAAGGGTGTGGTTTAACCATCTTTCCTTCTCACTTCATGGCACATTTGAAGAGCTCTTTCTTGACTGGCGGATTACTATGTCCAACCCGGGCTTTAAGGTCGTAATAGAATGTAGGAATGAAGAGTCCCTTTAGTGTTCTCAATGCAACTACAACTAAAAGAAAGAAAACTTTGAATGTAATTCAAAACTATCAAAACTTAGGACTGTTTCTCAAAGGCTTGCACTAGAATTTGAACTTGATTTTGGACTTGGACTCCAAGTCGAACTTGAGTATCCATCAACCATTAGATGGGTCTACGTGTTTGATCTCTATATATGCATTTTGTCTCCGAGATAAAAGGATCCACCCATTAAATCAGTTTACTTGTTTAAGGATAACTTTGATTGGAGAATATATGTATACTTCGTGCAAAAGAGTATTCTCAGAAATAGGGAATTTACTTCAATGAGCCATTGTGTATGATCTTTTGTATGGAAATATTTCATAGCATAATTTCAACTAAGTATTCCAATACTTGGAGTTTGATTATTTGTACATTAAAACTTCATTTTTGAATATGGAACTATATGTTATTCTCATCGTTTTGTGAAAAAAAAAATATTAACAAAGTGCTATCCAAAAAAAGGGAAAAAAATTCTACATAGGGAAAGTAATACCCCAATGATCCTAAGCTTTGAGATAGCCATGCTTCACCCTTTGGTCCAGAGCTCATTTCATTTTCATGCTAGCACACATATCCCACATGAAAGGAGGTTTTCCCTCTACTGCGTATAAGAAGGATGTCACTTGACTCCACTTATGCTTATTAACTCTAGCCCATTCCTAAGAGTGTCCATCCTCTTCTTATGGATTCTCCATGCTCATAGAGCGTTATCTTGAAGTCTAGTTTTTTTATCAAGCTCATCCTATTTTTCTATATTTTGTTCTATCCTGTTGGTGCAATTCACAAGCCTAGGCATTTGGCTTTTAGCACATGCACATATGAAGATGCATAGGAATCAATGCTAGTGGTTAATTACCACTTTATCCTTTTGTAAAAGTCACATTTTGACTTGGAATCTTTGTAACCACCTACCCAAGGGAGTCATGGATTTTATTAGTTGAAAAGCATAAATCAATTAGAGAGATTACCTCCTAGGATGTAGGAGCATAATTATAGAGAGCCAAAGTTTGAATTCAAATTCAAACTTTGAACTCAGTCATTATAAAAGATCAACTCAAAAAGTCACAGACAAAAGAGTCACTTTCCGAGCTTCTCATTATCACTTGCTGAAGTGTGTGAGGCCTATACTCTAACCCACATCTATCTACACAATCAGAAAATGATCTTCGTGCCTATGGCATTGTACAACCGCGTTCACAAATACATATATCTATATTGTTCATTTTTGAGTTCTCTGTCATAGTGTCTGAAAGTCTGTCTACTTGTGGAGATCATATCTCACTCATTTCTTCACCAAATTCAAAGATCTATAGCTTTTTCTAACTCAAAGTTGTGTACAAGCTATCAAAATTTGAAGGATTTCTATACAGCCATTTGAGAGAAAAGATGGTCAAAGTGATCACTGGTAGAAGCCTGCAACAGTCCTAAAATATCGGGGGTAAAGGTTTACTTGCTAAATTAATTTCTCTAAGCATAGTTAATCTTTGTGAGTGATTCTAATTGGAATAGTTAGCTTGCTAAGCTAATTAGATACCCCTAAAAGGAAGTTTTTGAGTTCCTACTGTGCTCGTCATACTGAGCAAAATATACAACAGGTGTCTAGTAAAAAATACAAGGTTTTCTTGAAGACTTGAAGTTCAAAGTTATCTGTTTTGATTCAACTTTTTCATACATCATTTCCAAAGTACATAGGCCATTTTATGGTGTCATTGGAAAGCTAAGAAGGTCCACTTATCAACTCTGAAGCATCAAAGGGCTGGTACAAAGCAAGATTTGGAAATACCTACTCATCCTCTTGAAGTGTCCATCCATCATTCCCAATGGTGGTATTGGAGCAAGTTAAGGTAAAATGGGAGATGATTTTCCTTCATTTATTGATAAATTGTAGAGGAACAACTATCAAGCATGGTCATTACTAAACATTCAGTTTATCTTACCAAAGACTTGTCAATTGAAGAACCAGGATCCTATGAAGAAGCAAAAACTCAGATAGAATGGAAAGAAGCTATGGATGAGGAGATTGAAGCACTCAAAGAAAGTGACACATGGGAACTAGTACTAGAGAAAGAGTCCATGAAGGTAATTGGATTGAGATGGATCCATAAACTCAAAAGAAATTCTGATGGGTCAATAAACAGGTACAAAGCCAGATTGGTGGCCAAGGGTTTTGCACAAACCCAAGGCATTGACTATGAAGAAACATTCTCATCTGTGGCCAAGATGCCAACCATCAGGTTGTTAGTGAGTGTGGTTGCATCTAAAAATTGGAACACGTATCAATTGGATGTAAAAAATGCTTTTTTGAATGGATGGATTTCAGAGGAGGTATATATGTCACAACCTCCTGGCTATGAGGATCCAAACAAGGTAACATATGTGTGCAAATTGAATAAAGCTCTTTATGGATTAAAGCACGCTCCTAGGGCATGGAATCACAGGTTGGGCACATACCTTCAAGACCAAGGTTTTGTCATGAGCAAGGCAGACACTTCTCTATTCATCAAGAGAGGTAATTCCAAGGTAATATACCTATGTGTATATGTTGATGATATCATACTTACACGTAATGATGTGAATGGAATCAGAAAAATCAAGAATCAGATGATGAAGGAGTTCAAGATCAGTGATCTTGGTCTACTAAAGTATTTTCTTGGACTTGAGTTAGTTTATACTAACTCTGGAATCTACACTACTCAAAAAAAGTACATATAGAATATGTTGAAGAAATTTCATTTGCAGGATGCCAAAGTTGCAAGTACTCCAATGGAGGTAAACCTAAAACTAAGTGCCCATGAAGGTGATGAAATTGATGATATTACAGGTTACCAAAGTATAGTTGGAAGCTTGAACTATGCTACCTTAACAAGGATAGATATTGCATATGGAGTTAGTGTGCTAAGTCAGTTCATGCACAAGCCAATGGTACCACACTTAGAAGCTGCCAAAAGAATTCTAAAGTATCTCAAAGGCACTCAACATCATGGTTTGTATTTTCCTTACACATCAGACTTGAACATTAAGATCTATTCAGATGCTGATTGGGTAGGATGTAAAGATGATAGGAGAAGCACTTCATGATACATTTCATTTGCAGGTGATAAACCAATATCATGGTCTTCAAAGAAGCAACCTACTGTTGCTTTATCTTCTACAGAGGTAGAGTATAGAGGATTGGCAAATGCCACTCAAGAAGCCATATGGATCAAGTTATTGTATACAAAATTGGGTTTGTATACTAGCTCACCATTGATCTTTGGAGATAATACATGCTCACTTCACCTTGCAACTAATCCTATTTATCATGCCAGGACCAAGCATATAGAGGTCCATTAGCATTATGGGAGAGAGAAGCTATTAAGCAAGGACATTCAACTAACATATGTATCTACCAACGTGCAGTGTGCATATTTGTTAACTAAAGCATTGGATAGCACGAAGCTTTGCAGGTTCAAATCAATGATTGGATTGCAGGATATACACGAAGACTAAAGATGAAGACCAAGCCAAAATTTTTGGCTTGAGGGGGAGCTATTGGTGCAATTCACAAGCCTACACATTTGGCTTGAAGCACATGCACATATGAAGATGCATAGGAATCAATGCTAGTGGTTAATTACCACTTTATCCTTTTGTTAAAGTCACATTTTGACTTGGAATCTTTGTAACCACCTACCCGAGGGAGTCGTGGATTTTATTAGTTGAAAAGCATAAATCAATTAGAGAGAATACCTCCTAGCATGTAGGAGCATAATGATAGAGAGCCAAAGTTTGAATTCAAATTCAAACTTTGAACTCAACCACTATAAAAGATCAACTCAAAAAGTCACGGACAAAAGAGTCAATTTCCGAGCTTCTCATTATCAGTTTCTGAAGTGTGTGAGGCCTATACTCTAACCCACACCTATCTACACCATTAGGCAATGATCTTTATGCCTATGGCATTGTACAACAGTGTTCATTAATACATATATCTACATTGTTCATTTTTGAGTTCTCTGTCATAGTGTCTGAAAGTCTGTCAACTTGTGGAGATCATATCTCACTCATTTCATCACCAAATTCAAAGATCTATAGCTTCTGGGAACTAGCTCAAAGTTCTCTACATGCTGTCAAAGTTTGAAGGATTTCTACTCAGCCATGTCAGAGAAAAGTCCGTTGAAGTGATCACTAGTCGAAGTATGCAATAGTCCTAAAATATCGGGGGTAAAGGTTTACTTGCTAAATTAATTTCTCTGAGCATAGTTAATCATTTTGAGTGAATTCACTTGGAATAATTAGCTTGCTAAGCTAATTAGATACCCCTAAAAGGAAATTTTCCAATTCCTACTGTGCTCGGCATATTGAGCAAAAGATATAATAGGTGTCTAGTAAAAAATAGAAGGTTTTCTTGAAGGCTTGAAGTTAAAGTTGTTTGTGTTGATTCAACTTTTTCATACATCATTTCCAAAGTACATAGGCCATTTTATGGTGTCATTGGAAAGCTAAGAAGGTCCACTTATCAACTCTGAAGCATCAAAGGGCTGGTACAAAGTAGGATTTGGCAGTACCTACTCGTCCTCTTGAAGTGTCCATCCATCATTCCCAACATATCCTCCATAATGTAAGTAGTGTGTGATTGATAGTAGAGTAGGCTTAGTATCTATCATTTTGATCGGGTATGAAGTTATAGGTTGAGGATAGGATTGACTTGATTTCAATTTCAAATTTTATTATTCTCCATCAGTATCATATAGACTACTCTTACTTGTATCTAAATCCATCCTACCCTCTCATTACTCATAATAAACGTGCTCGCAAGCACTATTTCATTTTTTCATCTTATCAGGATTCTTTAATTAAATTGTGATCTAATAGCACCATGAAAATTTTAATTCTATGAATAATGTGCTTTTAAGAACTTTGAGGGTTATATATCCTATAACCCATTTGATCTAGGTCATAGCCTATAAAGACATATTTTCATACCTTAGGATCAACTTTATCTCAGATTTGATATGTGCATATGCAATGCACCAAAATATCTTGCAATGATCCAAGCTTGGTCTTCCTATCTGGCAAGCTTCGTAAAGATTCATACCTTCCAAAGGCTTTGATAAAAACCTCTTTATGAGGTAGGTGGTAGTGGATCTTGGCTCTTCCGATAGCTAATTTTGTAACCCCTTCTCATTCAACATGGACGTGACTACCTCCACAATGGTCCTATTTCTCCTTTCAAATACTCTAGTCTACTCATGTGTATATATTTGTGTTATTTATATGGTAATTCTCCTTTCTTGAAGGTAGAAATTAAACTCTTGGAAGAATCATTCTCCCCCTCCGTCAAACCTTATGCCTTTTAGGGTTTTTCCTATTTGAAAGTCTACAAGTGCCAGATATTTATTGAAACACTTTAATGCTTTATGAGATAAAGTATGGTGGCTTTGCTACTTTCATCTATGAGAGAGACATAATTCCTTGGCCTTGAGATGGATGGGTCTTTATCTAGTCGCCAAACATCTATCTGAATAAGCTCCATAATGTCTCCATGTATGTACCCTTTCTTTGTAAATGGTTTCCTCTGAGATTTCCCAAATTGACATGCATTGCACTTGTAAATGATATGTTGCTTTGAAGTTTTAGGCATGCCAAGCACAATTTGATATTTATTGATTTGATTTCTGGCTCTCTCTCTCTCTCTAATGTGAGATAGTTTTCTATGTGAAAACACTAACTTTGACATGTTTGAGTATCATAATTCAACAATGCTATATTCCTATTTCTTTAGAGTCCTAAGGTGAGCAATCTACCTATTTTTTCTTCTTTGGCTATTTTCCTGAAACCTTGATATGGATCCTCTACATAGGCTTCATGCTTTTTGAACTCACATGCAATCCTTTCTCTACAAGTTGGTCTACACTTATCAAGTTCTTAGTAGTGATAGGTACATAGAGAACTCTACTCAATAGATTCATATGACCATTATCATTCCTTACATTTTGAATGTTCTCCATAGAGTGACATGTCTTGACCTTAGGCTTATTATTTGGATTTAGGAATTCTCAAATCAATGCTACATTATCTTCTACATGATTTTAGTAATCTAAAATTAATATAGAACACATGCTCATGAAATTCACCCCCTCGCATTTGCATGTTAATGAGGAGGAGTGAATCCTCTTTGGATTGATTGTTAGTGTATTTTTTGTAGTGTGTTCTTCCTTTATAAGCTCCTTGGCAGTTGTTATTGTAGTTCTACATTGTAAAGTATACTATAGGAGTTAACAATAAAAAAAGTAAATTATGAAGCTTGATGTAAATTTACTATTAATTAAAGTATGATACATGGAGGTTTTGGAGTAATCCGAGAGCTTTGTGTTAAGAACAATGTACACTCAAGCATGAGTGATAAGGATGATGATTTCGTGTGACTAAACAGATAGTATGTATGCCACTTTAGGAACACAAAATAGCATCATGATGTAGAAGAAACTTAGGAGAGAGTGACAAAGGGATATAGTAATGAAGGGGGAATGTTTCATTCTCCCCCTCTTATAGTATTCAATTCTATTACCTTATAGGTTTCGATTTTCTAGTATAAGTTTATAAGTTTAGGAAAGCTCAACAGGGTACTTCTATTCAAATTTTTGAGATACAATGATTTTTTTACATTAGGGTTTTAGACACTAGCAATGATGTATTTTGTATGTTTGCTATTGAGGATAAATTGGGTGCTAATTATGTGTTGTGGGCATATATCATGCATCATGCATTGGAACCAAAAGGGTTGCTTAACATAATGCAAGGTCATGCCAGAGTCCTTGCCTTAACTACTATGGTCATGCTAAAGTCCTTGCTCCACCTATTATGGAGAACTCTTAATTGGGATAGAAAGGATGCTCAGGCATATGCATTGATAACTTTGTTTCTCCAACATGCCAATATCACTCATATTCACTCCTCTAAGACAAGAAATATTTCTTATGATACACTTAGCACTTTACACAAGGCAAGAAATGAGGTTTCTTTTGCTAAAATTTGAAAAGAGTTGGAGAGTGAGGCAATGAAATCTTACGGGATATTTCACTTGTGTAGACTCTTCTTTATGGTTTTTCGAATTCACATCAAAGTTTTGCCTCTACTCTTCAACTGATGATAAAAGGCCATAAAAATGCCTTAACATTTGAGGATCAAGCATCTATTTTGATGCAGAATGATTAGCCCAGCTAGAATAGGTCAATTATGCATGTTGGAGATCACGATTTCTGATCTAGTTAGAGGCTTAAATATGTTAATGCCACATAATCTAAAAAAGAAGAAAAAACAAGGAGTAAAACACAATGTTTAACATCATCATGGAATAAAGAAGTCTCCTAAATTGGCTACAAAAGAGGCAAAGAAAAAGTTAATGGAATGGTTGTTGCACACACTTATACACCTAAAATAAAGTCTGGTAATGTCGATGAGAATGATGAATAGGCATTTACTACTATTTACAACTATGAACTATCTTCCCATGAGAAGTGTATCTCTATAGTAGACTCAAATGTTTGGTACTTTAACAATAGGGAGAAGAAGGATATTATCTTGCATTGCAAGTTCTTACATTCAGTTTAGCCTACCTTTAGAGGGAATATAGTCATGTCCATTAACAACTCCTTTTATCCTATGAAAGAAGTTGATGAAGTAATTCTAACTAGTTGTGATTGTATTTCTTTTCACATTTTCAAATGCTTTATATGTGCTAGGGATCAAGAAAAATATGTTATTAGATTTAGAATTAACCGCTTTGGCTTGGATGAGAAATTTGTTGATGATAGATGTATGGTCCAGAATGTCTTAAATGGTGAAATTAGTATTACGTCTTGCATTGTATGTCATGGGCTATATAAGCTCATTGACTATGCAAAATATAGGAATGATTAAGCATCTACAGTTCAAGATCCTCTAACTATCTTGCATGAAAAGTATTAGCATGAATGCTTTAAGCATCTCAATTTTTCTACTTTGCTTCATCTACAAAAATCTCAAATGGTATCCCCTCTACCCAAACTTTGAGGCACCTTGTAAACCTTTTTGTGAAGGTCTTGGAAAAAAATCCACATTCCTCATTCCTAGAAGATGGTTCTTCTCCAACTGTGGATAAATTGTAGCTTTTTCATAGTGATTTCTATGGTCCTTTGTAGACACCTTAATTTGGGAACTCCTTATACTTTGTCACTTTTATTCATCATTTTTCTAGTCATACATGGGTATATCTATTGAAATAAAATTATGAAGTGTTTATGTGCTTCAAACAATTCTGTGTTATGCTTGAAAATCTATTAGCATGTAAGTTGGGCACCCTCGTTTTTCTCAAAGGAGGCAATATAATTCCTATTATTTGAATGAATTTATGGCCGAGTGTGGGATAATACATCAATGTAAATTTTTGTATATGCCTCAAAAAATTAGAGATGTTGCAGGAAAGAATAGTTCTCTCATGGAGATGGGAAGGTTTATTGTCAAATATCATGTTTTACAACAAAGCTTCTAGCTTGAGATTATGATGTGTGCATCATGTATACTTAACAAGTGTACTAACAAAAGCATTGCAATCGATCAATCCATATGGGTTTTGGCATGATTGAAAGAAATTTTTTACTAATCTATGTGCCTTTGGTTGTCTGGAATATAAATTAGTGTCTGAACAACAACACAAAAAATTGGAGCATAAACTAGACACTACAATATCTCAAGCGTAGTGAGCTTCTACTAGGGCAAATGCATGGACACAATTTTGCTCTGACATTGTTGTAAGGATCCGTATACGCATCAGTAAAAAATCCTCGATATAGGCATTGATATAGGCATCCATATAAGCATCAATATAAGCATCGCTATAAGCCTTGCTATAAGCATCAGTATAAGCACCGGTAATATCGACACTTATATCAATGCCTATTTCAACGACCATGCTTGGCATACCATCGGACATACCAGCGATCATGTTGCACGTAGCCACGACCATATCTACAAAAGTTATTTTTGGTAGAGTGTGTTGTTTCTTGCTCGAGCAACATTACCATGGTATTGTGTAGCAAAAGACAATACATTGTGCCCAAAAAAAAAACTGATTACATGTGATATGTGCTCTAATGGAAACCAAAACATGATTTCATAAAGCAAAATACTGTCAGACATAAAATAGATGAGCAAAATGAACCGTGAACCATGTACCAAAAAGTTATATTCCATAAATGACGCATGTAGAAGAGTATGGAAAACCACTACCATATATGAGGCAAATACAAAATATGGAAAAGCACTGCCATATAGGAACCAAATAAAAAATTCTAATGCACCACTGCTATATATGAGACAAATATGAAATTATGGCACACCACTGCAACACATATGCATAGAAGGATCAAAACATCTATATGAGTAGTCTTGCAACAAAGAACATTAATAGAAATGAGAAAATTTGACATGATATATATAAACAACAACTAAAAACACCAAACCAAGTTTATAAGCTCATCCCCTCAATGTAAATGCTCCCATAAAATGATCGCACCGAATCCCTCTAAGTCCTCTAATAGTGCAACTAATCCATGATGATATCCATAAGCCTCCCTGGTTTGTGTTGGAGGATGGCCTATAGTGAACTCGTGATGAACATACATGACATGCTAAACAAAAGAAAATTAATAATCCAAATGATACGTACAAACTCGTGATGCATAGTGTCATATCTACTACTATCCAAATATGACGGTTCGATCGTATCTAGACATGTGGTCATTGCTCTTCACTACTAGAATATCCATCAGAAGTCTATTGTTGCTCATCATGAATCATATCCCACTCCTCAGCATCTAACCATACGGGCTTTGGTAAGCCTACTTTGAAAGCATCAAGAGCCTCAGATTATCAATGGAACATAACCTCATGTGTTCTGTGCTAAATCCACTCTGAGTTGATAATAGGATGCCCATGCACTACCCAAAACTCTTCATAGATTATCTCTCTGATATAATGTTTACGATACTTATCCTGTTCACTTAGGATGCCCATGCACTACCCAAAACTCTTCATAGATTGTCTCTCTAATATAATTTTTATGATATTTATCCTCTTCAATCCATTTCAACATAACCTAGTATCTAAATTTTATGGAGCAAATCTATCGTATGTGCTAATACATGGTCTTTCACATCGCATATGGGATACACCATGGAGTCATCATGATCATGAACACCCCAAGGTATATGTGTTGTACTATGTGGGGTATCCACATCTCAGGTACTAGCTCTAGGAGGAGAAGTGGATGATACAACATCTATCGTAGTGCCTCCCCATCATCCACCTTCATGCAGAGACTGATGTGACAGACCGATAAGACATGTCAGCATCTATATCGTGCTATCATGAAACATAGATACATTGTCTATAGGAGGCACTAGGGGATGGCTAAGAAGGTGATCACGATGGAGCCATAAAGCTAGGAGTACCTTTGATGTGAATAGTCCTGTCAATGGAAGTACCATTGACAAGAGTAGTCCCACAAAAGGGAGTACCTCCAATGGGATTAGTCCCATCAAATGGAGTACTGCTGATAGGAGTACCGTTGATAGGAGTGATGCGGGGAGAGTGCTACCGTGAGTGATCGGGTACTCTGATGTGATGGTCATATAAGGGCGAGGAGCCTCAAATAATTAGCATACGATAAAAATGGTAAGATAAGAAAATAGTAGTTTATATATAAAAATAGCAAAATACATAAACAAAAATAAGTATGTACAAGTGTTTGCTTCATAAATCCTCTATTCTAGCATCATCGTGGAGATCTGACGTATATAGGATATCTATCTCTATGTTAGCAACTTCTAGATCTCTTGATATAATTACCCCTTCTTGATCATAGTGCTGATACAACATATCGTCTTTTATCTCATCGTGTATCATTTCTTCTTCTTCAAAGATGGTATGATAAAAGTATGTGTAGGATGGTATGAAAAGATACATACCTACTTGCTTGTAGATAGTTTTGAGAAGAGTCCAACTTAGAGCACCTTGTATGTTAAGCATGCATATGAGATACTTTTGATCATAGTTATATATGTTGATAACAAGCTACTCAATGATCCCAATGAGAACCATTTTCTTGAATTTAAGGTTTATTTGCATGCCTCTTTTTAGATGTAGAATTTGGAGAATTTGCATCATTATTTGGGCATTGACTTATTCCACTAATCCATTATTTGGGAACGAGGTTTCATAGGATCAAACCCTATGGGAAGCATGGGAGTGTATTCTGTGCAAGATTCTTGGTGTACAGAGAGATAGAGAATGAGATAAAAAATGCATTTTTACTATTGATCTATAAGGAGGAGGAAACACTTTCAATACAAAATGCGTCTTTACTACTGCTGTATTAGGAGGAGCAAGACAAAATATATTACTAATTAGTGCCTGCAATGGAAGCGGAATTCCCAAGTCATGTGACTCATCAATGCTGATGTTAGCATAAATATGAGTGAAAAGGCAACAAAAATGATTTAGTACCTTCGATTTAAGAGACAAAATCATATAAGGTTTCCTATAAAGAATTATCTGACAAATACTTTACAGTAGTCAAATAGTATACAAAGAAAGACTTCAAACATCACTAAATTTAAAGCGTCAATAATAAAAATTAAAATATCATCTCTTAAACTATAATCCGTATTCAAATAAAGCCTCAAATAAAGTCGTATTCAAGAAAAATACTTGCTAGATACATAAGGACATCCTCAATGTTATGAAGAGGTGAAACTAGTAAAATATTTTCCTGAGTTGGCAAAGTATGCTGTCAGCATGTATTTGTAGCTTCGGTTCAGGAGATCCTTTAATCATATATACATCAAAGTTCTGTATAAACTATTACCTCACCGATACTTTATGGTGGTTCTCGATGTTGAATCAGCACAAACACAGGAAAAAGTATGTTCACGAAGAGGCATACGTATTCCCGACCGACTCACAAAAACTCAAGAACATAAGAGACAGGCCGCATATATGAGATATACGAAAACTGATTCCCAGAGGAAATTCCGTGAATTATGTATAAACAATTCAAAACACATATGATATGCGAGATGCACAGCTCCGATATGTTTCCTATTACTTTTGTATAATCATTCAAGAAGAAAGCAGAGTCAAGGATGAGACACATACATAAGACACCTACGATGAGAGCTATTTCGCTCAAGAGTCACACAAGGCATGAAACGACAATAAGTAATGAGAGCAATCTCACTTAGGAGACGGATGTATGAACATTGCACTCGAGTCATATTAAAGACTTAACGATGATACAACACGTGTGCTCTTCATTTACACACATTGGGTACAACCAGAACTCAGAGCAATCTTCACAACAATAATCCTTCTTGTTTGCTTTGGCAAGAAGAACAGAAGGCTAATGGGCTCCACCTTCATTGTTCTCTGTCACCTTCCCCATTGCACCCTTTATTGCTTCGCTAGCATGAGACAGTCCTTCGGCAGCGTTGTCCTTCAACTGTTGGTCTTTTCCTGTGTTGCTTATGCAGCTCCGGGAGCCTTGTCTTTTGCCGTCTGGGCCATTCCCTTCACAGTATATAGAATTCTCAAGGCTTCAACAACGGAGAAAGATCAAGCGAGAAGCATGCAGAAGACAATGGCTACAGAATCACACTCACACAAGTAACAAAAGAAGACTGCGCAAATCATCGTGGATAGAGCAGCTGTTCCCTTTGGTATAGCTCATTCTGACATGTTCTATTTTATATGGCGAAGAATGACTATAATCACATTAACATTCTTACCTGCCTCTGTTCGTGAGCTTCGCCGGCCTTCTACTGCCCATACTGCTTTGTCTCGTCTGCCTTGTGGGACGCAACTTCCTTGGCATGCTGAGCCTGCTCCGCCATTGCTCCTAACTATGAACAACGTACCACGCACTAGTAAAGCTTAGAACGTAACGCACACTACCAAAACTCAAAGCTGATAGTCAAGCGCAAGCTATGGAGGCCTTCTTAAAGGTCAAAAGCTCCACCGGCTACAATCCTCAATGGACACGTATCGCTTTTGGCATGGACACGCGGCTCGACTACGTCTATCTCTCCATGACCTCCGGATGGTAAAACCTGACCTGCTCTCCTATTGAAGCTCACGTCTAGCTTTTGTTTTCGAATGTTTGCCCTTTCCTCCAGTTGTTTAGGGAGGTCAAGGCTTACACTGATAACTCCATTTGTTTTTCTGATCGGATGGCTTTGCTCGTCTCCTTGAAGCACACCAGTCATGGTTTCAAGGCAGGATGGCCCCATTTGGACCCATACCTGCTTCATATCCCTTGTGTTGTTGAGCAGACAAAAAACATCGTTACAAAACACTTTAGTGTTTGCTCCAGCCCTTCGGTTGCTTGGTCTAAAGCCATGAAGGAAGTGCAATCCATGTTCACCTATTTCAAGAATCTTAGGAAAAGCATAAGATATAGAAGAAGACAACAAATCTCTAGAGTTATAGACTCCATCCTTACCTCTAAAGGACGTAACTACATGGATAGAGTTTTATGTGCCTTCAGAAGAGATTAAAATATGAGTACCTTGGGACTAGTATCCTTCTCTCTGATTCAAGAGAATTTTGGGTGGGGAACCTTGACCATCCCAACAAGTGTATGTTCTTTATGCTCAAAAAGAAGAAAAGTAAGGAATTCATTCCGATGTTGATGAAAATTCTGGTGGTTATGCTATTGTGTTGAGAAGAATTTGCAGGAGGCGACCCACTTCTTTACTGGTGTTTTCTCTAGTTGTCCCAAGTGGGGGGAGGATATCCGCGGAGCCAGAGCCACCATTGCTCTAAAGAGGAAAAAAATTGTAACTCCCCACCTGGCTGTCGTGCTAGACCTGCCCCTCACTACCGGTGAGATTATAGAAACTATAGATATAGTGAAATCTTGCAAATTTCCTAGCCTTGATGGCCTTCCGAATGCATTTTTCATTGCTCTTGATGACTACCTCACCCCCTTCATTCTCTTGGTTTGGGAAGAAGCTATTAGAAAAGGAACTCTTTCTATTGAGATCAACAGTGGAGTTATAAAATTGATTCATAAGAGGGGTTCTAAGGAGGACCTAAATAACAGGAGACCTATAATTTGCTTGACCTCTGTTTACAAAATCATAGCCTCTTCCTTGGCTAGGAGACTCATTCCTCATATGAAAGACTTTATCCTTCCTGAACAAAAAGGTTTCATTAAAGGACGATTCAATCTTGATGCTATTATCTCGTTTTGGGAAGGTATTGACTTTTCCCAACAGTCCAACCAACACTTTTTCTTTTTTAAAACAAACTTTGACAAAGACTATGATAGAATTGAGTGAGACTTTATTCTCCAATCCCTGCATGATATTGGGCTTGCGAAGCATTTCATAAGAGCTTTGAGTACTTTGTTTGTCAATGCTCACTCTAGGATCAATCTCAATTGAGCCCTCTCTCTTCACTTTAGGCTTAGGAGATCCATTAGGCAAGGGTGGCCCCTTGCCCCCCTTCGTTTTGCCATTGCTAGTGACTCTCTTGGCGGGTTGCTCAAAGATGCCTTCTACCACAACAAGATTGAAGGGATTTCCATCCTCGGGCTTGAACACCAACTCTGCTGTCAGGCTTTTGGTGATGATACTAACATCTTAGTGAAAGCTAAGCCTAGATATGCTGACTGTGTTCTAGATTGCCTCAACACCTTTTATTTAGCTAGTGTCTCCCATATTAACCATAGGAAGATAGCTTTCAAAGACTACTCCAACCAAGTGCTCCCCTCTATCACTTCCTTGGGCTGTGATATTATCAAAGAGGGAGAAATCTTTAGACTTTTGGGCATCCCCATGGGTTTTTAAATTTCCCTTAATCAAAGATGGGAATGGGTTATAGATAAGTTCAGGAATAAACTCTTTTAGTGGTATGTGTGCCAATCCTCTATCTCTCATAGATTTTCTTTCGTGAATCACTACATTTTGCCTAGTTTATTTTATTTTCTTATTTGCTGGATGCGTAACAAAAAGAATTTTAACCACGTTGTCGCTCTTGCTAGGATGTTTCTTTGGGGAGTGAATCTTCATCACAATAAAATTCCTAAAGTTTCTTAGAAAATCTATTACCTCCCCAAAAAAGAGGGAGGACTTGACATTTTCTGTCCCATTAAAATGGCCACTAACCTTTAGCTAAATGGATTTCTAGGGTAGTTGACTCCAATGATTTTTAGGCTCTTCTCATTAAAAGGAACTTGGATAGATTTTCCTTCTCTCAACAAAAAGCTTGGAAAGGTCATAAACTATGGCACATTATGGTTTCTCCTCATACTTACTCACCTGTTGGCAGAAGTATCACTTGTAGCTTATGGAATGCCTAGATGTAGGTCAAAGCTAACTGCTCTCCCAACCCCAAGTTTTTTCGTTTTGCAGATTTATTTTTTCATGTGTCATTCTCGATAGCTGATCTGCTCGGATGTGTGTATTCCCCTTCTTGAATAGGACTTCAAAATCAAAACTCCATCAACAATAGAAACCATCGCACTAGTTGTTCTTTATTACAAGGCTTATTGACTAAGTACAGTAGGGCTTGATGTTCAATGAAGAATTTGAATTTGTTTGCCAATAAGTACTATCGAAACGTCTTTACCGCCTACACCATTCCTAAACCTTCTCGCTCCCTAGTGGTATAATTGTGCTCTTCTTGGTTTAATTGTCTACTAGCATAGGCTATAGGGTGTTCTAACTTTCTTGTATCTACTGGCTGCGCTAAGATGCATCCAATGGCAAACTTGGAAGCATCTACATGAATATGAGATTGTTTATTGCAATCAGGCACTCTGAGGATTGGTGTTGAACTCAAGCGACTCTTCAATTCCTTGAAAGCCTTTTCACATTCCTCCGTCCAAGTGAACTGAGTCAGTAATGCATAAAGGGGCCTAGCAATTATGGTATACATGTGGATAAATCTACGGTAGTATCCACAATGTCGCATAAATGCTTGCACTTCTTTAGCGGTCTTTGGTCTCGGCAAATCAAGAATCACTTTGATTTTGTCTTGATCCATGGAAATTCCATTTTTAGAGACAATGTGTCCTAATATCTTCCCTTTTCAAACCATGAAGATGCATTTTTCTGGATTAAGGCAGACTCTCTACTATCGACATTTGGCAAATATCTTTCTTAGTTCTGGGATATGTTTCGTGCAACCCTTTCCAAAAGATGACCAGTGATAGGTAGTGGGTAACTATCTCGTATGGTGGTGGCATTTACTTTTTTCAAATTAATGCATACCCTTAATTTGCCATTCTTTTTTGGCACAACCACTAAACGTGATACCCATTGTTCCACTTATGTGTTCCTCAAGTAGCTTTGATGTGAACCTTTTCCCTATACATGGGAACTTTTTACTCTAGTGCCAGCTAGAGGTTTTTTCCCCATGTTACCATATACTTGATACTCTCATATGTGGTGGTACTTTGTACTTAGGGAGATTATTTAGCTCTTACTTCACTTCAATTTATTGATCAATAGAGAGAGCTATTGGAGCCATCGTCTTCTCCATGTGTCTTACTGCATTTGTGCTCTTTGTGTGTGGTTCTTGTGTGCCTCTTGCTCTTCTACACACACCCAACAGTGGTATCAAAGCCAAGTTCAACTCCTTCTCAAGTTTCGGTTTTTCGCGTCGCGACGCACACACACTTTAACAGTGCAAATCGACTTCGGAGCATAGAACTGTGAATTTCAGCAGCCCGAAAACATTTCGACAAGGAGCGCTGGGGTTTTACCCCCATTTCGAAGCCATTCGTGTAGTCAGAATCGCCATCAGAGTGACGGTTTGTGAGCTGAAATTTCAGCACTTATTTGAGCTTTCGTCGAAGTGAAGATTTTGTCACATTCTTGTTCCTTAGTGAAATGGCGGGCAGCAATGACTTGTTTGGCATGCTTCAAGCTGAAGATAAGCTTGATGGGACCAGCTATCCAATGTGGTCTTACATGATGAAGCATGTTCTTGTTGCAAAACAACTTTGGAACATAGTGGTAGATGTAGATCAAAGACTCGCAGGTGCTTCTACTTCACAGTCTACTGTCACAGATGGAGCTTCTTCTCGAGTACAGTGGTTTCTCCTTCTCCATCTACATAGGAGCAGCTTAGATGGGATGAAAAATATGCTCAAGCTCATGCTTTGATTGCAGTTTCAATGAAGCATCATATAGTTCCACACATTTGGTCATGCTCTACATCGAGACAAGCATGGGACACTCTTGCTTCTTTGTATGCCGTGCGTAATGAAGCACGTGTTGCATACTTGAGGAAGCAACTTGAGGATGTATGTATGGCTGAAAATGAGTCAGTGGATGTGTATGTGACACGCATCAAGGACTTTAAAGAGCAATTGGCAAACATAGATGAGATCATTCCGGATGCATCAATCATTTCTACATTGTTGAAAGGATTACCAGAATCTTTTCAAAGATTTGCTACTACACTTCGTTTGGTTGCAAAAGGAAATCCTAATATGTATGCATTTGATGAGGTTGTGTCTTGCAAGAAGAGCAATCTAGAGTGAATAGGAGTGGTTTGATTGAGGGAATGTAAGCACTTGCTATCTCACAAAAGGGGAAAAGCAAGTATGGTACAGCTTTGGGTTCATCAAGGCCAAAGCCTCAAGTTTCCTCTTCCACTCATTCCTCTAATGATGGTGATTTGCAAAAGAAGAAGAGATGCAAATATTGTCGGAAGGTTGGTCATACTATTGATGAGTGTAGAAAGCTTTCTAAACGCAATGAAAAGAAGAAGCAATCTGGCATGTCTATTGCTGAAAATTTAGCAAATGCAAAGAATGATGAAGGTAACATGGCTCAAGATTTTTGGGCATGCTTTGTTACATGCCATTATGATACTTCTTTACATTCTAAATGTATGGTTGTGAGTGAGGCTGATTTGGATTGGTTCTTTGATAGTGGTGCTTCAAAGCACATAACATCATGCAAAAGATTTTTTGCCTCTTTGAAAGATGCACCTAAAGGAGGACATGTGGTGTGTGCAAACAATGCCTCTTATCCTATGATTGGAGTAGGAGAAATTGAGCTTACGGCTACAAATGGAGGTGTGATTCTCTTGAAAAATGCATTGTATGTGTTCGGTATCAAGAAGAACTTAATTTCAGTTCCGTTGATTGCCAAAGCTGGACTTCATGTACACTTTGTTGATGATAAGTGTATGGTTCATGATTTCAGCAATGGCGATGTTATTGTGATGTCCGGTACATTATGTAATGGTTTATATTGCATGGATACATACAAGAGGGGTGCCTTGAATGCCTTAGTTGCTCATACTTCTTCCATGGCTGAAATGGAGCTTTGGCATTTTCATTTTGGTCATTTAAACTTCAATAGTTTGCTCTACTTGCAAAAGAAGGGCATGGTTATTGGCTTGCCTAGACTTGAGTCCATTGAAAAGCATGCATGTGAAGGTTGCATTCTTGGAAAAATGCATCGTGCTTCTTTTCCAAAAGATGGTCATACACACACTACAAGAAAATTACAGCTTGTTCATAGTGATGTATGTGGTCCCGTCAAGACTCCATCTTTTGGGAAGCATGTATATTTTGTTACCTTCATTGATGATGCTACTCGCCATACATGGGTGTATCTTATGAAAGCAAAGAATAAGGTATTTTCTTGCTTCAAAGCATTTTTAGCTATGGCTGAAAATTTTTCTTCACAAAAGCTTTTGACTCTACGCACAGATCGTGGTGGTGAGTACATGTCACATGAGTTTAATGATTTTCTTCGTGAAAGAGGTATTTCACACCAATGTACGGTGCCATATACACCTGAACAAAATGGTGTTGCCGAGCGTAAAAATAGAACTCTACTTGAAACGGCACGATGTATGGTTAAAGGAAAGCATCTTCCTGATAAGTTTTGGATGGAAGCGGTCATGTGTGCAAATTATGTGTTGAATCGCTGCCCTACAAAAGCATTGAGATTCATCACTCTTTATGAGGATTGGAATGGTCAGAATCCTATGGTTAGTCATATGCGTGTGTTTGGTTGTTTGGCATATGCTCTTCTACCATCACAACAATGTCACAAACTTGATGACAAGGCAAAGAAATGTATATTTGTTGGTTATAGTGCTGAAAGTAAGGGATATCAGTTGTACCATCCATTGACAAACACAATTATTGTGAGTCGAGATGTGGTAGTTGCTGAAAATTCAGTTTTCCCTCTACTTGAATGCAAAAAACTACCAAGATTTAGCTCATAAGATGCGTTCAATACACTCATGCCTTTGTTCCAAAATGGTGCGCTTGACTATGGCCATGTAGACCAGCCAACTAAGGTTCAAAGGGCTGAAAACTTCCAGCCAAATAGGGCTGATAATGCAGATAATTTCCAACCAAACATGGCTGAAAAATTTCAGTAAAAAAATATCCAAACAGCTTGAAATTTCCAGCCACATATGGTTGAACATTTGTGTCAAAATATGGATGAAACTAAGCATGAAATTCAGCCCACGCATGATGTACATATTGAAGATGTTTTACATAATGAACGCATGTCTATCAAGAGTGCACAATCTATGTCAAAGTGGCTGAAACAAACTTTGCAGGACAACAAATTGAGTGCACCTTTACTTGGTAGAACAAGATCAAGTTCTCACCATGTATCAAGTAATTTTGTGGATTATTCTCTTATTGCTACAGCATGTAATGAAGAGCCACTTTCTTTTGAAGATGCATGTAACGATCCACAATGGATGAGTGCTATGCAATAAGAAATGGATTCCATACATAGGAATGGTACTTGGGAGTTATGTGAATTGCCAAAAACAAAGAATTCCATTGGTACCAAATGGGTTTACAAGATTAAAAGAAAATCTGATGGTAGCATTGATCGCTACAAAGCTAGATTGGTTGCAAAGGATATGCACAACAATATGGCATTGACTATGAGGAAACTTTTGCACCTACTTCACGCATGACTACCATTCGTTCCGTGGTTGCATTGGCTGCCCATCGAGGTTGGAAAGTGCATCAACTGTACATAAAAACAGCCTTCTTGAATGGAGATTTGCAAGAAGAGGTCTATGTGAAGCAACCTCCTGGATTTGCTATGAAAGGGAAAGAGCATATGATTTGTCGCTTGCATAAAGCCTTCTATGGTCTCAAGCAAGCTCCACATGCATGGTATGACAAAATCCATAAGGACTTGATTGCTCTTGGCTTCACATGTAGTCCGATTGAAAGCACACTCTATGTATGCAAAAATGCGGCTGATCTTATAGTGCTTGTTCTTTATAACGATGACATACTCTTGACTGGGTCATGTGATGCAAAACTTGACATTTCTTATGGCTGATTTGCAGCATAGTTTTGATGTCACTTATCTTGGTCGTTTGAGCTACTATCTTGGTATCTTGTTTGTATCCGTTGAAGGAGGAACTGTTATGCATCAAGCAAAGTATGTTGAAAAACTACTTCAACATTTTGACTTTGAGGATTGTAAGCCAGTTTCCACACCAGTTGAGACAGGATTCACGTTGTCAGTTGAGGATTCCAGTGATGCATTTGACACTTCTCTTTATCAGAAAGTTGTGGGATGTCTTATATATGCATGCAACACAAGGTTGGATATACAGTATGCAGTTTCCCAGTTGAGTCGATTCATGCATAGCCCTGACACTAAGCATTGGCAAGCGGTGAAAAGTGTGTTTAGATATCTTCGTGGCACTTTGAGCTTAAGTCTCTTTTATGGCAGAGATGTTCAACCATGCTTGCATGCTTTTACAGATAGTGATTGGGCTGGTTGTTATGATACTCGCGTGTCCACTAGTGGTAATTGCTTTTTCCTTGGAGACTCATGCATACCTTGGTTGAGTAAGAAGCAACCTACAGTGGCGAGATCAAGTTGTGAAGCTGAGTACAGGGCAGTTTTCACAGCTACAGTGAAGTGTACATGGCTGAGACGTCTATTGATGGATCTTTGCATGCATGGACCAAACATATTGAGGTGCATTATCACTATGTGAGAGAGCGCCTTCATGCAGGAGATATTGATTTGGTATATGTTCCTACACAAAATAATGTGGCAAACATATTCACCAAAGCTCTTCCACGGGAAAAGTTTGAAGCTTTTCACAAAGCTTTAGGCTTATTACCTTGTGGGGGCTGATCTGTCACTCCCTATATGTGTTCACATCATTCACTCCACGGGGGTTTGTTACACTTATGTGTTCCTCGAGTAGCTTTCCCTATCCATGGGCACTTTTTACTCTAGTGTTGGCTAGAGGTTTTTTCCCCATGTTACCACATACTTGATACTGTCATATGTGTGCTTCTTGTGTGTCTCTCGCACTTCTCCACACACCCAACACCCATTCCGTGTGTTTGATCTCATAAATGAAGCCCACGTCCAACAACTTACCTATCTCTTCCTTAATTTTTGCTAAGTAAACATCGTTATAAGTGTATGGTCTTTGTTTGGAAGGTTTGGCTTCTGATGTCATAGGGGTTCCATGGGCAGAGATAGAGGGATCTACCCCTTTTAAATCCTTATATGTCCATGCAAACACGTCCCTATATTCTCTTATGAGTCGTATTAACTCTTATTCTTCCTCTAATGAGACATCCTATCCTATGAAAGTGCATCTCTCTTCTCCTTCCTCCAGAACTACTAGTATTTTCTTGGTCTATCCTTTATTGTCATATGCTCTTCCTAGTTGCACTTCCCGTTTTGGCATCTGGAGCAATCTTCCTCTCTTCTACCTCATATTTCTTGAAGTGTGTAGGTACCTTCAATTGGTCTTGAGGCCTGTTTTCTTCCTCTCCGTTTTCTTTGTCTAGTTCAAGTTCTTCTCCTTGTGTCATTCCTTGATTTAACTGGTTAGTTATGACACTTACTCTTTGATTTTCGCTTTCTACCTCAATTTGTTCATGTTCCATTTTGATGCTCTCATAATCCTCCTTCCATTGTTTTTCAATCACTTGTCCTTCTTCGGCTTCTTGGAGAACAACCACATATAAACTTACATCATATCCTTCCTCATCAATGCATTCATTCATGGTTATCACATCTTCATTTACACATACGTCAAGAGTTGCTAAAATCACTGTAGTACATGTCGGAATAAACCTAGCCATTTTGCTTAACGTGTCCACAATTACCCACACCGAGTTGTGTCCTCTCTGTGTCTTAGGTAATCCGACTATAAAGTCCATGGAGATACTCTCCCACTTCCCATTAGGAATATCTAGTGGGTGGAGTAGTCCTCCAATCCTCAACCTCTCTGCTTTGTTGACCTGGCATTTATTGCACTTAAGCACATACTCTAGGACATCCTTATGCAATCCAGGCCAATAAAACTGCCTCTAAACAAGATCATAAGTCTTGTTAACTCTTGGGTGTCCCGCACTAGGTGTGTCATGACACGCATATAAAATATGCTGTCTCATCTCAAGATGTCTAGGGACACACACCTTACTTTTGTATAATAGATATCCATCATGGACACTATAATTCTTCCGCTTGAATCCTTCTTGAGTACCCGTCGATACGCCATCCTCACTAGAAACCCGAATATCACGATCACCATTCTCTATGGTTTCCCAAATCTCGGAATATGCAAGATCAAGCGTACATTTCCCTCTAATGGACTCAAGTAGCTCACTACTGGTCTGAGTAAAACTCAGTCCATTGAGCATAGGCATTCGGCTAAGTGAATTAACCACTTCATTAAACTTTACCTTCCTATACCTAAGCTCATAATCAAACTCTTAAAGGGTCTTTGCCCATCGGGCTCGACGACCTTTAACGTCGGTTTGATTAGAGATCCACTTAATGCTCTCTTGATCAAACACTATCGTAACTTTGGCACCATATAAATAATGATTCCACTTCTTCAAAGCATGGAAAATTGCATACAACTCCTGCTCATAGAGGGAGTAATTCTTTTGAGCCCGTTCTAGTTTCTTACTCTCAAAAGCTACTCATCGATCATCTTGAACTAGAACCCCTCCTATAGCAAAGTCACTCGCATCAGTCTCAACCACAAATGGTTTGTTGGGATCTGCTATATGTAAAAGTGGAGATGTAGCGATTTCTACTTTCAGCTTCTCCATAGTTTGGTTCTCTTCGTCTCCCCAATGAAAGGATTTCCCTTTCCCTTTAAGTTGTTCCGTCATCGCGACAACAATCTTGGCATAATTCTTGATGAATCTTTGATAGAAACCTGATAAACCTAGGAAGATTTGTAGCTCTTCCAAGTTCCTTGGATGTGGCCATTCCATAATAGCCCTTACTTTTTCACGATCCATCTTCAATCCATCCTAGGAGACTATATGCCCAAGGTATCTGTTTAGCCCAGTCAAGTCAAAAGGTCAAAGTCAATTGTTCAAAGTCAACAAGGTCAAGGTCAAAGTCAACAGGTGCAAAGTCAAAGTGCTAAAGTGCAAGTGTCAAAGTGCACAGGTAGTGCACAATTAATGGTCCACAAAGGGTAAATTGGAGAAAGTGGGTTGCAGGTTGAAGAGGTATTTTCTCTAATTTCCCTAAGGTTCAAAGTGTGTTTTAAAGTGTTTTGAAAGGTTCATGTGAACCCCCTCTTATGTGCAAAAGTGAAGACTTAAAAGGAAATGTGAAGGTATGTGAAGCGGCAACGTACACACAGGTGAAAGTATGGCCCCCCATTAAAATTTTTGGTTTTAGTCTAAAGTCACTATAGGACAAAACACTGAGTCATTGGCTGCCACTTGTGAAGACAATCTTGGGACATCAAAGTGAGCACCAAGGTACTATTGCAGCTAGGAGCGTCCGTGATCGACACACTCAAATCAAGGCAAGGACTATTCTTGGACCAATCTTAGAGTAAGCAAGAGAGGCATAGTCTAAGGGAAGCAAGAAAGAGAAGTGCAAGAGTCACCGGTGTGCGACGCAGAGAAGTGGAGTTGGAGTGCATAGAGAGTGACTAAGGGATTGTGCAGAGAGTGCTAAGCTAGTCCCCCAAGGATCTCAAGGTCTCTTTGTAGTATGCGCGTGCCGACAGAAGGTATTCATTCCTCCCCCTTAGTGGAAGCTTGGTGCAAGGTGTGCACAAGGATAAGCTTGAAGCAGGTGGAGGTCTGGTGCAGAGGAGGCCGGCGGCAAGAAGACTTTGGGAAATTTGGTATTTTGTAATTGAGAACTCTGTGTGATTGTGCACATAAGTATTGGCTTGTATTGTGCTTCAAACATTGTAATTGTCTTACTGTAATCAATCGGCAGAAGCTTCCAAGGTGTATTTCCTCTTCTGGTCTTTTCCTTTTCTCCTACAAACCCTCAAAGTCCTTCTTGTCTAAGAATACCCCAACAAAATTTGGCACGCACGGTGGGACTTCCAAGGAGATTTGAGCTTAGGAGAGACCAAGTGCAAAGTATAGCAGAGGTCACGTGTCTACAGTGCTACTTCATCAAACAAAAGGTAAATATTCTTATCAAGTGTCTCATATTAAGTGGGCTATGAGCTTCTCATGACCGCAACCCGGTCCCAAACATTGAGGGTCACCTGCAAGCAGACAAGAAGGAAGTTTGTTAGAAGGTCCTCCAGTCCACTATCTTCAACCTCATCAGTAAAGAGCATGGTAGGTTAGGTAGTCTTGGAAACTTTACTCTCTAGATTAAATATAAAGTTTCCCTCTTTCAAAGGCCTAGCGCAGGAGGATCCGGATGAACACATTAGAAGGTTTTTGGCACTATTTAAGACTAGAGGCTTAATGGGTAGGAAGGATGCCTTCTTGATTCTCTTCCCTACCACATTAGAGGGATTAGCAAATAAGTGGTTCAGCCAGTTTGCTGAAAACCATTTTACCACTTGGGATGTGATGAAAGATGCATTAAAAAATCAATTCCAGCATGGCAACACTGCGGAGATTATCATAGAAGAACTAGAAAATTTGAGATTGGCTCCAGGAGAAAAGTTCCTAGAGCCTGTGACTAGGGCCAAAGCACTAATGGCTAAATTGCCAGATCCACCACACGATTTTTTTATTACGAAATGGTTAGCTAAGCCCCTACCAGTGGCCACCCAATGCAAAATAAAGGAATTAGTGTTACCTACAGCCTCCATAGAGGAGTTCATCAACACAGCCACACGCTTGGAGCAGATAAGGCACCAGTATGGAGCAACTTCTTCCCAACCAACATATGGTACAGAAATGCAGGATCCAGTGATCCACCTAAGGAAGGAGCTGGAGGGCTTAAAAAGAAATAAGCCCTACAAAGAGGAGGAGAGTGATGTTGCTCAGTTGAGGAGGGAGATTGAAGCACTAAAGCTCCAAAAGGCGGAGGAGGCCCAAGCAGAGGAATTGGCTCAGTTGCGAGAGGAGGTGCATGAACTCAAAGGGGGTGGCATCAAGAGTGGACTTTGGTGTTCCATGTGCAACAAGCAAGGGCATATAGTATGTGAATGTCCTATGTTGAGTGTGACTTGCCAATTATGGAGGAAGGTTGGTCATGAGGCCCATGAATGCCAATCAAGGGGAATGCGTGCAACAACATACTAGACACAAGGAGGACCCCTACCACCAGCAAATGTGATGGCAGCTGCACCCAATCAAGGTAACACTTATAACCCTAGACAGAGGGATAATTTTGGAAATGGGCCTAGAAGGCCAATTATTTGTTTCAGATGTGGAGACTGTGGGCACTATCATAGTAGGTGCACTCTCCCAAAAAATGCCCCTCCTTGCAGAAACTGCCCAAAGGCCAGAGACCACTATACAAATTGTTGTCCTAAGAATCAAGCCTCTTCATCCGGGCCCCATATTCAAATGATTTGTCTACAAAAAGAAGAAGTGTTAGATCATGTCAATGTGCCATCTCCATCTACCAGGGTGGTGCATTTAGAAGAAATTGAATCTTTTACGGTGCAGACAAGAAGCAAGGGGAAGGCTCAAGTGGAAATAGGTCAAGAATCAATGATTATGGGATGAAACCGAGACAAAGGTGTGTCTGAAGACAAAGCCACCACAAGTGCAGATATAAGGCAAAAAGAAAATTTCACAGGTACCAGTGATGCCATTGAATATGCATTCAACAGGGCTCATGACGAGTTTGATAAGTCAAATGCAGCCCATGCTCTTAAGGAATCAGAAGCTTCCAGACTGCTCAAGTCCATGAAAAAGGAGGTTAGTATCTTTGATTTAATAAAGATGGATGGGAAGTTCAGGTCAGAACTCTTGCAGCTAATTGATGAAATGTCCACAACAAGTTTAGTGGCAAAGGCTACTATTATGCATAAAGATAAAAAGTTTAGGGGAAGCACCCCTTACAGATTACAAGAGCCCTCGGCTAATAGTCTCTATTAAAGGTCATGAGTTTCAAGGAGTTATTGTGGATGGTGGTTCTGGCATTAACTTGATGCCTGAATATACCATGAAAAAGATTGGACTATACCCTTCAAGACCTGCCAACTTCACTCTAACAATGGCAGACCAAAGCATAGTAAGGCCTATGGGAGTGGTCCCTGGAGTTCTAGTCAAAATCCAAGGTACTATCTTTAACTTGGACTTTGTTGTTTCAAGGCTACCACAGGTAGAAGGAAGTTTCCACCTGTTAATTGGGAGACCTTGGTTAAGGCATGCCAATGTGCTACATGACTATGGCAAGGACACAATGTGGGTAAAGCAAGAGGGAAACGAGTCGCAGTAGATAATTTTAGAAGAAGGACTAGACAATCAGAGAAATACTAGCATGATGCAAACAATTGGTATTTGTATGGAAGAAGAAGTGGTGGACAACCCAGAAGCAGATCTATTTGAAGGAGCAGGTTTATATGAAGATGAAAACATGTTGGCTTGGCTCCATGCAGAAGACCCATCTTCCTGCTATGGAATTTTCCTAAACTCAAGTAGAGAAGGAGCATATAAAGAAAAAGAGGAAATCACTCAGGTTGAAACAGTCTCAGTCAAAGGCCATGGAAAAGAGAAGAAAAGCAAAGTCCTAAAGTGCAGCCATGATGAAGATGCTTCAAATCATATGTCAATGGCCACTGTTTTATGGATCCTGGTATGGATATCATCTATTGTGTCAATTTTTATGATAGTAAGTGCAAGGCTTTACAATGATGTGGATGGAGTACCTGCAAGTCTTTGGATACAAAAGATGCAGTATGGAGGAGATAATATTGTACTGAAGGATTTAAGGTGGGTCTATCAAAGCGTCAGCATGCCCAAAAAGAAGATTAAACAAATGAAGTGCAACACAATTGAAAGTTATGGAGGCATTTTCGGGGTCAACATATAAAGATCATGGCTAAAGGCCTATCATCAAGCCACATGAAGAGTTATGGATCACTTGGAACCCACAAAATTTTGTCTAGGTTGTACATAGTCTTTTCTCGTCATTTTTACTTAAGTTTTAGTAGTTTTCTTTATCCATTTCGTGCTTGTTTCTTGGGTTACTAGCAAATTTAGAAGCCATTTCATCAACTTTGCAAAGGTACATTTTTTGGAATTTTTAGGAATTTTTTCAGAATTTTTTGAGCATTTTTTTAGAATTTTTTCTAGCATTTTTCTCCTTTTTCATGTGTCTTTTTCTTGCCAAATTGGAGGAATAAAGGAAGCTCTCTGTGGTTTTGAGTGATGAAACTGGCCTAAACCTCTAAGAATTTTTTGAAGATTTTTTGGATTTTTTTTGCAATTTTTTAGGATTTTTTATGTATTTTTCTTTGGTTTTTTGGATAATTTATAAAAAAAAGGGCCCATAGGGCGTTTTCTTTTTTTGGCAAAAAAAAAGAAAAAATCCCCCCCCCCCCCCCTCCTTTTCTCTCCCCCCCCCCCCCCCCCCCCCCCCCGCCCCCCCCCCCCAAATGTATTTTCTTATTTTTTTTATTTTTTATTTTATTATTTTTATTTTATTTATTTTATTTTATTATTTTATTTCTTTTTCTTTTTATTTTTATTTGTATAGGCGTGCAAAAAAAAAATTATTATATATTTTTATTTTTTAAATTTTAATGGCTCAAAGCTTTTGGCTCTGGATCATGCCTCGGTTGGCCGTTTTTTACAAAAATGGAGTCATTTTCATGTTTTCTGGCACCTCTGAAATCAGTTTTTTACTTGAGTTTTCTAAATTCTAACTTTTTCTCTGACTTTTGGTCAAACCCCACATGTTTTGAACACATTTATCATATGTTCTTATTTCACCACATTGTCCACATGGTCTATTCTCACCTTGTCTTACGTTATGTTTCATAATCTCCCAATTGCACCCTTTGTAGCTCTACTGTTTGAACATTTTAACCCTCTCCAGACCCCATCATCCTACCCCATGCCCTACCTTTCCCAATCTGCCAGCCACAATCTTAACCCTACCTATACCTTCAATCCCCGCCCCTCAGCCCTCCCCTCCACCCCCTTTCTACCCTCCCATTGCAACCCTTTGCTTTTCCATGGAAAATTCCAATTTTTGGTTCTTCTCTGGTGCTTGTTCTATCCTGCTTTTGGTGGAATTGGTTGCTGCTCAGATGTCCTCTTCCAATTTTTGCAGCTCTCTTATCATGGTGTCCTATATGCTCAGAGTTTTGGCTTTAGCTCTCCGGGACGGAGAGCACATTAGGTGGTGGGCAATTGTTGAGCCCATAAAAGTCATGTTGGTCAAAGTCAACTACAGTCAAGTCAAAAAATCAAAGTCAACTAGTCAAAGTCAACAAGGTCAAGGTCAAAGTCAACAGGTACAAAGTCAAAGTGCTAAAGTGCAGGTGTCACAGTGCACAGGTAGTGCACAATTAATGGTTCACAAAGGGTAAATTGGAGAAAGTGGGTTGCAGGTTGCAGAGGTATTTTCTCTAATTTCCCTAAGGTTCAAAGTGTGTTTTAAAGTGTTTTGAAAGGTTCAGGTGAACCCCCTCTTATGTGCGAAAGTGAAGACTTAAAAGGAAATGTGAAGGTATGTGAAGCGGCAACGTATGCAGAGGTGAAAGTATGGCCCCCCATTAAAATTTTTGGTTTTAGTTTAAAGTCACTAGAGGACAAAATAGTGAGTCGTTGGCTGCCACTTGTGAACACAATCTTGGCACATCAAAGTGAGCAGCAAGATACTATTGGAGTTAGGAGCGTACATGATCGACACACTCAAATCAAGGCAAGGACTATTCTTGGACCAATCTTACAGTAAGCAAGAGAGGCATAGCTTAAGGGAAGCAAGAGAGAGAAGTGCAAGAGTCATCGGTGTGCGACACAGAGAAGTGGAGTTGAAGGAGTGCATAGAGAGTGACTAAGGGATTGTGCAGAGAGTGCTAAGCTAGTCCCCCAAGGATCTCAAGGTCTCTTTGCAGTGTGCACGTGCTGACAGAAGGTATTCATTCCTCCCCCTTAGTGGAAGCTTGGTGCAAGGTGTGCACAAGGATAAGCTTGAAGCAGGTGGAGGTCTGGTATAGAGGAGGCCGGTGGCAAGAAGACTTTGGGATATTTGGTATTTTGTTATTGAGAACTCTGTGTGATTGTGCACAGAAGTATTGGCTTGTATTGTGCTTCAAACATTGTAATTGTCTTACTGTAATCAATCGGCAGAAGCTTCCAAGGTGTATTTCCTCTTCTGGTCTTTTCCTTTTTTCCTACAAACCCTCAAACTCCTTCTTGTCTAAGAATCCCCCAATAGTATCTAACCTCTTTTTTAAAAAATTCACATTTTGATTCCTTACGGAAGAGTGAATTTTCCCTTAGCACTTGAAATACCTTTCTCAAGTGTTCCAAGTGCTCCTCTTGTGATGCACTATAGATCAGAATGTCATCCAAAAAGTCTACTACAAAGTGTCCTAGATAAGGCCATAAAACACTATTCATGAGTTTCATGAAAGTGGCACAAGAATTCATGAGACCGAAAGGCATCACCAAAAACACATAGTGCCCATATCTAGTCCTAAATGCAGTCTTAAGGACATCCTCTGCCCTAGTCCTGATCTGATGATATCGTGATCTAAGGTCAAGCTTTGTAAAATACCTAGCTTGATGTAACTTATCAAACAGGTCTTCCAATCTAGGCACTGGAAACCTATTTTTGATAGTTACCTTATTAAGTGCTCTATAGTCTATACATAATCTCATAGAGCCATCTTTCTTTTTAACTAGGAGCATTGGTGATGCCTAAGGTGAGTTACTAGGTTTAATGAAGCCCTTATCTAAATAATCCTCCAACTGCCTCTCAACCTCCTCATGCTGAGAAACACTAAGCCTATAAGGTGGCCTGAAAATAGGGTTAGTGTTAGTAACAACCTCAATGGCATGGTCAATGTCCCCTCTCTTAGGTGGTAGCCCTTTAGGTAAGTCAGTGGGAAAAACATCTTTATACTCAAACATGAGATCCTTAAAACATTTAACCACACACTCTTGCAAAAAATAATAATAGAAAGTCGTGTCCATATTTACATTCCTAGTATGAAAATATACATCAGATGAGCTGTCTATACAATGCTCCATATCATGACTATACAATAAAAACATGTCCTATACGTGCTGAGAATAACAAAGACTATACAACTCTAGTGATGAAATGAGAGGTGCACTAGGGACATCTCTCTCTCCCTGAATACAAACTTTACTTCCATTCTTTTCAAATTCAAGTGTGTTGTTTTGATAGCTGCGTTTAAGTGTGTCTTCCAACCCCCATAGCCACTCTCTTCCTTAGACTAGGTCTGTCCTCTCCATATTCATAATTTGGAAGTCCATATAATCTGTATAGTCCTGCATTTTGACTTCGAAATTGGATACCATAGTATCCCATATCCTCTTATCTTGCCCTTGCATCATAGATACAATGTATTTATGTACACTCGACTGCTAGGGGATCTTTAATTTCTTGACCAAAGCATAGTTTAGAAAATTATGAGTGGCAGAGTCATCTATCATGACCCACACCCTAGTCCCGTACACACTACCATGTAGTTTAACTAGGTCATGTGGTCCAAACTACGGTGACCAAAATGACTCAGTCAAACAGTAGGTGTGCTCTATATCCTTGTGCATCACCTCCACTCCCTTGCAGGTAGATGTGCCATGAATAGGAAGGGTCTTCACTAGGTGGACTGCCTTTTTGACCTTTTGAGGGGCCGTACTAGACTCTCATCCCTTCTTCTTTTCTTCCCCCTTCTTGAGTGGACAATTCCACTATGAATGGCTAGGACACAAACACCTAAAACACAGGTTCTCTCTTTTGGCCCCCTCAAATTGATCTGTGGATAACCTAGGCCCTTGTGATGCTTTTTAATAAAAACTTTGTTTTTCCCAAAAGGCAACTTCTTCTTGAATTTAGTCGTACTAAGAGGCTTGAGGGGCTGATATTTCTCCATAGGAGTATATTGAGGAGGGTTATGGTCCTCATAGATCTGTGCATACTTGATCGCCTCCTCAAACGTATTAGGCACATTCCTTCTGACTTCCCTTTTTATGGCTTTATCCAAGCCTCTAATAAACCTCTAGTCTTCCGGAAATCATCTAAGCCTTTAAGTTTTCAAATGATCTCTCTATAGTGGGATAGGTAGACCGTAAGAGGTCTACCTCTCTCTGTAATCCTATCCCACTCATCCCAATTCCTCTCCTCCTCGTTCTGAGGAAAAAACTCTTTTAGAAAAATAGTCTCAAACTGAGTCCAATGAGTAGGGATAGAGTTCGCCTCCTTAAGACTCATCCACCACTTATAAGCACGCGGGCCGAGTGAGAGACTCGCCTATATCACATGGTGCTCTAGTGGGGTGCCCTTGAATTGATGCAAATCATGCCACTTTTGTAAAAAAGTGTAGATTGCATCCTTGTTCCTATCTTGATCGTCTCTTGTAAAGGTAGGTGGATTCAAGTCGTTTAGGAGGGGAGCTTCCCTAGAGCTCTCTCCTTTGTGGTTACTAGGAAGAGAATTATCTTTCCTAGTGAGCTCCAAAGGAATAGGAGGGGTCTCTCTTTCCTTCCTAGCTAGGAAAGAGGTGACACTAGTCTCAAGTGAGATCATTTGAGACTTAAGTTGTTGTATGAGAGATGTGATGCTACCAAAATCTCTCTCTAATTTAAGGGTTTGTTCTTTCAAGTCTATGAATTGGTCATGAGTGACAAACTTATCTAACAGTTCGTCATATGTATATTCTTCATGCCGAGGCTATTTTTCTTCTAAGTTCTCTTCTACTTCATGCCCTAATTATACTTCTCCCATTCTAGAATTAGGATCCTCTAGTTGCTCTTTAGATGGAGAAGTATGTTCAACTACATGTTTGCCTTTAGGTTCCATGTTTTACTTCCCTTCCCCCGTTTGCTAACTAGAGTATCTGAAAGTGAATGGAAGTAAAGCTTAAATATGCAAGAAGAAGAGAAATATATCACAAGGGCACTTCCCTGTTACAAAATAAAGCTGTGGAAGAAAAATCCAAATGATCCTTGAAGCTTTAGCTCACTGATTTTGAATCCTTGCGAGACCCAAGTGAAAATTGGAACTGTCCGGTCAATGCCAAAACCACGTGGGAGTAGCCCCAATCGGGCAAACTAAGCGAAACTAAGCAACTTTTGAGATTTGATAGTCCTTGCTAGTCCAGCAAATGTAGCCCAGCACCTCTACTTCAAAAATTTGAAGCTATCGCAAGTGAAAAAAGTGAATTTGGACACCGAATCATGAAAAACTAGGCCTCGGAGTGGTCACCTAGTTCGTGCTGAAGTGTTGGAGAGAGATTTTGGTGGGGAAAAACTTGTCCAAATACAAGAGTGATGTTCTCTAAGCAAAGCTTAAGAGTGTAGCTTTGTAATGTGACCAAGATTTTAGAAATTGGATATCGTATGAAGAAGTTACGGTGCAGAGAAACCGGGTATGTCACGAGTAGGAAGTGGAAAAGCTAATCTTAAAGGAAGGGTGACTTTGAGAAGCTCCAAACTAAGAAACGGAAGCTTTTTGAATCAACCCAAAACCCACATCCCATCTCCACAGCTCATATTACATGTATGCATCAATATTTTACCCAAAATCTTGGTTCATAGCATCACCTTTATTCTCCAAATTTCCAAGAAATTTTCAAATTCTCCTCATTACTTAGCTTAAACTCACTATCAATTCGAAGAGAGTTTGGACTGTCTGTCGAAGACCTTTTATCCCACATGTGGGCGTGCAACAAGATGAGCCGCCTATAAAGCCAAGAGCATGAGTACTCTATTTCATCCTAGACTGGGGAAGGAGGAGCGAAGCTCCTTCGTGGGCTGGTGGACGCTTGCGTGTATGGATGGTCCCGCTGTCCGCTCCTTCAGGTCCCGCTATCGGCTCTCTCGCTTGTCGCTTTCACACGCGCACGCCTCCTTTTGAGAGTTGACCATTAACTCCTCCAATACCACTGTTGTACTCTTGTGAATCCCCTACTTTTACCATGAGCTCTACACACGTTTCGAGGTGGTCCTTCCTTCTTTACTCACGATACAACACCGAGTTTGATGATCTGTTCCACCCAGCCGCGTGGGGCTCTATTACTCTACTCTCTCTCTCATACATACCCAATATGGGAAATAATCAAAGCTCCTCATATGAGTGCCACTTGGCAGTCATGTGAGAATCATACTCATAATGAATAAGGGGAGGGTCTCACCTCTAAATGCTACTCATATATGATACTCCATGTGATACAATTATTGAATGGTACTCCTGAAGCACACAAGATTTGAAAGCTACAAAGGTAAGTCTTTTCTACATTTTTTTAGGAATGTACATAAGGTCTTCTAAAGGAATTTCCTTTTGAATTCTAATGTCATAAAGTGATAGGCAAGAGATGGTTGAGCTACACCCTAAGAGGGAGGATTAGGAAATAATCCTCAACCATTTTGGGGAAATTAGTAAGCCCATCACACTCCTATCAGAGAGGTTGTAAATTGAAATCCCCTATAGATACAATATTGATATAATAACATAGGAAGTTAGCTTGGACAACATGGATGGATTCCAAAAATTTCATGGACACCCAATGGCCTCTAAGAAAGTTCTTTGTCACTCAATCATGTGAAAGGGTACTAAGAGGGGAGGCAACCCTTTCTGAATTCTACCCAGTAGAGATTGAAGTGTATCTCTCAATCCATAGGTCCAATTGAGGCATGTTAGGTAACATTCGAAAGCTCTCAAAATAGCTTCAATTTGATCGAACGAATGAGAGATAAACTCCAATCTTTCTTAGGTATAACTCTTAAAGCCCCACCTCCCCCCTTAGTACCCTGTCACGTGATAGAGTGCCCAAGCACCTTCCCTCAAGCCCATTTGGTGCACATGACCTCGATGCAATCCATCAACCTTGCCCAAGCCTTAAATTTTGTTGTCATTGTTCTCTTTTAAATTTTTAGGGCTTAAAACATCTTCTATGATGACTAAGTGGAGAGGGGTAATGATGCTTCCACTATTTCTTCTTTTGTGTTTGGCTTTTCAATAACTTTTTCTAACCCTCCACATCTTGAGCATCATTGGTGTTTTCCTCTCTAAGAACTAAAAATTTATTTTCTCTAGAGCAGAGGAAATGTTGATGAAATTTTACGTAGGTGGAGATTTAAATTTCTTGGTCTGAATTGAACCATTTTTGTCATTGTGTTTTTCAACCTCTCTTTAAAGGTATGCTCCTTTAATGCATGCATAATAAAACTTTTCTATAATAAAACTATGAAAAGACATTTTCTCAATGATAATGAGATATATGCACATATGAATAGTTCTGATTGTATCTCAGTGCTTCCATCTAATACCTTTGATCTAGTTGAATCCGTGTCAATAGGATGCAACCTATAATATTCTTCATGTCTATGTCTTCACGCTTCAACATCTTATTGTTTCATGTACTACATCAATGTTGTGAACGAGGGATATAAAAAGGCTTACAAATTTTAATCATGTTATATTATGACAAAAATCCATTTGAAATGCGTTAGATCTCTTGCCTTAGCAATTTTCAATGTTGTTCTCTGCTTCTTTCCGTTTCTCAAAATCTTGATGTCTCAAAAGTTTTCTCATTTTATTTCTATTTTTTACTCTCAATTTGAAAAAGCTTGGGCTTCATATACTTCCAAAAGATAATGAATTTGTTTCTGTTTTTAGAAATGAAGAGGAGTTTTGGAGCCAAAAGTTACTAGCCTACCTTGGATAGAATTTAAGCTAGATAAGAGCTAAATTTTTTTGATTTATCAATATCACTGATATCCTCAAGTGCACCAAGTATATGGGCGAATTATGAAATGGATATCAAGTTGAGTTCTCAATCTCTAGTAGATCAAAATATGCAATCTAAGTTGGGATTCTAGAGAGGTGGATATTGATTGATAGGCACCTAACTATCTCAAAGAGCGTGTTAATTGAGAAGTTATCTGTGTGTTACTCCTCCATTCGCTTCACCATATGAAAACAAAATGAACAACAGAGAGCTCTTGAGCACTTCTTGGTTTCTCTTACTTTGTTATATTGCACACATAATTGATTGTTCTATTTCCTCCTTTATGTGAAGCTTCTAAATCTTTCACATGGACTTTTTGAGGGGAGAGAGAGAATCAGAGGGGGGGATTGTGGAGCCTATTTTTTTCTATAAAATCTTTTGTAGAGTGAAAGAATTAGGAAGACATGGTTTCAGTAGAAAAGAACTACAAAGGCCCCTAGATGGCTTTTACCAATGAGACAATATCTACTCATTATCACCAAGAGGAGGCTCACGTTAACCCCCATTCAACATCATATATAGATTCTATGCTTGATGGTAGGATCTTAAGCTAAGTTACGTTTGCATGTACAAGCCAGGCATAACAATCCAAGTATCTTCATTTTAGACATCTTGAGTTAACTCTAGTTGGAGGCTTCTAGAATTGTTTAGAGAAGTCAACACAAAGAAAGAGAATGGGTGAGTGATCGAGGAAAGATTGTACATGAGGGAATATATGAGAGTGACTGAGAGAAACTAGATTTGAGATAGATAGAGAGAGAGAGAGAGAGAGATTATAAGAGTGTATGATTGAAAGTGACAATGAAAAACAAGAGTGAGAAAAGACGCAAATAAGTGAACAAAAATGTGAAAATTATGTAATGATCATAATACTCAAAGTTCCAAATTTCCAAGTTCATTTCATGATTTGAATTGAAGATGTAGTCGTCATATATTTTCTCATTTAAAATATCATTAGTATACACATAATTATCTATTCAAGTATCATTATTTTTTAAATCAAGTATTATTTTATTCATGAATAATTACTAAATTATACAAAGAACCCATATTAGTTGACTCGATTACTCAATGACACTTCAACATATACAACCAACTTTGAATAATTTAAGACTTTCGATTCCAATTAATTTTTTATAGAAACTATTTAAATTAAAAATATTGGGATTTAAAAACTAACTTTTTTATCAAAGTCTTCTGCTCCAAAAATACTTATGAATGAAATGAGTTTGGTTTTGATGAAGTCATTATTTCTATGAATGTATGTCTTCCTACAAAATCTTTCATACTCTATGTATTAATCTATTTAGTATGTTTCAACTTATTTGTATCTTTATTTATTTATCTATTTTCGTATCTATTCATCTAATAACTATATTGCATTCTTTCTTTTTATTTATGTTCTGTTTCATTCGAAACCAATATGTGAATTGATTGATTGTTACAAAAAGAGACGATTATGAATTTACATGGATCTACAAGTCAAAATTATTAAGACTTTGATTAATTTTGAAAAACATGTATTGCTTCTTAATCTTTCATGTTTCATCTATCTTGGTGATAAAAGTAGTTGCTTTAGTTCAATTTGAGCTTCAACATGAGTTTGCATGATTACAAGCTCATGATAAAATAGTTTATAATTTCAAAGAACATCAGGTACTAGACTTTAGATCATAGATGCATACATACATGCATACACACACATAGACACACAAAGTAGACCTTAGATCATACATACATACATACATACATTCATACATACACATACATACACACACATATATATATTTCTCTCTTTAAAAATATATATCTAGTTATTTATATATAAATTTATCGACGTATTAGTCTATTTAGATTCATCTGCTTATTCATATTTTTATTTATTTATCTATTTATCTAATAACTATATCTAATTCTTTCTTTTTATTTATGTTATGTTTCATTGAAAGCTAATATGCGAATTGATTGATTGTTATACAAAGAGACGGTTATGAATTTACATGGATCTACAAGTTGCAATTATTAAGACTTTGGATTGATATTAAAAAAAGTGCTTTTAGTTTTAGTCTTTCATGGTTCATCTACCTTTTTGATTTAAGTAGTGGTTTTGGTTAAATTTGATCTTTAACATGAGTTTGGATTAGTAAAAGCTCTTGATAAAATAGTTTATGATTTCAAAGAACATCGGTAGAGATTAGACCAGTTATGTGTACATGCATACATACACATCCATACACACACACAACACACACGCGCACGTGCACACACACACACATACACACACACACACACACACACATATATATATATATATATATATGTATATATATATATATATATATATATATATATATATATATATATATATATATATATATATATATATATATATATATATATATATACACACACACACACACACACACACATATATATATATATATATATATATATATATATATATATATATATATATATATATATATATATATATATATATATATATATATATATATATATAATCTAAAGTTTATATATGTAGCTACATATATGATACTTCTTGTTACAATTGTACTACATATTTATTACACATATACGTTATATGCATCTAACCATAGAAGGGCCTCTCTTTTTGGTTGAGACTCTATGCCTAAGCATACATTTTTGTTGAATATAGAAGCAAGTTTCTTGTTGTGTTCAATAATGAATGTGTGTGAAACCTATAGTACAATAATAGTCAAGGTTCACAAAGCACGTGTATATAAAAAATTCATTAGACATCAACATATGTTCTTGACTATTCATTGTTGCTTTTATACTATGGAATAATAAATCAAGAGTTTCTTAGCATGGTTATCTTGATGAGCTTAATTTCTATTAGATTAAGTATTTACTGTAGCCAAGATAAATGAGTCATGAAATTTCAACAAAGCATTGAAGGCATGTTTTCAAAACTTGCTCAAAAGCTCAAGTAATTTTGATAACTTCAAGAGTGAATATTGTTGGAAATTAGAAACCATTTCAACCTCAAGTGTGTGGGAACATGCCCCAAGTTTCACATTCCACATCATCATAAATCAAAGGAGGATGCTTTACACAAGTTGGAGGCATAGAGGCCTGTCTATAATGGGAAGAAAATGATTAGAAAAGAAATAGGTTACCTCTTGATGTGATTGGACCTCACTTGTTTACATGTTTTTATTGGCTAAAAGCGGTTAGTAGGTGACCTCAAAAGCTTCTAATGAGTTGTATAATGAGTTAGAGTCATGGAATATTTTCCCCAAGCTGACCCCTTGTTTAAGCACACCCCTTGCTAGCTGTTCTTTGCATACTTTGCTGCGATTTCATTTTTACACTCTATCTGTGTAGATGATATTGACCGACCCTCTCTTATTTCAATTGATGTTTCTCCTTCATTTCGATAGCCTTTCTTCTTTTTCTAGCTTGTGGTAAAGTTTATAGATTGTAATTCAAGTGGTATAAGCTTTGGGATTAGTGCATGCACAAGCTTATTGAAATGGCTAGAACATTGTCTGTATAATTAGCTAGTACTATCTAAAGAGGTCAAGTAGTATGTTTTCATGAAGCTAGTTGTGGCATCATCCACTATTCAAATGGAGTGGCTTTGCTCTCATTTGAAAGCTCTCTATGACTAATTTTTCTATGAAAAGTTTCACTCACAATCTCTTCATGTACTCAAAGAAACATAGAAAACACAGAGCCTTTATCTGAAAAAATCAAGATTCTCGAGGGGTTCATTTGTTTTCATTGTGCAACTAGGAGTGTTTATCCTCCAAATAGTAGTATCACAGCTATAAGTGGAGTATCAAAGAGAGCAAAAGGAATTGCTGAAGTGAAGTAAACACCTCATCAAATTTCAAAGGAAAGAAGCAAACAACATGTAGGTGAACAATAGGGGGAATCAAACAAGTCATCGAATCAAAGATGAAACTAAATCAAGAAGATTAGCTCTATTTTTTGAGGTAAAATGCATCTTTCTCTATAGATTGCATCAACGGGAAATTACCCACCATGGGGACTTATAATAAGTGTATGTTTGATGTGGAAAATGTCTATGGGGACTTGAGAGTGTTGGAGAGCCAAAAACCTATCTATATGAGATGAACATTGGTGGTAATCATGCCAAGGATAGCACAAACCAATTGTTGTACACAGTTAGAAGAAGAGGAAGACAAATGTTGGGTGCTATAAGAGGAAGAGCAAGATATCAATGCAGCCAAGGAGTTCAAGCACAATAAGAAAATGAAGTTCAAAGAGGTGGAAGAACAAAAAATAGAGAACGAGGTGGAAGATTTGGGGGAAGAGGACAATACACTTCGAGTGGATGCCTTTTATTTGGTAAGCCAGGTCAGTTTGCAAATGAATGCTATCATAGATCTCAAAGGCAAGGGAATCAAAGCAACAACAAAAAATATAGAGGACAAGGAAACTATACAGACACATCATCTAGCAATGATATGCCATATTGGAAGGATTGTTTTAGTAATTTATAGGTCCTCAAGTCCCAAGCACATGTGGAAATAGGTGACAACTTAAAGCACACACTTCAAGATGTGGAAGATATCAATTTGTAACAAAATCAAAGGGAGAAGTTATTATCATAGGTATTACATGTCCCTATTGTTACAAAAAACTTGATTTTTGTAGGCCAAATGGTAGAGAAGCCTATGAAGTAATGCTCAATGAAAAATGATGTTTTTTTGAGGATCCAAAGTCACATTTAGAGCTCATAGCCACATCATTCAATGTATGTCACATATGGAGACAAGAGGATAGCAAAGTTGGACCTATGTCACAAACCAATAGGTAACTTCAACCTATAAAACCTTAAGGACATGTAAAGGAGGAGTTTGGTAAGAGGCCAACCAAATTATACATCTAAAATGTTGCATGAAATTTTTGTACCTTCCCAACAAGGAAAAGAATCAAGCTGCCTCTTCAAGAAGATTACTTGTGTGAGTGAAAACGTTTTAAACCTCATTCATACTGATGTTTGGGGTCCAACAAGTGAAATCTCCCTTGCTAGAAATAGGTATTTTGTTGCCTTCACGAAAAGAGTGGTTATATTCCATTAGGAATAAATTGAACGTGTTCCACTACCTCAAGGGATTCAAGGCACAAGTGCAGAAGGAGTCCAAAAAGTTTATCAATAATTTGAGATCAATGGAGGGAGATAGCACTTCTCCCATGAGTTTTAGGTCAATGGCATCAAAAAACTATTGCAAATATACCCCTCAAGAAAATGGGATAGCATAGAGAAACAATTGACACATAGCAAAGGTAGCAAGATCTATGCTCAATGAAATGAATATGGCACATTGTTGTGCATATAGAGATATATACATCATGAATAGATGTCCTACACAAGTATAAATCATTTAACCCATGAGGAAACATGGAGTGCATGCAAACCCTCTAGTTCACATCTTATAATCTTTGGTTGTCTATGCTATGTACATGTATCTTAAGAATTGAGGTCAAAATTAGATGCCAAATCTAAAAGGTGTATCTTTTGGGGTCATTATATGGAACAAAAGGGGTGTAAGTGCTATAACCCCATAAATGAGTTGATGGTAAGTACCGATGTTGTCCTTCATGAGTTGAATCCTTGGTTGAAGTAATTTGATAGCGATGCATCTCAATGGACTCTCCTTCTTGAGAGCTCCACCATGATACCCCGACGTAGAAAACCTAGATCCAAACCCCACATGTAGTACTCTACAAAGAGCCTACAGAATACACAAAAAACACAGTACACAAAGAGCCTGAACACAGATTTCTTGGGTGTTACAAAATGGGATCAAACTTACAATCTGTGGCTAACTAGGCCACTAGATGTTTTATTAAAGAACATATGAAAAAGTGTTTGATGGCCTTTTGTCCTTTCACAAGGACACTAACGGGAACAATATCTTCCTAAAGGCCAATATGTCCAAAGTGTCCACGAGAAAAAAATAAATAATGATAAAGAATACGTGAATGTAAGTATACAAACTATACATCCCACCTAATGGGCATGTTACACAATATACAAGTAATTGTGTAAGATCATGGATCAAATAACCCCCATCAAAAGACAACAATGTTAAAAGCTATCATGTGGTAGAGCTTTAGTCAAAGCATATGCAACATTATATCGAGTACGAACCTTCTCAAGAATAATGTGCTGAGTGGCGAAGCACTCTCTAATGACGTGTGTGCTTGGTCTTTGCATGATATACCAGATTCTTAGCCAATGCAATGGAACTCTGACTATCACTGAGCAAACCAAGTACATGTTGAGATAGACCTATATCACAAGCAAGACGGGAAAGCCACAATGCCTCTTTACATGCCTTACTTGTTGGAACATACTCTACTTTCACTACAACATATCGAGGGTATACCGAGGTTGCTACCGAGGAAAATGGACGCGGCTTTATTTGCCGCGACGCCGGTGTAAAGGTCGGTTTCCGCGTCGATACCAAAGAGTCGGTATGGGCATTGATCTAGACGTCGGTAAAAGCGTCGGTATATCCGTCGGTACAAACGTCGGAAATACTGATGGATATACCGACGTCCCCGTTGGGCGTACCGGCGCATATACCGACGACCATACTGGATGTACCGACGCGTATACCTACGACCAAACGTGCACAAATTTTTTTGGGCAGAGTGTGTTGTCTTTTGCTACATCATGATGTTGTTTAGCAAAAGACAATACACTCTGCCCAACTGAGTACATGTGTTATGTACTCTAATGGAAACCAAAACATAAACTTATATGAACAAAAATGAACAATGATTCATGTACAGAAAGTCGTATATTCCATAAATGGCACTAATATATAGGAATCGAATACAAAATTATGGTACATCATTGCCACATAGGAGTGTAATACAAAATTGTGGCAATGTGACAAAACACTTCCATATAGGAATCGAATACAAAATTATGGTTCATGATTGTCGTATGCGAGTGTGACACAAAATTGTGGCATTGATCAAAATATTTACACCTAGAATCCTGCAACAAAACATATGTATAAAATAAAACCAATTAACATGACATTTATAAACAACAACTAGAAACACGAAACCAAGATATAACTTTACCTAATCAAGAATATTCTCCCATGAGACGATTGCACCGCGCCCCTCTATGTCTTGTAACAGTGCAGTCAATCCATGTCGATATCCGTACGATTCTTCTGCTCGCGTTGGAGGACGACCCACTGCCAACTCCTATAGTAAATATGCAAAATGTTAGATGAATATACATAATATACTTAACACAAATAACTTCAATAATTAACATCATACTTACAAATTGGTAGCGCATACTATCGTATCCGCCGCTACCTAAATGAGACGTTCCAACCGTATCTAACCGAGTGGCGGCAACATCTCTTTGTTGTCGATACTGATCAGGAGTATGTTGATGCTCATCCTGAATCGATTCCCATTCTTCGGCTTCTAGCCATACAGGCTTCGGTAAGTCTGCTTTGAAAGCATCGCGAGCTTCCGATCGTCGATGCGACATCACCTCGCTTGCTGTATGTTGTATCCAATCGGAACTCACAACTGGATTGCCAGGTGCTGGCCGGTACTCTTCATATATGCATTGTGTGATATGATTTTTAGAGTCTCTATCCTGTTCGGTCCATTTTAACATTACTAAATGACCGAATTCGATCGAGCAGAGTTGTCGTATACGTTGTCGCATTGACTTCCCCGCCGCATCCATAACGGGAGCTCCATTACGGATATGATATATCTTTGATTCATCGTGATCGTGTGCACCCCATGGTGTACATGGAGATCCCATCTGATGCAATATGAAGATCTCATCTCATGCAATGTATACATACATGTACATATGCTTGCTTGTATACATACATGTACATATGCTTGCTTACATATGCATGCATGTATACATATGCATGCATGTATACATATGCATGCATGCTTGTATACATATGCATGCTTGCTTACATATGCATGCTTGTATACATATGCTTGCTTACATATGCATCCTTGTATACATATGCATGCATGCTTGTATACATATGCATGCATGCTTGTATACACATGCATTCTTGGATACATAGATGCATGCTTGTATACACATACATGCTTGTATACCCATGCATGCTTGTATACATATGCATGCATGCTTGCATACATATGCATACTTACTTGCATGTATACATATGCATATCCCGCATGCATGCATGTATGCATATCCCTCATGCATTGATACATGTATATGCATACATGAATGCATATGCATATCCCGCATGCATGTATGTATACATGTGCATTCATGCATGTATGCATGCACATTCATGCATGTATGCATGTGTATGCATGCATGTATGCATATGCATTCATGTATGCATATGCATTCATGTATGCATATGCATTCATGTATGCATGCATGTATGCATATGCATTCATGTATGCATGTGCATTCATGTATGCATATGCATTCATGTATGCATATGCATTCATGTATGCATATGCATTCATGTATGCATGCATGTATGCATGTATGCATATGTATGCATGCATGTATGCATATGCATTCATGTATGCATATGGATTCATGTATGCATATGCATGTATGCATGTGCATTCATGCATGTATGCATGTGCATTCATGCATGTATGCATGTGCATTCATGCATGTATGCATGTGCATTCATGCATGTATGCATATGCATTCATGTATGCATATGCATTCATGTATGCATATGCATTCATGTATGCATGCATGTATGCATGTTTATGCATGCATGTATGCGTATGCATTCATGTATGCATGTGCATTCATGTATGCATATGCATTCATGTATGCATGCATGTATGCATGTGTATGCATGCATGTATGCATATTCATTCATGTATGCATGTGCATTCATGCATGTATGCATGTCTATGCATGCATGTATGCATATGCATTCATGTATGCATATGCATGTATGCATATGCATGTATGCATATGCATGTATGCATGCACAGGCGTGTATGCATATGCATGCATGCACATGCATGTATGCATATGCATGCATGCATGTATGCATATGCATTCATGTATGTATGCATATGCATGCATGTATGCATGTAGCATGCATGCATGTATGCATGTGCATTCATGTATGCATGTATGTATGTATGCATGTGCATTCATGCATGTATGCATGTGCATGAATGTATGCATGTATGCATGTATGCATGTGCATTCATGTATGCATATGCATTCATGTATGCATATGCATTCATGTATGCATGCATGTATGCATGCATGTATGCATATGTATGCATATGCATATATGCATGTGCATTCATGCATGTATGCATGTGCATTCATGCATGTATGCATGTGCATTCATGCATGTATGCATGTGTATGCATGCATGTATGCATGTGTATGCATGCATGTATGCATGTGTATGCATGCATGTATGCATGTGTATGCATGCATGTATGCATATGCATTCATGTATGCATATGCATTCATGTATGCATATGCATGTATGCATGTATGCATATGCATGTATGCATGTATGCATATACATGCATGCACATGCATGTATGCATATGCATTCATGCATGTATGCATGTGCATTGATGCATGTATGCGTGTTTGTGCATGCATGTATGCATGTATGCATATGCATGCATGCATGTATGCATATGCATGCATGCATGTATGCATATGCATTCATGTGTATGCATTCATATCTATGCATTCATGTGTATGCATGTATGCATATGCATGCATGTATGCATATGCATGCATGCATGCATGCATGTATGCATGTGCATTCATGCATGTATGCATGTGTGTGCATGCATGTATGCATGTATGCATGCATGCATATGCATGTATGCATGTATGCATATGCATTCATGTGTATGCATTCATGTGTATGCATTCATGTATGCATATGCATACATGCATGTATGCATATGCATACATGCATGCATGCATGCATGTATGCATGTGCATTCATGCATGTATGCATGTATGCATGTGCATTCATGCATGTATGCATGTGTATGAATGCATGCATGTGTATGCATGCATGTGTATGCATGCATGTATGCATATGCATTCATGTATGCATGCATGTATGCATATGCATGCATGTATGCATATGCATTCATGTATGCATATGCATTCATGTATGCATATGCATGTATGCATATGCATGTGTGCATATGCATGTATGTATGTATGCATATGCATGCATGTATGCATATGCATACATGCATGCATGCATGCATGCATGCATGTGCATTCATGCATGTGTATGCATGCATGCATCTGTATGCATGCATGCATGTGTATGCATGCATGCATGTGTATGCATGCATGTTTGCATGTGTATGCATGCATGTATGCATATGCATTCACGTATGCATATGCATTCACGTATGCATATGCATTCATGTATGCATATGCATGTATGCATGCATGCATGCATGCACATGGATGTATGCATATGCATGCATGCACATGCATGTATGCATATGCATGCATGCATGTATGCATATGCATGCATGCATGTATGCATATGCATTCATGCATGTATGCATATGCATTCATGCATGTATGCATATGCATGTATGCACGTATGCATGCATGTATGCATGTGCATTCATGCATGTATGCATGTGCATTCATGCATGTATTCATGTGCATTCATGCATGTATGCATGTGTGTGCATGCATGTATGCATATGCATGCATGCATGTGCTTGCATGCATGTGCTTGCATGCATGTGCTTGCATGCATGTGCATTCATGCATGTACGCATATGCATATCCCTCTCTCTCTCTCAAACAAAAATAAAGAGAGAAGATATTAGAAAACAAAAATATAAAGAAAGATAAAAGTATACAAAAATATAAAGTGATATATGTTTTACTTACATTGATGTATGTGCAGGTATTCCACTTGAAGTGCTTCTTTGTCGAATTTCCAAAGCTTTGATGCAAAATTCTCCTGCAAAACCAAACAAAGAACATATTAGCAAAACCAAAACATAAAGAGAGAGAGAGAGAGGGAGAGAGAAAGAGAGAGGGAGAGAGAAAGAGAGGGAGAGAGAGGAGGTGAGAGTGAGAGAGAGAGAGGGAGAGAGAGAGAGAGAGAGAGAGAGAGAAAGATAGTGAGAGAGAGGGAGGGAGAGAGAGAGAGGGAGAGAGAGAGAGAGAGGGAAGGGAGGGAGAGAGAGAGAGAGAGAGGGAAGGGAGGGAGAGAGGGAGAGAGAGAGAGAGAGAGAGGTAACAAACAGAGTTCTGCTCTGCTGTTGGTGCACGCGAGCTCGAAGGGAGTTCTACATTCGAAAATGACGAATTTCGGGTTCGGGCCCAGTTAAAAAGAGAGTGACGGTATAAGCGTCGGTATACACGTCCATAGTTTTAGCAAATTACCAACGTATATACCGACGCTTATACCGACGTTTATACCGATGCTGTGATTCCGAACCGACGCGGCTATGATTACGAAGCAATGCAGCTTTCACAAATTTCCCGAAGGGTATACCGACGCCCACAACTGCACGTTGGTACACTGACCGTCGGTATTCAGTTGATATGTTGTAGTGTTTTGTAGTGGAAATAGTTGTAAATTCTTGAAGATGAGATCTCCAAGATATAGCATCTCCAACAAATTGAAAAATGTACCCTAATGTAGACTTATGATTGTCTAAACAACGAGCATAATGACAATCTCTATAACTAATAATGGATGTTTTCCCTCTACCCAAGCATAGAAACTTGTCCTTAGTGCCACTTAAATATCTCAAAATCATCTTGACCACTTCCCAATGCTTCTTGCTAGGATTAGACATATATCTACTCACAACTCCTACTCCAAATGCAATGTTTGGTCTTGTAGCTACCATAGCATACATGAGACTACCAACAGTAGAATGATATGGAATTTTGGTCATGAATTCCTTATCCCCATCTGCTTTGGGGCAATCATCCTTGCTCAATTTCACAAATGTGGCTAAAGATGTACTCAATGCCTTTCCACCCTACATATTAAACCTATGAAGTACTTTGGATATGTACTCACTTTGAGACAAGTATATGCATCTTTTACTCCTATCATGAGTAATGTGCATGCTAAGAATATGTTTGACATCTTCCAAATCTTTCATATAAAAGTTTTGACTAAACATCTTTTTGAGAATTGACAAGTCATAAAAGGACTTCCCAGCAATCAACATATCATCATTATAAAGTATCAAGCAGATCAAGCTACCATCTGAGCATCTCTTTGTGTAGGGACAATGATCCTCATTGCTTTGAGAATAGCTTTGACACTTCATAAAAGCATCAAACTTTTGGTACCATTTTTCTCGGGGACTGTTTAAGTACATATAAGCTCTTCGTCAGCTTAAAAGCTAGACTTTCCTTGCTAAGCACTACATAACCCTCTAGTTGTTCCATATAAATATCATCTTTAAGATCTCCATGCAAGGAAAAAGTTTTCATATCCATTTGGACTAGCTCTAAGTCCTTCTTTGCAATGAGTCCAAGCAACATTTGAAGGGTAGTCATCTTGACCACTAGAGAGAAGATCTCCTCAAATTCAACACCATGTTGTTGCTTAAGACCCTTTGCAACAATTCATGCTTTATACTTTGGGGAAGCACTATCTGATGTGAATTTTAGCTTATATACCCATTAACATGGTAAAGCTTTCCTCACCTTTGGAAAAGGTACTGAATCTCAAGTACCATTGTTGTGAATAGAATCCAAATCACTCTTCATGGCCTACTCCCACTTGACATGATCCTTTGTCTGCATGGCCTCTTTGTAGCAAGAAGGATCAACATTGTTATCATGACAAAATCCAAACCTGGAACATATCTATGAAGTGGATGTGAGACGTGTGCAAAGCTTCTCAATGATTACTGAACACGAGCATTTTCATATTGATCTGATTGAACACTCCTATGTGTAGCATTTTTATGCATGTTAAATGGAGGACCAGTATCCTCAAACACCACTCTTCTCACTTCAACCTCCTTGATGTGATGAAAATGAATCTTAGACTCGTTGAAAATGACATTCAGTACTTCTGATCATTGACCATGTTTAAGGATCCCATAGGCGATATCCAAATTGTTCTTTTCAACCATACCCAAGAAAAATGCATTTCTTTGACTTATGGTCCAGGTTTTGCCTAAGATTTTTGGGTATATGAACATATCCTTCACATCCAAAAACTAGAAGATGATGATTATATGGTGACTTCCCTATCCGTAACTCTTGTGCCACTTTCAACCCTTTGATAGTACTAGATGAAAGGTTAATCATGTGAGCTACAGTCCATACTACTTCTACCCAAAAGCCTTTTGAAAGGTTTGATGATGAAGCATAAAAACTACTCTATCTTGAATAGTTCTATTCATCCTTTCAACTACATCATTTTGTACTAGAATATAAGAAGTTTTAAACTCTCTACAAATTCCTCTTGACTAATAGAAAACGCTAAAATCACATGAGGTATACTCACCCCCATTATCTTAATGTAAACCTCTAAGCTTAGTTCATTTTTCTATCTCAACTAAAGCAAGCCATTTTTTGAAGGTAAGGAATACCTCATCTTTTGATTCGATAGGATATACCAAGACTTTTCTAGTAGCATCATCTATAAAAGTGACAAAAGTAAAGAGAACCAGCTAATGAACTTGTGGGCATTGGACCACACACCTCTATATGAATGGGATCTAAAGGTAGAATTGAAGACTCAATCTCCATTTTATGCACATTCTTAGTTTGCTTTCCATATTAACAATGCTCACCAAATGAAAAATCAAAGAAAGATAACATAGGTAAGTAGCCAAAATGAGAAAGATTTTGCATTCCACTATGAGATGTGACCCAAACAACCATGCCAAATACAAGCCATAGGCTATTGAGTATCAGCTAACAAGTGTTCTTTTTGTCATAAAAATGAAGGATAAAGTGAGCCAACTTTTCATGCTTTTCCAATAACCATATCGCCCTTTGATTGGTAAAAGGACTAAGCATAGAAAACCACCTTGCAACCAAGGTCATCAAGTTGACCAACTAATATCAAACTATGTGATAACTTACGTAGTAGGCATACATTATACATAGTAAAATTTGAACTATGCGATGCAAATTAGTGTCACATATGTGATGCTTACTTTTTAATTGCATAAGCGATATAAAAAATAATATCGAGAATACTGTCATCTATACAACAATGCGGGATTGAAGCCTAATCAGACAAAATTCATGATCATGTAGTGATCAAAATGTATCACATTAATTGTTGCTATGCTCTCATCTTCCTTGTATGGTCCAGGTTTTGCCTTAGAGTTTTAGGTATATGAACATATCCTTCACATCCAAACACTAGAAGATGATCACTATATGTTGGCTTGCCTATCCATAACTCTTATGCCACTTTCAACCCTTTGGTAGTACTAGGTGAAAGGTTAATCATGTGAACTACAGTCAATACTAGTTCTACCCAAAACCCTTTTGAAAGGTTCTCATGATGAAGCATAAAAACTACTCTATCTTGAATAGTCAAATTCATCATTTCAACTACATCATTTTATACTAGAATATAAGAGGTTTTATACTCTCTACAAATTCCTCTTGACTAATAGAAAAGGCTACAATCACATGAGGTATACTCACCCCTTTATCTGAATGTAAAGCTCGAAGCTTAGTTCATTTTTCTATCTCAACTAAAGCAAGCCATTTTGTGAAGGTAGGGAATACCTAATCCTTCGATTTGATAGGATGTACCTATAATTTTCTAGTAGCATCATCTATGAAAGTGACAAAGCAAAGAGAACTAGCTAATGACCTTATGGGCATTGGACCACACACATCTATATGAATGAGATCTTAAGGTAGAATTGAAGAGTCAATGTGCATTGTATGCACATTCTTAGTTTTCCTTCCATATTCACAATGCTCACAAAATGAAAAATCAGAGAAAGATAACACAGGTAAGTAGCCAGAATGAGAAAGATTTTTCATTCCACTATGAGATGTGGCCCAAACCACCATGCCAAATACAAGCCATAGGCTATTGAGTAAGAGCTAACAAGTGTTCTTTTTGTGATACAAATAAAGGATAAAGTGAGCCAACTTTTCTTCCTTTTCCAATAACCATATCGCCCTTTGATTTGTGAAAGGACTAAGCATAGAAAACCACCTTGCAACCAAGGTCATCAAGTTGCCCAACTACATCAAACTATGTGATAACTTACATACATGGCATACATTATACTTAGTAACATTTGAACCATCAATGAACTACACAACCACATCTTCAATCGCGACAACATCACACTAGTAAGAGCCACCAAGTCTCACAATATCAAGAGACTTTGCTGCATAAGTAGAGAACCTTTCTTTATGTGATGTCACATGGAAAGAAGCACCAAAATCTACCAACCACGTGTTGAAAAGAGAATCTGCCATAAGAGCCTCAGTAGGCACCGTACTCTCAAGTGTCAACACATCAGCATCATGAGAAGTACCATTGATTTCTTCAATCTTCATGGTTGAAGCGGATACTCTTTTGCAAGAACTATACATATATTCTCCAATCAAAGGCATTCTTAAACAAATAAACCGATTTAATGGACGCATCCTTTTTCGTCGGATTCAAAATGCATATAGAGAGAGATCAAAGAGTGTTCTTAATCAAAATACATATATTTTTATTCTTAAACAAGTAGACCCATTTTATGGTTGATAGATACCCAAGTTCTACTTGGAGTCAAAGTCCAAAATAAGGTTCAAATTCTAGTGCAAGACTTTGACAAACTGTCCTAAGTCTTGATAGTTTTGAATTGCATTCGGAAGTTTCTTTCATTGAGTGGTAGCTGCATTGAAAAGAGTAAAGGAACTCTTCATTCCTAGATTCTATTAGGACCTTAAAGCCCGGATTGGACATACTAATCCTCTAGTCAAGAAAAAGCTCTTCAAGTGTGCCATGAAGTGAGAGGTAAACGATGGCTAAACCACACCGTTAGAGGAAGGACTAAGAATTAATCATCAACCATGGCTTTTTGGGGCAAGTGGTTAGTTAGCCCATCACACTTCTAACAGGGAGCTTGTAAGTTTAAATGCCCTATTGTTAGGAATGGAACTCACAACCTCCTAGGTAGGAGTATCATGGGCTAACCACTAGCCTCGAAAGCCATGGATGATGATTTCTTCTTAATTCTTTCTCTTAATATATGGTTCAGCCATCTCCTTCTAAGGTTATGTGACATTCATTGCCCCTTAGACTGAGCATAGTCTTTATTGCTCACTTGTGGAGCCTTCTAGTTAGCTTAGGACCTTGCCCACCTTGTAGTGCCTCCATTAGCCTTCCATTCGGGCCCATAGACCTATTTTGGAGCTTTTCAGCCCACCTCGCTCTAGTGCCCAAATGCCCGTGCAATTTCTTGCTTTTGGCCAACTTCACATTCAAGCAAGCTAAAGCGCTTTCCAAGTGCCGACCAATCAAACTTATCCTTGAACAAGTACAACGACTTAATGGGTACTAGATCGTTCTTTCTCGATTACAAAATGCATATATAGAGACCAAACATCATTCTTAATCAAAATAGATGTACTCGTTTTCATAAACACTAGCTATTAGAATGGGTTGAAGAAACCCATGCAAAATAAAAATCATAAGGAAATGTGAGAATGTTTAACAAAAGCTACCTCACAGCTACCGAAAATGTGGTTAGTATCTAGAAGATATACATGAAAACCTTGCCTTCAAGAAATGTTTATGTACTAATGAGCAGAATTTCAAAATTTTTAAGGTTTCACCATCACGACGTCATGGAGAGATCGATGTAGTCGAGCCGCGTGTCGATGCCAAAAGCGAGACGTGTCCATTGAGGATAGTAGCTCGTGGAGCTTTTGACCTTTAAGAAGACCTCCATAGCTCCGACGCTGGAAAAAGCTTGCGCTTGACTGTCAGCTTTGGGTTTTGGTAGAGTGCGTTACGTTCTAAGCTTTACTAGTGCGTGGTACATTGTTCATAGTTAGGAGCAATGGCGGAGCAGGCTCAGCATGCCAAGGAAGTTGCGCCCGACAAAGCAGACGAGACAAAGCAGTATGGGCAGCAGAAGGCCGGCGAAGCTCACGAACAGAGTCAGGTAAGAATGTTAATGTGATTATAGTCATTCTCCGCCATATAAAATAGAACGTGTCAGAATGAGCTCTATTGTTACTTGTGTGAGTGTGTGATTCTGTAGCCATTGTCCTCTGCATGCTTCTCGCTCGATCTTTCTCCGTTGTTGAAGCCTTGAGAACTTTATATACTGTGAAGGGAATGGCCCAGACGGCGAGAGACAAGGCTACCGGAGCTGCTCAAGCAACACAGGAAAAGACCCAACATTTAAAGGACAACGCTGCCGAAGGACTGTCTCACGCTGGCGAAGCAATTAAGGGTGCAATGGGGAAGGTGACAGGCAACAATGAAGGTGGAACCCATTAGCCTTCTGTTCTTCTTGCCAAAGCAAACAAGAAGGATTATTGTTGTGAAGATTGCTCTGCGTTCTGCTTGTACCCCATGTGTGTACATGAAGAGCACACGTGTTGTATCATCCTTAAGTCTTTAATATGACTCGAGTGCAATATTCATACATCCGTCTCTTTAGTGAGATTCCTCTCATTATTTTATTGTCGTTTCATGGCTTGTGTGACTCTTGAGCGAAATAGCTCTCATCGTAGGTGTCTTATGTATGTCTCTCATCCTTGACTCTCTTTTGTTTTTGAAAGAATATACAAAAGTAATACGAAATAGATCGGAGCTGTGCATCTCATTTATACATAATTCACGGAATTTCCTCTGAGAATCAGTTTTCGTCTATCTCATATATACGCTCTGTTTCTTATTTTTTTGAGTCTTTGTAAGTCGGTCGGGACCAAGAAACCATGTGAATACGTATGCCTCTTCGTGAACATACTTTTTCCTGTGTTTGACTGATTCAACATCGAGAACCACCATAGAGTATCGGTGAGGAAAGTATTCTTCTTGAATACGTTTTTATTTGAATTCTTCTCGGATTATAGTTTCTGAGATGATATTTTCATTGACATTATTGACGCTTTAAATTTAGTGATGCTTGAAGTCTTTCTTTGCACACTATTTGACTATCGTCAAGTATTGGTCAGGTAGTTCTTTAGAGAAAACCTTATATATGTGATAAAACTATCTCTAAAACGGAAGCTACTCAATCATTTTTGTTGCCGTTTTACTGTTATGCTAACATCAGAATTGATGAGTCACATGACTTTGGAATCCCGCTTCCATTGGACGCATTAAATCGTAATATCTTTTTGTCTTGCTCCTTGTTATACGTCAGTAGTAAAGACGCGTTTTGTATTGAAACTGTTTTCTCCTCCCTATATATCAATAGTAAAGATGCATTTTTAATCCCATTCTCTATCTGTCTATCTATCTATCTGTACGCTAGTAAAGAGGCATGCAAAATAAGTCTTAGATTCAAGCATTTGCTTCTCATCGGGTCCATTGAGTAGCATTTGATCAACATATACAACAATGATCAAAAGTGCATGATATGCATGCTTAACATACAAGTTGACCTCTTCTCCAAACTATGTATAAGGAAGTAGGTATGTATCCTTTCATACCACCCATGTGATGCTTGCTTCAAACCATATAATGCCTTTTTCAATCTGCACATATTTTTGTCATGCCATCTTTAAAGAAGAAGAGGTACAGGATGAGATATAACATACGGTATGTTACTAGCAACGCCAATTTTTGAGACCGAGACTCTCTGTACACATGTTGGATTACATGAGCTCATTGATTTATTTGATGATGGATTATTTATTTATTTGTTTTGTGGAGCTTCTCTCCCACTCTATATACGTATGCCTCTTCATGAACATAAAGTATCATGTTGGATTACATGAGCTCATTGATTTATTTGATGATGGCTTATTTATTTAATTGTTTTATGGAGCTTCTCTCCCACTCTATATACGTATGCCTCTTCATGAACATAAAGTATCGATGAGGTAACAGTTTATACAGAGCTTTGCTATATATATGATCAAACGATCTCGCGAACCGAAGCTACAAATACACGATGACAGTAACGAGTGGCATCAAGATAAAATACCTAGAACCTAGTGTCCTTATGTATTTAGCAAGTATTCTTCTTGAATAAATCTTCATTGGAATCCTTCTATAATCTAGTTTTATAGCTGATATTTTCATTGATATTATTGATACTTTAAATTCAGTGATGCTGTCAAAGCCCGCATAACCAAGTGGTTGATAGCTTGAGTCTTAAGGAGGAAGTCTTGAGTTCAATTCTTGGCTCGACATGTATCTATGAGCTTCTCATAGATGGGTGCCTCTACCTTATGAGGTTGGGTGTGTGTGTGTTTTCAATTCATTGTATTGTCGAAAAAAATATTGATGCTTGAAGTCATTCTTTGTATTCTATTTGACTACTATCAAGTATTGTTCAGTTAATTCTTTATAGAAAACCTTATATATATGATAAAAGTACATCTTAAATTAAAGGTACCCAATCATTTCTATTGCCCTTTGACTCACAATTATGCTAACAGCAACATGGATAAGTCACATGACTTGGGAATTCCGTTTCCGTTGCACATAATAATTCGTAATATCTTTTGTCTTGTTCTACGTGATACGTCAGTAATATAGACGCATTTTTTATCGTAATTATTTCCTCCTCCTTATACATCAATAGTAGAGATGCATTTTTTATCTCATTCTACACCAAGAATCTTGCAACATGATACACTCATGCTTCCCATAGGGTTTCATCCTATGAAACCTCGTCCCCATCCATCAAACTTAAACACTAGGAAACTGTACATAATTTAATTCTCTAAAATGGGAAGTGTTTGTTCTAAAATGGATTAGCAAAATTAGTGAATGCCCAAATAATGATGCAAATTACCCTAATTTTACATCTCAAAAGAGGTGTGCAAATAAACCTTAAATTCAATGATATGCTTCTCATTGGGACCATTAAGTAGCATGTCATCAACATACAACAATGATCAATCGTAAATCATATGTATGCTTAACATATAAAGTGCTCTAAGGTGGACTCTTCTCAAAACTATGTACAACCAAGTATGTTTGTATCTTTTCATACCACCCATATAATGCTTGCTTCAAACCATGTAATGCCTTTTTCAATCTGCATATTTTTTTTGTCATGCCCTTTTTGCATAATGCCATGTGGCTAGATAACATATAGTTCATAAAAAAGCACTTTTAATGTCTAATTGATGTATAGTCCTATCATGATGAGCTCCAAGTGCACAAATGCTATGAAAAAAGGTCCTTTGGCATGTGGGAGCAAAGGTCTTATAAAAAATGATGCATTTCTCTTGAGCATTAACTTTGGAAACAAACCTTGGCTTATACCTTTAAAATATCCCATCAAGCTTTAGTTTGAGCTTCTATACTTATTTAGTGGCAATGGACTTTTTACATACAGGCAAATCAAATAAAGACGAAGTAACATTCTTCATGATAGCATCATATTCTAATTGCATAAAACCCGTCCAATTTTCTAAATTTTGTGATTCATCAAAAGAAACAAGCTCATTCTCATTAACAAGACTAGAGGTAGCCATTGCATAGGAATTCAATGCAAAGGAAGAAGCCTATGTAGAGGATCCATATATGGGGTTCCAGAAGATAGCCACAGAAAAAATAAATAGGTAGATTGTTCACCTTTGAACTCCAAGACATTAGGAATATAGGATTGTTGAATTATGATACTCAAACCTATGAGAGTTACTATTTTCACATAAGAGACTATCTCACATTACAAAGAGAAGATCAAAGTGTGCTTGGCATGCCTAAAACTTCAAAGAAACATATCATTTATAAGTGCAATGCATGTCAATTTGGAAAATGAGAGAGGAAACCATTCACAAAGAAAGGGTACATACATGGAGACATTATGAAGCTTGTTCACATAGATGTTTGGGGACCACATAAAGAGCCATCCATCTCAAGGTCAAGGCATTAAGTACTTCTCATAGATGATTGTAGAAAACGCACCATACTGCTGATATATTTAGGTAGTGATTTGTGTGAACACACTAGGACCGCCGGGGCACTTTTATCCCTCTTTAGGAGGTTTTTTTTCCCCCGGCCTGTACATACGCCTTAATGGGCTACTTATCTTTGTACATTCTCTAGTAATACATTCAGTATTGTGTGTTGTGCTCCAAGCTTCTTCTTCCTTGTGTTGTTTGCGTGCTTCCGCAGACGTCTAACTCCAACAATTGGTATCAGAGCAGGTTGTAGCTTCATCTAGGGCGCCCTCGACACTCCTCCGTTTGCAGTCTCAGATTTGCACGAAATTTGGTGAGCATAGTTAGGGTGTTTCAGAGATCAAAACAGCTTTGCTGTGTGGTGCCGAAATCGCGATCTGAGATTGTTTCGGCCTCCAAATGCATTATCACAGCACTTGTGTAGGCTATTTCATCTTTTTGTGCCAAAGGTATATACTAGTTTCTGTTTGCCAGTATAAGCGTCTCCAAGTCTGTTACACGTCTAGCAGAATTCGTTGGGGCAGTTTTGTTCAACTTTTTGAGATACAATCAATTTTCTGCATAAAGGTATTTTAGTCACCGGCCATGGCAGAAAGTAGTGATGTAATCCGTATGTTGGCTGTTGAGGATAAGTTGGATGGTACCAACTACCCATTATGGGCTTATATGATGCGACATGTATTGGTTGCAAAAGGATTGTGGAACATTCTGCAGGGTGTTGAAAGACGTCTTGTTACACCTCTGACTATAGGTACTGCAAATACAGGTGCTGGAGCTGGTGAAGACGGTGTCGAAGATGATATTCCGTAAATTCCTGTTCGTGCTTTTGTTTCTGCTGCACCTATTGCAGATGCAGAGCAGATTGCTGGGATGGCAGAGATGCCCAGGCATATGCATTGATAGCTTTGTCTGTCAAACATGCCATTATTCCTCACATTCGTTGTTGCAAAGCAGCTAAGGATGCTTGGGATACACTTACCACATTGTACCAAGCTAGGAATGAGGCTCGTGTTGCTTACCTCTGAAAACAATTGGAGAGTGAGCACATGAATGAAGGTGATTCTATCGAGAGTTTCCTAACAAAGATCAAAGACTTGAAGGAACAATTGATTTCTCCTGATGAGGTTATACTAGATAGCTCACTTGTGCAGACCGTTCTGAATGGTCTTCCTGATTCATATCAGGGTTTTGCTTCTACTCTTCGGTTGATGATGAAAGGCAATCCAAATGCCTTGTCATTTGAGGAGTTAGTCTCTGTTGTTTTGCAGGAAGATCAGTCCAGGCAAAACATGTCCATTATGCGAGTTGCAGAGCAAGCTTTCCTGGCTAGTCAGATGGGCATGGGAAAATGGAGCTCTTCAACTAGTAAGCAGAAATCTGTTAATTCTGCATATTCGAAGAAGGAAGATAAAGATGAGAAGAAATTAGAAAAGCAGATATTTTTTTGTAAGTACTATAAAGGGAATGATCATATCATAAAGAACTCTCCAAAACTGGCTACAAACGAGGCAAAGAAAAAGGAGGCTGGAGTGGTTGTTGCAGAAGCCTCTACACCAAAAACAGAGTCTGCTAATCTTGTGCAGGAAGAAGAAATGGGCATTTACTACTGTTTGTAGTTTTGACCCATCCTCTCATGAGTAGTGCATGTCTATAGTAGACTCAGATGTTTGGTACTTTGACAGAGGGGCGACCAAACATATTACCTCACAGTGCAGTTTCTTCTCTTCACTCGAGCCTGCCCCTACAGGGAATACTATCACATGCGCCAACCACTCCTCTTATCCTGTTATGGGAGTTGGTAAGATCATTCTGACTACTGTTGATGGTAGTTCTTTCACCTTGTCAGATGCTCTATTTGTGCCAGGGATCAAGAAGAATCTGTTATCAGTTTCTGCATTAGCCAAGATTGGCTTGGTTGTGAAATTTGTTGATGACAGATGTAAAGTTCATGATCTGTCACATGGCGATGTTATTATTGCTTCTCGCATTTTATGTTGTGGGTTGTATAAGCTCATAGACTATGAAAGATCTGTGAATGATTTGGCATGTGCAGTACATGATTCTCAAGCTATGTCAGATGCAAAGCTTTGGAATGCACGCTTTGGTCATCTGAATTTTGCTAGTTTGCTACGCCTATAGAAATTTGATATGGTGTCTTCTTTGCCCAAGCCTGAGGCACCTGGAAAACATGTATGTGAAGCTGTATTTTGGGCAAAATGAAGCGTTCCTCCTTTCCAAAAGATGGTTTAGTTCGCGCTACACAAAAATTGCAGCTTGTACATAGTGATGTCCGTGGTCCTATGCAGACACCCTCTTTTGGAAATTACCTTTAGTTCATGACTTTCATTGATGATTTTTCCAGGCATCCATGGGTATATCCACTCAAAGTAAAATCCGAAGTGTTCATGTGCTTTAAACAGTTTTTGGTTTTGGCTGAAAATCTGTCAGCATGTAAAATGGGCACCCTCCGTTCTGATCGAGGGGGGAATATATGTCTTCTGATTTTAATGCATTTCTAGCTGAACGTGGGATAAAACACTAGTGTACAGTGCCGTATACACCTCAACAAAATGGAGGTGCTAAACAAAAGAACAGGTCACTCATGGAGATGGCAAGGTGCATAGTTTCTGGCTTGAGGCTGTCATGTGTGCAACATATGTACTGAACAGGTGTCCCACTAAAGCACTGCAGTCTATCACTCCATATGACCACAAGCCATCTGTTGCTCATTTGCGTGTTTTTGGTTGTTTGGCATATGCACTTGTGCCTGAACAACATCGCAGAAAATTGGATGATAAGGCAATAAAATGTAATTTTGTTGGGTACAGTTATGAAAGTAAAGGCTATCGTCTATATCATCCACAGACTAAACGCATTCTGGTTAGCCATGATGTTGTTTTTGTGGAAGATGCTATTCATCCATTGCTTTCATGTACGAAGGAGACATCCATTAGCTCCAAAGACATGTATGATACTTTGATGCCTCTTTTTACAGGTGGACAGTCTAGTGCTGGTCCTAATGAGGCAACTTCTCAGCCTTTGCAGGTTTCATATGATGATGCAGATCATTCCATTTCTGATGTAGATTTACATGATGCACTTGTTGATGAGAGAGCTAATATTGAGGAGGCAAAAACTATGCCAAAATGGTTGGTGCAGACTTTGCGTGATAGCAAATTAGATGCACCTTTGTCATATCGTACTCATTCAGGCTCTCATAGTGCCTCCTTTGCATCAGATTGCTATGCTATGGCTGCGTCTAGTCTCTCTAATGAGAATGCGCCTGTTTTTTTTTATGAAGCACAAAATTCAGACAATTGGATGGCTTCTATGCAATCTGAATATGATGCTATAATGAAGAATGGTACATGGTCTTTATGTGACTTGCCTCCTGGCAAGAAGGTCATTGGCACTAAGTGGGTATACAAGCTGAAGCGTAAACCTGATGGTACAATTGACAAGTATAAGGCTAGGCTTGTTGCAAAGGGTTATGTGCAGGAAAGAGGCATTGATTTTTATGAGACCTTTGCACCTACATGCCGTATGACTACTGTTCGGAGCATTTGTCCACTTGCCGCCCATCGTGGTTGGAATGTACATCAGTTGGACATTAAAACAGCATTTCTGAATGGTGACTTGCATGAAGAAGTGTATGTTTTTTAGCCCCATGGCGTTGTGTAGAAAGGGCATGAAAACCAGGTGTGCAGGTTAAAGAAGGCATTATATGGTTTAAAACAAGCACCACGTGCTTGGTATGAGAAGGTACATGCCTATCTGGTTGCACATGGTTTTGAGAAGAGTCCAACTGAAAGCACCTTACATGTTAAGCGTGCTAATGATGTGCTTCTGATCATTGTTGTCTATGTTGACAACATGCTGCTCATTGGTCCTATTGAGAAGCATATTGCTAATTTCAAGGCTGATTTGCATGCCTCATTTGAGATGTCTGATTTGGGGCATTTGCATCACTATTTGGGCATTCAATTTATGCAAGTTGATGGTGGAATGGCTTTGTGTCAAACGAAATATATTGACACATTATTGCAACGTTTTGGCCTTGAACACTGTAAGCCTATTGCCACTCCTATGGAGACAAGTTTACGATTGAGTCTTCATGTGCTGGAGATGTATTTGATGATGTTCTCTATCAGCAGGCTGTTGGATGCTTGATTTACTTATGCATTTGTGGGCGGGATATTCAGTTTGCTGTCTTACAAATGAGGAGGTTTATGCATTGCCCAGGAGTCACGCTTTGGAAAGTGGTTAGCGCATCTTTCGCTACTTGAGTGGTACTCGGCTACTTGGGTTACTTTATCCCAAGGGGGGATCACTACCGCCAGATTTGCATGCTTTTTCTGACTCACATTGGGCTGGTTGCTATGACATTGGTGTGTCCACCAATGGTTTTTGCTTCATGCTTGGTAGCTCATGTATATCTTGGTTGAGCAAGAAGAAGCCCACTATGGCCACTTCCAGTTGTGAGGCTGAGTATAGGGTAGCTTTCACAACGACTATTGAGTGTGTGTGGCTGAGATGCCTTATGGCTAATTTGGGTGTTGGTCAGACTTCTGCCACCACAATCTTTACTGACAGTCAGAGCACATTGGCAGTTGCGAGGAACCCTGTGTTCCATGCTCGCACTAAGCACATTGAGGTGCATTATCACTATGTCAGGGAGAGGTTCTCTGCTGGGGAGATCAACTTGGCATATGTGCCCATGGAGGAGAACATTGTAGACCTTTTCACAAAGGCTCTACCTAGGGAGAAGTTTGAAGCTTTTCGCAAAGCTTTGGGCTTACTTCCTTTTGTGGAGTGATTTCCACATAGCTTGGCACTTCCTTATACATGAGTGCCAGTTCCTTGTTCACCGTATCACTCCCAGGGGTGATTTCTTGATATATTTAGGTAGTGATGTGTGTGAACACACTAGGACCACCGAGGCACTTTTTTCCCTCTTTACAAAGTTTTCTTTCCCCCGGCTTGTATATACGCCTATTGCCCTAATGGGCTACTTATCTTTGTACATTCTCTAGTAATACATTCAGTATTGTGTGTTGTGCTCCAAGCTTCTTCTTCTTTCTTGTGGTGTTCGTGTGCTTCCGCAGACGTCTAACTCCAACGCATACTTCATCCCATAAAGTATAAAAGTGAAGTATTTTCATTTTTTCAATAAGTATGTAGAAAATCAAATAGGTAAAACCCTAAAAAGAATAAGGTTTGACAGAGGGGGAGAATACTTCTTCCAAGAAATTACCTATGGGCAAAGCTACAATCCACTACCGCCTACCTAATAAAGAGGTTTCTGTGAAAGTCTTTGGAAGGTATGAATCCTTATGAAGCTTGGCAGATAGGAAGACCAAGCTTGGATCATTGTAAGATATATGAGTGCATTGCATATGCACATATCAAATCTGAGGTAAAGTTGATCCTAAGGTATGAAAATGTGTCTTTGTAGGCTATGACCTAGATCAAAAGATTTAAAGGCTATATAATCCTCAAACTTCGTTAAAGCACATTATTCATAGAATTGAAGTTTTCATGGTGCTAGTAGATAACAATTGATTACATGAAAACTGATAAGACAGCAAAATGAAATAGTGCTTGCAAGCACGTTTACTTTGAGTTATGAGAGGGCGGGATAGATTTAGAGAAAAGTAAGATTAGTCTATATGATACTGATTAATATTTGTAAAATTTGAAATTGAAATCAAGTCAATCCTATCCTCAACCCATAATTTGATACCCCATTGAAATGAAAGATAATTACCCTACTCTACTATCAATCACACACTAAAGTTATGGAGGACGGAAATAAATATAATAAAATACGATGAGCTTGATAAATAAACTACACTTTAATATAATGCTCCTTGAGCATAGAGAATCCATAAGAAGAGGATGGTTACTCTTAGGAACGGGATAGAGTTACTAAGCATAAGTGAAGTCAAATGATACCCTCCTTATACGGAGTACAGGGAAAACCTCCTGGCATGTGGGATATGTGTGCTAGCATGAAAATGAAATGAGCTTTGGGTCAAAGGCTGAAGGATGGCGATCTCAAAACTTAGGACCGTTGGGGCACTACTTTCCCTATGCACGATTTTGTTTCCCCTTTTTTCTTGGATAGTACTTTGTTAATATTTTTATACACAAAACGAAGAGAATAACCCATAGTTCCATATAATTCCAAAATAGATTTCTTATGTACAGATAATCTAAACTCCAAGTATTGAAATACTTAGCTGAAACTACGTTATGAAATATTTCCATACAAAAGATCGTACACAATGGCTCGTTGAAGTAAATTCCCTATTTCGGAGAATACTCTTTTGCAAGAAGTATACATATATTCCCCATCAGTTGTCCTTAAACAAGTAAACCGATTGAATGAGTGGATCCTTTTTTTTCGGAGACAAAATGCATATATACAGATCAAACAACGTTCTTTATCAAAATGCACATGTTTTTATCGTTAAACAAATAGACCCATTTAGTGGTTGATCGATATCCAAGTTCGACTTGGAGTCCAAGTCCAAAATCAAAGTTCAAATTCTAGTGCAAGCCTTTGAGAAACGTTCTTAAGTTTTGATAGTTTTGAATTGCATTCGGAATTTTCTTTCATTTAGTTGTAGTTGCATTGACAACACAAAAGGAACTCTTCATTCCTACATTCTATTAGGAACTTAAAGCCTGGATAGGACATAGTAATCCTGTATTCAAGAAAAATCCCTTCAAATGTGCCATGAAGTGAGAGGTGAAAGATGGTTAGACCACACCCTTAGACGAAGGACTAGGAATTAATCATTAACCATGGCTTTTTTGGGCAAGTGGTTAGCCCATCACACTTCTAACGGGGAGGTTCTCAGTTTAAATCCCCTATTGTTGGGAATGAAACTCACAGCCTCCTAGGTAGCAGTATGATGGGATAATCACTACCCCGAAAAGCCATGGATGAGGATTACATTTTAATCCTTTCTCTTAATATAAGGTTTGACCATCTCTTTCAAAGGTTATGTGACATGCACTCCCACTTAGAGTGAGCATAGTCTTCACTACTCACTTGTTGACCCTTCTATTTAACTTTGGACCTTGCCCATTTTTGAGTGCCTCCATTAGCCTCCATTTGAGCCCAAAGACCTATTTTCGACGTTTCCAGCCAATCTCTCTGTGGTGCCCAGAAGCCCATGCACTTTCCTTCTTTTGACAAATTTCAGATTCAAGCAAGGTCAAGTGCATCCCAAGTGCCCACAAATCGAATTTATCCTTGAACAAGTAGACTGATTTAATGGGTAGTGGATCCTTCTTTCTGGATTATAAAATGCATATATAGAGACGAAACATCGTTCTTAATCAAAATAGACGTACTTATTCTCATAAAAAGTAATGATTAAAATGAGTTGAAAAAATCCCTGCAAAATAAAAACCATGAGGAAATGTGAGAATGTCTAACAAAAGCTACCTCATGTCTATCGAAAATCTGGTTAATATCTAGAAAATATAGATGAAAACCTTGCCTTCAAGAAATGTTAATGTACTAATGAGCAGAATCTCAAATCGTTCCAATTCACTACCTGAATTCTTGCTTAGGAACGAACGAAAAACATGACCATGAAGAAATTGATGGCTTATATATTTCTACTTTGAACCTTTTTTTTTTGAGAAAAGTGGAAATTTGTATTAAAGATGAAATGTAAGTTAGTACAAAGGGTAGGGCACCCCCACCATAAACAGAGTCAAGATGATCACAGAGATTAGAACAATCACTCTACCAAGACAGGTTATCTAATCTAGGTGATGGATACAATGACGTTAGTACATACCAATAGGCCAGGTTAAGTACAAAGAAGGACCATTTCCAACAAGGTAGTACAGTAAAATTGGAGCAACGAATCTCTCCATTTGCAAGGAGCTCTAGAAGCAAGATGATCAACCACACTAAAGTTATGAAGAGGGGCATCATTGATAATAGAAAGGCACTTGTGACGAAGAGTCCTGAGTCCCTTGAGAGAGCAACTCCTATTATTAATCACCATGTCATTCCTGGATCTCCAGATGTGCCAGAGTATATGTCCTCTCTAGATGTTCCAAAGGACATAGTCCTTTATGTTGCTGGAGTGCACCAAAGTCTCTTTGTAAGTGAGGTTGAACTTCATCTTGTGATAAAAGGGATAGAGTAGACTCCAAACATTTTGAGCATGCTTACAGTTGAAGAATAGGTGGGGGATGTTCTCCTTAGTGCCACAAAACTTACAAACTTCATCTTTGATGCCGAATTTTCTAGCTTTGGAACCATGCCAAACCCCATTATATAGGATGAGCCATATTAAAAAAGAATGCTTGATGTTATAGGGGAGGTTCGAATGGCTCATGAATATATGCTTCCCCCTAAGTAGAATTCCAAGTTAAACTCCATCTTGAGTTAAGCTTGTACAGGATCATGTTTATAGTTCCACTATGCTTTTTGAACCTTGTCAGCATATCATGAGTAACCTCTGTAAGGCTGACATTTTTTCTCTAGTTACACAATGAGAGCCTCCTCAGCAGTATGTCTTTATGCTCCATAAAGACCTCTAAACACCCATCAAACAGGTCACGATTGGCAGATACCTGGTCATTAGTCAAAACCTTGTTCCCATAAGTGAGGTCTCTCTAGGAAGAGAACGCTTGAATATAGCATTTATGTTGCTTAATGCCTACAGATCCATTTTCCCATAGAGAAAGCCATCCACTCCATATACTCTCCTGAAAAAATAAATCTGCAAAAAGAAAAAATTTGGGGTTGTGGGAGCAGTTAGCTTTGACCTGCATCTAGGCATTCCATAACTTGCAAGTGATACTACTGCTAACAGGTGAGTGAGTATGAGGAGAAACCATAATGTCCCATAGTTTATGACCTTTCCAAGCTTTGCGTTGAGAGAAGGAAAATTTATCCAAGTTCCTTTTAATGAGAAGAGCATTAATTTCAGTGGAGTCAACTACCCTAGAAATCCATTTGGCTGAAAGGAAAGTGGCCATTTTAATGGGATAGAAAATGTGAAGTCCTCCCTCTTTTTTGGGGAGGTAATAGATTTTCTATGAAACTTTAGGCTAAAGGCCTATCATCAAGCCACATGAAGAATTATGGATCACTTGGAACCCACAAAATTTTGTCTAGGTTGTACATAGTCTTTTCTCGTCATTTTTACTTAAGTTTTAGTAGTTTTCTTTATCCATTTCGTGCTTGTTTCTTGGGTTACTAGCAAATTTAGAAGCCATTTCATCAACTTTGCAAAGGTACATTTTTTGGAATTTTTAGGAATTTTTTCAGAATTTTTTGAGCATTTTTTTAGAATTTTTTCTAGCATTTTTCTCCTTTTTCATGTGTCTTTTTCTTGCCAAATTGGAGGAATAAAGGAAGCTCTCTGTGGTTTTGAGTGATGAAACTGGCCTAAACCTCTAAGAATTTTTTGAAGATTTTTTGGATTTTTTTTGCAATTTTTTAGGATTTTTTATGTATTTTTCTTTGGTTTTTTGGATAATTTATAAAAAAAAGGGCCCATAGGGCGTTTTCTTTTTTTGGCAAAAAAAAAGAAAAAATCCCCCCCCCCCTCCTTTTCTCTCCCCCCCCCCCCCCCCCCCCCCCCCCCCGCCCCCCCCCCAAATGTATTTTCTTATTTTTTTTATTTTTTATTTTATTATTTTTATTTTATTATTTTTATTTTATTATTTTATTTCTTTTTCTTTTTATTTTTATTTGTATAGGCGTGCAAAAAAAAAATTATTATATATTTTTATTTTTTAAATTTTAATGGCTCAAAGCTTTTGGCTCTGGATCATGCCTCGGTTGGCCGTTTTTTACAAAAATGGAGTCATTTTCATGTTTTCTGGCACCTCTGAAATCAGTTTTTTACTTGAGTTTTCTAAATTCTAACTTTTTCTCTGACTTTTGGTCAAACCCCACATGTTTTGAACACATTTATCATATGTTCTTATTTCACCACATTGTCCACATGGTCTATTCTCACCTTGTCTTACGTTATGTTTCATAATCTCCCAATTGCACCCTTTGTAGCTCTACTGTTTGAACATTTTAACCCTCTCCAGACCCCATCATCCTACCCCATGCCCTACCTTTCCCAATCTGCCAGCCACAATCTTAACCCTACCTATCCCTTCAATCCCCGCCCCTCAGCCCTCCCCTCCACCCCCTTTCTACCCTCCCATTGCAACCCTTTGCTTTTCCATGGAAAATTCCAATTTTTGGTTCTTCTCTGGTGCTTGTTCTATCCTGCTTTTGGTGGAATTGGTTGCTGCTCAGATGTCCTCTTCCAATTTTTGCAGCTCTCTTATCATGGTGTCCTATATGCTCAGAGTTTTGGCTTTAGCTCTCCGGGACGGAGAGCACATTAGGTGGTGGGCAACTGTTGAGCCCATAAAAGTCATGTTGGTCAAAGTCAACTACAGTCAAGTCAAAAAATCAAAGTCAACTAGTCAAAGTCAACAAGGTCAAGGTCAAAGTCAACAAGTACAAAGTCAAAGTGCTAAAGTGCAGGTGTCACAGTGCACAGGTAGTGCACAATTAATGGTTCACAAAGGGTAAATTGGAGAAAGTGGGTTGCAGGTTGCAGAGGTATTTTCTCTAATTTCCCTAAGGTTCAAAGTGTGTTTTAAAGTGTTTTGAAAGGTTCAGGTGAACCCCCTCTTATGTGCGAAAGTGAAGACTTAAAAGGAAATGTGAAGGTATGTGAAGCGGCAACGTATGCAGAGGTGAAAGTATGGCCCCCCATTAAAATTTTTGGTTTTAGTTTAAAGTCACTAGAGGACAAAATAGTGAGTCGTTGGCTGCCACTTGTGAACACAATCTTGGCACATCAAAGTGAGCAGCAAGATACTATTGGAGTTAGGAGCGTACATGATCGACACACTCAAATCAAGGCAAGGACTATTCTTGGACCAATCTTAGAGTAAGCAAGAGAGGCATAGCTTAAGGGAAGCAAGAGAGAGAAGTGCAAGAGTCATCGGTGTGCGACACAGAGAAGTGGAGTTGAAGGAGTGCATAGAGAGTGACTAAGGGATTGTGCAGAGAGTGCTAAGCTAGTCCCCCAAGGATCTCAAGGTCTCTTTGCAGTGTGCACGTGCTGACAGAAGGTATTCATTCCTCCCCCTTAGTGGAAGCTTGGTGCAAGGTGTGCACAAGGATAAGCTTGAAGCAGGTGGAGGTCTGGTATAGAGGAGGCCGGTGGCAAGAAGACTTTGGGATATTTGGTATTTTGTTATTGAGAACTCTGTGTGATTGTGCACAGAAGTATTGGCTTGTATTGTGCTTCAAACATTGTAATTGTCTTACTGTAATCAATCGGCAGAAGCTTCCAAGGTGTATTTCCTCTTCTGGTCTTTTCCTTTTTTCCTACAAACCCTCAAACTCCTTCTTGTCTAAGAATCCCCCAATAGTATCTAACCTCTTTTTTAAAAAATTCACATTTTGATTCCTTACGGAAGAGTGAATTTTCCCTTAGCACTTGAAATACCTTTCTCAAGTGTTCCAAGTGCTCCTCTTGTGATGCACTATAGATCAGAATGTCATCCAAAAAGTCTACTACAAAGTGTCCTAGATAAGGCCATAAAACACTATTCATGAGTTTCATGAAAGTGGCACAAGAATTCATGAGACCGAAAGGCATCACCAAAAACTCATAGTGCCCATATCTAGTCCTAAATGCAGTCTTAAGGACATCCTCTGCCCTAGTCCTGATCTGATGATATCGTGATCTAAGGTCAAGCTTTGTAAAATACCTAGCTTGATGTAACTTATCAAACAGGTCTTCCAATCTAGGCACTGGAAACCTATTTTTGATAGTTACCTTATTAAGTGCTCTATAGTCTATACATAATCTCATAGAGCCATCTTTCTTTTTAACTAGGAGCATTGGTGATGCCTAAGGTGAGTTACTAGGTTTAATGAAGCCCTTATCTAAATAATCCTCCAACTGCCTCTCAACCTCCTCATGCTGAGAAACACTAAGCCTATAAGGTGGCCTGAAAATAGGGTTAGTGTTAGTAACAACCTCAATGGCATGGTCAATGTCCCCTCTCTTAGGTGGTAGCCCTTTAGGTAAGTCAGTGGGAAAAACATCTTTATACTCAAACATGAGATCCTTAAAACATTTAACCACACACTCTTGCAAAAAATAATAATAGAAAGTCGTGTCCATATTTACATTCCTAGTATGAAAATATACATCAGATGAGCTGTCTATACAATGCTCCATATCATGACTATACAATAAAAACATGTCCTATACGTGCTGAGAATAACAAAGACTATACAACTCTAGTGATGAAATGAGAGGTGCACTAGGGACATCTCTCTCTCCCTGAATACAAACTTTACTTCCATTCTTTTCAAATTCAAGTGTGTTGTTTTGATAGCTGCGTTTAAGTGTGTCTTCCAACCCCCATAGCCACTCTCTTCCTTAGACTAGGTCTGTCCTCTCCATATTCATAATTTGGAAGTCCATATAATCTGTATAGTCCTGCATTTTGACTTCCAAATTGGATACCATAGTATCCCATATCCTCTTATCTTGCCCTTGCATCATAGATACAACGTATTTATGTACACTCGACTGCTAGGGGATCTTTAATTTCTTGACCAAAGCATAGTTTAGAAAATTATGAGTGGCAGAGTCATCTATCATGACCCACACCCTAGTCCCGTACACACTACCATGTAGTTTAACTAGGTCATGTGGTCCAAACTACGGTGACCAAAATGACTCATTCAAACAGTAGGTGTGCTCTATATCCTTGTGCATCACCTCCACTCCCTTGCAGGTAGATGTGCCATGAATAGGAAGGGTCTTCACTAGGTGGACTGCCTTTTTGACCTTTTGAGGGGCCGTACTAGACTCTCATCCCTTCTTCTTTTCTTCCCCCTTCTTGAGTGGACAATTCCACTATGAATGGCTAGGACACAAACACCTAAAACACAGGTTCTCTCTTTTGGCCCCCTCAAATTGATCTGTGGATAACCTAGGCCCTTGTGATGCTTTTTAATAAAAACTTTGTTTTTCCCAAAAGGCAACTTCTTCTTGAATTTAGTCGTACTAAGAGGCTTGAGGGGCTGATATTTCTCCATAGGAGTATATTGAGGAGGGTTATGGTCCTCATAGATCTGTGCATACTTGATCGCCTCCTCAAACGTATTAGGCACATTCCTTCTGACTTCCCTTTTTATGGCTTTATCCAAGCCTCTAATAAACCTCTAGTCTTCCGGAAATCATCTAAGCCTTTAAGTTTTCAAATGATCTCTCTATAGTGGGATAGGTAGACCGTAAGAGGTCTACCTCTCTCTGTAATCCTATCCCACTCATCCCAATTCCTCTCCTCCTCGTTCTGAGGAAAAAACTCTTTTAGAAAAATAGTCTCAAACTGAGTCCAATGAGTAGGGATAGAGTTCGCCTCCTTAAGACTCATCCACCACTTATAAGCACGCGGGCCGAGTGAGAGACTCGCCTATATCACATGGTGCTCTAGTGGGGTGCCCTTGAATTGATGCAAATCATGCCACTTTTGTAAAAAAGTGTAGATTGCATCCTTGTTCCTATCTTGATCGTCTCTTGTAAAGGTAGGTGGCTTCAAGTCGTTTAGGAGGGGAGCTTCCCTAGAGCTCTCTCCTTTGTGGTTACTAGGAAGAGAATTATCTTTCCTAGTGAGCTCCAAAGGAATAGGAGGGGTCTCTCTTTCCTTCCTAGCTAGGAAAGAGGTGACACTAGTCTCAAGTGAGATCATTTGAGACTTAAGTTGTTGTATGAGAGATGTGATGCTACCAAAATCTCTCTCTAATTTAAGGGTTTGTTCTTTCAAGTCTATGAATTGGTCATGAGTGACAAACTTATCTAACAGTTCGTCATATGTATATTCTTCATGCCGAGGCTATTTTTCTTCTAAGTTCTCTTCTACTTCATGCCCTAATTATACTTCTCCCATTCTAGAATTAGGATCCTCTAGTTGCTCTTTAGATGGAGAAGTATGTTCAACTACATGTTTGCCTTTAGGTTCCATGTTTTACTTCCCTTCCCCCGTTTGCTAACTAGAGTATCTGAAAATGAATGGAAGTAAAGCTTAAATATGCAAGAAGAAGAGAAATATATCACAAGGGCACTTCCCTGTTACAAAATAAAGCTGTGGAAGAAAAATCCAAATGATCCTTGAAGCTTTAGCTCACTGATTTTGAATCCTTGCGAGACCCAAGTGAAAATTGGAACTGTCCGGTCAATGCCAAAACCACGTGGGAGTAGCCCCAATCGGGCAAACTAAGCGAAACTAAGCAACTTTTGAGATTTGATAGTCCTTGCTAGTCCAGCAAATGTAGCCCAGCACCTCTACTTCAAAAATTTGAAGCTATCGCAAGTGAAAAAAGTGAATTTGGACACCGAATCATGAAAAACTAGGCCTCGGAGTGGTCACCTAGTTCGTGCTGAAGTGTTGGAGAGAGATTTTGGTGGGGAAAAACTTGTCCAAATACAAGAGTGATGTTCTCTAAGCAAAGCTTAAGAGTGTAGCTTTGTAATGTGACCAAGATTTTAGAAATTGGATATCGTATGAAGAAGTTACGGTGCAGAGAAACCGGGTATGTCACGAGTAGGAAGTGGAAAAGCTAATCTTAAAGGAAGGGTGACTTTGAGAAGCTCCAAACTAAGAAACGGAAGCTTTTTGAATCAACCCAAAACCCACATCCCATCTCCACAGCTCATATTACATGTATGCATCAATATTTTACCCAAAATCTTGGTTCATAGCATCACCTTTATTCTCCAAATTTCCAAGAAATTTTCAAATTCTCCTCATTACTTAGCTTAAACTCACTATCAATTCGAAGAGAGTTTGGACTGTCTGTCGAAGACCTTTTATCCCACATGTGGGCGTGCAACAAGATGAGCCGCCTATAAAGCCAAGAGCATGAGTACTCTATTTCATCCTAGACTGGGGAAGGAGGAGCGAAGCTCCTTCGTGGGCTGGTGGACGCTTGCGTGTATGGATGGTCCCGCTGTCCGCTCCTTCAGGTCCCGCTATCGGCTCTCTCGCTTGTCGCTTTCACACGCGCACGCCTCCTTTTGAGAGTTGACCATTAACTCCTCCAATACCACTGTTGTACTCTTGTGAATCCCCTACTTTTACCATGAGCTCTACACACGTTTCGAGGTGGTCCTTCCTTCTTTACTCACGATACAACACCGAGTTCGATGATCTGTTCCACCCAGCCGCGTGGGGCTCTATTACTCTACTCTCTCTCTCATACATACCCAATATGGGAAACAATCAAAGCTCCTCATATGAGTGCCACTTGGCAGTCATGTGAGAATCATACTCATAATGAATAAGGGGAGGGTCTCACCTCTAAATGCTACTCATATATGATACTCCATGTGATACAATTATTGAATGGTACTCCTGAAGCACACAAGATTTGAAAGCTACAAAGGTAAGTCTTTTCTACATTTTTTTAGGAATGTACATAAGGTCTTCTAAAGGAATTTCCTTTTGCATTCTAATGTCATAAAGTGATAGGCAAGAGATGGTTGAGCTACACCCTAAGAGGGAGGATTAGGAAATAATCCTCAACCATTTTGGGGAAATTAGTAAGCCCATCACACTCCTATCAGAGAGGTTGTAAATTGAAATCCCCTATAGATACAATATTGATATAATAACATAGGAAGTTAGCTTGGACAACATGGATGGATTCCAAAAATTTCATGGACACCCAATGGCCTCTAAGAAAGTTCTTTGTCACTCAATCATGTGAAAGGGTACTAAGAGGGGAGGCAACCCTTTCTGAATTCTACCCAGTAGAGATTGAAGTGTATCTCTCAATCCATAGGTCCAATTGAGGCATGTTAGGTAACATTCGAAAGCTCTCAAAATAGCTTCAATTTGATCGAACGAATGAGAGATAAACTCCAATCTTTCTTAGGTATAACTCTTAAAGCCCCACCTCCCCCCTTAGTACCCTGTCACGTGATAGAGTGCCCAAGCACCTTCCCTCAAGCCCATTTGGTGCACATGACCTCGATGCAATCCATCAACCTTGCCCAAGCCTTAAATTTTGTTGTCATTGTTCTCTTTTAAATTTTTAGGGCTTAAAACATCTTCTATGATGACTAAGTGGAGAGGGGTAATGATGCTTCCACTATTTCTTCTTTTGTGTTTGGCTTTTCAATAACTTTTTCTAACCCTCCACATCTTGAGCATCATTGGTGTTTTCCTCTCTAAGAACTAAAAATTTATTTTCTCTAGAGCAGAGGAAATGTTGATGAAATTTTACGTAGGTGGAGATTTAAATTTCTTGGTCTGAATTGAACCATTTTTGTCATTGTGTTTTTCAACCTCTCTTTAAAGGTATGCTCCTTTAATGCATGCATAATAAAACTTTTCTATAATAAAACTATGAAAAGACATTTTCTCAATGATAATGAGATATATGCACATATGAATAATTCTGATTGTATCTCAGTGCTTCCATTTAATACCTTTGATCTAGTTGAATCCGTGTCAATAGGATGCAACCTATAATATTCTTCATGTCTATGTCTTCACGCTTCAACATCTTATTGTTTCATGTACTACATCAATGTTGTGAACGAGGGATATAAAAAGGCTTACAAATTTTAATCATGTTATATTATGACAAAAATCCATTTGAAATGCGTTAGATCTCTTGCCTTAGCAATTTTCAATGTTGTTCTCTGCTTCTTTCCATTTCTCAAAATCTTGATGTCTCAAAAGTTTTCTCATTTTATTTCTATTTTTTACTCTCAATTTGAAAAAGCTTGGGCTTCATATACTTCCAAAAGATAATGAATTTGTTTCTGTTTTTAGAAATGAAGAGGAGTTTTGGAGCCAAAAGTTACTAGCCTACCTTGGATAGAATTTAAGCTAGATAAGAGCTAAATTTTTTTGATTTATCAATATCACTGATATCCTCAAGTGCACCAAGTATATGGGCGAATTATGAAATGGATATCAAGTTGAGTTCTCAATCTCTAGTAGATCAAAATATGCAATCTAAGTTGGGATTCTAGAGAGGTGGATATTGATTGATAGGCACCTAACTATCTCAAAGAGCGTGTTAATTGAGAAGTTATCTGTGTGTTACTCCTCCATTCGCTTCACCATATGAAAACAAAATGAACAACAGAGAGCTCTTGAGCACTTCTTGGTTTCTCTTACTTTGTTATATTGCACACATAATTGATTGTTCTATTTCCTCCTTTATGTGAAGCTTCTAAATCTTTCACGTGGACTTTTTGAGGGGAGAGAGAGAATCAGAGGGGGGGATTGTGGAGCCTATTTTTTTCTATAAAATCTTTTGTAGAGTGAAAGAATTAGGAAGACATGGTTTCAGTAGAAAAGAACTACAAAGGCCCCTAGATGGCTTTTACCAATGAGACAATATCTACTCATTATCACCAAGAGGAGGCTCACGTTAACCCCCATTCAACATCATATATAGATTCTATGCTTGATGGTAGGATCTTAAGCTAAGTTACGTTTGCATGTACAAGCCAGGCATAACAATCCAAGTATCTTCATTTTAGACATCTTGAGTTAACTCTAGTTGGAGGCTTCTAGAATTGTTTAGAGAAGTCAACACAAAGAAAGAGAATGGGTGAGTGATCGAGGAAAGATTGTACATGAGGGAATATATGAGAGTGACTGAGAGAAACTAGATTTGAGATAGATAGAGAGAGAGAGAGAGAGAGAGAGAGAGAGAGAGAGATTATAAGAGTGTATGATTGAAAGTGACAATGAAAAACAAGAGTGAGAAAAGACGCAAATAAGTGAACAAAAATGTGAAAATTATGTAATGATCATAATACATCAAAGTTCCAAATTTCCAAGTTCATTTCATGATTTGAATTGAAGATGTAGTCGTCATATATTTTCTCATTTAAAATATCATTAGTATACACATAATTATCTATTCAAGTATCATTATTTTTTAAATCAAGTATTATTTTATTCATGAATAATTACTAAATTATACAAAGAACCCATATTAGTTGACTCGATTACTCAATGACACTTCAACATATACAAGCAACTTTGAATAATTTAAGACTTTCGATTCCAATTAATTTTTTATAGAAACTATTTAAATTAAAAATATTGGGATTTAAAAACTAACTTTTTTATCAAAGTCTTCTGCTCCAAAAATACTTATGAATGAAATGAGTTTGGTTTTGATGAAGTCATTATTTCTATGAATGTATGTCTTCCTACAAAATCTTTCATACTCTATGTATTAATCTATTTAGTATGTTTCAACTTATTTGTATCTTTATTTATTTATCTATTTTCGTATCTATTCATCTAATAACTATATTGCATTCTTTCTTTTTATTTATGTTCTGTTTCATTCGAAACCAATATGTGAATTGATTGATTGTTACAAAAAGAGACGATTATGAATTTACATGGATCTACAAGTCAAAATTATTAAGACTTTGATTAATTTTGAAAAACATGTATTGCTTCTTAATCTTTCATGTTTCATCTATCTTGGTGATAAAAGTAGTTGCTTTAGTTCAATTTGAGCTTCAACATGAGTTTGCATGATTACAAGCTCATGATAAAATAGTTTATAATTTCAAAGAACATCAGGTACTAGACTTTAGATCATAGATGCATACATACATGCATACACACACATAGACACACAAAGTAGACCTTAGCTGAAATACTTAGCTGAAACTACGTTATGAAATATTTCCATACAAAAGATCGTACACAATGGCTCGTTGAAGTAAATTCCCTATTTCGGAGAATACTCTTTTGCAAGAAGTATACATATATTCCCCATCAGTTGTCCTTAAACAAGTAAACCGATTGAATGAGTGGATCCTTTTTTTTCGGAGACAAAATGCATATATACAGATCAAACAACGTTCTTTATCAAAATGCACATGTTTTTATCGTTAAACAAATAGACCCATTTAGTGGTTGATCGATATCCAAGTTCGACTTGGAGTCCAAGTCCAAAATCAAAGTTCAAATTCTAGTGCAAGCCTTTGAGAAACGTTCTTAAGTTTTGATAGTTTTGAATTGCATTCGGAATTTTCTTTCATTTAGTTGTAGTTGCATTGACAACACAAAAGGAACTCTTCATTCCTACATTCTATTAGGAACTTAAAGCCTGGATAGGACATAGTAATCCTGTATTCAAGAAAAATCCCTTCAAATGTGCCATGAAGTGAGAGGTGAAAGATGGTTAGACCACACCCTTAGACGAAGGACTAGGAATTAATCATTAACCATGGCTTTTTTGGGCAAGTGGTTAGCCCATCACACTTCTAACGGGGAGGTTCTCAGTTTAAATCCCCTATTGTTGGGAATGAAACTCACAGCCTCCTAGGTAGCAGTATGATGGGATAATCACTACCCCGAAAAGCCATGGATGAGGATTACATTTTAATCCTTTCTCTTAATATAAGGTTTGACCATCTCTTTCAAAGGTTATGTGACATGCACTCCCACTTAGAGTGAGCATAGTCTTCACTACTCACTTGTGGACCCTTCTATTTAACTTTGGACCTTGCCCATTTTTGAGTGCCTCCATTAGCCTCCATTTGAGCCCAAAGACCTATTTTCGACGTTTCCAGCCAATCTCTCTGTGGTGCCCAGAAGCCCATGCACTTTCCTTCTTTTGACAAATTTCAGATTCAAGCAAGGTCAAGTGCATCCCAAGTGCCCACAAATCGAATTTATCCTTGAACAAGTAGACTGATTTAATGGGTAGTGGATCCTTCTTTCTGGATTATAAAATGCATATATAGAGACGAAACATCGTTCTTAATCAAAATAGACGTACTTATTCTCATAAAAAGTAATGATTAAAATGAGTTGAAAAAATCCCTGCAAAATAAAAACCATGAGGAAATGTGAGAATGTCTAACAAAAGCTACCTCATGTCTATCGAAAATCTGGTTAATATCTAGAAAATATAGATGAAAACCTTGCCTTCAAGAAATGTTAATGTACTAATGAGCAGAATCTCAAATCGTTCCATATCACTACCTGAATTCTTGCTTAGGAACGAACGAAAAACATGACCATGAAGAAATTGATGGCTTATATATTTCTACTTTGAACCTTTTTTTTTTTGAGAAAAGTGGAAATTTGTATTAAAGATGAAATGTAAGTTAGTACAAAGGGTAGGGCACCCCCACCATAAACAGAGTCAAGATGATCACAGAGATTAGAACAATCACTCTACCAAGACAGGTTATCTAATCTAGGTGATGGATACAATGACGTTAGTACATACCAATAGGCCAGGTTAAGTACAAAGAAGGACCATTTCCAACAAGGTAGTACAGTAAAATTGGAGCAACGAATCTCTCCATTTGCAAGGAGCTCTAGAAGCAAGATGATCAACCACACTAAAGTTATGAAGAGGGGCATCATTGATAATAGAAAGGCACTTGTGACGAAGAGTCCTGAGTCCCTTGAGAGAGCAACTCCTATTATTAATCACCATGTCATTCCTGGATCTCCAGATGTGCCAGAGTATATGTCCTCTCTAGATGTTCCAAAGGACATAGTCCTTTATGTTGCTGGAGTGCACCAAAGTCTCTTTGTAAGTGAGGTTGAACTTCATCTTGTGATAAAAGGGATAGAGTAGACTCCAAACATTTTGAGCATGCTTACAGTTGAAGAATAGGTGGGGGATGTTCTCCTTAGTGCCACAAAACTTACAAACTTCATCTTTGATGCCGAATTTTCTAGCTTTGGAACCATGCCAAACCCCATTATATAGGATGAGCCATATTAAAAAAGAATGCTTGATGTTATAGGGGAGGTTCGAATGGCTCATGAATATATGCTTCCCCCTAAGTAGAATTCCAAGTTAAACTCCATCTTGAGTTAAGCTTGTACAGGATCATGTTTATAGTTCCACTATGCTTTTTGAACCTTGTCAGCATATCATGAGTAACCTCTGTAAGGCTGACATTTTTTCTCTAGTTACACAATGAGAGCCTCCTCAGCAGTATGTCTTTATGCTCCATAAAGACCTCTAAACACCCATCAAACAGGTCACGATTGGCAGATACCTGGTCATTAGTCAAAACCTTGTTCCCATAAGTGAGGTCTCTCTAGGAAGAGAACGCTTGAATATAGCATTTATGTTGCTTAATGCCTACAGATCCATTTTCCCATAGAGAAAGCCATCCACTCCATATACTCTCCTGAAAAAATAAATCTGCAGAAAGAAAAAATTTGGGGTTGTGGGAGCAGTTAGCTTTGACCTGCATCTAGGCATTCCATAACTTGCAAGTGATACTACTGCTAACAGGTGAGTGAGTATGAGGAGAAACCATAATGTCCCATAGTTTATGACCTTTCCAAGCTTTGCGTTGAGAGAAGGAAAATTTATCCAAGTTCCTTTTAATGAGAAGAGCATTAATTTCAGTGGAGTCAACTACCCTAGAAATCCATTTGGCTGAAAGGAAAGTGGCCATTTTAATGGGATAGAAAATGTGAAGTCCTCCCTCTTTTTTGGGGAGGTAATAGATTTTCTATGAAACTTTAGGCATTTTATTGTGATGAAGATTCCCCCAACAAAGAAACCTCCTAGCAAGAGCAACAACGTGGTTAAAATTCTTTTTCTTAGGCATCGAACATAAAAGAAAATAAACTAAACCAAGCAAAACTTAGTGATTCACGAAAAAAACTCTATGAGAGATAGAGAATTGGCATGCATACCACTGAAAGAGTTTATTCCTGAACTTATTTATAACCCATTCCCATCTTTGATTAAGGGAAGTTTAAAACCCCATGAGATGCCCAAAAGTCTAAAGATTTCTCCCTCTTTGATAATATCACAAACCAAGGAAGTGATAGAGGGGGGCACTTGCTTGGAGAAGGCTTTGAGAGCTATCTTCATATGGTTAATATGGGAGCCACTAGCTAAACAAAAGGAGTTGAGGAAATCTAGAACACAATCAGCAAAAGTCTAAAGGAAGAGTTGGTTGACACACCCCGGGATGGAAATCCCTTCAATCTTGTTGTGGTAGAAGGCATCTTTGGGCAACCCGCCAAGAGAGTCACTAGCAATGGTGAAACAAAGGGGTTCAAGGGGCCACCCTTGCCTAATGGATCTCCTAAGCCTAAAGTGGAGAGAGAGGGCACCATTGAGAGAGATCCTAGAGTGAACATTGACAAAAAAAGTACTCATAGCTCTTATGAAATGCTTCCCAAGCCCAATATCATGCACGGAATGGAGAATAAAGTCCCACTCAATTCTATCATAGGCTTTGTCAAAGTCTTTTAAAAAAGAAAAATTGTTGGTTGGACTCTTGGGAAAAGTCAATACCTTCCGAAACGGAGATAATAGCATCAAGATTGAATCGTCCTTTAGTGAAACCTTTTTGTTCAAGAGGGATAAAGTCTTCCATATGAGGACTGATTCTCCTAACCAAGGAAGAGGCTATGATTTTGTAAATAGAGGTCAAGCAAGTTTTAGGTCTCCAGTTATTTAGGTCCTCCTTAGGACCCCTCTTATGAATCAATTTTATAACTCCAGTGTTGATCTCAATAGGAAGAGTTCCTTTTCTAATAGCTTCTTTCCACACCAAGACAATTGTTGGAACAAAACAATCACAAATTAATGATTACAAAGAGCTTGAAGCAAGTCTATGATCAGATTGAAGTTCAAGAAGTCATTTGAGGAAGTGAAGAGATCTCAGAAGTGAAGCTTGTATACATATCTACATTAGAGTTGGAAATTCTTGTAATATGAGTATAGACAATCCTTAGGATGATAAGGAGTAATGTAATAGATGCAGAATAAGTCTAGAACAAAATGTATATAAGTCAATGATGTAAAGAAATACATGAGAGAGTCATTAGAAGACAAGTGTCATAGAGATAGATGTGAAGAGAGTCATCTTCAGAAAATAGTGACGATTATTTCATACATTTCTCTCAGTCTGATCATGTGGATCAGAAATCCTTTTGTACATATCTAATCTAGAAGCTATGTTCAAAGTTTCATGGTCTAATTCCTTTCATGATGTGAGTATGATCAATAGGAACATGTGTATGTAAAGTCTGTAGGTAGACTTCTCAGAGTAGCGCACTTTTTCGTGTCAATGTTTTACTCAGATCTCATTGCATAGTGTAAAGTTTTTGATGAATGAGCATTCAAAATCTAAGTTAGAAAGTAAGGAAGCTATGGCTAAAAGCATTTAGCAAAACGAGATCTGTGCTGTGAGAAATCAACCTTAGAAGTTACCTATGTCAAAGTCGCTTGTTCAGGAAGATAGTTTCTGACATACTTTTGATCTTAAGAATCAAATTAAAGTCTAATGATTCTTTTGAAGGACTGATGGTTGATATGATTGCGCAAAGGTAGTGTGAAGATATTTGTATCATTGATTTGAAGAAATCTGAAGATATGTGCAAGTTATAAAGTCAATTTTTGAAGCAGACTTTCTGAAGAAGGAATTTCTTTACTCAGAGAAGTGTTAATGAAAGTTTTGATAAATGAAGACAATATTTGTGTAAAGTTTGATCCATAACTAATATAGAGGTGTTTTAGATCAGTATAGATCAAACCTTTGGAGATTAAGAGGTCTCCAACAATGGTATCAGAGCTGAAGGTGCAATACAAGTGAAGTAAAGAGCATTGGAAGTCCTGACTGTTGCAGACATTGAAGTTCTTTCAAATTAAAGGAGCACAGGATCAAAGTCTGAAAGAAAACTTGAATGAGAATCAAGTATGAGTTCAAAGGATCAAGAAGGATTGAAGCTTCATATCAAAGGTACACTTTATTATCATAAATTATAGTAATTGCAGACATAGAAGATCAAAGATGGGAAAAAGCTTGCAAATTGATAAGCTAGATAGGGAGAATTATATAGCTTGCTCCATGAGGATGGAGGCACACCTCATGAGAAGAGATTTGATGGCATTCATTACAGGAGAAGAAGAAAAGCCTGAGTTTGAAGATCCTAGTGTTCCAACTAGGGAGGAACGTGCAGGTTTGAAGAATTGGATGAGAAAGGATGCTCAAGCCAGGAGCATCATTTACATGGCTGTAAATGATTATCCTCTTCCTCACATCAGAGGATTAGAATCTGCAACAGATGTGTGGAATGCTTTGGAAGAGCGTTTCCAAAACACAACCAAGTCTAGGAAGTCCTCATTATGGGCAGAATTCATAACTTTCAAGAAGAAGAGCTCACAATCAATTTCTGATTATGTGGCAAGAATGAAGGATATTGCAGATAGCTTGGGAGCATTAGATGAAGACATTGAAGAGGATAGGTTGGTAAGGCAAATACTTACAGGTCTGAGAGGAGATGAGAAGTGGAAGCCTTTCATATTGTCCATAGAATTGTCACTTGATCACTTTACTCCTGATCTTAATCAATTTCTAGGACACATGCTAACTTTTGAGTAGGACATTAAAGGAGACAATGATAGGAGTGCAAGTCAAGCTATGTACTCCAAGGACAAGAAAAAGAATGGCAAAGGGAAGCAGTCAACTGATGATGAAGGAACTTGAAGTCAAGCTAACTTTACAAAAGGAAAGATGAACTTCAGAGGTAAAGGAAGAGGAGGTAAGAACAAAGATAATACTAAAGCTTGTTGGATTTGTGGTAGAATCAATCATTTGGCAAATGATTGTTGGTATAACAATCAAAATGGAGGAAATAATAACCAGAGCTTTAATCAAAGAGGTAGAGGAGGCAGAAATCAAAGAGGCAATTTCAGAGGAAGAGGTGGTAGAACATCATATGCTAGAGGAGGTGGAAGAAGTTTTCAACCTCAGTCCTATAACAGTAATTACTATAATTCTGCATCAGATCAAAAGGATGACATGACTCTTATCTTGAATGCAACTCATGAAGCAGTAGGAGAAGACCAAAGGGTGTTCTATATTGACTCAGGATGTAGCAATCATCTGAGTGGCAATATATCATTGATGACTGACATGGAAGCAAAGGTGAATGGACATACAGTTCAAACAAGTGACAGCACTAAGGATAAAGTGGAGAGTATTGTATCAGTGAAGAGAAAGAGTGGAAGTATACTCCTGAGCAAGGTACTTTATGTTCCTACTATTCCTAAAAACTTGATAAGTGTAGGGAAAATTGTGGAGAAGGGATATGAAGTCAGATTCTCAAATGATGGTGTTTATGTGCAAGATCCAAATTAGGGATATAGAAATATCATAGCAGGTAAAAAGGAAGGAAGGTTGTTTACTCTCAAAGTCCAAGATAATGTGGGACATTCCTTATTTACTTATGGAAATCAAAAGATGTCTGAGTTAGACCTATGGCATAAAAGGTTAGGTAATTTTAATGAGAGAGCCATAAATGAAATGTCAAAGAATGATGTGGTGCTTGGTTCACCAAACATTGAAGGGCAACACATGGTGTACAAGTGTGAAGCTTATCAATTAGGTAAAGCACACAAAAGTTCATATAATAAATCAGGGTAAAAGTATTCAAATATGCTTGAATTGATTCATACAGATGTGTGGGGTCCTTCAAGGGACTATAGCATAAATGGATCCAGATATTATCTGTTTTTTGTTGATGATGCAACTAGATGGATTACTTTATATGTAATCAAGGACAAATCAGAAGTGCTCAATACATTCAAGCATTATCATGCTTATGCAGAAAGGATTACAGGACAAAAGCTCAAGAGGTTGAGATCAGATGGAGGTGTAGAGTATTGTTTTGAAGAATTTGATGATTATTTGTGGAATGCAGGTATAAAAAGAGAAGTTACTTGCAGGTACTCTCCTCAACAAAATGGAGTTGCAGAAAAAAGAAATAGAACTCTTGTAGAGTTTGCAAGAGCAATGATGAAGGAAAAGAATTTTCCAAACTACTTATGGGAAGAAGCTATGAACACTGCAACATACCTTGTGAATAGGTTACCTTGTAAGGCTTTGGATTGAAGAACTCCTTATGAAGCATGGTGGGGTAAGAAACCTACTCTTGATCATTGTAAGGGATTTGGATGTTTAGCATATGCTTATGTTCCTCCACAATTGAGACATAAGCTAGAACCCAAAGCAGAGAAGTATGTGTTTATTGGGTATGATGATAGACAGATGGGTTAGAGATTGTGGAGTCCATCCACAAAGCAATTTCTTGTTACCAAAGATGTTACATTTGATGAGCAAAGCACATGGTACACAGGGTCAACAAATGATTATGCAGGTGTTGAAGAAATATGAAGGAAAGGGAAGACAAAAGTAAGTGTGTATGAAGAAGATATTGATGATGTTGATTATAAAAGTAAATTGTAGGACAATATTGAAGATGGGCCAAGATTTGATCCAGAATCAAATGTGGCTGAAACTTTGAGAAGTGCAGTGGTCAGAAGATCCTTAAGAGAAAGGAAAGAGCCTATTAGGTATAGCTATGATACATCTTATCTAACAACAAAAGATTATGCTTACATTGTGAAGACAGAAGAGGATCCAATCACATATGAAGAAGCTAAAGGTAAACAGAATTCGGAGAAGGCAATGCAAGAAGAGTTTGATGCTCTAATTGAAAATGAAACATGGGAGTTGGTGCCAAGACCAAAGAATCAGAAGGTCATTGGATGTAAATGGGTATATATAAAAAAAAGGTTTGCAGATGGTAAAGTGTCCAGATACAAGGCTAGACTTGTGGTCAAAGGTTATGCCCAAACTTATGGGGTAGATTATGATGAAACCTTTAGTCTTGTTGCTAAGATGTCTACAATTAGATCATTGATTGCTATTGCTGCTTGTAAAGGATGGAAATTATCACAATTAGATGTGAAGAATGCATTCCTGAATGGATACATTGCAGATGAAGTATACATGGAGCAACCAGAAGGCTTCATGGATTCAATTGGATCAGATTATGTGTGTAAACTTAAGAGAGCTTTGTATGGCCTAAAGCAATCTCCAAGAGCATGGAATTACAGGCTTGTTAAGTTCTTGAATGAGTGTGGATTTCAAGCATCAAAGGCAAATAGTAGCTTGCTAGTGAAGGCAAGTGAAAATGGATACATTTACATGTGTATTTATGTTGATGATATTATTGTCAGAGGTACAGATGCAAAAGGAATCAAGGAGCTTAAGAAATAAATAGAGAAGGAGTTTAAGATAAGTGATTTGGGAAACTTATCTTATTTCTTAGGAATGCAGATTGTACATACTCAACATGGAGTATATGTTACATAAGAGAGGTACTTGAAGAATCTTCTGGTCAAGTTCAACATGGAGGATTGCAAGCCTTCAACCACACCATTGGAGGTAAATCATAAGTTGAGCAGGTATGGAGGTGAAGAAATCAATGATATGAAGAAATATCAGAGTTTGGTAGGTAGTCTAATCTATGCTACCTTGACAAGGCCAGATCTATCATATGTAGTAGCTGTGTTATCACAATTCATGCATTGTCCAAAGAAGACTCATTGGATTGCAACTCAAAGGGTACTCAGATATATCAAAGGAACCTTAAGTGAAGGTCTACTCAGATTGGGCAGATGATTTAGATGATAGAAGGTCTACTCATGGGTATCTCTGTTATATTGGAGATAAACTAGTTTCTTGGTGCTCAAAGAAGCAACATACGGTTGCTTTGTCATCTACAAAAGCTGAGTATAAAGAAATGATAGAGGCTGCAAAAGAAGTAATATGGTTAAAGACTTTATTGAAGAGTTTTGGAACTGATCAGAGTACTCCAATTATTCTTGGAGATAATATGAGTTGATTGTATTCGGCAGCTAACCCTATTTTTCATGCCAAGACTAAGCATATAGAGATTCAGTATCATTTCTTGAGGGACAAGGTACTTGATAAAGAGTTCTAAGTGATGTATACTCCAATAAAAGAACACGTTGCAGATATTTTGACAAAAAGCTTGGATGGACCTAAGCTACAGAGGTTCAAAGAGATGGCAGGAGTAAAGAAGAATGGAATAATCACAATTAGTGATTGAGGGGGAGCTGTTGGAACAAAACAATCACAAATTGATGATTACAAAGAGCTTGAAGCAAGTCTATGATCAGATTGAAGTTCAAGAAGTCATTTGAGGAAGTGAAGAGATCTCAGAAGTGAAGCCTGTATACATATGTACATTACAGTTGGAAATTCTTGTAATATGAGTATAGATAATCCTTAGGATGATAAGGAGTAATGTAATAGATGCAGGATAAGTCTAGAACCAAATGTATATAAGTCAATTATGTAAACAAATACATGAGAGAGTCATTAGAAGATAAGTGTCATAGAGATAGATGTGAAGAGAGTTATCTTCAAAAAATAGTGACGAGTATTTCATAGATTTCTCTCAAATGGATCAGAAATCCTTTTGTACACATCTAATCTAGAAGCTAATGAAGCTATGTTCAAATTTTCATAGTCTAATTCCTTTCATGCTGTGAGTATGATCAATAGGAACATGTATATGTAAAGTTTGCAAGTAGACTTCTCAAAGTAGCGCACTTTTTCGTGTCAATGGTTTACTCAAATCTCAGTGCATAGTGTAAAGTTTTTGATGAGTGAGCATACAAAATCTAAGTTAGAAGGTAAGGAAGCTATGGCTAAAAGCATTTAGAAAAACAGGATCTGTGGTGTGAGAAATCAACCTTAGAAGTTACCTATGTCAAAGTTGCTTGTTTAGGAAGACAGTTTCTGACATCCTTTTGATCTTAAGAATCAAATTAAAGTTTTAATGACTCTTTTGAAGGACTGATGGTTGATATGATTGCGCAAAGGTAGTGTGAAGATATGTGTATCATTGATTTGAAGAAATCTAAAGATATGTGGAGGTCATAAAGTCAACTTCTGAAGCACACTTTCTGAAGAAGGAATTTCTTTACTCAGAGAAGTGTTAATGAAAGTTTTGATAAATGAAGACAATATTTGTGTAAAGTTTGATCCATAACTGATATAGCGGTGTTCTTAGATCAGTATAGATCAAGCCTTTGGAGATTAAGAGGTCTCCAACAACAATGTAGGGGGTCAGGCAATCATCAAGAGCAATAAAAAACGCATTGGGAAGGCCATCAATGCTAGGAGATTTGCATGATTTCACTATACCTATGGTTTCTTTAATCTGACGAGTAGTGAGGGGCAGGTCCGGCACGGCAGCCAGGTGGGGAGTTACAGTTTTTTTCCTCTTTAGAGCAATGGTGGCTCTGGCTCCACGGATATCCTCCCCCCACTTGTGAGAGCTAGAGAAAACATCAGTAAAGAAGTGGGTCACCTCATGCAAATTCTTCTCAACACGATAGCATAACCACCACAATTTTCATCAACATCGGAATGAATTCCTTACTTTTCTTCTTTTCGAGCATAGAGAACATACACTTGTTGGGACGGTCAAGGTTCCCTGCCCAAAATTCTCTTGAAGCAGAGAGAAGGATACTAGCCGCAAGGTACTCCTCCTATTTTAATCTTTTCTGAAGGCACATAAAACTCTATCCATGTAGTTAGGTCCTTGAGAGGTAAGGATGGGGTCTATAACTCTAGAGATTTGTTGTCTTCTTCTATACCTTATGCTTTTCCTAAGATTCTTGAAATCGGTGAACACGGATTGCACTTCCTTGATGGCTTTAGACCAAGCAACCGAAGGGCTAGAGCAAACACTAGAGTGTTTTGTAAAGATGTTTTTTGTCTGCTCAACAACACAAGGGATATGAATCAGGGATGGGTCCAAATGTGACCATCGTGCCTTGAAACCATGACAGGTGTGCTTCAACGAGACGAGCAAAGGCATCTGATCGAAAAAACAAATGGAGTTATCAGTGCAAGCCTTGACATCCCTAAACAGCTGGAGGAAAGGGCAAACATTCGAAAACAAAAGCTAGACGTGTGCTTCAATAGGACGGACATGTCAGGTTTTACCATCCGGACGTCATGGAGAGATAGATGTAGTCGAGCCGCGTGTCGAAACCAAAAGCGCGACGTATCCATTGAGGATTGTAGCCGTTGGAGCTTTTGACCTCTTAAAAGACCTCCATAGCTTGCGCTTGACTATCAGCTTTGAGTTTTGGTAGTGTGCGTTACGTTCTAAGCTTTACTAGTGCGAAGGAAGTTTGTCTCTTTAATCGAAGGTACTAAATCATTTTTGTTGCCGTTTTACTCATATTTATGCTAACATCAGCATTGATGAGTCACATGACTTGGGAATTCCGCTTCCATTGCAGGCACTAATTCGTAATATCTTTTGTCTTGCTCCTCCTAAGACATCATTAGTAAAGACGCGTTTTGTATTGAAACTGTTTCCTCCTCCTTATAGATCAATAGTAAAGATGCATTTTTTATCTCATTCTCTATCTCTCTGTACACCAAGAATCTTTCAACAGAATACACTCCTATGCTTCCCATGGTTTGATCCTATGAAACCTCGTTTCCCATCCATGAAACTTAAACACTAGGAAATAGGATTTAATTTAACTCTCTAACTATCTCAAAGAGGCTGTTTGGAACTCATTGAGAAGTTATGTATGTGTTACTCCTCCATTCGCTTCACCATACAAAAACAAAATGAACAACAAAGAGCTCTTGAGCACTTCTTCGGTTCTCTTACATTGTTATATTGCACACATGATTGACTGTTCTATTTCCTCCTTTATGTGGAGATTCTAAATCTTTCACATGGACTTTTTGAGGGGAGAGAGAGAATCAAAAGGGGGATTCTGGAGCCTATTTTTTTCTATAAAATCTTTTGTAGCGGTGAAAGAATCAGGCACACATGGTTTCAGTAGAGAAAAGAACTACAAAGGCCCCTAGATGGCTTTTACCAATGAGACAATATCTACTCATTATCACCAAGAGGAGGCTCACGTTAACCCCGATTAACCGTCATATATAAATTCTAAGCTTGATGGTAGGATATTAAGCTAAATTGCGTTTGCATGTACAAGCCAGGCATAACAATCCAAGTATCTTCATTTTAGGCATCTTGAGTTAACTCTAGTTGGAGGCTTCTAGAATGTTTAGAGAAGTCAATACAAAGAAAGAGAATGGGCGAGTGAGTGAGAGAAACTAAATTTGAGAGAGAGAGAGAGTATAAGAGTGTACGATTGAAAGTGACAATGTGAAACAAGAGTGAGAAAAGACGCAAATAAGTGAACAAAATTGTGAAAATTATGTAATAATCATAATACTCAAGGTTCAAAATTTCCAAGTTCATTTCATGATTTGAATTAAAGACGTAGTCGTTATATTTTTTCTCATTTTAAATGTCATTACTATACACATAATTATCTATTCAAGTATCATTATTTTTTAACTCAAGTATTATTTTATTCATGAATAATTACTAAATTATACAAAGAACCCATATTAATTGACCCGATTACTCAATGACACTTCAACATATATAAGCAACTTTGAATAATTTAAGACTTTCGATTCCAATTAATTTTTTATAGAAACTATTTAAATAAAGAATATTGGGATTTAAAAAATAACTTTTTAATGAAAATCTTCTGCTCCAAAAATACTTATGAATGAAATGAGCTTGGTTTTGATGAAGTCATTATTTCTATCAATGTATGTCTTCCTACAAAATCTTTCATATTCTTTGTTGAAGCTTTTGCATGTTACATAGGCGGGAAATGCAACTAAGGTGTATATATATATATATATATATATATATATATATATATATATATATATATATAGTTATTTATTTATTTATTTATTTATCTATGTATTAACCTATTTAGTATTTATCAACTGATTTGTATCTTTATTTATTTATCTATTTTCATATCTATTCATCTAATAACTATTTAGCATTAAGTTGTTTTTATTTATAATTTTTTCATTCGAAACCAATATGTGAATTGATTGATTGTTATAAAAATTATAAAAAGAGATGATTATGAATTTACATGGATCTACAAGTCAAAATTATTAAGACTTTGATTAATTTTGAAAAACATGTATTTCTTCTTAATCTTTCATGTTTCATCTATCTTGGTGATAAAAGTAGTTGCTTTAGTTCAATTCGAGCTTCAGCATGAATTTGCATGATCACAAGCTCATGATAAAATAGTTTATAAGTTCGAAGAACATCAGGTACTAGACTTTAGATCATAGATGCATACATACATACATACACACACATACAACACACACACACATACACACACAAAGTACGCCTTAGATCATACATACATACATACATTCATACATACACATACATACACACACATATATATATTTCTCTCTTTAAATATATATATATCTAGTTATTTATATATAAATTTATCTATGTATTAGTCTATTTAGATTCATCTACTTATTCATATTTTTATTCATTTATCTATTTATCTAATAACTATTTATATTTCTTTCTTTTTATTTATGTTATGTTTCATTGAAAGCTAATATGCGAATTGATTGATTGTTATACAAAGAGACGGTTATGAATTTACATGGATCTACAAGTTGCAATTATTAAGACTTTGATTGATATTAAAAAAAGTGTGTTTAGTTTTAGTCTTTCATGGTTCATCTACCTTTTTTATTTAAGTAGTTGTTTTGGTTAAATTTGATCTTTAACATGATTTTGGATTAGTAAAAGCTCTTGATAAAATAGTTTATGATTTCAAAGAACATCGGTAGAGCTTAGATCATTCATGTGTACAACATACATACACATCCATACACACACAACACACACATGAACACACACACACACACACACACACACACACACACACATATATATATATATATATATATATATATATATATATATATATATATATATATATATATATATATATATATATATATATATATATATATATATATATATGTTTGTGTGTGTGTGTGTGTGTGTGTACATACATACATACACATCCATACACAGGCACAACACGCGCGAGCACACACACACACACACACACACACACATATATGAAATTATGCAAGAGGAAAATTTGAACAAGTTGCTTTAACTTTTTTCCATGAATTTAAAATTGTTTGGAGTTTCAATCCCCGCATTTTAAATCGTTATCCATAATTGTCAATGTGTGCATAACAACGTAGTTTTTGTAGTTCCAAGGTGATTCTTAAAAGAAAAATCAATGGAAACTATGGTAAATCAGAAATATCTTTCATATGTTCATCCATTGGTGTCAATATTCTACCCACAGAATCCCTTCATTCATAAAAGATGTTACTATGAAAGTATTATCGTAATTTATACACATGTAGCATATGATCTCATTACATAAATTTGTGATCAACGTTTTCCAACAAACTTTAAATTACTCTTACAAGTCTCATTGCCAGCGGAGTGCTTCTGTCATGGGAGCTGGATGTAAGACCGAAACATACAAAGGCTTTCACTCTCCTTCCTCTGGGGCTAGTCGTCCTCCTTCATCACCGCTCCCATTCTTGAACCTTCTGGCGGAGGAGCTTGCTGCTCTAATTTTTGGCTGTGACCATGCGACTTAAAATGAGTGCATCACACAGCTTCTATTTGGTACACTTTATCTATCCTCTCACTTTCTATCACAGATATACGTCTCTCCCTTTAAACCATAATGCATCATATCATGGTTTGGATTTCTCATTTTGAGATTCCACTGTGCTTTTGATAGTATGTTTTTCCACGTCCTAGTCATATGGACACCATCTCCTTCTGTGCCCTTATCTCTCTCTCTCTCTCTCTCTCTCTCTCTCTCTCTCTCTCTCACTCTCCACCCTCCCTCCCTCCCTCCACATATTACTGCATGTTCATGTGTGTGCATGTTTTTGGTATGACTTTCCTACGAACGTAGAGAAGAATGCTGAATCTAAAGCTTACTTGGAATCCTAGGCTTGGTTTTATTTTACAGACGTCCTTATGCATGAACAGTAGCTTGATAATTAGCTTTTGTGCATGTCTATGCCTTTGAGCTTCTCATATCAGCTATGTAAAGAATGTTCGACCAGAGATGCCACTATTTTTGTTTAATTACATTGATAAAAAGTTGCATGGTATTTTTGAGGCAGGCAGCTATGAAAGATGAACATCAATCCATATGCCTGGACTGATGGGAAGCAGAGGACATAGTTTCTAGCTCAGGTAGCTTGGATTTAATAATCTTTGATATTACATTAGGTCACTTTCTAAGGTGTAATGAGGTTTTGTTTACATGTAGGCACGCGTACGGGTGAGATGTCAGTGTGCACCATTGACAAAAAGCATATACAAGGGAGCATTGGCAGCAAATTCTGTGAATTATTCACAGGAGAAAATCCTATTTGAGTTAAATCATGTGCACACAAATAAGCTTATATCTCTTTTCATGAGAAACTCTTTGAGTGTCAGTAGATAGGTTGTGGGTTTAGAATGTGGGTCCATGTCAGGGGACAAAGGAGAAGATGTTGACGGTTGCAGGCTCGAATAGTAGCTTGATCATTAGCTTTTGTGCATGTCCAGGCCTTCAAGCTTCTCATATCAGCTATGTAAAGAATGTCCGACTAAGAATGCCACTATTTTTGTTTAATTACATTGATAAAACGTTGCATGGTATTTTTGAGGCAAACAACTATGGAGAGATGAACATCAATCCATATGCCTGGACTGATGGGAAGTAGAAGACACAGTTTCCAGTTCAGGCTCTTTGATTAGATTTAATAATCGTTGATATTACATTAGGTCAAAGTCTGAGGTGTAATGAGGTTTTTTTACATGTACGCACGCGTACGGGTGAGATATCAGTGTGCACCATTGACAGAAAGCATATACAAGGGAGCATAAGTAGCGAATTATGTGAATTATTCACAGGATAAAATCCTATTTGAGTTAAATCATGTGCAGATAGATAAGCTTATATCTCTTTTCATGAGGAACTCGTTAAGTGACAGTAGATAGGTTGTGGGTTTACATCGTGGGTCCATGTTAGGGGACAAAGGAGAAGATGTTGATAGTTGTAGGCTCGAACTTTAGCTTGATCATTAGCTGTTGTGCATGTCGAGGCCTTCGAGCTTCTCATATCAGCTATTTAAAGAATGTCCAACCAGGGATGCCACTGTTTTTGTTTAATTACATTGATAAAAAGTTGCATGGTATTTTTGAGGTAGAGAGATATGGAGAGATGAACATCAATCCATATGCCTGGACTGATGGGAAGCCAAGGACACAGTTTCCAGCTCAAGTTCTTTGCTTAGATTTAATAATCTCTGATATTACATTAGGTCACTATCTGAGGCGTAATGAGGTTTTGTTTACATGTAGGCACACGTACGGGTGAGATGTCAGTGTGCACCATTGACAGAAAGCATATACAAGGGAGCATTAGCAGCGAATTATTTGAATTATTCACAGGAGAAAATCCTATTTGAGTTAGATCATGTGCAGACAAATAATATTATATCTCTTTTCATGAGGAACTAGTTCAGTGTCAGTAGACAGCTTGTGGGTTCAGAACGTGGGTCCATGTCAAGGGACAAAGGAGAAGATGTTGACGGTTGCAGGTTCGAACATTAGCTTGATCATTAGCTTTTGTGCATGTCTAGGCCTTCGAGCTTCTCATATGAGCTATGTAAAGAATGTCCGACTAGAGATGCCACTATTTTTGTTTAATTACATTGATAAAAAGTTGCATGGTATTTTTGAGGCAGACAACTATGGAGAGATGAACATCAATCCATATGCTTGGACTGATGGGAAGCAGAAGACACAGCTTCCAACTCAAGTTCTTTGCTTAGATTTATTAATCTCTGATATTACATTAGTTCACTGTCTGAGGTGTAATGAGGATTTGTTTACATGTAGGCATGCGTACGGGTGAGATGTCTGTGAGCACCATTGACAAAAAGCATATACAAGGGAGCATTAGCAGCAAATTATGTGAATTATTCACAGGAGAAAATCCTATTTGAGTTAAATCACGTGCAGACAAATAAGCTTATATCTCTTTTCATGAGAAACTCAATGAGTGTCAGTAGACAGGTTTTGGGTTTACAATGTGGGTCCATGTGAGGGGAAAGGTCATATTTAAGACCTGTATCCTTGTCCACAAAGGAGCTTTTATACTCGGTGCCTTAATTATTGTAGGCCTGGGAGCAGGAGAGTCACAATACATATTCAACATTTGAATTTCATGTTTTAGCAGCCAAAAATGATTTTCTAAAATCAAATTGCTTGAAAGGATGCCATCCTAAGATAGTTTTAGTAAACCTTGGCCTCCTTGGGTAGATATTAACTGATGACTTAAATCCAACAATTCAGAAATCTCAGCCTTCTCTCTCTTGCTCTCTCTCTCTCTCTCGTTCTCTTCTTGCTCTCACGTGTTAATCCCGACACAAATGTGCTGGGAGAAATCGAACTTTTTTTATGTGTGTGTATGTGTCTATGTGTGTGTATGCGTCTATGTGTATGCATGTATGTATGCATATGTGTGTGTATGCATGTGTATATGTGTGTATGCATCATTATGTGTGTATGTGTCTATGTGTGTATGTTTGTGTGTTGTATATCTGTGTGTGTATATGTGTGTATGTGTATGCTAAATACACTTCCCTTAACTCATACATACATTTTTTATGTGTGTGTATGTGTCTATGTGTGTATATGTGTCTATGTGTGTATATGTGTCTATGTGTGTATGTGTATGCATGTATGTATGCATATGTGTGTGTATGCATGTGTATACGTGTGTACGCATCATTATGTGTGTATATGTCTATGTGTGTATGTTTGTGTGTGTGTATATACACTTCCCTTAACTCATACATACATACATTTCATCTGTTAAGTACACGTATTTCAAGCCAACACTGAACCCTGTTTGGAAAATCCATTCATGCAGAACATTTTGAAGGCATGTTAGGAACTGAAGAGCAGTTTCAATCCCTTTTTGATATCAAAGACTTGGGACAATTCCCGTATGGAAATTTGTTAACCATTTATTGCCAACAAGACACTGCATTATCTCACTGTCATGCACAACTACACTGCCTAAATATGTGTACTCTACACCTGCGGGAAAGGTCATATTTAAGACCTGTATCCCTATCCACAAAGGAGCTTTTATACCCGGTGCCTTAATTATTCTAGGCCTGGGAGCAGGAGAGTCACAATACATACTTAACATTTGAATTTCATGTTTTATTTCAAAAATGATTTTCTAAAATCAAATGGCTTGAAAGGATGCCATCATGAGATAATTTCAGTAAGGCTTAGCCTCTTGAAATTTCTTGTAGTGTTTTGTTGAATATAGAAGAGATGTTCTTGTTGTGGTCAATAATGAATGTGTGTGAAACCTATAGTAAAATAATAATCAAGCTTCACAATGCACGTGTATATAGAAATTTCATTAGACATCAACATACAGTCTTGACTATTCATTGATGATTTTATACTATAAAATAATAAATAAAGAGTTTTTTAGCATGGTTTTCTTGATGAGCTTAATTTCTATTACATTAAGTATTTAGTGTAGCCAAGATAAATGAGTCATGAAAGTTCAACAAAGCATTGAAGGCATGTTTTCAAAACTTGCTCAAAAGCTCAAGTGATTTTGATAACTTCAATATTGAATATTGTTGGAAGTTAGAAAGCATTTCAAGCTCAAGAGTGTGGGAACATGCCCCAAGTTTCACCTTTCACATCATCATAAATCAAAGGAGGATGATTTACACAATTTGGAGGCATAGAGGCATGTCTATAATGGGAAGAAAATGATTAGAGAAGAAATAGGTTACCTCTTGATGTGATTGGACCTCACTTTTTTACATGTTTTTATTGGTCAAAAGGGGTTACTAGGTGACCTCAAAAGCTTCTAATGAGTTGTATAATGAGTTAGAGTCATGGAATATTTTCCCCAAGCTGATCCCTTGTTTAAGCACACCCCTTTGCTAGCTATTCTTTGCATATTTTGCTGCGATTTCATTTTTAGACTCTATCTATGTAGATGATATTGACCGACCCTCTCTTATTGCAATTGATGTTTCTCCTTCATTTTGATACCCTCTCTTCTTTTTCTATCTTCTTTGAAAGCTTATAAATTCTAATTCAAGTGGTATAAGCTTTGGGATTAGTGCATGGACAAGCTTAGTGAAATGGCTAGTACTTTCTAAAGAGATCAAGTAGTATGTTTTCATGAATCTAGTTGTGGCATCATCAACTATTCAAATGGAGTGGCGTTCCTCTCATTTGAAATCTCTCTATGACTAATTTTTGTATGAAAAGTTTCATTCACAATCGCTTCATGTACTCAAAGAAACATAGAAAACACAAAGCCTCTATCTAAAAAACTCAGGATTCTCGAGGTTTTCATTTCTTTTCATTGTGCACCTAGGAGTGTTTATCCTCCAAATAGTACTATCACACCCAAAAGTGGAGTATCAAAGAGAGAAAAAGGAATTGCTGAAGTGAAGTAAACACCTCGTCAAATTTCAAAGGAAATAAGCAGACAACATGTAGGTCAACAATAGGGGGAATCAAACAAGTCATCGAATCAAAGATGAAACTTAATCAAGAAGAGTAGCTCTATTTTTTGAGGTAAAATCCATCTTTCTCAACTGATTGAATCAAAGGGAAATCACCCACCATGGGGATTTATAATAAGTATGTGTTTGATGTGGAAAAATGTCTATGGGTACTTGAGAGTGGTGGAGAGCCAAAAACCTATATAGATGAGATGAATCCAATGAATGACTAAACAGAAACTGTGAGAGAGTGGGATCAAAGGGATAAAAGATTCATTTATATCTATCTCAACATATCAACAACTCCATGATAAGACATAGTAAGGATTTTGATACATCAAATTAGGTGTGGGACTGCTTTGAGAAGTTGTACTCCACCTCCACAATAGCTAGGAAAATTTAGCTAAAAACCGAGCTAAATAGTTTGAGGAAAAGCCCTTCTCAAGGTGTTAATGACTACATATTAAAGGGTAAAGAGCTTGTAGATGCACTAGGATCAATTGGTTGTGCCTTAGATGATAACAATCTTCTATCCCACATCCTAAATGGACTTAGGGATGATGAAAAATGGAGAGAGCTCACAACTTTATTGTATGTAGGGGACTATGTTCCTGATTTTGATAAACTAGTATTGCATAGTGGTAGAAGAGATGAACCTTGTTGGTAATCATGCCAAGGATAGCACAAAGCAATTGTTGTACACAGTTAGAAGAAGAGGAAGACAAATGCACGGTGCTATAAGAGGAAGAGGAAGATATCAAAGCAGCCAAGGAGTTCAAGCACAACAAGAAAATGAAGTTCAAAGAGGTGGAAGAACAAAAAATGGAGAAACAGGCGGAAGATTTGGGGGAAGAGTACAATACACTTTGAGTGGATGCTTTTTATGTGGTAAGCCAAGTCATTTTGCAAATGAATGCTATCATAGAGCTCAAAGGCAAGGGAATCAAAGCAACAACAAAAATTATAGAGAACAAGGAAACTATACAGACACATCATCCAACAATCATATGCCATATTGGAAGGATTGTTTTGGTAATTTAGAGGTCCGAAAGTCCCAAGAACATGTGGAAATAGGTGACAACTTAAAGCACACACTTCAAGATGTGGAAGATATCAATTTGTAACAAACTCAAAGGGAGAAGTTATTCTCATAGGTATTACCTGTCCCTATCGTTACAGAAAACTTGATTTTTGTAGGCCAAATGGTAGAGAAGCCTATGAAGTAATGCTCAATGAAAAATGATGTTTTTTTGAGGATCCAAAGTCACATTTAAAGCTCATAGTCACATCATTCAATGTATGTCACATATGGAGACAAGAGGATAACAAAGTTGGACCTATGTCACAAACCAATAGGTAACTTCAACCTATAAAACCTCAAGGACATTTAAAGGAGGAGCTTGGTAAGAGGCCAACCAAATTATACATCTAAAATGTTGCATGCCCAACAAGGAAAAGAATCAATCTTTCCCTTCAAGAAGATTAACTGTGTGAGTGAAAATGTTTTAAACCTCATTCATACTAATGTTTGGGGTCCAACAAGTGAAATCCTACTTGCTAGAAAGAGGCATTTTGTTGACTCCAAGAAAAGAGTGGTTGTATTCCATTAGGAATAAATTGAATGTGTTCCACTAATTCAAGGGATTCAAGGCACAAGTGGAGAAGGAGTCCGAGAAGTTTATCAAAAATTTGAGATCAATGGAGGGAGATAACACTTCTCCCATGAATTTTAGGTCAATGGCATCAAAAAATTATTGCAAATATACCCCTCAAGAAAATGGGGTAGCATAGAGAAACAATAGACACATAGCAAAGGTAGCAAGATGTATGCTCAATGAAATGAATATGGCACATTGTTGTGCATATAGAGATACATACATCATGAATAGATGTCCTACACAAGTATAAATCATTTAACCCATGAGGAAGCATGGAGTGCAGACAAACCCTCTAGTTCACATCTTATAATCTTTGGTTGTCTATGCTATGTACTAAAGAATTGAGGTCAAAATTAGATGTCGAATCTAAAAGGTGTATCTTTTGTGGAATGGAACAAAAGGGGTATAAGTGCTATGACCCCATAAAGGGAGATCATGGTAAGTAGGGATGTTGTCATTCATGACTTGAATCCTTAGTTGAAGTATTTTGATAGCGATGCACCTCAATGGACTCTCCTTCTTGAGAGGTCCACCATGATACCCTCAACGTAGAAAACCTAGATCCACACGCCACATATAGTACTCTACACAGAGCCTATAGAATATGCAAAAAAAAAAAAAAGTACACAAAGAGTCTGAACACAAATTTCTTGGGTGTTACAAAATGCGTCTGAACTTAGAGTCTATGGCTAAGTAGGCCACTAGATGTTTTATTAAAGAACATATGCAAAAGTGTTTGATGGACTTTTTTCCTTTCAAAAGGACACTAATGGTAATAATCTCTCACTAAAGGCCAATATGGCCAAAGTGTCTACGAGAAAAAAATAAATAATGATTAAGAATACGTGAATGTAAGAATACAAACTATACATCCCACCTAATGGGGATGTTACACAATATACACGTAATTGTGTAAGATCATGGATCAAATAACCCCCATCAAAAGACAACAACGTTGAAAGCTATCATTTGGTAGAGCTTTAGTCAAAGCATATGCAACATTATCTCGAGTACGAACCTTCTCAAGAATAATGTGCTGAGTGGCTAAGTAGTCTCTAATGAAGTGATACCACACCTCAATGTGCTTGCTCTTTGCATGTTAGACCAGATTCTTAGCCAATGCAATGGAACTCTGACTATCACTAAGGAAACAAAGTACATGTTGAGATAGACCTATATCACAAGCAAGACGGGAAAGCCACAATGCCTACTTACATGCGTTACTTGTCCCAACATACTCTGCTGTTGTAGTGGAAATAGTTGTAAATTCTTGAAGATGAGATCTCCAAGATATAGCATCTCCAACAAATTGAAAAATGTACCCTGATGTAGACTTATGATTGTCTATGCAACCACCATAATGACAATCTCTATAACTAATAATGGATGTTTTCCCTCTACCCAAGCATAAAAACTTGTCCTTAGTGCCACTTAAATATCTCAAAGTCATCTTGACCACTTTCCAATGCTTCTTGCTAGTATTAGACATATATCTACTCACAACTCCTACTGCAAATGCAATGTTTGGTCTTGTAGCTACCATAGCATACGTGAGACTACTAACAGTAGAATGACATGGAATTTTCGTCATGAATTCCTTATCCTCATCTTCTTTGTGGCAATCATCCTTGCTCAATTTCACAAATGTGGGTAAAGATGTACTCAATGCCTTTCCACCCTGCATATTGAACCTGTGAAGTACTTTGGATATGTACTCACTTTGAGACACGTATATGCATCTTTTACTCCTATCATGAGTAATGTGCATGCCAAGAATATGTTTGGCATCTTCCAAATCCTTCATATCAAATGTTTGACTAAACGTCTTTTTGAGAATTGACAAGTCATAAGAGGACTTCCAAGCAATCAACATATCATCATTATAAAGTATCAAGCATATCAAGGTACCATTTGAGCATCTCTTTGTGTAGGGACAATGATCCTCAATGCTTTGAGAATATCTTTGACACTTCATAAAAGCATCAAATTTTTGGTACCATTTTTCTCGCGGACTGTTTAAGTCCATAAAAGCTCTTCTTCAGCTTAAAAACTAAACTTTCCTTGCCAAGCACTACATAACCCTCTAGTTGTTCCATATAGATATCATCTGTAAGGTCTGCATGCAAGGAAAAAGTTTTCATATCCATTTGGACTAGCTCTAAGTCCTTCTTTGCAATCAGTCCAAACAACATTTGAAGGGTAGTCATCTTGACGACTAGAGAGAAGATTTCCTCGAATTCAACACCATGTTGTTGCTTGAGACCCGTTGCAACAATTCATGCTTTATACTTTGGGGAACCACTATCTAACGTGAATCTTAGCTTATATACCCATTGACATGGTAAAGCTTTCCTCACCTTTGGAAAAGGTACTGAATCCCAGGTACCATTGTTGTGAATAGAATCCAACTCACTCTTCATGGCCCGCTCCCACTTGACATGATCCTTTGTCTGCATGGCCTCTTTCTAGCAAGAAGCCTCAACATTGTTAGCATGAAAAAATCCAAACCTAGAACATATCTATCAAGTGGATGTGAGACGTGTGCGAAGCTTCTCAATGATTGCTGAACAGGAGCATTTTCATATTGATCTGATTGAACATTCCTATGTGCAGCATTTTTATGCATGCTAAATGCAGGACCAGTATCCTACTCTTGTGCCACTCTCAACCCTTTGGTAGTACTTGGTGAAAGGTTAATCATGTGAACTATAGTCAATACTACTTCTACCCAAAAGCCTTTTGAAAGGTTTGCATGATGAAGCATAAAAACTACTCTATCTTGAATAGTTCTATTCATCCTTTCAACTACATCATTTTGTACTAGAATATAAGAAGTTTTAAACTCTCCACAAATTCCGCTTGACTTATAGAAAATGCTAAAATCGCATGAGGTATACTCACCCCCATTATCTGAATGTAAAGCTCTAAGCTTAGTTCATTTTTTTGTCTCAACTAAAGCAAGCCATTTTGTGAAGGTTGGGAATCATTAGGGAAAAAAATGAACCCTGCATGGGCCTTTTGGATTAAGGAGTGATTAGTGATGGACCAATGAGAGGAGGGTGGTGGACACAGTCTATAGCCTATAAATCACTAGGCTGAAGGGGGATGAGGGGACAGGATTCCCCTATGTTCAGGTTTTGCCTCTAGAGAGAGAAAGGAATCTCGTAACTTACCTGGGCCCAAAAATTCAAAATTTTCAAAAAGTTATAAAACTCATGATAACACCATTTAATGGTCCCCCAACCACTTTTTAGGATCAAAAGTGCTATTTTTGGGTTCTAAATCAAAATCCGTGCATGAACTGAAGTGAAAAAAGTGACTTTTTCAAAAATAACTCAAAATGCAACTTTCTCCCTCCAAAAGCTCCCATTTTCATACCCAGGTCCCAAAAAGTCATCTCTTTCCACTACTTTTTCTCCCTAGCACACCATTGCAGCTCCTGCATCTCCATTTCTTTCTCTATGCATCATCTTCTTTGAATTCCTACTGTCATTTCCATAGCCTGATCTCCAATGGAGAAACCTAAATCTCATAGACGTCCAAAAGATGAGGTTATCGCGATAAAATGTCACAATATCAAGGCTCCAGAAGGATTTTGGTTAGGACAGGAGTTCTGCAAAGGTGCATGGGTGTACATGCAACCCTCTGGTGTTGGTCCTCACCGTGTGAGAGATCGTGGAAACTTGGATCTTCATTGGAAAGGGAAGTTACTAGGCTTCAAAAAGCTAAAAAATGGTGAAACTGTTGCCATTGTACAACATGTGTTCACAATGTCAACCATGAAATTGGAAAACTCAAACAAAATGAGATATCCTATCAACTGTAAGTATTACTCATTGACTTTTGTCCAAATTTCAGAATATACCTAGCTAAGTTGTGTATTTTTTTGTTGTAGACATATTTCCTTCTACCTTGGTGGAAGAACAACCACTTCATAGTCTTACAGGTACTTTCCAAGCATTGCATGCAGATGTTGGGTCGATAGTCTTTCCACAGGCCCGTCCTGCTCAGCTATTATGTGAGAGAGTTTTCTTTTACACACATACATATGTTGTACCCTCTTCATCAAATGATTTTGGCAAGTTAGAGATGATTAAGGTAGATTCTCTCTTAAAGCTTGAGTGGCCGCAACCTGATGTATGAACATTAACATCTTTGAAGCATAAGATGGTGATGGACATACACAACTCTTTGAAATTTACAAGAGTTTCAAGATCTATAGGATTACATTGGTGTGTTCCTGTTCATTGTTTTGTACATTTATTTCAGATATTCACAATTCTAGAGACGTCAACAGTGTTCATGTTAAAAGATATCACGTATGAGCAGGTAGAGTGTTTGCTAGGTGAAAAATGGGGACTTGTAGAAGGATGCACCAAAGGGGATAGATACATTTGTAAAATTGGTGCAAGAGGCATAGGATTTCGATACTTGAAACATCGTACTTCATTGTACATTAGATTCTATTATGATCGTTGGATGTGTAAACTTGGTGAATGGATACCATTACAAAGTTCTGAGGGTGTTTTAATTTCATTTGAAATTAAGATAAATCTACCCAACAATGAAATGGAAGTTATTTCAGTAAATCATCATTGGACTCTTGCCAACGTGAGAGAACATCTAGTAATCATGGGATTCGAGGATCTGGATCAATCAAAGTTCAGAATACAAGGGCATAAGGTAAGTAGCATATGGTATTTCTTCTTTTGTTTATACAAATTCTTACACTCAAATATGTTCATTTAAAGTTTTCTATTTGTCTGCAGATTGGTAAGAGGTTGGAGGATAAAATTAAAGTCCTCCTTGAATGGAGTGTGGATGGAACTCAACTTTCATTGTCATAGCTCAAGGACTATTTGAGTGCTACAGTGTACACACACCTATGTTCCATTTATAATCCTACATCTGCAACAATGTATTTAACATGCAAGACATGTAGCATGTAAAATTTTTTGATCTCAATATGATGTACAATTTGCCAAATCTTTGGTTTTTCCAATGGCAATTTATTATAATTTTAAAGTTCTGAGAATTTTTTTTTTCTATTGTGTTGTCATGTATCTTATTCTGGTTAATGATTCTGTTCAATCTTTTTATGAGCAAAAGTTTTTTTTCTGAGAGTTCTGTGCATGATTGTTTTATTTGAAGGTATCAGTTTTAGTTTTAAAATGGGTCCCACTCACTTTAAAATTTTGAAACTACTATAAAAGCAACACTTATTCTCTCATTTCTCACTTTTGCAACCAAGAAGAGCTACAATCACTAGCAGAGTACGCACACAAGCTAGCATCACGCGCAATGGCTGCCGCATCCTCCAGTACCCTGCAACTCAAACGTCCACGTGAACTCTTCAATGAGTTCTTGGAATCAACTGAGTTCAAAGGTCAGAACCACTTGTATGACCTACTGTCTAGGGTCCCTGATCTAGACAAAACAATTCAACTGAACTCTGATGTGCTCAAGGAAATCATAGAGTTCCTTGAGTACTACATCTTGCGTTTTTCTATAGAAATACCGCCTTATGAGGGTAAATGGGTTCCATGTGACCTTCTACTCTACAAACATAGAGGCGATGAAGCCTTCATGAAGCGCCTTAAGCGCTTCATGGTAATTGCGGAAACTGCTGGGCACTTACTAGATGACTCTGTGCCATTAGTAAAAAAACTTAACAAAAAGAAGAGGATGGGTACAAAGTACCTATCCTACACTGCAACAACATATTTTATTATTAATGAGGAGCCGGAACCTACACCTGTTGAGCTCCCCAACCTTGCCACTGGGGGTTTTGTTAAGGAGAAGAATGAGCCTCAACCAGAGGCCATAAATTTTTCCAAAGAAAGCATTACAATCCACCAAGAATTCCCTGGTGGTGTTGAGGATAAACTACATGTGCAATCAAGCATGGAGGAGGCCCCCCCTTCAAATCTCAACCCCTCTGAGCCCACATTACCAGAGGTGGAACTTGAATATCTCTCCTGCATCGTTGTGGATGGAGAGGAATTTATTTTACTCCATGACATTGAGAAGGCATTCGGTCTACGTCTAGATGAATGCTTGAGTATTTTCTCCACAATGTCAGATGTTCCACTTGACAACACATCTGACATACTTGAAAAGAAGTCCATCCCACTTGGGGATTCTGTGGCAGACACCATATCAATGGTGTGTGCTGATATTTGAAATGATGACAACAATTCTACTACAGAGGAGGAGTTCAGTGCAGCACAGGAGAGGATACTGAAGCAAAAAATTCCTACATCCCATGTAGCAGAGCAGAGTGGCATGGCCCACTCTAGCATTGATCTTGATGCCCCTGGAAGAGGGGAGGAAGAAGACAAGCTTCATGATGTAAGTGGTAATTGAATTAAATAAATCGATAATTTTAAGTTAACATTGTAAGAGCTTGAATTCTCATTTGTTCTTAACAGGAAGCAATTGAGCTCGACAAGTTCGCAGCAACGTCTAGTGGGGATCGAGCTTCTCGTGGGAGTGGTGCATCCTTGGCAAACTACATCGGAAAGTTGCCAAAGGATGATTTTGTTATCATACACAAAGACTACAGTCCCGATGGGCACTTCATCACTTGGTGCTTGAAGGCCCTTAGCAAGATTTTGTGTTTATGTACAATTACCCAAGGCCCTAATTGTGTCATTTTGGTTAGGAAATCCTTAGTTGTAACTACTTTAGGACTTAATTTTAGAGGGAAAGTATTAGGGCAAATAGGTATCGCCATGAGTCTTGGAATGCAAGACCCCCATGTAATATCAAGATCTGTATTGACTTACCAGCTGCCTCAATCTCTCCAAAGGAGAAAGAAAGTTGTGGAGAAATTGAAGGCAGCTGAGAAATGATGTAATGTCTTGATAATACAAGCTTTTTTTTTCATCATTTGTCTAGTTCTGTTTATGAATGTGCTAAAAAATTGAACTTATCTTCTCTCCACAAATTGTATCTAATTGGGGGTCTTTGTATTTTGCTTTGGTCCTCTGTATGATTATATGCTTAAAAAAGGCCAAAAAAGCCCCAGCCACAGAAACGCGGGAAACAGCCCTGCAAAATTTTTGCAGGGCTGTTTCCCGCGTTTCTGTGGCTGGGGCTTTTTTGGCCTTATGTAGTGTTTTTAGGTGCTACAATACATAGGAAACTATGTAATTTCAGATTTTCAATTGGTTTTGGTATTATCAGGACCAGAAGTTTTCAGTAGGGTATAAACTCAGCCTTTAGTAGCTAAAGATCTCAATTCCTATAGGGTATAACCTCTTAATACCTAGACCCTTGCATCTCTACCATATGTCTTATGCTTACCAAAGACCAAATATTGCAAAAAAAACCCCAGCCACAGAAACGCGGGATTCAGCCCTGCAAAAATTGCAGGGCTGAATCCCGCGTTTCTGTGGCTGGGGGTTTTTTGGTATTAAAAAGACATGTTGCACACCAGTATGTAGAAAAGGAACATATCTAGTCATAAAACAATAGGCAAGTGCATGCATGTTTAACTGAATCCATATATAACTGACTGAAAGAGAGAGAGAGAGAGTGAGAGAGAAAAAAGAGACAAAGAATATAAGTCAAAACAAAATTTTCTATTATCCATTGTATTACATCGCAAAGTAGCCTATCATAGGGTATAATATACACATCATGGGTTATTTCCTCTAATTCTTCTTGCTAGCTGAATGTCCTTCGGTTGTATGGTTACTCTCTTGGCATGGATAGCACAGAGGTTAGAGTCCTCAAGCATGGAGATGAGGTAGGCCTCAGCTGCCTCTTGAAGTGCTTCAAGTGCTATCCCTTGTATTCTTAGACCTGTTTGGTAGCTTTGTAGTTCCTCTTTCACTACCCTTGCAAAAGCTCTTCGTGGTATGAGTAGTTCAACGGACTTTTGGTAGTGTTGTATCTCTGCAAAAGCCCTGCAGTGCTTCCTTCGTCTTTGTGGAGCTCTTGGGTTGGGAGGTATGTTTGGCTGGCGTTGAGGTCGACGTCGAGGTTGATAGTTTTTTTTTCTCCGATGTACACGATGTGAGGGCCCAGCTTCATCTTGCACATTTTGTTGTTGATGTGGTTGTTGACTTTGCTCTCTTTCCTCCTCTGTTGGTATTTGCCCTTGTCCTTGTGGAAGTGTCTTACCTCCATGTGTCACCCTATGGCTCGTTGGTATTTGCATATCATTCCATGGTGGTTGATTGTTGCTTTCCTCATATGGGGATGACTCTTCGTCGCTCTCTGGTACACTCCTTCTGATCAACTTCTGTTTGGGTCTTGATTTGATGGGTGTCCTTGTTGGTGGCTCATCATCTGAAATGGCCTCTGATCGTCCTGGAGTATAATAATCTTGTCTATTGGAAACTTCATTTTCTCGCACTGAATTGCTTCCAGGTGGTGTGCCATTGTGTGACACAGGCACAGATGTGCTCTGGGAACCACTTCGAGGCCTTTGGGGGGGTTGCAACCATGGTGGGCGTTGTGTCCCTAGATGAGGGCTAGGAAAGAAGACGCGATCTTTCCTTGCAGTTTGCTTGGTGCGTGCCATTCTCTTGAGTTGCAAAAAGTGTGAAATGAAGTGAGTTCTCTCTATTTATAGAGTTTTTTAAAAAACTGTTTGTTCACACTAGAACGGACAAAACCTGTTTAAAACCATACAGAATATTATATATTAAATAATAACACATTGAAATCAAGATTACAATAATCATATGTATTACCACATAATGGGAAATAGCGAATTCACTTTACTTCCAAGCTGAGCCTTCTCGTTGTCTCCTTGCACGCCACTGAGCATGATGAAGAGGACCTAACGATGACTTCCATTTCTCACTGGCAATGTTGTGTTGCATCTTTCTTGCAAGTTTTGCCAATTTTGAATCCCTAAGTCGTTCCACAAAAAACTTTCTCGAGAATGTAGTGTGGTAAAACCAATTAAACATCTCCTCCATGTAGTTTGATTGCATTGGGCCACCACCATGTCGGGTGTTTTTGAAGTAGACACCCCTCGCTTTGTAGTGTGACTTTTCCATTCCTTGGGTACTGAAAATCTCTAATGACCCATATCGATGCATGAAAAAAGCTCCATGTGCAAACAAAATATGCTAAAAATTGTTAAGTACATTGGAAAAAGGTAAGTGCAATGAACACTTGTAGAAGAAGATTACACTTACAATGTAGTGTGTTATATTGCTCTCTCCCCAACATTGAATGAAACACTTGGTGAACTCCACTAATGTTTCTTGAAACATTTGACGTTGAATAGCACTAGACCTAGTCAGACCCATTAAGCCTACAACCTTATCAAAGCTCGACCAAACTTTCTTTCTCTTATTACAAAGATCAACTTGAGAGTCATTGTCTGTTGTGATCATGCATAGGTCTTTCCACAGCTCATAACGTTCATTATTTTGAGTGCTAGTACCTCTTCTAAAAAAATGTCTTGCTTTATTCCCTGTCATTGACACTTGTTGCAAGCTATCTTGAGATTCTCCAACTTTCTTAACAACTAGGGTTACATTTCCACCATGACAACCAATTGAATTAAGAAGTTCCTCCAATTTCTTTATAGCTTGAATAGATTTATCAAATGGCTTCATGGCAAATGCGTATTCTATATGGAGCTTCAATAGTCTATCAAAAATTCTCATGAAGGCATGCAAGGTGCAAAAGTGGACATTGACTAAAGGGAATGGAATAATGGGATTCCAATCCTTATCTGACATGTCACGATTAGGTGTACCTAACATGGGACACCTCATTAAAGGTGTATCCCATTCAGCAGATGGAGTTGCACCTGTGTCATCAACTAAATCATCTATGTTGTTTTGTTTTCTCTTTGTTCGTTTATAACCTCGTGTACAATATGGACAAGGATAGAGAGTAGATGCACCTTGTTTGCACCCTAACATGCATTTGATAGTCTTTAAGTCTCCACCTAAGTGCCACTCTACTTCAAAATCACCAAGGCTTTCTACATTGATTTTGGCACCATGAATTTGAGAAGTTATCACCTCTGTGATCCATGGGATCCTATTGAAAATCCATGTAAGAACATCATTGGATTCTTTAGGTACTTCAATAGCACCTAACCACCATATATCTTTCTCTGATTGGACACTATATGTAAAGTGATGGGTAGATTCTTCACTATCATCAATAATAGCATGGGCCATAGCTTCGTTCATGAGTGTCACACTAAGTCTCTCCATACGGCGTCCCTTTATGATTTGACATTCGTCTAGCTTCAATACAAACTTGAGTTTGGAACCACAATCTACATCAAATAACAAACATTATATTATTAAAAATACTATGAATGTCATTATCAAAACAATGGATATACCTTGAAGTGTGGATTTGTAAAATTTAACCATTTCCTTTTGGAGCCTCTCCAAATTGACAAATATGTTGTTGTACTTTGTGTAGATGAATCCCTGTCTAGATGTGTTTTTCAACTCTTTCTTTGATGTAGATGAATGATAAATGGATGCAGGCATAACATCTTCTATATGCAGGTAATTGCCAAGAGTATTGGCTACATCCTCATTGGTTATCTTCTTCCTCACAGATACCTTGTAAGGGCATGGAAAAATGCTCTGGAAAATACCTTTGTTTTGTAGAGCCTGCTTCAAAAGATTGTACAATGTAGTGTACGCTCTAGTACTAACACCTGCTTCATCACATACCATCTGTACCTCACTAGGACTAATAATATCTTCTAAGTTGCCTGCAAAATCTTTAATCACTTGGGTTTTGATGTGATTTCCTATTGGTGACTCCAAGATCATAAGCACATGTTTGTTGCTAAGACAAGAATTCAGAAACTTCAATTGATCCTCCATTGTTGAGGAAGCACTCGCATCTTCAACAAATGACCTGCACAATAAGAATCTCAATCTAAAAGTCTTTTAACATAAGTAAACAAAGGAAATACATACCTAAGTGCGTAAACACGTCGCTTCCGTGCTCCACCACCAGTTGAAAGAGCTTGAAAGGATGATAATGGTCGTTTCCTAAATCTCATCCCAAGTGGAGTCTCTTTTAGTTGTGTAAGATTGGCTTCCAACTTTGTAATTGTGCTCTCCTTTTCTTCCACATCTTGTTTGAGACTATTATTGTGCTCATCCAAAGATTTGATAGCACTTTCTAAAGTGTGTATAGCACTCTCTAAACTGTGTATCTTGAAATGGTTGTGATGACATTGTTGCATCCAATAATTTGCTATAGATGTAGAATGGTTAGACAATCGCTTACAATAGCCTAGGAGTCCATCTTCACCGGAACCAAGGAATTGTAGAAATGTGGAGATAGTATGGAATCTAGGATGAACATTAGCCATTGGATCCAAGGGATACAAAGCACCATGGACCCAAAGATCAATATTCTTCTCTCCAGCTGCACGTCGTGCATTTTGAGAATCTATGTCATTGCTACCTCTAGTTGTTGGTGCAAATTCTGTAGGAACACGAACATGTACACTCTTTGAGTGAGGAGCACGCGCTGGTGCTGGTGTCATGTTCGTAATACATGTGAGCACCATGATGTTCCAAAACTCCAACACCGAATGGGAAGAAGCACACAGATGGCTGGAATGGCTAGTACAGTAGCTATGTGCAAGAAAAAAAGTGTGTTTTGGTATGTGGATAGGTCAAAATGACTTTTTTCAGTATGTTAGAGGGAAAATGAGTTTTTTTTCAAAATTTCATGTTTTGGGGCAACCAAAGTTACGAGTTTGATGATGTGGCACTTAACTTTTGGAGGGATTTTGAAAAGTATGTTTTTTAAGTATTTTTTATAAAAATAAGTCTAAAAAAATTTAGTTCTGACATATACATAAAAGTATGGGCCATTTTGAATAAAGAATAGCTGAAAAAGAGACTTTTTCAGAAAACTCATTTTTTTATTCATAAAGATGGACGGATTTGATGAGGTGGAAAGTGGTTTTTCTCTCTCTCTATGTGCAGAAGAGAGAGAAGGTCCTAGCTCAGCCTAAAAAAAAGCCTACTTCAGCCTACCAAAAAGTGCTCTATTAAATGCACTTTGTCCCCTTAACAAAGTACAAGATTAAGCTTAATCCCTAAAAATTAGGAATCCTTACAAGGCCCATGCAGAGTTCACTTTTTTTCCTAATTTATCGCATCCTTTGATTTGATAGGATATACATAGACTTTTCTAGTAGCATCATCTATAAAAGTGACAAAGTAAAGAGAACTAGCTAATGACCTTGTGGGCATTGGACCACACACGTCTATATGAATGAGATCTAATGGTAGAATTGAAGAGTCAATGTGCATTGTATGCACATTCTTAGTTTGCTTGGCATATTCAAAATGCTCACAAAATGAAAAATCAAAGAAAGATAACACAGGTAAGTAGCGAGAATGAGAAAGATTTTGCATTCCATTATGAGATGTGGCCCAAACCACCATGCCAAATACAAGCCATAGGCTATTGAGTGCTAACAAGTGTTCTTTTTGTCATACAAATAAAGGATAAAGTGAGCCAACCTTTCTTCCGTTTCCAATAACCATATCGCCCTTTGATTTGTAAAAGGAATAAGCATAGAAAACCACCTTGCAACCAAGGTCATCAAGTTGAACAACTCATATCAAACTATGTGATAACTTACGTACATGGCATACATTATACATAGTAAAATTTGAATTATGCGATGCAAGTTAGGGTCACATATGTGATGCTTCCTTTTTAATTGCATAAGTGATATCAAAAATAACGTCAAGAATAGTGTCGTGTATACAACAATGAGCCATTGAAGCCTGATCTGACAAAATTCATGATCATGTAGTGATGAAAATGTATCACTTTAATTGTTGCTATGCTCTCATCTTCCTTGTATTGTCTAGGTTTTGCCTAAGATTTTTGGGTATATGAACATATCCTTCACATCCAAAAACTAGAAGATGATCATTATATGGTGGCTTCCCTATCCATAACACTTGTGGCACTTTCAACCCTTTGGTAGTACTAGATGAAAGGTTAATCATGTGAACTACAGTCAATAGTACTTCTACCCAAAAGCCTTTTGAAAGGTTTGCATGATGAAGCCTAAAAACTACTCTATCTTGAATAGTTGTATTCATCCTTTCAACTACATCATTTTGTACTAGAATGTAAGAAGTTTTAAACTCTCTAAAAATTCCTCTTGACTAATAGAAAAGGCTAGAATCACATGAGGTATACTCACCCCCATTATCTGAATGTAGAGCTTGAAATTTAGTTCATTCTTCTGTCTCAATTAAAGGAAGCCATTTTGTGAAGGTAAGGAATAACTAATCCTTCGATTTGATAGGATATACGTAGACTTTTCTAGTTGCAACATCTATAAAAGTGACAAAGTAAAGAGAACCAGCTAATGACCTTGTGGGCATTGGACCACACACATCTATATGAATAAGATCTCAAGGTAGAATTGAAAAGTCAATGTGCATTGTATGCACATTCTTAGTTTGCTTTCCATATTCACAATGCTCACAAAATGAAAAATCAGAGAAAGGTAACATAGATAAGTAGCCAGACTGAGAAAGATTTTGCATTCCACGATGAGATGTGGCCCAAACCACCATGCCAAATACAAGCCATAGGCTATTGAGTAACAGCTAACAAGTGTTCTTTTTGTGATACAAATAAAGGATAAAGTGAGCCAATTTTTCTTCATTTTTTAATAACCATATCGCCCTTTGATTTGTAAAAGGACTAAGCATAGAAACATACATGGTATACATTATACATAGTAAAATTTGAACCATCAATGAATCGCACAACCACATCTTCAATCGCGACAACATCACACTAGTAAGAGCCACCACGTCTCACAATATCAAGAGACTTTGCTGCATAAATAGAGAACCATTCTTTATGTGATGTCACATGGAAAGAAGCACCAAAATCTACCAGCCAAGTGTGAGAAAGAGAATTAGCCATAAGAGCCTGAGTAGGCACTGTACTCTCAAGTGTCAACACATCAGCATCATCACAAGTACCATTGAGTTCTTCAATCTTCATGGTTGAAGTGGATATCTTTTGCAAGAAGGATACATATATTCTCCAACCAAAGGTATCCTTAAACAAATAAACCAATTTATTGGGCAGATCCTTTTTCGTCGGATTCAAAATGCATATAGAGAGATCAAAGAGTGTTCTTAATCAAAATGCATATATTTTTATTCTTAAACAAGTAGACCCATTTTATGGTTGATAGATACCCAAGTTCCACTTGGAGTCAAAGTCCAAAATGAGGTTCGAATTCTAGTGCAAGACTTTGACAAACTGACCTGCGTCTTGATAGTTTTGAATTGCATTCGGAAGTTTCTTTCATTGAGTTCCAATTGCATTCAAAACACTAAAGGGACTCTTTATTCCTGATTCTATTACGACCTTAAAGCCAGGACTGGACATAGTAATCCTCTAGTCAAGAAAGAGCTGTTCAAGTGTTCATGAAGTGAGAGGTAAAAGATGGCTAAACCACACCGTTATAGGAAGGACTAAAAATTAATCATCAATCATGGCTGCTTGGGGCAAGTGAATAGTTAGCCCATCACACTTCTAACAAGGAGCTTGTATGTTTTAATCCCCTATTGTTCGGAATGGAACTCACAAGCTCCTAGGTGGGATTATGATGGGCTAACCACTAGCCTCGAAAGCCATGGATGAGGATTTCTTCTTACTTCTTTCTCTTAATATATGGTTTGGCCATCGCTTGCTAAGGTTATGTGACACTCATTGCCCCTTAGACTGAGCATAATCTTTATTGCTCACTTGTGGAGCCTTCTAGTTAGCTTAGGACCTTGCCCACATTGTAGTGCCTCCATTAGCCCCCATTCTAGCCCATAGACCTATTTTGGAGGTTTTCAAATGCCCGTGCAATTTCCTACTTTTGGCCAATTTCACATTCAAGCAAGGTAAAGTGCTTTCCAAGTGCCGACCAATCAAATTTATTCTCGACCAAGTACAACGATTTAATGGGTACTAGATCGTTCTTTCCCGATTACGAAATGCATATATAGAGACCAAACACCGTTCTTAATCAAACTAGATGTACTCGTTCTCATAAACACTAGCTATTAGAATGGGTTGAAGAAACCCATGCCAAATAAAAATGATAAGGAAATGTGAGAATGTTTAACAAAAGCTACCTCACAGCTACCGTTAATGTGGATAGTATCTAGAAGATAAGATATAGATGAAAACCTTGCCTTCAAGAAATGTTTATGTACTAATGAGCAGAATTTCAAAATTTTACCATATAACTACCTGAATTCTTGCTTAGGAACGAGGGCAGGTGTGCTTCCAATACGAGGGTCGGTCAGGTTTCACCATCAGGACGTCATGGAGAGATCGATGTAGTTGAGCCGCGTGTCGATGCCAAAGCGAGACGCGTCCATTGAGGATTGTAGTCCGTGGAGCTTTTGACCTTTAAGAAGACCTCCATAGCTCCAATGCTGAAAAAAGCTTGTCCTTGACTGTCAGCTTTGGGTTTTGGTAGAGTGCGTTACGTTCTAAGCTTTACTAGTGCGTGGTACGTTGTTGATAGTTAGGAGCAATGGCGGAGCAGGCTCAGCATGCCAAGGAAGTTGCGTCCGACAAAGCAGACGAGACAAAGCAGTATGGGCAGCAGAAGGCCGGCGAAGCTCACGAACAGAGTCAGGTAAGAATGTTAATGTGATTATAGTCATTCTTCGCCATATAAAATAGAACATGTCAGAATGAGCTCTATTGTTACTTGTGTGAGTATGTGAATCTGTAGCCATTGTCTTCTGCATGCTTCTCGCTCGATGTTTCTCCGTTGTTGAAGCCTTGAGAACTTTATATACTGTGAAGGGAATGGCCCAGACGGCGAGAGACAAGGCTTCCGAAGCTGCTCAAGCAACACAGGAAAAGACCCAACAGTTAAAGGACAACGCTGCCGAAGGACTGTCTCACGCTGGCGAAGCAATAAAGGGTGCAATGGGGAAGGTGACAGGCAACAATGAAGGTGGAACCAATTAGCCTTCTGTTCTTCTTGCCAAAGCAAACAAGAAGGATTATTGTTGTGAAGATTGCTCTGAGTTCTGCTTGTACCCCATGTATGTACATGAAGAGCACACGTGTTGTATCATCCTTAAGTCTTTAATATGACTCGAGTGCAATGTTCATACATCCGTCTCTTTAGTGAGATTCCTCTCATTTATTTATTGTCGTTTCATGCCTTGTGTGACTCTTGAGCGAAATAGCTCTCATCGTAGGTGTCTTATGTATGTGTCTCATCCTTGACTCTGTTTTGTTTTTGAAAGATTATACAAAAGCAATAGGAAATAGATCGGAGGTGTGCATCTCGCATATCATATGTGTTAAGAATTGTTTATACATGATTCACGGAATTTTATCTGAGAATCAGTTTTCGTCTATCTCATATATACGGCCTGTTTCCTTTTTTTTTTTTGAGTCTTTGTAAGTCGTTCGGGACCAAGAAACCATGTGAATACGTATGCCTCTTCGTGAACATACTTTTTTCCTGTGTTTGAGCTGATTCAACATCGAGAACCATCATAGAGTATCGGTGAGGTAAGTATTCTTCTTGAATACGTTTTTATTTGAATCCTTCTCGGATTATGGTTTCTGAGATTATATTTTCATTGACATTATTGACGCTTTAAATTTAGTGATGCTTGAAGTCTTTCTTTGCACACTATTTGACTATCGTCAAGTATTGGTCAGGTAATTCTTTAGAGAAAACCTTATATATGTGATAAAACTATCTCTAAAACGGAAGCTATTCAATCATTTTTGTTGCCGTTTTACTCATATTTATGCTAACATCAGAATTGATGAGTCACATTACTTTGGAATCCCGCTTCCATTGGGCGCATTAATTCGTAATATCTTTTTGTCTTGCTCCTTGTTATACATCAGTAGTAAAGACGCGTTTTCTATTGAAACTGTTTTCTGTACACTAGTAAAGAGGCATGCAAAATAAGTCTTAGATTCAAGCATATCCTTCTCATTGGGACCATTGAGTAGCATTTCATCAACATATACAACAATGATCAAAATTACATGATATGTATGCTTAACATATAAGTTGGCCTCTTCTCAAAACTATGTATAAGCAAGTAGGTATGTATCCTTTCATACCACCCATGTGATGTTTGCTTCAAACCATGTAATGCTTTTTTTTAATCTGCACATATTTTTGTCATGCCATCTTTAAAGAAGAAGAGGTACACGATGAGATATAACAGACGATATGTTACTAGCAAGGCCAATTTCTGAGACCGAGACTCTCTCTACACATGTCGGATTACATGAGCTCATTGATTTATTCGATGGTGGGTTATTTATTTATTTGTTTTATGGAGCTTTTCTCCCACTCTGTATATGTATGCCTCTTCATGAACATAAAGTATCGGCGAGGTAACCGAACGATCTCGCAAACCGAAGCTACAAATACACGATGACAGCATAGTTTGCCAACTTACGAAAATATTTTATTAGTTTCAGCTCTTCATAACATTGAAGATGTCCCAACGAGTGGCATCAAGATAAACTTGCTAGAACCTAGTATCGAGTTGTATTTAGCAAGTATTCTTCTTGAGTAAGTCTTCATTGGAATCCTTCTATAATCTAGTTTTATAGCTGATATTTTCATTGATATTAATGACGCTTTAAATTCAGTGATGTTGTCAAAGCCCGCATAACCAAGTGCTTTGATAGCTTGAGTCTTAAGGAGGAAATCAAGAGTTCAATTCTTTGCTGGACATGTATCTATGAGCTTCTCATAGATGGGTGCCTCTACCTTATGAGGTTGGGTGTGTGTGTGTTTTCAAGTCATTGTATTGTAGAAAAAAATATTGATGCTTGAAGTCTCTCTTTGTATTCTATTTGACTACTATAAAGTATTGTTCAGTTAATTCTTTATAGAAAACCCTATATACATATGATAAAAGTCTACCTAATAAAGTGGTTTCTATTAAAGTCTTTGGAAAGTATGAATCCTTATGAAGCTTGGCAGATAGGAAGACCAAGCTTGGATCATTGCAAGATATTTGAGTGCATTGCATATGCACATATCAAATCTGAGGTAAAGTTGATCCTAAGGTATGAAAATGTGTCTTTATAGGCTATGACCTAGATACAATTGATTACACGAAAACTGATAAGACAGCAAAATGAAATACTGTTTGCAAGCACTTTTATTTTGAGCTATGAGAGGGCGGGATAGATTTAGAGAAAAGTAAGAGTAGTCTATATATACTGATTAATATTAGTAAAATTTTTAATTGAAATCAAGCTATCAATCCTATCCTCAACCTATAATTTGATACCCCATTGAAATGAAAGATACTAACCCTACTCTACTATCAATCACACACTACTTAAGTTATGGAGGACGGAAATAAATATAATAAAATAGGATGAGCCTCATAAATAAACTAGACTTTAATATAATGCTCTATGAGCATGGAGAATCCATAAGAAGAGGATGGACACTCTTAGGAACGGGATAGAGCTACTAAGCATAAATGAAGTCAAGTGATACCCTCGTTTTATGGAGTAGAGGGAAAACCTCCAGGCATGTGGGATATATGTGCAAGCATCAAAATGAAATGAGCTTTGAGCCAAAGGCTGAAGCATGGCTATCTCAAAACTTAGGATCATTGGGGCACTACTTTCCCTATGTAGGATTTTTTTCCCCTTCTTTTCTTGGATAGTACTTTGTTAATAATTTTTTACACAAAACGAAGAGAATAACCCATAGTTCCATATTCCAAAATAGATTTTTGATGTACAATCTAAACTCCAAGTATTGGAATAGTTAGCTGAAACTACGCTATGGAATATTTCCATACAAAAGATCGTACACAATGGCTCGTTGAAGTAAATTCCCTATTTTGGGGAATACTCTTTTGCAAGAAGTATACATATATTCTCCCATCAAAGTTGTCCTTAAACAAGTAAAGCGATTGAATGAGTGGATCCTTTTTTCTCGGAGAAAAAATGCATATATACAGATCAAAATGCATATGTTTTTATCGTTAAACAAGTAGACCCATTTAGTGGTTGATCGATATCCAAGTTCGACTTGGAGTCCAAGTCCAAAATCGAAGTTCAAATTCAGGTGCAAGCCTTTGAGAAACGTTCTTAAGTTTTGATAGTTTTGAATTGCATTCGGAATTTTCTTTCATTTAGTTGTAGTTGCATTGACAAAACTAAAGGAACTCTTCATTCCTACATTTTATTAGGACCTTAAAGCCTGTATACGACATAGTAATCCTCTATTCAAGAAAAAGCTCTTCAAATGTGCCATGAAGTGAGAGGTGAAAGATGGTTAGACAACACCCTTACAGGAAGGACTAGGAATTAATCATTAACCATGGCTTTTTGGGGCGAGTGGTTAACCCATGACACTTCTAATGGTGAGGTTCTAAGTTTAAATCCCCTATTGTTGGGAATGCAACTCACAACCTCCTAGGTAAGAGTATGATGGGATAACCACTAGCCGCAAAAGCCATGGGTGAGGATTACATGTTAATCCTTTCTCTTGATCTAAGGTTTGACCATCTCTTGCTAAGATTATATGACATTCACTCCCACTTAGAGTGAGCATAGTCTTCACTAGTCACTTGTGGACCTTTCTATTTAACTTGGGACCTTGCCCATTTTTGAGTGCCTCCATTAGCCCCCATTTGAGTTGAAAGACCTATTTTGGACGTTTCCAGGCCACCTCTCTGTGGTGCACAAAAGCCGATGCACTTTCCTTCTTTTGAAAAATTTCAGATTCAAGCAAGGTCAAGCGCATCCCAAGTGCCCACGAATCGAATGTATCCTTGAACAAGTAGACCGATTTAATGGGTAGTGGATCCTTCTTTCTGGATTATAAAATGCATGTATAGAGACCAAACACCGTTCTTAAACGAAATAGATGTACTTATTCTCATAAACACTAACGATTAAAATGAGTTCAAGAAATCTTTGAAAAATAAAAATCATGAGGAAAAGTGAGAATGTCTAACAAAAGCTACCTCACGTCTATCGAAAATGTGGTTAATATCTAGAAGATATAGATGAAAACCTTGCTTTCAAGAAATGTTAATGTACTAATGCAAAATCTTACCATATAACTACCTGAATTCTTGCTTAGGAACAAAAGAAAAACATGAACATGAAGAAATTGATGACTTATATACTTCTACTTTGAACCATTTCTTTTTTTGAGAAAACTGGAAATTTGTATTAAAGATGAAATGTAAGTTAGTACAAAGGGTAGGGCACCCCCACCATAAACAGACTCAAGATGATCACAAAGAAATCACTCTATGAAGACAAGTCATCTGATCTAGGTGATGGATACAATGACCTTAGTACATACCAAAAGGCTAGGTTAAGTCCAAAGAAGAACCATTTCCAACAAGGTATTATAGTAAAATTGGAGCAAAGAATCTCTCCATTTACAAGGAGCTCTAGAAGCAAGATGATCAACTAGACTGAAGTTATCAGCAGGGGCATCATTGATAACAGAAATGCACTTGTGATCAAGAGTCCTGAGTCCCTTGAGACAAGCCTGCAAAAGAGAGCAACTCTTGTTATTCATCACCATGTCATTCCTGGATCTCCAGATGTTCCAGAGTATATGTCCTCTCCAGATGTTCCAAAGGACATAGTCCATTCTGTTGCTAGATTGCACTAGAGTCTCTTTATAAGTGAGGTGGACCTTCATCTTGTGAGAAAAGGGATAGAAAAGACTCCAAAAATTCTGAGCATGCTTAAAGTTGAAGAATAGGTGGGGGATGTTCTCCTCAGTGCCACAAAACTTATAAACTTCATCTTTGATGTCAAATTTCCTAGCTTTGGAACCACACCAAACCCCATTATGTAGGATGAGCCATATCAAAAAAGAATGCTTAATGTTATAGGGGACGTTCAAAAAGCTCATGAATATATGCTTCCCCCTGAGTAGAATTCCAACTTAAACTCCATCTTGAGTTCAGCTTGTACAAGATCATGTTTACAGTTCCTCTCTCCTTTTTGAACCTTCTCAACATATCATGAGTAACCTCTGTAAGATAGACATTTTTTCTCATATCATGAGTAACCTCTGTAAGATAGACATTTTTTCTCTAGTTACAGGATGAGAGCCTCTTCATGAGCATGTCTTTATGCTCCATTAACACCTGTAAACACCCAACAAAGAGGTTAGGACTATGAGATACCTAGTCATTAGTCAAAACCTTGTTCCCATCAATGAGGTCTCTCTAGGAAGAGAACCCTTGAATACATCATTTATGTCGCTTAATGCCTAGAGATCCATTTTCCCACAGAGAAAGCTATCCACTCCATATACTCTCCTGAGAAAATAAATCTACAAAAAGAAAAAACTTGGGATTGGGGGAGCAGTTAGCTTTTGACCTGCATCTAGGCATTTTCCATAACCTGCAAGTGATACTACTGCCAACAGGTGAGTAAGTATGAGGAGAAACCACAATGTCCCATAGTTTATGACCTTTCCAAGCTTTGTGTTGAGAGAAGGAAAATTTATCCAAGTTCCTTTTAATGAGAGGAACCTAAAAGTCAGTGGAGCCAACTGCCCTAGAAATCCATTTAGCTGAAAGGTTAGTGGCCATTTTAATGGGAAAGAAAATGTCAAGGCCTCTTTTTTGGGGAGGTAACAGATTTCCTAAGAAACGTTAGGCATTTTATTGTGATGAAGATTCCCTCCCCAAAGAAACCTCCTAGCAAGAGCGACAACCTGGTTAAAATTCTTTCTGTTAGGCATCCAAGAGGAAAGAAAATAAACTAAACTAGGCAAAATGTACTGATTCGTGAAAAAAACTCTATGAGAGATAGAGGATTTTCATGCATACCACTGAAAGAGTTTATTCGTGAACTTTTTTATAACCCATTCCCATCTTTGATTAAGGGAAATTTAAAAACCCATGGGGATGCCCAAAGGTCTAAATCTTTCTCGCTCTTTGATAATATCACAGCCCAAGGAAGTGATAGAGGGGGGCACTTCGTTGGAGGAGGCTTTGAAAGCTATCTTCCTTTGATTAATATGAGAGCCACTAGCTAAACAGAAGGTGTTGAGGCAATCTAGAACCCAATCAATATATCTAGGCTTAGCATTCACTAAGATGTTAGTATCATCAGCAAAAGCCTGAAGGCAGAGTTGGCTGTCACACCCCGGGATGGAAATCCCATCAATCTTGTTGTGGTAGAAGGAATATTTGAGCAACCCGCCAAGAGAGTCACCAGCAATGGCAAAACAAAGGGGCGCAAGGGGCCCCCCTTGCCTAATCGATCTCCTAAGCCTAAAGTAGAGAGAGAGGGCACAATTGAGAGAGATCCTAGAGTGAGCATTGAAAAACAAAGTACTCATAGCATTTATGAAATGCTTTCCAAGCCCAATATCAAGCGGGGATTAGAGAATAAAGTCCCACTCAATTCTATCATAGGCTTTGTCAAAGTCTATTTTAAAAAAGAAAAAGTGTTGGTTGGACTCTTGGGAAAAGTCAATACCTACCCAAAGGGAGATAATAGCATCAAGATTGAATAGTCCTTTAATGAAACCTTTTTGTTCAGGAAGGATAAAGTCTTTACATTAGGGGAAAAAATGGACCCTCGGTGGGCCTTGTAAGGATCCCTAATTTTTAGGGATTAAAACTAAGAACTTGTGATTAACAGGGACGTTTGAAAACCACTAGTGGTTTTTCCATTAAAATATTTATATAAAGATTTTGTGATCTAATGTCTGAAGTCGAAGCATTTGAAGCCTTTAGATTTTGAAAATCGAAGGCTAATATAAAAAGACGTGACAAAGAAGATCCTCATTTGGTTTCTTATGTTAATACCCGAAGTAGTTCTAGAAAGAGAACCTACTAGAGTGAGATGAAATTTGGATCACTACAAACCCATGATCATCCATTGATCCAAGGGGTAAGCGCGATCTTCTTCCAATCATACTCGTGGATTAATTCTGATTGTTCGATCTGAAAATATTGATGACGAAGATCCTCATGCGTGCGTTGGGAGAGCATAGAAGTGAGAGAAAATGAAGGGGTACAATAGGGAGAGAAGGAACCTAAAATAAATTGTTTCCTTTAGATCAACTCTTGATCCAATGGTGCTCCATATTTCACGCTGATCTTTGCCATCATTGATTATGCATAGCCATCCGATTAGCCGATGATCATAGAGCTAGCCACAAATGGTGCCAAGCCCCTTAGATTGACTCGAAAGTGAATGATGAGGTTCTACGCAAATGATTAGAAACCTTACAATCGGCTTCTCATCTAACGGATGTCCACAAAGGGGGTTGAGCACATTGTGAATGGATAAACAAACTTTTCGCGATGAGATCTAAGCCATAGATCATACATGCATCCGAGGGTCGAAAGTTATTTGAAAAATGCTTTCTCAATGCAATAGGAACCCCACAATTTTGCCATGATCCAACGGCATATGATCAGTATTGGTTCATTTTTTCTCGACATAAACCACTCTCCTCAAGAATACCACGAGTGCATGGTTGTTTTGGAGTCTTTGACTATGAGAAAACAAGGGAAGCGTACTCCTACTCTAGCACTATATTGTGGCCACTGCTCTCTTCTCATTGGTGGATCACTAATCACCCTCTAATCTAAAAGGCCCATTCGCGGTTCATTTTTTCCCCTAATGATATGAGGACTGAGTCTCCTAGCCAAGGAAGAGGCTATGATTTTGTAAACAGAGGTCAAGCAAGTTATAGTCCTCCAGTTATTTAGGTCCTCCTTAGGACCCCTCTTATGAATCAATTTTATAACTGCAGTGTTGATCTCAATAGGAAGAGTTCCTTTTCTAATAGCTTCTTTCCACACCAAGAGAAGGAAGGGGGTCAGACAGTCATCAAGAGCAATGAAAAACGCATTGGGAACGCCATCAAGGCTAGGAGATTTGCAAGATTTCACTATACCTATGGTTTCTTTAATCTCATTGGTAGTGAGGGGCATGTCCAACATGGCAACGAGGTGGGGAGTTACAATTTTTTTACTCTTTAGAGCAATGGTGGCTCTGGTTCCGCGGATGTACTCCCCCCACTTGGGAGAACTAGAGAAAACATCAGTAAAGAAGTGGGTCATCTCATCCAAATTCTTCTCAACACGATAGCATAACCACTAGAATTTTCATCAGCATCGAAATGAATTCCTTACTTTTCTTCTTTTTGAGCATAGAGAACATACACTTGTTGGGACGGTCAAGGTTCCTTGCCCAAAATTCCCTTGAAGCAGAGAGAAGGATACTAGCCGCAAGGTACTCATATTTTAATCTCTTCTGAAGGCACATAAAACTCTATCCATTTAGTTAGGTCCTTGAGAGGTAAGGATGGAGTCTATAACTCTAGAGATTTGCTGTATTCTTCTATATCTTATGCTTTTCCTAAGATTCTTGAAATAGATGAACACAGATTGCACTTCCTTGATGGCTTTAGACCAAGCAACCGAAGGGCTGGAGCAAACACTAAAGTGTTTTGTAAAGATGTTTTTTTGTCTGCTCAACAACACAAGGGATATGAAGCAGGGATGGCTCCAAATTGGGCCATCTTGCCTTGAAACCATGACAGGTGTGCTTCAAAGGCATCTCATCAGAAAAACAAATGGAGTTATCAGTGCAAGCCTTTACATTCCTAAACAGCTGGAGGAAAGGGCAGACATTCGAAAACAAAAGCTAGACATGTGCTTCAATAGGAGGGCAGGTCACGTTTTACCATACGGACGTCATGGAGAGATAGATGTAATCGAGCCGCGTGTCGATGCCAAAAGCGAGACGTGTCCATTGAGGATTGTAGCCAGTGGAGCTTTTCACCTTTAAGAAGACCTCCATAGCTTGCGCTTGACTATCAGCTTTGAGTTTTGGTAGTGTGCGTTACCTTCTAAGCTTTACTAGTGCGTTGTACGTTGTTCATAGTTAGAAGCAATGGCGGAGCAGGCTCAGCATGCCAAAGAAGTTGCGTCCCACAAGGCAAACGAGACAAAGCAGTATGGGCAGCAGAAGGCCGGTGAAGCTCACGAACAGAGTCAGGTAAGAATGTGAATGTGATTATAGTCATTCTTCGCCATATAAAATAGAACATGTCAGAATGAGCTATACCAAAGGGAACAGTCGCTCTATCCACGATGATTTGCATAGTCTTCTTATGTTACTTGTGTGAGTGTGTGATTCTGTAGACATTGATCTACATGCTTTGCGCTTGATCTTTCTCCGTTGTTGAAACCTTGAGAACTCTATGTACTGTGAAGGGAATGGCCCAGATGGCAAAAGACAAGGCTTCTGGACCTGCTCAAGCAACACAGGAAAAGACCCAACAGTTGAAGGACAACGCTGTCGAAGGACTGTCTCATGTTGGCGAAGAAAGAAATGGTGCAATGGGGAAGGTGACATGCAGCAATGAAGGTGGAGCCCATTAGCCTTCTGTTCTTGCTAAAGCAAACAAGAAGGATTATTGTTGTGAAGATTGCTCTGAGTTCTAGTTGTACCCATGTGTGTAAATGAAGACCACACGTGTTGTATCATCGTTAAGTCCTTAATATGAGTCGAGTGCAATGTTCATACATCCGTCTCCTAAGTGAGATTTCTGCCATTATTTATTGTCGTGTCATGCCTTGTGTGACTCTTGAGCGAAATTCTTGGAGCAGTGCAGCTATGGCGGCTCCATGAACACACACGGGACACTCAGATGAGAGAGATAGAGAGAGAGATCGATTCAGATAAGTCCCGCGCTGTAAGCCGTAGACAACGCGCGTTTTTCTTTTAGTTTTGTAGTCTTTTACATATAAGGACAATACAATGCCACATCATCAAATCTCCCCCTCAAGCTCAGAATGAGCTTGAATACAAACTGAAAGAAATACATATGTCCATACAAGATGAAATAACATGAAATGAACCTAAATACAAACTAAAGCTTTCTAACTCCTAAAGCTTCTCTGAAGTAGATGAACTTTTCTTTGAGAAGAGCTTTGGTGAAGATATCCGCCACTGGTTCTCCAGTGCTGATGTGGATTAGCTCCACTTCTCCTCCGATGACCTTCTCACGAAAAAAGTGATAATGAACTTCGATGTGCTTTGATCTCGCATGATAAACTGGATTCTTCGATAACATAATGCTGCTCACATTGTCACAATAGATGACCACCTTTCCATCGATGTAGACTCCCATGTCTTTGAGTAGGTACTTAATCCATGTTGCTTCACAAACAGCTTGTGTAATGCCTCTATATTCAACCTCGGTACTTGACAAAGCGACAGTTGGTTGCTTCTTGCTACTCCAAGAAATTGTTGCACTTCCAAGCGAAAATGAAAATCCACTTGTTGACCTTCGATCCATGACATTTCCTGCCCAATCCGCATCTGTGTATGCATATATACATGGCTGAACTTTTCTCTCATAAAACAAGCCAAAATTACATGTTTCTTTCATATATCGCAATATGCGTCGCACTGCATCCAAGTGCACTCTACATGGTTTATGCATAAACTGACTCACCAAACCAACTGCAAAACTCAAATCTGGTCTTGTCTTTGTTACATAAATCAAACTTCCAACCATTTTCCTATACACATTGGCATCATGCAAGTACTTCCCATCATCCATAAGCTTAGCATTAGCATCAAGTGGCATATCAACAGGTTTGCAAGCACTCATACCAAATCTGTCAAGCATTTCTAGCATATAATTGCGTTGTATCATCCAAATTCCTTCTTTCATTGAAATTACTTCAATTCCCAAAAAGTATTTTAGCTCTCCCAAATCTGACATCAAAAATTCAGATTTTAGTTGCCTTTTCAATTCATCAATCCTCTTCTCATCGCTGCCAATAATGATCAAATCATCGACATCGATCACTAATAGAATCCTTTCGCTTCCTTGGTTCCATACAAACAGTGAATAATCAGCCTTCGATTGCATAAATTTCAGATCCAACAACTTCTTAATGAATCGTTCACACCATGGTCGTGGAGCTTGTTTCAACCCATAAAGCGCTTTCTTTAACTTGCATACATAGTCAGGATACTTTGGATGCACATAACCTTCTGGTTGCTGCATATAAATTTCCTCATGCAATTTGCCATTCAAGAATGCAATCTTAACATCCATTTGATACAATTTCCAATTGTTCATAGCAACCCATGCAATTACGCTTCTTACCATTGTCATTTTCACCACTGGACTGAACGTTTCATCATAATCCAATCCATATACTTGTGCATATCCTTTTGCAACTAAACGCGCTTTAAATCTCTCCACTGAACCATCACTTTTGCATTTCACTTTATATGCCCATTTACATCCAATAGCTTTCTTATTCGGTGGCAATTTCACTAATTCCCATGTATCATTCTTCTTCAATGCATTCATCTCATCATCCATTGCTTTGCACCAATCCTCACTTTGTGACGCATCATGAAAATTCTTTGGTTCCTCATGCTTAATTCTCTCTGTCATGTATGCATAATGAAGCTTCATAGACTTATTGTATAGATTCAGTCTATCCACAGGATGTCTTACTCTGGTAGATCTTTTCACAGGTGTTTCTTCATCTAATCTTGAACGTGTATCTTTCCTTGCATGTGGAGGTACATATTTCTCCTTATTTTTCAACATGCCAGGTGTAACGATATCATCGTCAATATCCGAATCAGACATGTACTCTCTCATCTTCTCTCTCCCTTTCTCCTTTCTCCTTGCACAGTCTTTTGCATTTTCACTCCATGATGTTTCAGGTGTAGGAAACTCATATGAACCATAGTCTTGAATCTCTTCATGGTCAAAATTCCTAAGACTTGTTCCTGGCTCATTATGAACATTATGCATAGAATCATCCTTATCATTCTCTATCACAGCCATGTCTTTGGGTGCGTACGATGATGCTTTTTCATCGAATATAACATCTCTACTCACTATACATTCTTTTGTAACAGGATTATAACATCGATTTCCTTTCTTCTCTTATGAGTATCCAACAAATATGCACTTTTTAGATTTTGCCTCAAACTTATGTCTCAACTGACTAGGCACATGCGCATAAGAAATACTTCCAAAAACTCGTAAATACCTAACATTAGGCTTATGCTTCCATAGCCTCTCATAAGGTGTGAGATCATGAACCATGCCTGTGGGAGCTCTATTTATAACATGCACAGCAGTATGACAAGCTTCTGCCCAAAACATATCTGGCATGTTCTTTTCATTCAACATGGCTCTAGCAACTTCCTCAATCACACGATTTTTACGTTCTGCAACACCATTTTGTTGTGGCGTGTATCTACAAGATAATTGCCTTCTGATTCCATGATCACTTAGATACTGATTAAATTCTCTTGAAATATATTCTCCCCCTGAATCTGATCGTAGGCACTTTATATACATTCCTAACTACTTTTCAATCATGTTTTTGAATCTCACAAAGCACTCAAAGACTTCACTCTTATGCTTGAGGAAGTAAATCCATGTATATCGGCTATAATCGTCAACGAATATCAAAAAATATACTGAGCCACCAATTGATTTTGTTCTAGCTGGTCCAACCACATCACTATGGATTAGTTCTAGAGGTCTCCTCCTGTGCATTTCTCTTCTTGGAAACTTCATACGTTGATGTTTTCCAAATGTGCATGCTTCACAAATTCTTTCAAAGTTTAAATGACCAAATCTTGGTAGTCCACGCACTAAAGTTTGCTGCTCCATAGACTTCAATTTCCTCAAATTGATATGACCAATTCGTTTATGCCATAATTCTCCTAAATCTGAGTGTTCACTATTCTTGGCATACATATTTTGATAAAGAGGTGTGCCCATATCAAAGGTGAACAATCTACCCATCTTGTTTCCATGACCAAGCAATTTCCCTCTTTTTTCATACTTGAAATCATGTATGAAACAACCATGTTTGTTAAAAATTACTTCCATGTCCTGATCCGTAAGCTGACCAACCGAAACTAGGTTCTTTGTAATGCTAGGCACATGTAAAACATCACTTAAAGTGTTCCGAACACCATTATTTTGTATGAGCGGTACATTTTCAACATCGTTAATCAAGTGTAAGGTATCATCACCAGTTGCCACATATTCCTTAGACTTCAAGGGCTCTTTTGATTCAAACCAATCTCCTATGCTCGTCATGTGATTTGTGCAACCCAAGTCTATGTACCAATTCATATCATTTCCAGGTTTAGACATACTATTCAATACATGCTCCATTGCAAACATATTATCTCTGCCATAGTCTCTATATGAACTCTCAGCAGAGAAGTTTCCATGTGACGCATAACGGTCTCTACCTCTTCTTCTTTGGCTATTGTGCTTATGATAGTAATCTTTCTCAAAATGGCCATACTTGCCGCAATGGTAACAATTCCCAGGTGCCTGTGATCTTCCTCTACCTCTAGAGTATGATCTTCCTCTACCTCTTGACATATCCACTGTATTTGCATTTCTAGAAGATGATCGTCCACGACTAGAACCTCTTCCTCTATTCTGGAAAAATGCATGATCTCTCGAATTTCCACTTCTCGATGCATTTAAACCAAGCTTTACTTCTTCTGTCATGCATAGAGCTACTAGCTCATCAAGATCTGGCATAGTGCCTCTCACTGAGATCGAAGTATCTAAGCTCTTGTACTGCGGTCCTAGACCATTTAGCATAACTGAAACCATATCATCATCATCGACGGTGCAATTTATGGAAGCTAAATCATCAGTGATCTTCCTAATTTCAGCCAAATAATCTGTTATGGATCAATTTCCACACCATACACTATGCAACTTTTGCTTTAAGTGAATTTTTCTAGCTTCCGTCGACGTACGATATATCTTATGTATTATATCCCAAGCTTCCTTCGGTGTGCTAGCTTTCATAATATGTGGAATTAGGCTCATGATATACATATCGAAATCCAATGAAGAACCTTTCTAGATTTTTCAATCCACGTTTTATATTCTTTTTGCTCTTCTGCATTCGGATTCTCTGGCAACTCAGGACACTTGTCCTCTCCATTCACTAGTCCCCATAGACCTTTTCCTATCAAGAAATTTTCCATTCTATAAGACCATATGTGGTAATTGTCTTTATTCAGCTTATCACCAACTATTTGTGCAATGTTATCACCCATCCTTGTAATTTTGACACTTCTCTATGCTATGGCAAATTTATGGCGAGGCCTAGAAAAAATTCGGCAGCATTTCGACTGTTTATCTAGATATGTGCACCAAAAACTGAATCTTCATAAGTAATCTTAATGATTTTCCTCTTTTTCTAAGCACTTCCTGCGTCTCTATGCACTTATATGCTCAAGTTCTACCTCTCCGAAAAAATTTCGGCAGAGTCTCCTTTGTCCAAACTATATATGAACCAAGTCAACTATAGTCACTCCACTCCAAAAACCCAAACTCTGGGTAAGAGCATCAATAATAGTCTGTAGCGTAAGCAAATATACTCTGACGGGAGGCCTCAAAAATCATACATTCATCCGGTGATCGATACACGAGGTCTTTGGGCTGTCTTCTCTTTGGTCTTCCACCTATATCACCAGAGTATCTCCAAGCATGAGAATACCCAGTTAAAAACCTTACCACGTCCCTCAGTTTTTGTTTAAATTCAAGGTTTTCAGCAGGGTAATATAAAACCTCACAAGGCGCATGAGTTGTCCAATTAAGGACCCACAATTTCATACATTTGTCTCACAACGTGTGAGTAGTGTCCATTCATGGACCCGCAAGAAAATACATATCATCGCCTGCCACATGCACTCAAAATGAAAAACAAATCAATTGTTTACCTAGCTGTAAGAAGACCTTCCAATACTCTTTCATGCACTAAAGTTGTGCTGTATAATTTTCTTGATTTACTCCTTTGACGTCTTACAAGAAATTCAGAAGAGGACGGAAAACATATTGTAGTGTTCAAGTATGCGCCTACTGCCGCTCTCACGCTCTGGGAACCAAGGCCACGTTGCGCTTCTTCGATATGAAGCTCGGTAATGCTCTTGAAATCCACGATCATGACTCTGCCGTGAGCTTCGATGAAGACCCTGAAGATTCTGATCAACCTCCTCCGACCGTCTTTTCAAGGCGCAGATGCCGAATTAGTCATTACATTCCCCAGCGAGAGGTGCTCTACGATGATAAGACAGCTCGTACTCTTAGATTTCCTGATAAGATGGCAGTGTTGAAGCTCGCAGCCAATGGAATATGCGCCTTAGGGAACCTTGCTTTAGTCATTCGTTTTCTTGGGAATGGTTTTCTACGCATCAAGCAGATGAGGCTTCATTGGTGATCTGTTTACTAACGCTCTGATACCAGTTCTTGGAGCTGCGCAGCTATGGCGGCTCCATGAACACACACGGGACACTCAGATGAGAGAGATAGAGAGGGAGATCGATTCAGATAAGCCCTGCGATGTAAGCCGTAGACCACATGCGTTTTTCTTTTAGTTTTGTAGTCTTTTTTACATATAAGGACAATACACATCATCAGAAATAGCTCTCATCGTAGGTGTCTTATGTATGTGTCTCATCCTTGACTCTGTTTTCTTCTTGAATGATTATACAAAAGTAATAGGAAACATATCGGAGCTGTGCATCTCGCATATCATATGTGTTTTGAATTGTTTATACATAAGTCACGGAATTTCCTCTGAGAATCAGTTTTGGTCTATTTCATATATGCGGCCTGTTTCTTATGTTCTTGAGTTTTTGTGAGTCGGTCGGGACCAAGAAACCATGTGAATACGTATGCCTCTTCGTGAACATACTTTTTCCTGTGTTTGAGCTGATTCAACATCGAGAACCACCATAAAGGATCGGTGAGGTAATAGTTTATAGAGAACTTTGATGTATATATGATTAAAGGATCTCCTGAACCGAAGCTACAAATACATGCTGACGGCATACTTTACCAACTCAGGAAAATATTTTACTAGTCTCACCTCTCCATAACATTGAGGATGTCCTTATGTATCTAGCAACTATTCTTCTTGAATACGACTATATTTGACGCTTTATTTGAATACGGATTATAGTTTAAGAGATGATATTTTCATTGATATTATTGTCTCTCAAATCGAATGTACTAAATCATTTTTGTTGCCGTTTTACTCATATTTATGCTAACATCAGCATTGATGTGAGTCACATGACTTGGGAATTCCGCTTCCATTGCAGGAACTAATTCGTAATATATTTTGTGTTGCTCCTCCTAATACATCAGTAGTAAAGATGCGTTTTGTATTGAAACTGTTTCCTCCTCCTTATAGATCAATAGTAAAGATGCATTTTTTATCCCATTCTCTATCTCTCTGTACACCAAGAATCTTGCAACAGAATACACTCCCATGCTTCCCATAGGGTTTGATCCTATGAAACCTCGTTCCCATCCATGAAACTTAAACACTAGGAAATAGTATATAATTTCACTCTAACCTCGTTCCCATCCATGAAACTTAAACACTAGGAAATAGTATATAATTTAACTCTCTAAAATGGGTAGTATTTGTTCTTAAATGGATTAGTGGAATAAGTCAATGCTCAAATAATGATGCAAATTCTCCAAATTTTACATGTAAAAAGAGGCATGCAAATAAACCTTAAATTCAAGAAAATGTTTCTCATTGGGACCATTTAGTAGTTTGCCATCAACATATATAACTATGAGCAAAAGTATATCATATGCATGCTTAACATATAAGGTGCTCTAAGTTGGAATCTTCTCAAAGCTATCTACGAGCAAGTACGTATGTATCTTCTCATACCATCCTTGTGATGCTTACTTCAAACCATATAATTCCTTTTTCAATCTGCACATATTTTTTTCATACCATCTTTGAAGAAGAAGAGGTACACGATGAGATAACATATGATATGTTGTATGAGCACGATGATCAAGAAGGGGCAACTAAACTAAGAGATCTAGAAGTTGCTAATGTAGAGATAGATATCCTATATACGTCTCATCTCCGTGATGATGCTAGATTAGAGGATTTATGAAGCAAACACTTGTACGTACTTATTTGTCTTTACATATTTTGTTATATTTTTTTATATAAACTATTATTTTCTTATCTTACCATTTTTATCGTATGCTAATTATTTGAGGCTCCTCCCCCTTATATGACCATCGCATTAGAGTACCACATCACTCATGGTAGCACTCTCCCAGCATCACTCCTATCAGCAGTACTCCTATCGGCGGTACTCCACTTGATGGTACTAATCCCATTGAAGGTACTCGCTTTGGTAAGACTACTCATGTCAATGGTTCTTCCATTGGTAGGACTATTCTAATCAAAGGTACTCCTAGCTTTAAGGCTCCATCATGATCACCTTCTTAGCCATCCCCTAGTGCATCCAATAATCAATGTATGCATTGTTTATCATAGCATGACATAGATGCTGACATATGTCATCCGTCGGTCACATCAAACTCCGCATGGTGGCTCTAGGAAAGGTGGATGATGTGGAGGCACTATGGTAGATGTTGTATCATCCACTTCTACTCCTAGAGCAATTACTTGAGATGTGGGTACCCCACATAGTACAACACATATACCTTGGGGTGTTCATGATCATGATGACTCCATCGTGTATCGTATATGCGATTTGAAAGACCATGTATGAGCACATATGATAGCTTTGCTCCATAAAATTTAGATACGATGTTATGTTGGAATGGAGTGAACAAGATAAATATCGTAAAAAATATATCAAAGATACAGTCTATGAAGAGTTTTGGGTAGTGCATGGACATCCTATTATCAGCTCAGAGTGGATTTAGTACACAACACATGAGGTTATGTCCCATTGATAATCAGAGGCTCTTGATGCTTTCAAAGCAAGCTTACCAAAGCCTCTATGGTTAGATGTTCAAGAGCGGGATATGATTCATGATGAGTAGCAGTAGACTTCTAATGGATATTTCTAGTAGTGAGATGCAATGAACACATGTCTAGATATGATCGAACCGTCATATTTAGATAGTAGCAGATATGACACTATGCAACATGAGCTTTTAAGTATCATTTGGTTTATTAAATTTGCTATTGTTCAGGATGTCATGTATGTTCATCTAACATTTTGCATAGTTATTACACAAGTTTGCACTGGGTCATCCTCCAACACAAACCAGGGACGCTTAGGGATATCATCATGGATTAGTTGCACAGTTCATTCTGCTCATCTATTTTATGTCCGACAGTATCTTATGCACGGTTCATTCTGCTTATCTATTGGGCAGAGTGTATTGCCTTTTGCTACACAATACCATGGTAATGTTGCTCTAGCAAGAGACAACACACTCTACCTAAAACAAATTTTATAGATATGGACATGGCTACGTCCAACACGCTCGCTGATATGTGCGATGGTACGCCCAGCATAGTCGTTCATATAGGCATTGATATAAGCGTCGGTACTACCGATGCTTATAGTGATGTTTATAGCAAGGCTTATAGCGATGCTTATACTGATGCTTATATGGATGCCTATATCAATGCCTATATCGAGGTTTTTTTACGGATGTGTATACGGATCCTTACAGTGATATCAAAGAAAAATTGTGCCCATGCATTTGCCCCAATAGAAGCCTTAGTATACGCTTGAGATGTTGTAGTGTCTAGTTTATGCTCCAATTTTTTGTGTTGTTGTTCAGACACTAATTTATATTCCAGACAACCAAAGGCACATAGATCAGTAACAAATTGCTTTCAATCATGCCAAACCCCATATGGATTGATCGATTGTAGTGCTTTTGTTAGTACACTTGTTAAGTATACATGTTGCACATAATAGGCTCAAACTAGAAGCTTTGTTGTAAAACATGATATTTGACAACAAACATTCCCATCTCCATGAGAGATCTATTCTTTCCTTCAACATGTCTAATTTTTTGAGGCATATAGAAAACTTTACATTGATGTATTATCCCACACTCGGCCATAAATTCATTCAAATCATAAGACTTATATTGCCCCTTTGAGAAAAATGAAGGTCCCCAACTTACATGCTAATAGATTTTCAACCATAACACAGAATTGTTTGAAGCACATAAACACTTCATAATTTTATTTCAATAGATATACCCATGTATGACTAGAAAAACGATGAATAAAAGTGACAAAGTATAAGCAGTTCCCAAATGAAGGTGTCTACAAAGGACCATAGAAATCACTATGAAAAAGCTAAAATTTATCAGCAGTTGGAGATGAAGCATCTTCTAGGAATGAGGAATGTGGATTTTTTTCCAAAATTAAAACCTTCAGAGAAAGGTTTACAAGGTGCCTCAAGCTTGGATAGAGGGGACACCATTTGAGATTTTTGTAGATGAAGCAGACTAGCAAAACTGAGATGTTCAAAGCATGCATGCTAATACTTTTCATGCAAGATAGTTAGAGGATCTTGAACTGTAGATGCTTAATCACTCCTATATTTTGCATAGTCAATGAGCTTATATAGCGGATGACATACAATGCAAGACGTAATACTAATGTCACCATTTAAGAAATTGTGGACCATACATCTATCATCAACAAATTTCTCATCCAAGCCAATTGCGGTTAATTCTAAAACTAATAACATATTGGTCTTGATCCCTAGCACATATTAAGCATTTGACAATCTGAAGAGAAATACAGTCACAACTAGTTAGAATTACTTCATCAACTTCTTTCATAGGATAAAAGGAGTTGTTAGTGGATATGACTATATTCCCTCTAAAGGTAGGCTAAACTGAATGTAAGAACTTGCAATGCAAGATAATATCCTTGTACTCCCTACTGTTAAAGTACCAAACATTTGAGTCTACTCTAGAGATACACTTCTCATGGGACGATAGGTCATAGTTGTAAATAGTAGTAAAGGCCCATTCATCATTCTAATCAACATTACTAAACTTTATTTTAGGTGTATAAGTGTGTGCAATAACCTTTCCATTCACTTTTTTCTTTGCCTCTTTTGTAGCCAATTTAGGAGAGCTCTATATGACATGATGATGTTTAAACATTTTTGTTTACTCCTTGTTTTTTTTCTTCCTTCTTAGATTATGTGGCATTAACATATTTCAGCTTCTGACTAGATTAGAAATCTTGATCTCCAACATGCATAATTGACCTATTCTAGCTCGACTAATCATTTTGCATCAAAATAGATGTTTGATCCTCAAATGTTAAGGAATTTTTATGGCTTTTTATCATCACTTGAAGATTAGAAGCAAAACTTTGATGTGAATTTGGAAGATCATAAAGAAGAGTCTACACAAGTGAAATATCCCATAAGATTTCATTGCCTCACTCTCCAACTGTGTTCAGAGTTTAGCAAAAGAAACCTCATTTCTTGCCTTGTATAAAGTGCTAAGTGTATCATAAGAAATATTTCTTGTCTTATAGGAGTGAATATGAGGGATATTGGCATGTTGGACAAACAAAGTTATCAATGCATATGCCTGAACATCCTTTCTATCCCAATTAAGAGTTCTCCATAATAGGTGGAGCAAGGACTTTAGCATGACCATAGTAGTTGAAGCAAGAACTTTAGCATGACTTTGCATTATGGTAAACAACCCATCTTCTTCCAATGCATGATGCATGATATATGCCCACAACACATAATTAGCACCCAATTTTTCCTCAATAGCAAACATACAAAATACATCATTGCTTTGAGCTCTTGCTAGTGTCTAAAACCCTAATGTAGAAAAATCATTGTATCTCAAGAATTTGAATAGAAGTACCCTGTTGAGCTTTGCTAAACTTACAAACTTATACTAGAAAATAGAAACCTATAAGGTAATAGAATTGAGGACTATAAGAGGGGGAGAATGAAACATTGCCCCCTTCATTACTATCTCCCTTTGTCACTCTCTCCTAAGTTTCCTCTACATCATGATGCTATTTTGTGTTCCTAAAGTGGCATACATACTTTCTATTTGGTCACAAAAAATCATCATCCTTGTCACTCATGCTTGAGTGTACATTGTTCTTAACACAAAGCTCTCGGATTACTCCAAATCTATGTATCATAGTTTAATTAATAGGAAATTTACATCAAGCTTTATAAAAGTTGGTTATAGATACAACACTAATATCTAAGCTGGGTTGTAGGCTTGGGCAAGGTTGATAGATTGCATCTAGGTCATGTGCACCAAATGGGCTTGAGGGAAGGAATGAGTATGACTTGCATAATAAAAGTAAACAAAAGAAGGAACTACCTTCCAAAGTTTCATTCAGAAATTTAGATAGGCTACCTTGCCATACTGATGGTAAGAAAGTAGTGTACTCGTGGAATAGTTAATACCCGAATATGTATTTATTTGATGACCTAGAATATTTCTTTGAAAATTATTTTGGGTCAAAGATTTTCATTATGACATGGGCTCGAGGTTATGTATACATTACTATAGAGAAACTAAAAAATTCAAGGTTTACTTTAAATTTAACATATACTTAGAGAAGGACATTTGAAAAGGTTCCAAAGAGAATTTGTTAGAGAAATCACAAGAGATTTCAATTTTCCTTGCGTGATTTCTCATTTATCCTAATTTCTGAGAGAAATGGCAAGAGATTTTACTTTTCCTTATGTGATTTCTCCTTTATGCCAAGTAGGATGGTACCCCAACATAGTTTCAAAAGTTTCATGAATACCTTGATATAGATCTCTAACTTGATTCCATCAAAGAGAATGATGGAAATAAAATATGAGAATTTGAAATTAAAACAAAAATTTGAGTCCAAAAATTCAATCAATGCGTTATAAGATTACTTTCACCTATAGGACTAGTTCAAAGTCCTCAAAAATATCATGAAAATTTGAAAACAACTTCATCTTAGAAGAGCTTTCCAAGTATCTATGGCTTACCTATTCAAGAGATTCTCATCTCAACATGAAAGCCAAGAAAAGTTATTTCTTGGAGGTGCAATAGTACCTAGTGGTATGGAATTAAAGTTGTAAAGGTAAAAATATGAAATAAATAAGTAATCTTATTTCATGAGTACCATCAAGATTTTCTCACAATATAATCTTATAAAAAACACTTCTCCTACCATGAACAAAAGTGAAATTATACTTTGGGAATAAAAAAACTTTCTAAGTATTATATCTTATTTGATTCACCAATTTCCCAAAAAATAAGAACAAGTTTGTAAATATGTTAGCAAAACTGGAGAAAAGTATCCTTAAAGAAGGTTTTTAGCTAAAAACTGAAGCTGCCACATAGAAATAACCTTTTATAGTACATCTTCTTAAAAAGGATACTTTTAAGGTTCAAATAAGAATAAAAGTTACTGAATATTCGAGTCTTTGAATAAATAGAAAGATTCATAGCACTTGACTTTGCAACTTTAAATGAAGCCACATACTTTGCAATTTTTGAGGATGAAGCCTCTTTAAAAGGGAGAATGAAATGGTACAGAAATGGTCAAAATTGGTGTATTAATTGTAAGAAAGTGGTTATGTAAGAGAACATAGGAGCAATAACAAAGAAGTGAAGACACATAGAAATATTTGAGAAAAGTAACTACTAACGACAAGTACAAAGATGATGGTCTTGTCCACTAGTGCTTTAAGGTAGAGCCTAAATGGTGGTCTAGACAACTCGAGATAGGAAGTTACAAGGCAAAGGTATGCAACAACAATTTGATGTCTATGTTAGTGCATAAGTCATGTATATATATAGGTCAATGGATAGGTGTAACCTTCTTTGGATGAGAAAACAGGAGCCATACAACGTGGGTGGCAACCGCCCATCTAATCCCCATACACGCCTTGGGTCGATTCAACCAAACTAATAAATATGATTGATTTTTAAGTCCAACAAGGATTACTCTATGGAATATTCCCTTTATTGTTTCCACTGAGGGTTGCTAACCGCTACTGTAGATCCCACAGTTGGGAAGCTTAGTAACTCCCTTTCCTCAAAATACCTTGGATATTTCAATTCAACCTTCATCCAACATGCAAGGTTGGACTTCCATCGATGGGCTGATGCACAATTGGATTTGTCTCATAATAGGGGCATTACAAAATGTCAAATACAAAGTACAATCATGAGGGATAGATATTGGCCATATACTAACACCCCTCCTCAATGTGTATGAAGTGATAAGTCAAGTAGGCTTGAGTCCTATGCCCATCTATCAAAGATTCCTGTTCAGCTTCTCTTTTCCAAGTTCTACATGCTTGTTGGAAACATGAAATATTGGGTTCTTTTTGATGGCCATAAAAATTTGATTCTCACATTTTTAAGTATAGTCACCATCTGTGATGGAAAGCCTAGATCTGCAAGAATTATCCCTAAGCACATCGCCTCACAAGAGGCAAAGCAATCTAATTTGTACTCTACTTCAATGGAAGGGATTCTTGAGTTCGCTGCTTCCAAGGTACATTTCAATGAAGGACATGCAATATATGCCCTATTTTATTTTTCTTCGTGAGTAAAACTACAAAATCAAGCACATCACTTGGATATTGTCCACTTGTGCAATGCAATTCCATTCAGAAGATTTACCTCGCAAGGTGCACTATGGAACTATTTTCCAACCTAGTTGGTAGGTGTAACTCCTAGAAGAATACGCAAAAATGATGCAAACTTGGATGAAGGAACCACTCCATGTATTATAGACTCCCTGCCACAGTCTAGTTCCTAGAGGACACATATGGCCAACATTGACAATTGAAGTACAAAATGATAGGAAATGCGAGGAGTGAATCAATTATTCATACCTTGAAGCACTGAGAGCCCTCCAAACAATTTCCTATATGATGGCCATGCTTTTCCACGCACTCCCAAGGTTAGACTGAATGACTCATGTCATGAAATGCATGAAAATCAAGATTAATGACTTGATGCAAACCAATTTCAAGCTATTTAGGAAGATCAAATCATCACACATCTCAACACCACAAATGGAGCATGAGAATGTGCACTTAGTTTATGACATGAGCACAATGCCATCTAGGAAAATTTGCTATGCTTCGCATTGTCATCTCAGGTACCTCCCAACCTATTATAAACAACCATTTGATGAAATATTTACTACAAGTTTTTGGGAGTACCACTCCAAAGTGTTTATCTCCAAGCCCACACACTTGTTGCAACTATTTGCATGTGAGCAAATTCTATATTTAGCTCACTAGAGGTACATGCAATAGGACACTCCCTTCATAGTACTAGCCGAAATTTGAAGCTGATCTATCTTGATGCATTCAAGTCAACAAGAAAACCCTAGCCTTATACCTCTTACAGATCTACATTAACTACTTCCTACAACAAGAGTTTGTCATGGATGAGATATGCAAGGGAGGGGAGTGTTGGCAATGTGCAATGACAAGGCTAGGCTAGAGAAGGAGTTTAAAGTAGATATAAAAGAAGAGGGAGCATGTAAAGACAAGTGTGTGTGAGTGCGAATGATATTAAACCACATTTTTTAGAAGTGTCAAATAATCAAAGCTCAAAGATTCCAATAAGTTTCCAATAGTGATTTTTATCACTACTTTTGTACTATAAACAATCAATTTTGTAGTTTTATACTCAATTTTGTAGTTTTATGCTCAATTTTGTGCAAGTCAAGCAGTGCTCAAGCTTGAGGAGCTTAGATATAATGGATATACCAATTTTTACAATTGTTGGAGACCCTTAAATACTTCAAAATTGACCTACAACCTATTTTTTAACTATGCAGGACACTAGGTTTTAAATTGGCCAAACTCAGGAGAAAACTATAAAAAAAAGAGCGAGAGAGTCTTGAAATGGAGATGATCCTAGTCTAGAGAGATCAAGGGTTAGCAAAGTAAAAGAAACTCTCTTCCTTTTTTGAAGTTTGTTATTCTTTAATGATCGGAGTAACATGACCATGCAATTCAAACTTGTACTTGAAGTTTATATTTTTTTTTTCAAATCAACTCCAACATTTGCTTATTCAATTAAAAGAGAGTTGAGTCTACATATTCTTTTTTTTTTTTAAGGACGTTTGAAAGGTGCCTACTCCCCTAACTTTAGCTTTGAAATTACAACTTTACACGTGATGGGCATAGTACCTTCCTAACCCCCCTCTATCTCACAAAGGAGGGGTTGGACTGGGTTACAATTAGTAGGCTGGGTGACAACTAGTTTAAATTGTTCAAAGCCATGAAATGTCTAGTCTCAGGGTTGAACTCTGGAGCTCTGGCTCAGGAGGCCAAAGTTTATCCAAGTTTATAGATTTTATACTAAATCTCCTTGTTTCATTTATTAAAGTTTCCTATTCCTTCCTTTGTCTTTACCTACATCATCGTTATTGATCAAAGGATTAAAAGCAATCCATGAAGCATCACATTTATACAATTGGTCGCAATATTGAACACGAACTACAACACCAATGCTACACTTATAAATCATGCACGAATGCTTATGGGCTCATTCAAGAAAGTTTGGGGTAGATCGCATGATCCAGATATCAATTTCAGGACGAAACAAAGAAACAATATAAATTGAAACTAAAAGAAAAGTAAAGTTTTTCGACGAAATGTACAACTCAGTATAGTGCAGAATGTTCGGCATTGAAAAAAAGATTTAGACATTTAAAAGGATGGTTTACAAGGGATTCAGTTTGATCGTTGACAAGTTTTGATCATTCTACTTTAGTTGGTCAAGCAAGTACTAATGATGGAAGTTTGGGTATCGGCATACCATATGTAAACCAATTCTCTGTTTGTTCAAGGGAAGAATTTGCACGGTTCTCTGTTTAGATGTCATTTCCAGTGACGCTATGGAACAATCATATTGGGAGCTTCTAACCTCCTCTTTCCTTCCGTCCCCCTGTGTCTCTACAAATAAAATGTCCAAAGAAAACCAAACCATGAGGACTTCATTCCTAGGGCTTCTCAACATGCCCCCCCCCCCCCCCCCAAAAAAAATAAAAAATAAAAAATCTTTCCTAATGCAGAGATAGCAGACCCTTCCCTTTCTCCTCATGCCTTCCGTTCCCCTATGTCTCTGCAAATAAATTTTCTAGAGAAAACCAAACCATGAGGACTGAATTCCCAGAGTTTCTCTATATGTCTCCCAAAACCAATCTTTCCCTAATGCACCAATAGCAGAAGCTTCCCTTTCTTCTCATGCCTTCTGTCCCGCTCTGTGTCTGCAAATAAAATGTCCAAAGAAAACCAAACCATGAGGGCTTAATTCCCAGAGTTCTTTGCATGGCCCCCCCAAAACCCCTTCTCCTAACATGAACAAAATTCAAATTATAGTTTGGGAATAAAAAAAAATTCGAAGTATTATATCTTATTTGAGTCATCAAATTTCCCAAAAAATAAGAACAAGTTTGTAAATATGTTGGCAAAAGTGGAGAAACGTATCCTTAAAGAAGGTTCTTAGCTAAAAACTGAAGCTTTCACATAGAAATACCTCAATAAACTTTTACAATACAACTTCTTAAAAAGGATACTTTTAGGATTCAAAACAGAATACAAGTTACTGAATATTAGAGTCTTTGAATAAATAGAAAGATTCATAGCACTTGACTTTGCAACTTTAAATGAAGCCATATACTTTGCAATTTTTGAGGATGAAGCCTCTTAAAAAGGGAGAATGAAATGGTACAAAAATGGTCAGAATTGGTGTGATTAATTGTAAGAAAGTACTTTTGCAAGACAACATAGGAGCAATAGCAAAGAAGAGAAGACACGAGAAAAGTAACTACTAATGACAAGTACAAAGATGATGGTCTTGTCCACCAATACTTTAAGGTAGAGCCTAAATGGTGATCTAGACAACTCGAGATAGGAAGTTAAAAGGTAGAGGTATGCTACAACAATTTGATGTCCATGTTAGTGCATAATTCATGTATATATAGGTCAATGGATAGGTGTAACCTTCTTTGGATGCGAAAACACGAGCCATAGAACATGGGTGGCCACCGCCCATCTAATCCCCATACACACCTTGGGTCGATTCAACCAAACTAATAAATATGATAGATTTTTTAGTCCAACAAGGATTACTCCATGGAATATTCCATTTATTGTTTCAAATTAGGGTTGCTAACCACTACCCTAGATCCTAGAGTTGGGGAGCTTAGTAACTCCCTTTCCTCAAAATACCTTGGATAGTCCAATTCAACCTTCATCCAACATGCAAGTTTGGACTTTTATCGATTGGATGATGCACAATTGAATTTATGAGCCATAGATATTGGTCATATACTAACATCCTCCTCAATGTCTATCAAGTGATAAGTCAAGTAGGCTTGAGTCCTATGCCCATCTGTCAAAGATCGCTATTGAGTTTCTCTTTTCCAAGTTATTTAGTGAATATGCGAATGCAATTTTCCTCTTGTGGAAATAGTCAAGCTCCACAATGTCATCTTCTATTTGCTGATGAACATAAATGTACTATAATTCTACATGCTTGTTGGAAACATGAAATACTGGGTTCTTTTTTAATGCCATAAAAATTTCATTCTCACATTTAAGTAAAGTCACCATTTTTTATGGAAAGCCTAGATCTGCAAGAATTATCCCTAAGCACATCGCCTCACAAGAGGCAAAGCAATCTAATTTGTACTCTACTTCAATAGAAGGGATCCTTGAGTTCGCTGCTTCCAAGGTACATTTCAATGATACACATACAATATATGCCTTATTTTATTTTTCTTCATGAGTAAAACTTTAAAATCAAGCACGTCACTTGGATACTAGCCACTCGTGCAATGCAATTCCATTTAGAAGATTTACCTCCCGAGGTGCACTATGGAACTATTTTCCAGCCTAGTTGGTAGGTGTAACTCCTAGAAGAATACCCAAAAATGATGAAAACTTGGATGAAGGAACCACTCCATGTATTATAGAATCCCTCCCACAGTCTAGTTCCTAGAGGACGCACATGGCCAACATTCACAATTAAAGTACGAAATGATAGAAAATGCAAGGAGTGAATCGACTATTCATACCTTGAAGCACTAAGAGCCCTCCAAACAATTGCCTATATGATGGCCATGCTTTTCCATGCAGTCCCGAGGTTAGACTGAATGAGTGATGTCATGACATACATGAAAATCAAGATTTATGACTTGATGCAAACCAATTTCAAGCTATTTAGGAAGATCAAATCATCACACATCTCAACACCACAAATGAAGCTCGGAAATGTGGACTTAGTTTATGACATGAGCACAATGGCACCTAGGAAAATTTGCTATGCTTGGCATTGTCATCTCAGGTACCTCCCAACCTATTATAAAAAACCATTTGAAGAAATATTTACTACAAGTTTTTGGGAGTACCACTCCAAAGTGTTCATCTCCAAGCCCACACACTTGTTGCAACTATTTGCATGTGAGCAAATGCTATATTTAGCTCACTACAGGTACATGCAATAGGACACTCCCTTCATAGTACTAGCCCAAATTTGAATTTGATCTAGCTTGATGCATTCAAGTCAACAAGAAAACCCAAGCCTTATACCTCTTATAGATCTTCATTAACTACTTCCTACAACAAGAGTTTTTCATGGATGACATATGCAAGGGAGGGAAGTGTTGGCAATGTGCAAGGCCAAGGCTAGGCTAGAGGAGGAGGTTAAAGTAGGTATAAAAGAAGAGGGATCATGTAAAGAGAAGTGTGTGTGAGGGCGAACGATATTGAACCACATTTTTTAGAAGTGTCAAATAATCAAAGCTCAAAGATTCCAATAAGTGCCCAATATTGATTTTTATCACTGCTTTTCTACTATTAACAATCAATTTTGTAGTTTTATGCTCAATTTTCTAGTTTTATGCTCAATTTTGTAGTTTTATGCTCAATTTTGTTCAAGTCAAGGAGTGCTCAAGCTTGAGGAGCTTAGATACAATGAATATACCAATTTTCACAATTTTTGGAGCCCCTTAAATACTTGAGAATTGACCTAGAACCTATTTTTTAACTATGCAGGACACTAGGTTTCAAATTGGCCAAACTCAGAAGAAAACTATAAAAAAAGAGCGAGAGAGTCTTGAAATGGAGATCATCCTAGTCTAGAGAGATCAAGGGTTAGCAAAGTAAAAGTAGCTCTCTTTCTTTTTTGAGGTTTTTTATAATGATCGGAGTAACATGAGCATGCAATTCAAACTTGTACTTTTAAACTTCAAGTTTATATATTTTTTTCCAAATCAACTCCAACATTTTCTTATTTAATGAAAAGAGAGTTGAGTTTACATATTCTTTTTTTTTAAGGAGGTTTGAAAGGTGCCTACTCCCCTAACTTAAGCTTTGGAAGTACAACTGCACAAGTGATGGGCATAGTACCTGCCTAACCCCCTTCTATCCCACAAAGGAGGGGTTACACTGGGTTACAATTAGTAAGCTGCGTTACAACTAGTTTAAACTGTTCAAAGCCATGAAATGTCTAGTCTAAGGGTTGAACTCTAAGAGGGCAAAGCTTATCCAAGTTTATAGATTTTATACTAAGTCTCCTTGTTTCATTTATTAAAGTTTCCTATTCCTTCCTTTGTCTATACTTCCATCATCGTTATTGTTCAAAGGATTACAGTTTTTGGGAGAAACCTTGACTGGGATGGTTAGATTGAGGAGCCATTTGTTTCTAACGTTGACAAGCTGACCTTTTTGTTAGATGTGTTGTCACTTGAAGCAATCCATGAAGCATCACATTTATACATTGGTCGCAATATTGAACACGAACTACAACACCAATGCTACACTTTGAAATCATGGACGAATGCTTATGGGCTCGTTCAACAAAGTTTGGGGTAGATCGCATGAGCCAGATATCAATTTCAGGACGAAACAAAGAAACAATATGAATTCAAACTAAAAGAGAAGTAAAGTTTTTCGACGAAATGTACAACTCAGTATAGTGCAAAATGTTCGGCATTGAAAAAAAGATTTATACATTCAAAAGGATGCTTTACAAGGGATTCAATTTGATCGTTGACAACTTTTAATCATTCTACTTTAGTTGGTCAAGCAAGTACTAATGATGGAAGTTTGGGTATCGGCATACCATATGTATAGCAATTCTCTGTTTGTTCAAGGGAAGAATTTGCACGGTTCTCTGTTTAGATGTCATTTCCAGTGACGCTATGGAACAATCATATTGGGAGCTTCTAACCTCCTCTTTCCTTTCGTCCCCCTGTGTCTCTACAAATAAAATGTCCAAAGAAAACCAAACCATGAGGACTTCATTCCAAAGAAAACCAAACCATGAGGACTTGATTCCTAGGGCTTTTCTACATGCCCCCTCCCCCCCACGCCCAAAAAAAAAAAAAGAAAAAAAAAATTTTTTTTTTCCCTTTCTGCTCATGCCTTCCGTCCCCCTATGTCTCTGCAAATAAATTTTCTAGAGAAAACCAACCATGAGGACTGAATTCCCAGAGTTTCTCTACATGTCCCCCAAAACCAATCTTTCCCTAATGCACCAATAGCAGAAGCTTCCCTTTCTTCTCATGCCTTCTGTCCCGCTCTGTCTCTGCAAATAAAATGTCCAAAGAAAACCAAACCATGAGGGCTTAATTCCCAGAGATTCTTTGGATGGCCCCCACAAAACCACTCTTCCCTAATGCACCAATATCAGACCCTTTTCTTTCTTCTCATATCTTCCATCCCCCCGTGTCTCTCCATGAATTTAGCTTAAGAAGCCATCTCTCATTTTTCACATTATTCCTATTACATACGAATCAGCACACATTTATAAGAAAAATTGCATGACACAAGCACATACAAAAGTTTATGTTCCTTCATTTATTTACAATATTGCATATACATAAATTACGCAACACACATTCATATGCATTCGAATGCTCTCACATCCGAATTCTAAGGGCAGTTCATGCACACATACTTCAAGTTCTTATGCACATGTATTTACATACATAAATTCTTATGCACATGCACATGTATTTACATACAGAAATGCACATATGCACAAAGTTTTCATAATCATATTACACTCACACATCACGCATGTACAAATATGAATGCACACACATAAATATGCACATGTTCGCGTCATATAGGCATACATGAATGAGCACTTTGCACACAAAACATTTGTACGTACACTCACATAAGCTAACATTTTTGTGTAGGTGCAAATAATAGATGCGACGAGTTTTACATCACTTTCAATATACACTTTAAAATGAAAGACCAATAACTTCCTCTTTAAAAAAAATGAAAGATCAATGCCTTAGATGCAACTCCAGATCGCATAAATAAGAAAAAATTTCAATTAAAAACAAACATAAGCACAATATCATGCAAGATCCATTTTGTATTGAATACATCATTCAAAGAAAGAAATCAGCAGAGCCTATTAGATTCTTTATATAAGTTTGGTTTGATTTCCACTTCTCATCACTTCAATTCGATCCCTTCCATCTTCTCAGCACAATTAGCCATTTCGTTTGGTTTATACATACCTTTAACTGCATTTTGAGTTAGTGCCTCCCATTTGATTTTCAAGCTTTAGCTTTGAATCATGATGATGTCAGCTTCTATAGAAAACAAAACATGGGTGGTAGAACATTGGCGGCCATCTTTTTTATAATGCCCATATTTGACTTAGGTGATTTCAACCAACCTAACACATATGATTAATTTTTGAGTTCAACAAAAAATATTCCATTGAATATTCCCTTTACTGTCATTCATCATGGTTGTGCACCACTACCCGGATCCCACAATTGGGGACCTAGGTAACTCGATTTCCTTACAATACCTTACATGGTCCATGTTGTACTTTATGGAATAATGGAATGTTATATGAGTTTTAATGTCCTTAGGGTTTTAATGTGATTTGTGTTTTGATTTAGAAGGTGAAGGATCATGAAAGTGCATGGACTTATTCAAATATTTTTGGAGATATTTAGAAGAATATCTAGAGGATAGTATTTTAGTTATTTTTTGTAAGAATAATCGATCATTTTCAAAATCGATGTTTTTGTAAGACTAGTAGATTATGATTTTGAAAATAAAGTGGAGTTTTGTATAAAGCATGCTTTTTGAAGTGCTGCCCTCATGTATCTTCTATTCAGCACATAACATGAAATACCTATAAATACACATGCTCTGATAGAATTGTCCATCAGAGTATGTGGGGGAAGATCGTACTGAATCTGGTGTCAAGTCCCTTGTCCCTTTCTATTCTCTGAGTACTTTTGTGTGATTTCATTTTTATACTATCCTCAGCATACATGCATCTGTTCGATTCGGAGGTCAATAGTGGTATCACAGCTAAGGTGCATCTAAAGAGGTGGTTTCTTTGCATCCGATCATGATTCATGGTATCCGCTCATCAAATGGGAACCATTTCAACCATCCATCGAGTCCTAGGTTTTGGTTCTATATGAGGCCATAGACCCTACCCATAATACAAAGGATTTTGGTACATCACCCCTACCTGGGGTAATGCCTAGGCAACAATTGGAACTATTGTAGCAGGAGCTCCAAAATGCTCACAATGAATGTGACCCTACACTTCAGCAACTGTAAAGTGATAAAAATAACCTCCTTAGGGTGGTGAAGGCCATTACTATGGCTTAAGAACAAGGCACATAGTCCAATATTGGTGCAGAAAGTTTCCAATTTTCATGATTCAATGGGTGCAAGGATGGCCGATTTGTTCTTTCATGGCTATCCAAAATTGATTCTTTTTATTTTGATGAATTGTAGTCTAAACTAAAAAAGTAAAATTTGTTAATAATTATTTGGTGGGTAAGGCCCAATTATGGTGGAATGTTTTGCAGCATAGCACCAAACACCCCACCACATGGACTAAATTTTAAGATAAGATCAAGGAGTTCTTCCTTCCTCCTCAGTTCCACTTACATACTCGTCGATCATGGAAAACTTTTGGGTGGAGAGATGGAGATACTATATCTACCTATACTGAATGTTTTTGGCAACAACTATTACTTATTCATTTGCTAACTTTATGCGAATCCTGAAAAGAAATATTTCTTTAAAAAAGAATTATAGTATTTAGGACATATTGTTCCTATTCACACAATCATTCTCACAATCAAAGAGAAGCACACACACACACATTGAGGCAAGGAAGAATGATCTTCTTCTTCTTCCTCTTCTTCTATTACATGAAAGCAATGTACAAGAATGACCTAAAAACAACAATGCAACAAGTGCAATATATAAGGAACACTACATAAGGGAAAACCCTAATGCTCGCAAATGAGTGATCTAGCAAGAAAACAAACGTGCCATCACTCTCCGTAGATAAATCGGGTAAAGCTCAATGATGTTTCCCTAACATATATAGTGTGAATACTCTAAGACAAATCATCTTCTCATAAACAAATCTTCTAAATTGGCTACAAAAGAGGAAAAGAAGAAAGTTAATGGAATGGTTGTTGCACACACTTATACACCTAAAGTAAAGTATGCTAATCTTGATTAGAATGATGAATGGGCATTTACTACTATTTGGAGCTATGACTTATCTTCCCATGAGAAGTGTTTCTCAATAGTAAACGCAAATGTTTAGTACTTTAATAGTAGGGAGACCAAGGATATTACCTTGCAACACAATTTCTTAGATTTACTTTAGCTTGCCTCTAGAGGGAATATTATCATACCACTCACAACACCTTTTATCCTATAAAAGAAGTTGGTGAACTAATTCTCACTAGTGGTGATTGTAGTTCTTTTCACATTGTCAAATGCTTTATATGTGCTACAAATTAGGACAAATATGTTGTTAGTTCTAGAATTAGTTGCAATTGGCTTGGTTGTCAAATTTATTGATGACATATGTACGGTCCCCGATCTCCCAAATGGTGACACTATTATTACTTCTTGCGTTTTATGTCATGGGCTATATAATCTCATTAACTATGCAAATTATATGAATGATTAAGCATGTGCAATTCAAGATCCTATAACTGTCTTACATGCAAAGTTTTTGCACGCATGCTTTGGTCATCTCAATTTTGATAGTTTGCTTCACCTAGAAAGATCTGAAGTCGTGTCCTCTCTATCCAAACTTGAGGCACCCTATTAACATTTCTGTGAAGGTTGTAGTTTTGGAAAAAACAAAACGTTCCTCCTTCCTAGAAGATGGTTGAACTCGGAGTGCTCATAAATTGTAGTTTCTTTATAGTGATTTCTTACGTCCTATGTGGACACCTTCTTTTGGGAACTACCTATGAAAGGAGATGGAGAGTGAGGGGATGAAATCTTATGGAATATTTCACTTGTGCACACTCATCTTTATGATCTTCCAAATTCACATCAGAATTTTCCTTCGAATCTTCGAGTAATGATAAAAGGCTATTTAAATGCCTTAAAATTTAGGTATTAAGCATCTATTTTGATGCAAAATGATGGATCGAACCAAAATAGGTCAGTCATGCATGTTGGAGATCAAGATTTCTTATCTATTCAAAAGGAAAAAGGCAAATGGAACTCATCTACTTGTAAGCAGAAAACTATTCACGCTACATAATCTAAAAAGTAAGAAAAAGCCAAGAAGAAAACCAAAATTTTGAAACAATGTTTCAAACATTCTGACAAATCATATTCTCATAAACAACTCTTCTAAATTGGCTGGAAAAGAGGCAAACAAGAAAGTTAATGGAATGGTTGTTGCACACACTTATACACATAAAGAAAAGTATACTAATCTTGATTAGAATGATGAATCTGCATTTACTACTATTTGGAGCTATGAATTATCTTCCCATGAGAAGTGTATCTCAATAGTAGGCTCAAATGTTGAGTACTTTAGTAGTAAGGAGACCAAGGATATTACGTTGCAGTGCAGTTTCTTAGATTTACTTTAGCTTGCCAATAGATGGAATATTATCACATCCACTAACAACTCCTTTTATCCTATAAAAGAAATTGGTGAACTCATTCTTACTAGTGGTTATTGTAGTTATTTTCACATTGTCAAACGCTTTATATGTGCTACAAATCAGGACAAATATGTTGTTAGTTCTAGAATTAGTTGCAATTGGCTTGGTTGTCAAAGTTATTGATGACAGATGTATGGTCCATGATCTCCGGAATGGTGACAATCGGTCATCTCAATTTTGATTGTTTTGCGTCACGTACAAAAATCTGAAGTGATGTCTCTCTATCCAAACTTAAGGCACCCTATCAACATTTCTGTGAAGGTTGTAGTTTTGGAAAAAATGAAACGTTCCTCTTTCCCAGAAAATGGTTCAACTCGGAGTGCTCATAAATTGGAACTTTTTTATAGTGATTTATGAGGTCTTATGTAGACACTTCATTTGGGAACTACTTATACTTCGTGATTTTTATTCATCATTTTTCTAGTCATACATGAATGTATCCATTGAAAGAAAATTCTGAAGTGCTTATGTGGTTCAAACAGTTCTGTGTTATGGAGTTCTGTGTTATGGGTGTGAATTTGTGGCCCATTTTGGGATAAGATAGCAGTGTAAAGTTTCGTATACATCTCAAGAAATTGGCTTTGCTAGTAAGTGGCGGACGTAATCACGATGAAAGCTGCTATAGGAATAAATGAAAGCTTTCAAATCATACAATGGCAAGAAGAACAGAAGGCTAATGGGCTCCACCTTCATTGTTGCCTGTCACCTTCCCCATTGCACCCTTTATTGCTTCGCCAGCATGAGAAAGTGCTTCGGCAGCTATGGAGGTCGTCTTAAAAGTCAAAAGCTCCACGACCTACAATCCTCATTGGAGACGTCTCGCATTTGACATCGACGTGCGGCTCGACTACATCTATCTCTCCATGAGGTCCCGATCGAAAAACCTGACCTGCCCTTGTATTGGAAGCACACGTCTAGCTTTTCTTTTCGAATGTTTTCCCATTAGAATGGTTCGAAGTAGAAATATAAAGTCATCCATTGCTCATCTACAGCTTCATGGTCATCTTTTTCGTCCGTTCCTAAGCAAGAATTCAGGTAATTATATGGTAAGATTTTGAAATTCTGGTCATTAGTAGATTAACATTTCTTCAAGGCAAGGCTTTCATCTACATCTTCTAGATATTTACCACATTTCCGGTAGATGTAAGGTAGCTTTTGTCAAACATTCTCACATTTCCTCCTGATTTTTATTTTACATGGGTAGCTTTTGTCAAACATTCTCGCATTTCCTCCTGATTTTTATTTTTATTTTTAGTTTGTCAAATATTCGACCCATTTTAATCACTAGTGTTTATGAGAACGAGTACATCTATTTTGATTAGCAATGGTGTTTGGTCTCTATATATGCATCTTGTAATCGAGAAAGAACGATTAAGTACCCATCAAATCGATGTACTTGTTCAAGGAACAATTTGATTCGTGGACACTTGGGAAGTGCTTGACCTTGCGTGAATCTGAAATTTGTCAAAACAAGGAAAACGCATGGACATTTGGGCACCATAGAGAGGTGGGCTGGAAACGTCCAAAAAAAGTCTTTGGGCTCAAATGGAGGCTAATGGAGGAATTCAAAAATAGGCAAGGTTCCAAGTTGAATAGAAGGGTCCATAAGTGAGTAGTGAAGACTATGCTCACCCTAAGGGGGAATGAATGTCGCATAACCTTAGGAGGAGATGGTTGAACCATATATTAAGAGAAAAGATTAACATGTAATCCTCATCCATGGCTTTTGGGGCTAGTGGTTAGCCCATCATACCCCTACCCAAGAGGTTGTGAGTTCCATTTCCAACAATAGGGTATCTGTACATTAAAACTTCTTTTTTGGATATGCAACTATAAGTTATTCTCATCATTCTGTGGAAAAAATATTAACAAAGTGCTATCCAAGAAAAAAAAGGGGAGAAAAACCTACATAGGGAAAGTAATACCCAATGATCCTAAGCTTTGAGATATCCATGCTTCAGCCTTTGGTCCAAAGCTCATTTCATTTTCATGCTAGCACACATATCCCACATGGAAGGAGGTTTTCCCTCTATTGCATATAAGAAGGGTGTCACTTGACTCCAATTATGATTATTAACTCTAGCCAATTCCTAAGAGTGTCCATCCTCTTCTTATGGATTCTTTATGCTCATAGAGCATTATATTGAAGTCCATTTTATTTATCAAGCTCATCCGATTTTTCTATACTTTTTTCTATCCTTCATAACTTAAGTAGTGTGTCATTGATAGTAGAGTAGGGTTAGTATCTTTCATTTCGATTGGGTTATCAAATTATAGGTTGAGGATAGGATTGAAATGATTTCAATTTCAAATTTTATTAATCTTCATAAGTATCATATAGACTACTTACTTGTCCCTAAATCCATCCTGCCCTCTCATTCCTCATAATAAACGTGCTTGCAAGCAATATTTCATTTAATTTCTGTATTATCAATTTTCTTTTAATCAAATGTTATCTAATAGCACCATGAAAATTTCAATTCTATGAATAATGTGCTTTTAAGAACCTTCAGGGTTATATAGCCTATAACCCGTTTGATCCAGGTCATAGCCTATAAAGACATATTTTCATACCTTAGGATCAACTTTACCTTATATTTGATTTGTGCATATGCAATGCACCAAAATATATTGCAAGGATCCAAGCTTGGTCTTCCTATTTGGCAAGCCTCATAAGGTTTCATACCTTCCAAAGGCTTTGATAAAAACCTCTTTATGAGGTAGGTGGTAGTGGATCT
>CM035432.1:116598336-116630836 GCA_020310875.1 Ceratopteris richardii | reverse complement strand
TGTATGCATTATGTATCCATATGTGTGTATGCATATATGTGTGTGTGCATGTATGTGTGTGTGTATGCATGTATATATGTGTGTATGCATCATTATGTGTGTATGTGTGTATATGTGTGTGTATATATGTGTGTGTGTGTATGTGTATGTGTGTGTGTGTGTCTATGTGTGTATATGTGTCTGTATATGCATATGTATGTGTGTGTATGTGTCTCTGTGTGCATGCATACCTCGCTTCAATGATAGATATCTTTTTCTCTCTTGCTCTCTCTCTCTCTCTCTCTCTCTCTCTCTCTCTCTTGCTCTCTCTCTCCCTCTCTCTCTCTCTCTCTCTCTCTCTCTCTCTCTCGCTCTCTCGCATCCAAATCCTGGCACAAATGTGCCAAGAGAAATGGAATTTTTATTTAACATTCCAGAGCGTCGCTTATGCGACACTCTGGAACACAGGACATTGCTTATGCAACGCTACAACATTGCAGCTAGTTTGCCAACATCACAAATAATGTCGGTAGTTAGCGACGCATACTTTTAGCATCGCTTATCATCTCTTATGCGATGAAGGCTCGTAAAAAAAAACCAAAAAGGGGACCGTTGGTTATGTGACGCTAGCGTCACATAAGCAACAAATCCTGTTTTTTTTCAATTTGGGGGTGTCGCTACACCCCCTATTTCTTGTAGTGCCTACTAATCTCTTTTAACCAATAAAAAACATGTTAAAAAGTGAGGTCCAATCACATCAAGAGGTAACCTTTTTCTTCTCTAATCATTTTTTCCCATTATAAGACATACCTCTATGCCTCCAACTTGTGTTAATCATCCTCCTTTGATTTATGATGAGGTGGAAGGTGAAATTTGGGGCATGTTCCCCTCTTTAGCTTGAAATGCTTTCTAACTTCCAACAATATTAACTCTTGAAGTTATCAAAATCACTTGAGCTTTTGAGCAAGTTTTGAAAACATGCCTTCAATGCTTTGTTGAAATTTCATGAATCATTTATCTTGGCTACACTAAGTACTTAATCTAATCGAAATTAAGCTCATCAAGGTAACCATGCTATGGAAAATCTTGATTTATTATATCATAGTATAAAAGCATCAATGAATAGTCAAGACCATATGTTGATGTCTAATGAAATTTTTATATACACGTGCTTTGTGACCTTTGACTGTTATTGTCCTATAGTTTTCACACACATTCATTATTGACCACAACAAGAACATATCTTCTATTTTCAACAACAATTTATGCTTAGGCATAGAGTCTCAACCAAAAAGAGACGCCCTTCTTTGGTTAGATGCGCATAAAGTATATGTGTATTAAATATGTAGTACAATTGTAACAAGGAGTATCATATATGTAGCTACATATATAAACTTTAGATGTGCGTGTGTGTGTGTGTTGTGTGTGTGTATGGATGTGTATGTATGTATGTACATATATATGTGTGTGTGTGTTGTGTGTCTGTATGGATGTGTATGTATGTACACATAAATGATCTAAGCTCTACCGATGTTCTTTGAAATCATAGACTATTTTATCAAGAGCTTTTACTAATCCAACTCATGCTAATTATCAAATTTAACCAAAACAACTACTTAAATCAACAAGTTTGATGAACCATGAAAGACTAAAACTAAACACACGTTTTAAAAAATTAATCAAAAGTCTTAATAATTGTAACTTGTAGATCCATGTAAATTCATAACCGTCTCTTTGGATATCAATCAATCAATTCGCATATTAGCTTTCAATGAAGCATAACATAAATAAAAAGAAAGAATAATAAATAGTTATTAGATAAATAGATACATAAATAAAAATATGAATAATTAAATGAATCTTAATAGACTAATACATAGATAAATTTATATATAAATAACTAGATATATATATTTAAAGAGAGAAATTATATATGTGTGTGTATGTATGTGTATGTATGAATGTATGTATGTATGATCTAAGGTCTACTATGTGTGTATGTGTGTGTGTGTTGTATGTGTGTATATGTATGTATGTATGTATGCATGTATGATCTAAAGACTAGTACCTGTTGTTCTTCGAAATTATAAACTATTTTATCATGAGCTTTTAATCATGAAAACTCATGCTAAAGCTCAAATTGAACTAAAGCAACTACTTTTATCACCAAGATAGATGAAACATGAAAGATGAAGAATAAATACATGTTTCTCAGAATTAATCAAAGTCTTAATAATTTTGACTTGTAGATCCATGTAAATTCATAATCGTTTCTTTTTATAACGATCAATCAATTCACATATTGGTTTCGAATAAAACATAACCTAAATAAAAATAAAGAATATTAAATAGTTATTAGATGAATAGATACGAAAATAGATAAATAAGTAAAGATACAAATAAGTAGATAAATACTTAATAGACTAATACATATATAGATAAATAAATAAATAACTATATATATATATATATATATATATATATATATATATACACACACACACACACACACACATATGTGTTTGTGTATGTGTATGTATGAATGTATATATGTATATATGTATGTATGTATGTACACACACACAAACACACACACACACACACACACACACACACACACATATATATATATATATATATATATATATATATATATATATATATATATATATATATATATATATATATATATATATATATATATATATATATATATATATATATATATATATATATTTACAAAGTTGATTTAAAATCCAAATATTTGCAATTTAAATAGTTTCAATAAAACATTAATTGGAATCGAAAGTCTTAAATTATTCAAAGTTGCTTGTATATGTTGAAGTGTCATTTAGCACTCGAGTCAACTAATATGGGTTCTTTGTATAATTTAGTAATTATTCATGAATAAAATAATACTTGAGTTAAAAAATAATAATACTTGAATAGATAATTATGTGTATACTAATGAAATTTAAAATAAGAAAAAATATAACGACTACATCTTTAATTCAAATCATGAAATTAACTTGGAAATTTGAGTATTATGATTATTACATAATTTTCTTCACAATTTTGTTCACTTATTTGTCTCTTGTCTCACTCGTTTTTTATATTGTCACTTTCAATCATACACTCTTATACTCTCTCTCTCTCTCTCTATCTCAAATTTAGCTTCTCTCACTCTCTCATGTATTCCCTCATGCACAATCTTTTCTCGATCACTCACCCATTCTCTTTCTTTGTGTTGACTTCTCTAAACAATGCTAGAAGCCTCCAACTAGAGTTAACTCAAGATGTCTAAAATGAAGATACTTGGATTGATATGCCTGGCTTGTACATGCACTAAGGTTAAGATCCTACCCTCAAGCACAGATTGAATGGGGGTTACCGTGAGCCTCCTCTTGGTGATAATAAGTAGATATTATCTGGTTGAAACGATGTGTGCCTGATTCTTTCACCGCCACAAAAGATTTTATAGAAAATAAATAGGCTCCACAATCCCCCTTCTGATTCTCTCTCTCCCCTCAAAAAGTCCATGTGAAAGATTTAGAATCTTCACATAAAGGAGGAAATAGAATAGTCAATTATGTGTGCAATATAACAATGTAAGAGAACCTAAGAAGTGCTCAAGAGCTCTTTGTTGTTCATTTTGTTTGTATGGTGAAGCGAATGGAGGAGCAACACACACATAACTTCTCAATGAGTTTCAAATAGCCTCTATGAGATAGTTAGGTGCCTATCAATCAATCTCCACCTCTCTAGAATCCCAACTTAGGTGGCATATTTTGATCTACTAGAGATTGAGAACTCAACTTGATATCCATTTCATAATTTGCTCATAACTTGGTGCACTTGAGGATATCATTGATATTGATAAATCAAAAAAATTTAGCTCTTAGCTAACTTAAACTCTATCCAAGGTAGGATAGTAACATTTGGCTCCAAAACTTCTCTTCATTTCTAAAAAGAGAAACAAATTCATTATGTTTTGGAAGTATATGAAACCCAATTCTTTTCAAATTCAGAGTAAAGAATAAAAATAAATGAGACATCAAGATTTTGAGAAATGGAAAGAAGAAGAGAACAACATTGAAAATTGCTAAAGCCAAGATATCTAACGCATTTCAAATGGATTTTTGTCATAATATAACTTGATTAAAATTTCTAAGCCTTTTCCACATCCCTCGTTCACAGCATTGATGTTGTACATGAAACAAGAAAATGTTGAAGCGTGAATACATAGACATGAAGAATATTATAGGTGCATCCTATTGACACGGATTCAACTAGATCAAAGGTATTAGATGGAACCATTGAGATACAATCAAAATTATTCATATGTGCATAGATCTCATTATTATTCAAAAAATGTCTTTTCATAGCTTAATTATAGAAAAGTTTTCTTATGCATGCATCAAAGGAGCATACCTTTAAAGAGAGGTTGGAAAGGACAAAGACCAAGAAGTTCAAATCTCCACCTACGTAAAATTTCATCAACATTTCCTCTACTCCAGAGCAAATCAATTTTCAGTTCTTAGAGAGGAAAACACCAATGATGCTCAAGATGTGGAGGGTTAGACAAAGTTATTGAAAAGCCAAACACAAAAGAAGAAATAGTGGAAGCATCATTACCCCTTCTCCACTTAGTCATCATAGAAGATGTTTTAAGCCTTAAAAACAAGAAAAAAGTCAAGAACCTTGAGATACCCTAAACCTACTTCAAGAAATAGGCTTTGTTCTAGATGATGATTTTTTTCTCCAAAATTTAGGGATCCGATATTAATATGGAATCTTGACATTATTTTCAATCTTCCTGATTGTTTGCATATTAAACACAATGAAGTTAGTGGATTCCTAGCTTTGGGTATCAAAAATTATTTATATAATGACATTAAAGGGGTTGTCATTGATCCAAAAAACAAATACATTGCCATACAAATTGCAAGAAACTTATATTCTTCATGCATAGCCATTCCTACCTAGTCTCTTGACATAGGTTATCTTTGAAAATCCATATTTTCGTTTTCTCGTCCCATGATTTCTTTATATTTCAACATGGTTGACTTTGCACTTTACGAACGGGAAACACTTGTGTTAAATAAAATAAAACTCGAATAATCCAATCAAGATAGCAAGGATGCCATAAGAATAATCTACCTAGGCAAAGGGAGAGCACATATCCACCCATTAGACTACCTAGCCGAAATTGAAAACAATATTAATAAAAGAAATGAATACTTCAAAAAAAGATGAAATCTTCATATTTTGAAAGATTTGTTCTAAACTAACATGTCACTATGTGTATGATTTCATTGACTCTTTTGTTTCTCTTTTTAACTTCTTTCATTACAGATTTTTTACTATAAGAAAAGAAACATCTATTGAATTATTATTTAAGTGATTGGCCTTGCGAATTAGCCATGCCATCTATTTTATGGAACTTGAAAATCCATAAAAAAGGTCTTTATGCTTAATATTTTCTACCAATGTGAAAATATGTTTGGCTTTTGAATTAGGCCAACACATAAAAGCATAAAAGCATAATGGTTATTGATCCACATGGCATTATTATACCATTAGAATTTTATTCTTTTGTCTTCCTATCAAGAAGTCATTTCTTAATTTCAACTTAACTTAATAAACATGATCTCCCTCTTGTTCCATATTCCCATGCATATGTGATACCAATAATTGATATGCATACATAATGTATGCCAAAACCATATACATCTTTGATTAAAGATTCTAATTAGCATGCATAAGGTCCAAAAATTGAACCCTTCTTTAAAGAATGGATGGAATTCACACATCGGACACCATTTACTAAATGAATCTACATTCATCAAGTGCTCACATTTTTCGTTTATGTTGATGCAATGCTATGATGAACATTGCATGTCCATTTTCTAAAGTATCTATATGGTGAGGTCATTTATAACAAGATCCTTTTGCTATTTGTTTATGCCTAACGTCCACCACTTAGATGGTTAAACGCATGCATGATTCTAGGCGCATGTTGATCTCACCCAATTCTTAGGATGTGCGTTCTTAAATGAATTATTCTAGCATTGAAAAACAAGAAAATATAAATGGATAGTTTCAAAATAATACTTGTGTTCATCATAGCTCTGTCCAACGTTTGTAACCTTGAATAGCGAGGCTTATCCATTGGGATAATTGAGCTTGAGATTGCAAGTTTGGATCATTGTGCCTTATTGAAATTCCATTGTTCTTTGGGAATTTACATACTTACTTCTATGCCCAAAGTATGCATCTAAACTTGCCGAAATTGAAAGGATGCATAAACACATACTTGCGCTAACATATGAAACTCCTTTATACTTACCACATCACGTAAGAGCTCCATGAAAATTCAATGTATGCCATAATCATATAAAAATTTAAAAGAAAAGAAGGAAGACCATTAAACATAAATGGATGATTCCCTCACCCTCGTTGAAGAAAGGTATGCATTAGGTTTCATAAAATGATAGGTAGCAGAGGGTTGGGCCACACCCTTGATAGATAGGAGATGGTTGAACCACACCGTAAGATGGAGGATTAGGAAGTATTAGTTAACCCTTTATTTTGGGGAAAGTGGTTTGTCCATCAAAATCCTAGCCACGAGATTGTGAGTTTACGTTGGCTATAAATACAACACTAGTATCTGAGCTGGGTTGTAGGCTTGGGCAAGGTTGACGGATCGCATCCAAATCATGTGCACCAAATGGGCCTGAGGGAAGGTGCTTAGGCACTCTATCACGTGAACAGGTACTAAGGGAGGAGGTGGGGCTTTGAGAGTTATACTTAAGAAAGATTGTAACAAAGTGGTTATGCAAGAGAACAATGGAGCAATAGCAAAGAAGAGAAGACACATAGAAATATTTGAGAAAAGCAACTACTAACATCAAGTACAATGATGATGGTCTTGTCCACCAATGCTTCAAGATGAAGCCTAAATGGTGGTCTAGACAACTCGAGATAGGAAGTTACAAGGTAGAGGTATGCTAGAACAATTTGATGTCTGTGTTAGTGCATAAGTCATGTATATATAGGCCAATGGATAGGTGTAACCTTCTTTCGATGAACAAACACGAACCATAGAACATGGGTGGCCACCGCCCATCTAATCCCCATACAAAGCTTGGGTCGATTCAACCAAACTAATAAATATGATTGATTTTTGAGTCCAAAAAGGATTACTCCATGGAATATTCCCTTTATTGTTTCCAATTAGGGGTGCTAACCGCTACCCTAGATCCCAGAATTGGGGAGCTTAGTAACTCCCTTTCTTCAAAATACCATGGATAGTCCAATTCAACCTTCATCAAACATGCACATTTGGACTCCCATCGATTGGCTAATGCACGATTGGATTCTTCTCATAATAAAGGCATTACAAAATGTCAAATACAACATACAATCATGAGGGATACATATAGATCATACACTAACACCCCTTCTCAATGTCTATCAAGTGATAAGTGTTGGAGTTAGATGTCTGCGGAAGCACGCGAACAGCACAAGGAAGAAGAAGAAGCTTGGAGCACAACACACAAGACTGAATGTATTACTAGAGAATGTACAAAGATAAGTAGCCCATTAGGGCAATAGGCGTATATACAAGCCGGGGGAAAAAACCTCCTAAAGAGGGAAAAAAGTGCCCCGGCAGTCCTAGAGTGTTCACACACATCACTACCTAAATATATCAACAAATCCCCCCTGGGAGTGATGCAGTGAACAAGGAGCTGGCACTCATGTATAAGGAAGTGCCAAGCTATGTGGAAATCACTCCACAAAAGGAAGTAAGCCCAAAGCTTTGCGGAAAGCTTCAAACTTCTCCCTAGGCAGAGCCTTCGTGAAAAGGTCTGCAATGTTCTCCTGCGTGGGCACATATGCCAAGCTGATCTCCCCAGCAGAGAACCTCTCCCTGACATAGTGATAATGCACCTCAATGTGCTTAGTGCGAGCATGGAACACAGGGTTCCTCGCAACTGCCAATGCGCTCTGACTGTCAGTGAAGATGGTGGTGGCAGAAGACTGGCCAACACCCAAATCAGCCATAAGGCGTCTGAGCCACACACACTCAACAATCGCTGTGAAAGCTGCCCTATACTCAGCCTCACAACTGGAAGTGGCCACAGTAGGCTGCTTCTTGCTCAACCAAGATATACATGAGCTACCAAGCATGAAGCAAAAACCACTGGTGGACACACGAGTGTCATAGCAACCAGCCCAATCTGAGTCAGAAAAAGCATGCAAATCTGGCGGTAGTGATCCCCCCTTGGGATAAAACAACCCAAGTAGCCGAATACCACTCAAGTAGTGAAAGATGCGCTTAACCGCTTTCCAATGCGTGACCCCTGGGCAATGCATAAACCTGCTCATCTGTGAGATAGCAAACTGAATATCTGGCCGAGTAATGCATAAGTAAATCAAGCATCCAACAGCCTGCTGATAGAGAACAGCATCAAATGCATCTCCAGCATCATGAAGACTCAATCGTAAACCTGTCTCCATAGGAGTGGCAATAGGCTTACAGTCTTCAAGGCCAAAATGCTGCAATTATGTGTCAATATATTTCGTTTGACACAAAGCCATTCCACCATCAACGTGCATAAACTGAATGCCCAAATAGTGATGCAAATGCCCCAAATCAGACATCTCAAATGAGGCATGCAAATCAGCCTTAAAATCAGCAATATGTGTCTCAATAGGACCAGTGAGAAGCAAGTCATCAACATAGACAACAATGATCAGAAGCACATCATTAGCACGCTTAACATATAAGGTGCTTTCAGTTGGACTGTTCTCAAAACCATGTGCAATCAGATAGGCATGTATCTTCTCATACCAAGCACGTGGTGCTTGCTTTAAACCATATAACGCCTTCTTTAACCTCCACACCTGGTTTTCATGCCCTTTCTGCACAAAGCCACGCGGCGGAAAAACATACACTTCTTCATGCAAGTCACCATTCAGATATGTTGTTTTAATGTCCAACTGATGTACATTCCAACCATGATGGGCTTCAAGTGCACAAATGCTCTGAACAGTAGTCATACGGCATGTAGGTGCAAAGGTCTCATCAAAATCAATGCCTCTTTCCTGCGCATAACCCTTTGCAACAAGCCTAGCCTTATACCTGTCAACTGTACCATCAGGTTTACGCTTCAGCTTGTATACCCACTTAGTGCCAATGGCCTTCTTGCCAGGAGGCAAGTCACATAAAGACCATGTACCATTCTTCATTATAGCATCATTTTCAGATTGCATAGCAGCCATCCAATTTTCTGAATTTTGTGCTTCATCAAAAGAAACAGGCTCATTCTCATCACAGAGACTAGATGCAGCCATAGCATAGCAATGTGATGCAAAGGAGGCACTATGAGAGCCTGAACGAGTACGATATGACAAAGGTGCATCTAATTTGCTATCACGCAAAGTCTGCACCAGCCATTTTGGCATAGTTTTTGCCTACTCAATATCAGCTCTCTCATCAACAAGTGCATCATGTAAATCTGCATCAGAAATGGAATGATCTGCATCATCATATGAAACCTGCAAAGGCTGAGAAGTTGCCTCATTAGGACCAGCACTAGCCTGTCCACGTGTAAAAAGAGGCACCAAAGTATCATACATGTCTTTGGAGCTAACAGATGTCTCCTTAGTACATGAAAGAAATGGCTGAATAGCATCTTCCACAAAGACAACATCACGGCTAACCAGAATGCGTTTAGTCTGTGGATGATACAGACGATAGCCTTTACTTTCAGAACTGTACCCAACAAAAATACATTTTACTGCCTTATCATCCAATTTTCTGCGATGTTGTTCAGGAACTAATGCATATGCCAAACAACCAAAAACACGCAGATGAGCAACAGATGGCTTGCGGTCATGCCAAGCCTTATATGGAGTGATAGACTGCAACGCTTTAGTGGGACACCTGTTCAGTACACATGCTGCACACATGACAGCCTCAAGCCAGAAACTATGTGGTAAAGCCTGACTTTTGACCATGCACCTCGCCATCTCCATGAGTGACCTGTTCTTTCGTTCAGCAACTCCATTCTGTTGAGGTGTATACGGCACTGTACACTGGTGTTTTATCCCACGTTCAGCCTGAAATGCATTAAAATCTGAAGACATATATTCCCCCCCTCGATCAGAACGGAGGGTGCCCATTTTACATGCTGACAGATTTTTAGCTAAAACCAAAAACTGTTTGAAGCACATGAACACTTTGGACTTTGCTTTGAGTGGATATACCCATGCATGCCTGGAAAAATCATCAATGAAAGTCACGAAGTAAAGGTAATTTCCAAAAGAGGGTGTCTGCATAGGACCACAGACATCACTATGTACAAGCTGCAATTTCTGCGTAGCCCGAACTGAACCATCTTTTGGAAAGGAAGAACGCTGCATTTTGCCCAAAATACAGCCTTCACAAACATGTTTTCCAGGTGCCTCAAGTTTGGGCAAAGAGGACACCATTTCAGATTTCTGCAGGCGTAACAAACTAGCAAAATTCAGATGACCAAAGCGTGCATCCCAAAGCTTTGCATCTGACATAGCCTGAGAATCATGAACTGCACATGCCGAATCATTCACAGATCTTTCATAGTCTATGAGCTTATACAGCCCACGACATAAAATGCCAGAAGCAATAATCACATCGCCATTTGAGAGATCATGGACTGTACACCTTTCATCAACAAATTTCACAACCAAGCTAATCTTGGCTAATGCAGAAACTAATAACATATTCTTTTTGATCCTTGGCACAAATAAAGCATCTGACAAAGTGAAAGAACTACCATCAGCAGTAGTCAGAATGATCTTACCAACTCCCATAACAGGATAAGAGGAGTTATTGGCGCATGTGACAGTATTCCCTGTAGGAGCAGGCTCGAGTGAAGAGAAGAAACTGCGCTGCGAGGTAATATGTTTGGTCGCCCCACTGTCAAAGTACCAAACATCTGAGTCTACTGCAGACATGCACTGATCAGGAGAAGATGGGTCAAAACTGTAGACAGTAGTAAACGCCCATTCTTCTTCCTACACAAGATTTGCAGACTCTGTTTTTGGTGTAGAGGCCTCTGCAACAACCATTCCAGCCTCTTTCTTCTTTGCCTCTTTAGCAGCCAGTTTTGGACAGTTCTTTATGATATGATCATTGCCTTTACAGTACTTACAAAACAATTTCTGCTTTTCTGATTTTTTCTCATCTTTGTCTTGGTTCTTTGAATGTGCAGCATTTGCAGATTTCTGCTTACTAGTAGAAGAGCTCCATTTTCCTTTGCCCTTCTGACTAGCCAGGAAAGCTTGATCTGCAACACGCATAATGGACCTGTTCTGCCTGGACTGATCTTCCTGCAATAGAACAGAGACTAATTCCTCAAATGACAAGGCATTCAGATTGCCTTTCATCATCAACCGAAGAGTAGAGGCAAAACTCTGATATGAATCAGGAAGACCATTCAGAACGGTCTGCACAAGTGAGCTATCTGGTATAACCTCATCAGCAGAAATCAATTGTTCCTTCAGGTCTTTGATCTTTGTAAGAAAACTGTCCATAGAATCACCTTCATTCATGTGCTCACTCTCCAACTGTTTTCGGAGGTAAGCAACACGAGCCTCATTCCTAGCCTGGTACAAAGTGGTAAGTGTATCCCAAGCATCCTTTGCTGTTTTGCAAGAGCGAATGTGAGGAATAATGGCACTGTTTGACTAGACAAGGCTATCAATGCATGTGCCTGGGCATCTCTGCCATCCCCACGAATCTGCTCTGCAGTAGGTGCAACAGAAACAGCAGCACGAACAGGAATCTGTGGAATATCATCTTCGACACCATCTTCATCAGCTCCAACACCTGTATTTGCAGTACCTGTCGTTACAGGTGTAACAGGACGTCTTTCAACACCCTGCAGAATGTTCCACAATCCTTTTGCAACCAGTACATGTCGCATCATATAAGCCCATAATGGGTAGTTGGTACCATCCAACTTATCCTCAACAGCCAACATACGAAATACATCACTACTTTCAGCCATGGCCAGTGACTAAAATACCTTGATGCAGAAAATTGACTGTATCTCAAAAAGTTGAACAGAACTGCCCAAACGAGTTCTGCTAGACCTGTAGCAGACTTCGAGACGCTTAAACTGGCGAACAGAAACTGGTATATACCTTTGGCACAAAAGGACGAAATAGCCTGCACAAGCGCTGCGATAGTGCGTTCGGAGGCCGAAACGAGCTCAGATCGCGATTTCGGCACAACAGAACAAAGCTGTTTTGATCTCGAAAACACCCTGAGTATGCTCACCAAATTTCGTGCGAATCTGAGACTGCAAATAGAGGAGTGTTGACGGCACCCTAGAAGAAGCGACGACCTGCTCTGATACCAATTGTTGGAGTTAGACGTCTGCGGAAGCACGCGAACAGCACAAGGAAGAAGAAGAAGCTTGGAGCACAACACACAAGACTGAATGTATTACTAGAGAATGTACAAAGATAAGTAGCCCATTAGGGCAATAGGCATATATACAAGTCAGGGGGAAAAAAACCTCCTAAAGAGGGAGAAAAGTGCCCCAGCAGTCCTAGAGTGTTCACACACATCACTACCTAAATATATCAACAATAAGTCAAGTAGGCTTGAGTCCTATGCCCATCTGTCAAAGATTCCTGTTGAGCTTCTCTTTTCCAAGTTCTTTATTGAATATGTGAATGCAATTTTCCTCTTGTGGAAATAGTCTAGCTCCACAATGTCATGTTCTATTAGCTCATGAACATAACGGTACTATAATTCTACATGCTTGTTGCAAACATGAAATATTGGCTTCATTTTGATGGCCATACAAATTTGATTCTCACATTTAAGTATAGTCCACATTTGTGATGGAAAGCCTAGATCTGCAAGAATTATCCCTAAGCAAAACGCCTCATAAGAGGCAAAGCAATCTAATTTGTACTCTACTTCAATGGAAGAGATTCTTGAGTTGGCTGCTTCCAAGGTACATTTCAATCAACAACATACAATATATGCCCTATTTTATTTTTCTTGCTAAGTAAAACCACAAAATCAAGTGCATCACTTGGATAGTGTCCACTCATGCAATGCAATTCCATTCAGAAGATTTACCTCCCGAGGTGCACAATGGAACTATTTTCCAACCTAGTTGGTAAGTGTAAATCCTAGAAGAATATCCAAAAATGATTCAAACTTGGATGAAGGAACCTCTTCATGTTATATAGAATGCGTGCCATAGTCTAGTTCCTAGAGGACAAAAATGGCCAAAATTCACAATTAAAGTACGAAATGATAGATAATGCGAGGAGTGAATCAATTATTCATACCTCGTAGCAAACCGATGGGCATGCATGAAAATCAAGATTTTTGACTTGATGCAAACCAATTTCAAGCTATTTAGGAAGATTAAATCATCACACATCTCAACATCACAAATCGAGCATGGAAATGTGGACTTAGTTTATGACATGAGCACAATGCGATCTAGGAAAATTTGCTATGCTTGGAATTTTCATCTTAGGTACCTCCCAAACTATTACAAACAACCATTTGAAGAAATATTTACTACAGGTTTTTGGGAGTACCACTCCAAAGTGTTCATTTCCAAGCCCACACACATGTTGCAACTATTTGCATGTGAGCAAATGCTATATCTATCTCACTACAAATACATGCAATAGGACACTCCCTTCATAGTTCTAGCCCAAATTTGAAGCTTATCTAGATTGATGCATTCAAGTCAACAAGAAAACCCTAGCCTTATACCTCTTAGAGATCTACATTAACTACTTCTGACAACAAGAGTCTATCATGGATGAGAGATGCAAGGGAGGGGAGTGTTTGCAACGTGTAAGGCCAACGCTAGGCTAGATGAGGAGGTTAAAGTAGGTACAAAAGAAGAGGGAGCATGTAAAGAGAAGTGTGTGTGAGGGCGAGTGATATTGAACCACATTTTTTAGAAGTGTCAAATAATCAGAGCTCAAAGATTCCAATAAGTGCCCAATAGTGATTTTTATCACTACTTTTGTACTATAAACAATCAATTTCGTAGTTTTATGCTCAATTTTGTGCAAGTCAAGGAGTGATCAAGCTTGAGGAGCTTAGATATAATCGATATACCAAATTTTTTCACAATTTTTGGAGCCTGTTAGATAATTCAAAAATCGACCTAAAACCAATTTTTTAACTATGCAGGACACTAGGCTTGAAATTGACCAAAATGAGGAGAAAACTATAAAAAAAAGAGTGAGAGATTCTTGACATGAACATCATCCTAGACTAGAGTGACACTAATCCCCTCTAGTAATAGAATCCTACAAGCTTTGAAACCATGTAGGAAATGAGTTAGAGAAGAGAACATAGGAGCAATAACAAAGAAGATAGAAAATATAGTAGAATTTGAAAAGAATTCACTACAATAGCAAGTACAAAGATGATAGTTTTGTACACCCATGTGGTCTCAAGGTAGATCTTAAATGGTGATCTAAACAACTCTAGATAGGGAGTTACAAGCTAGAGGTATTTTGGCTCAACTCTATGTCTCGAATAGTGCAAAACTCATGTATATATAGGCAAATGGAAAGATGCGATGTCAAGGAGTACTTAGAAAGGAGGGTCAAAGCAAACCAAAGGCCATGATTAAGTTCCAATAGTCACTTTATTATATAGATGGCACATTATAACTTTCTTCAAAATACTTTCAATATAGATCAAGGGTAAGCAAAGTAAAAGAAGCCCTCTTCCTTTTTTGAAGTTTGTTATTCTTTAATGATCGGCGTAACATGAGCATGCGATTCAAACTTGTACTCTTAAACTTGAAGTTTATATTTTTTTCCAAATCAACTCCAACATTTGCTTATTCAATGAAAAGAGAGTTGATTTTACATATTCATTTTTGTTTTTTAAGGAGGTTTGAAAGGCGCCTACTCCCCCAACTTTAGCTTTGAAAGTACAACTGTGCAGGTGATGGGCATAGTACCTGCCTAACCCCCCCTCTATCCCACAAAGGAGGGGTTCGACAGGGTTACAATTGGTAGGTTGGGTTACAACTAGTTTAAACTGTCGAAAGCCATGAAATGTCTAGTCTGAGGGTTGAACTCTAAACCTCTACCTCAAGAGGCCAAAGCTTATCCAAGTTTATGGATTTTATACTAAGTCTCCTTGTTTCATTTATTAAAGTTTCCTATTCCTTCCTTTGTATATACCTCCATCATCGTTATTGTTCAAAGGATCACAGTTTTTGGGAGAAACCTTGAATGGGGTGGTTAGATTGAGGGGCGATTTGTTTCTAACGTTGACAAGCAGACCTTTTTGTTCGATGTGTTGTCCCTTGAAGCAATCCATGAAGCATCACATTTATGCAATTGGTCGCAATATTGAACACGAACTACAACACCAATGCTACACTTTGAAATTATCCACGAATGCTTATGAGCTCATTCAACAAAGTTTCAGGTAGATCGCATGATGCAGATATAAATTTCAGGACCAAAAAAAGAAACAATATGAATTTAAACTAAAAGAAAAGAAAAGTTTTTCCACGAAATGTACAACTCAGTATAGTACAAAATGTTGGGCATTGAAAAAAAGGTTTAGACATTCAAAAGGATGGTTTACAAGGGATTCAGTTTGATAGTTGACAACTTTTAATCATTCTACTTTAGTCAGTGAGGCAACGACTCATGATGGAAGTTTGGGTATCGGCATACCATATGTAAAGCAATTCTCTGTTTGTTCAAGGGAAGAATTTGCACGGTTCTCTATTTAGATGTCATTTCCACTGAAGCTATGGAAGAATCATATTGGGAGCTTCTAACCTCCTCTTGCCTTCCGTCCCCCTCTGTGTGTACAAATAAAATGTCCAAAGAAAACCAATCCATGAGGACTTAAATCCTAGGGCTTCTCTACATGTCCCCCTCCCCCCTCCACCCGAAAAAAAAAAAAGAAAAAAAAAAACAATCTTTCCCTAATGCAGAGATAGAAGACCCTTCCCTTTCTTCTCATGCCTTCCGTCCCCCTATGTCTCTGCAAATAAATTGTCTAGAGAAAACGAAACCATGAGGACTGAATTCCCAGAGTTTCTCTACCTGTCCCCCAAAACCAATCTTTCCCTGATGCACCAATAGGAGAAGCTTCCCTTTCTTCTCATGCCTTCTGTGCCGCTGTGTCTTTGCATATAAAATGTCCAAAGAAAACCAAACCATGAGGACTTAATTCCCAGAGATTCTTTGCATGTCCCCCCCAAAACCAATCTTTCCCTTATGCACCAATAGCAGACCCTTCCCTTTCTTATCATGCCTTCCATACCCCTGTCACAGTGTCTCTCCATGAATTTAGCTCAAGATGCCATCTCTCATTTTTCACATGATTTCTATTACATAAGAAAGAATGCACACATAAATATGCACATGTTCGCGTCATACAGGCATACATGAATGAGCACTTTGCACACAAAATGTTTATACGTACACTCCCATAAACTAACATTCTTGTGCAGGTGCAAATAATACATGCGACGAGTTTTACATCACTTTCAATATACACTGTGAAATGAAAGACCAATAACTTCCTCTTTAAAAAAATGAGCGATCAATGCCTCAGATGCAATCCAGATCGCATAGATAAGAAATATGATCAATTAAAAACAAACATAAGCACAATATCATGCAAGATCCAACTTTTATTGAATACATCTTTATATAAGTTTGGTTTGACTTTCACTTCTCATCACTTTAATTCGATCCCTTCCATCTTCTAACTCCAACCTCCAAATTTAGCACAACTAGCCATTTCGTTTGGTTTATACATACCTTTAACTACATTTTGAGTTAGTGTTTCCCATTTGATTTTCAAGCTTTAGCTCCAAATCATGACGATGTCAGTTTCTACAGAAAACAAAACATGGGTGGTAGAACATCGGTGGCCATCTATTTTATAATGCACATACTTGGCTTAGGTGAGTTCAACCAAACTAACACATATGATTGATTTTTGAGTTCAAAAATAATATTCCATTGAATATTCCCTTCACTATCATTCAATCATGGTTGTGCACTACTATCGGGATCCCACAACTGGGGACCTAGGTAACTCCGTTTCCTTACAATACCTTACATGGTCCATGTTATACTTTATGGAATAATGGAATGTTTTATGAATTTTAATGTCTTGAGCGTTTTAATGTGATTTGTGTTTTGATTTGGCAAGTGAAGACTCATGAAAGTGCATGGACTTATTCAAGTATTTTTGGAGATATTTAGAAAAATATTTAGAAGATAGTATTTTAGTTATTTTTTGTAAAAATAATAGATCCTTTTAGAAATCAATGTTTTTGTAAAAATAGTAGATTATGATTTTGTAAATAAAGTGGACTTTTGTAAAAAGCACGCTTTTTGAGGCGCTCCCTCATTTATCTTCTTTTCAAGACATAATGTAAAATACCTATAAATACACATGCTCTGATAGAATTGTTCGTCAAAGTATGTGGGGGGACAGTGTACCAAAACTGGTGTCAAGTCTCTTGTCTCTTTCTATTCTTTGAGTACTTTTGTGTGATTTCATTTTTACAATTTTTAAAAACGTGTGTTTAGTTTTAGTCTTTCATGGTTCATCAAACTTGTTGATTTAAGTAGTTGTTTTGGTTAAATTTGATCATTAGCATGAGTTGGATTAGTAAAAGCTCTTGATAAAATAGTCTATGATTTCAAAGAACATCGGTAGAGCTTAGATCATTTATGTGTACATACATACACATCCATACAGACACACAACACACACACACACATATATATGTACATACATACATACACATCCATACACACACACAACACACACACACACGCACATCTAAAGTTTATATATGTAGCTACATATATGATACTCCTTGTTACAGTTGTACTACATATTTAATACACATACTTTATGCGCATCTAACCAAAAAAGGGCCTCTCTTTTTGGTTGAGACTCTATGCCTAAAGCATAAATTGTTCTTGAACATAGAAGATATGTTCTTGTTGTGGTCAATAATGAATGCGTGTGAAAACTATAGTACAATAACAGTCAAAATTCACAAAGCACGTGTATATAAAAATTTCATTAGACATCAACATATGGTCTTGACTATTGATTGATGCTTTTATACTATGATATAATAAATCAAGAGTTCTTTAGCATGGTTACCTTGATGAGCTTAATTTGTATTAGATTAAGTACTTAGTGTAGCCAAGATAAATGATTCATGAAATTTCAACAAAGCATTGAAGGCATGTTTTCAAAACTTGTTCAAAAGCTCAAGTGATTTTGATAACTTCAAGAGTTAATATAGTTGGAAGTTAGAAAGCATTTCAAGCTCAAGAGTGTGGGAACATGCCCCGAATTTCACCTTCCACCTCATCATAAATCAAAGGAGGATGATTAAGACAAGTTGGAGGCATAGAGGCATGTCTTATAATGGGAAAAAATGATTAGAGAAGAAAAAGGTTACCTCTTGATGTGATTGGACCTCACTTTTTTACATGTTTTTTATTGGTTAAAAGAGATTAGTAGGCACTACAAGAAATAGGGGGTGTAGCGACACCCCCAAATTGAAAAAAAACAGGATTTGTCGCTTATGTGACGCTAGCATCACATAAGCAACGGTCCTCTTTTTGGTTTTTTTTACGAGCCTTCATCGCATAAGCGATGATAAGCGATGCTAAAAGTATGCGTTGCTAACTACCGACATTATTTGTGATGTTGGAAAACTAGCTACAATGTTTTAGCATTGCATAAGCGACGTCCTGTGTTCCAGAGCATCGCATAAGCGACGCTCTGGAATGTTAAATAAAAATTCCATTTCTCTTGGCACATTTGTGCCACGATTTGGATGCGAGAGAGCGAGAGAAGCTTCCCTTTCTTCTCATGCCTTCTGTCCCGCTCTATCTCTGCAAATAAAATGTCCAAAGAAAACCAAAACCATGAGGGCTTAATTCCTAGAGATTCTTTGCATGGAGCCGTCAAAGCTAGTCTTTCCATAATGCACAAATATCAGACCGTTTCCTTTCTTCTCATGCCTTCCATCCCCCCGTGTCTCTCCAGGAAGTGTAAATTCATAACCGTTTCTTTGGATAACAATCAATCAATTCGCATATTAGCTTTCAATGAAGCATAACATAAATAAAAAGAAAGAATAATAAATAGTTATTAGATAAATAGATACATAAATAAAAATATGGATAATTAGATGAATCTTAATAGACTAATACATATATAAGTTTATATATAAATAACTAGATATATATATTTAAAGAGAGAAATATATATATGTGTGTGTATGTATGTGTATGTATGAATGTATGTATGTATGTATGATCTAAGGTCTACTATGTGTGTATGTGTGTGTGTGTTGTATGTGTGTATATGTATGTGTATATATGTATGTATGCATGTATGATCTAAAGTCTAGTACGTGTTGTTCTTCGAAATTATAAACTATTTTATCATGGCTTTTAATCATGAAAACTCATGCTAAAGCTCAAATTGAACTAAAGCAACTACTTTTATCACCAAGATAGATGAAACATGAAAGATGAAGAATGAATACATGTTTCTCAGAATTAATCAAAGTCTTAATAATTGTGACTTGTAGATCCATGTAAATTCATAATCGTTTCTTTTTATAACGATCAATCAATTCACATATTGGTTTCGAATAAAACATAACCTAAATAAAAATGAAGAATATTAAATAGTTATTAGATGAATAGATACGAAAATAGATAAATAAGTAAAGATACAAATAAGTAGATAAATACTAAATAGACTAATACATATATAGATAAATAAATAAATAACTATATATATATATATATATATATATATATATATATATATATATATATATATATATATATATACACACATGTGTTTGTGTATGTGTATGTATGAATGTATATATGTATACATGTATGTATGTATGTACACACACACGAAGACACACACACACATATATATATACACATATATATATATATATATATATATATATATATATATATATATATATATATATATATATATATATATATATATATATATATATATATATATATATATTTACAAAGTTGTTTTTAAAATCCAAATATTTTCAATTTAAATAGTTTTTATAAAAAATTAATTGGAATCGAAAGTCTTAAATTATTCAAAGTTGCTTGTATATGTTGAAGTGTCATTTAGCACTCGAGTCAACTAATATGGGTTCTTTGTATAATTTAGTAATTATTCATGAATAAAATAACACTTGAGTTAAAAAATAATAATAGTTGAATAGATAATTATGTGTATACTAATGAAATTTAAAATAACAAAAAATATAACGACTACATCTTTAATTCAAATCATGAAATTAACTTGGAAATTTGAGTATTATGATTATTACATAATTTTCTTCACAATTTTGTTCACTTATTTGTCTCTTTTCTCACTCTTGTTTTATGTTGTCACTTTCAATCATACACTCTTATACTCTCTCTCTCTCTCTATCTCAAATTTAGCTTCTCTCACTCTCATGTATTCCATCATGCACAATCTTTTCTCGATCACTCATCCATTCTCTTTCTTTGTGTTGACTTCTCCAAACAATGCAAGAAGCCTCCAACTAGAGTTAACTCAAGATGTCTAAAATGAAGACACTTGGATTGTTATGCCTGGCTTGTACATGCAAACTTAACTAAGCTTAAGATCCTACCCTCAAGCATAGATTGAATGGAGGTTACCGTGAGCCTCCTCTTGGTAATAATAAGTAGATATTATCTGATTGAAACCATGTGTGCCTGATTCTTTCACCGCTAGAAAAGATTTTATAGAAAATAAATAGGCTCCACAATCCCCCTTCTGAACTCAAGAATCCCTTCCATTGAAGTAGAGTACAAATTAGATTGCTTTGGCTCTTGTGAGGGGATGTGCTTAGGGATAATTCTTGCAGATCTAGGCTTTCCATCACAAATGGCGACTATACTTATATGTGAGAATCAAATTTTTATGACCATCAAAAAGAACCCAGTATTTCATGTTATGAACTCAAGAATCCCTTCCATTGAAGTAGAGTACAAATTAGATTGCTTTGCCTCTTGTGAGGGGATGTGCTTAGGGATAATTCTTGCAGATCTAGGCTTTCCATCACAAATGGCGACTATACTTATATGTGAGAATCATATTTTTATGACCATCAAAAAGAACCCTGTATTTCATGTTTCCAACAAGCATGTAGAATTATAGTACATTTATGTTCATCAGCTAATAGAAGATGACATTTTCGACCTTGACTATTTCCACAAGAGGAAAATTGAATTCACATATTCACTAAAGAACTTGGAAAAGAGAAGCTCAATAGGAATCTTTGAAAGATGGGCATAGGACTCAAGCCTACTTGACTTATCACTTGATAGACATTGAGGAGGGTGTTAGTATATGACCAATATATATCCCTCATGATTGTATGTTGTATTTGATATTTTGTAATGCCCCTATTATGAGACAAATCCAATTGTGCATGAGCAGATCGAGGGAAGTCCAAACTTGCATGTTGGATGAAGGTTGAATTGGACTATCCAAGGTATTTTGAGGAAAGGGAGCTACTAAGCTCCCCAACTATGGGATCTAGGGTGGCAGTTAGCAACCCTGATTGGAAACAATAAAGGGAATATTCCATGGAGTAATCCATGTGGACTCAAAAATCAATCATATTAATTAGTTTGGTGGAATGGACCCAAGGTTACACCTATCCGTTGACCTATATATACATGACTTTTGAACTAACATAGACATCAAATTTTTGTGGCATACCTCTACCTTGTAACTTCCTATCTTGAGTTGTCTAGATCACCATTTAGGCTCTATCTTGAAGCATTAGTGGACAAGTCAATCATCTTTGTACTTGTCGTTCGTAGTTACTTTGCTCAAATATTTCTATGTGTCTTGTCTTCTTTGCTATTGCTCCTATGTTCTCTTGCATAACCACTTTCTTACAATTAATCACACCAATTTTGACCCTTTCTGTACCATTTCATTCTCCCTTTTAAAGAGGCGTCATCCTCAAAAATTGCAAAGTACATGGCTTCATTTAAAGTTGCAAAGTCAAGTGCTATGAATCTTTCTATTTATTCAAAGACTCTAATATTAAGTAACTTTTATTCTTTTTTGAACCTTAAAAGTATCCTTTTTAAGAAGATGTACTATAAAAGGTTATTGAGGTATTACTATGTGAAATCTTTAGTTTTTAGCTAATAAACTTCTTTAAGGATACTTTTCTCCACTTTTGCTAACATATTTACAAACTTGTTCTTATTTTTTGGTAAATTTGATGAATCAAATAAGATCTAATACTTAGATTTTTTTTTTATTCCCAGAGTATAATTTCACTTTTGCTCATGTTAGGAGAAGTGCTTTTTATAAGATTATACTTTGAGAAAATGTTGATGGCACTCATGAAATAAGATTACTTATTTATTTGATATTTTTACCTTTAGAACTTTAATTCCATACCACTAGGAACTATTGCACCTCTTAATGAAAACTTTTCTTGGCTTTCATCTTGAGAGGAGAATCTCTTGAATAAGTAAGTCATAAAATACTTGGAAAGCTCTTCTAAGATGAAGTTGTTTTCAAATTTTCCTGATATTTTTGAGGACTTTGAACTAGCCCTATAGGTGAAAGTAATCTTGTAACACATTGATTGAACTTTTGCACTTAAATTGTTGTTTTAATTTCAAATTCCCATATTTTATTTCCATCATTCTCTTTGATGGAATCAAGTTAGAGATCTATATCAAGGTATTCATGAAACTTTTGAAACTATGTTGGGGTACCATCCTACTTGGCATAAATGAAAAATCACGTAAGGAAAAGTAAAATCTCTTGCCATTTCTCTCCGAAATTAGGATAAATGAGAAATCACGCAAGGAAAATTGAAATCTCTTGTGATTTCTCTCACAAATTCTCTTTGGAACCTTTTCAAATGTCCCTCTCTAAGTATATCTTAAATTTAAATTAAACATTGAATTTTTTAGTTTCTCTATACTAATGTATACATGACCTCGAGCCCATGTCATAATGAAAAGCTTTGACCCAAAATAATTTACAAAGAAATATTCTGGGTCATAAAAGAAATACATATTCGGGTATTAACTATTTAACGAGTACACTACTTTATTACCATCAGTATCGCAAGGTAGTCTATCTAAATTTCTGAATGAAACTTTGTAAGTTAGTTCCTTCTTTTGTTTACTTTTATTATGCAAGGCATACTCATGACTTAATCTGAACTTTATGTTGATATATTTTGGTTCTGATGTGGCATTTTTGCCCTCTTTAACAGGTTTTCCCCTTGTCTTGTATATATGCCTAAAATGCTAATAACTTACTTATGTACATTGAATTGGTAATACATTCAATGTTATGCTCTAAGTTTCTTTTTCTTCCTCCTTCTTTGCGTGATTCCACCATCCTCAATCTCCAACAATTCATATTAGAACAGGTCATCACTTTCTTTACAGCATCACCAACACCCTTTTGATCATAGTCTCAAAATTGCGTGAAAATTAGTGAGCATAATCAAGGTCATTTGCAGTTCAAAAATGATTCACTTGATGGCATCCAAATTTTCATTTGAGCTCATTTCGGCCTCTAAATGCATTGTTGTATGATTAGGCAGGTGATTTTTTCCTTTTGTGCCAAACATATATATAGTTTTTGGTTTTCCAATACAAATGTCTTTAAGTCTACTATCGGACTAGTGGACATTGATTGGGTGTTTTTGTTAAACGTTTTTGAGAAGCATTCAACGTTTACACCTACTACATAATAGCTTTGTGGGGATGGAAAATTATTTGAGCCATGTAATTACTTCCATGCTCTCCTTCAACTTGCATGAAGTCTTTATCGACATGAGGTACGTCTTTCTCAGGAAACCGAGTTACCTAGGTCCCCAATTGTGGGATCCTGGTAGTGGTGCACAACCATGATGAATGATAGTAAAGGGAATATTCAATGGAATATTTTTTGTTGAAATCAAAATATAATCATATGTATTAGGTTGGTTGAACTCACCTAAGCCAAGTATGGTCATTATAAAAGAGATGGCCGCCGATGTTCTACCACCCATGTTTTGTCTTATGTAGAAGCTGACATCATCATGATGCGAAGCTAAAGGTTGAAAATCAAATGGGAGGTACTAACTCAAAATGTAGTTAAAGGTATGTATAAACCAAACGAAATGGCTAGTTGTGCTGAGAAGATGGAAGGGATCGAAATGAAGTGATGAGAAGTGGAAATCAAACCAAACTTATATAAAGAATCTAATAGGCTCTGCTGATTTCTTTCTTTGAATGATGTATTCAATACAAAATGGATATTGCATGATATTGTGCTTATGTTTGTTTTTAATTGAACATATTTCTTACTTATGCGATCTGGAGTTGCATCTGAGGCATTGATCTTTCATTTTTTTTAAGAGGAAGTTATTGGTCTTTCATTTTAAAGTGTATATTGAAAGTGATGTAAAACTGGTCGCATCTATTATTTGCATTAGGGAAAGATTGGTTTTGAGGGGGCCATGCAAAGAATCTCTGGGACATTTTATTTGCACAGACAGAGCGGGACAGAAGGCATGAGAAGAAAGGGACGCTTCTGCTATTGTTGCATTAGGGAAAGATTGGTTTTGGGGGACATGTAGAGAAACTGTGGGAATTCAGTCCTCATGGTTTGGTTTTCTCTAGACAATTTATTTGCAGAGACATAGGGGGAACGGAAGGCATGAGTAGAAAGGGAAGGGTCTGCTATCTCTGCATTAGGAAAGTTGTTTTTTTTTTTTTCTTTTGGGGGGGGAGGGGGCATGTAGAGAAGCCCTAGGAATGTGGTCCTCATGGTTTGGTTTTCTTTGGACAATTTATTTGTAGAGACACAGGGGGACGGAAGGAAAGAGGAGGTTAGAAGCTCCCAATATGATTGTTCCATAAAGTCAGTGGAAATGACATCTAAACAGAGAACCGTGCAAAATCTTCTCTTGAACAAACAGAGAACTGCTGTACATACGGTATACCGATACCCAAACTTCCATCATTAGTACTTGCTTGACCAACTAAAGTGGAATGATTAAAAGTTGTCAACGATCAAACTGAATCCCTTGTAAACCATCCTTTTGAATGTCTAAATCTTTTTGTCAATGCCGAACATTTTGCACTATACTGAGTTGTACATTTCGTCGAAAAACTTTACTTCTCTTTTAGTTTAAATTCATATTGTTTCTTTCTTTCGTCCTGAAATTGATATCTGGATCATGCGATCTACCCCAAACTTTGTTGAATGAGCCCATAAGCATTCGTGCATGATTTCAAAGTGTAGCATTGGTGTTGTAGTTCGTGTTCAATATTGCGACCAATTGTATAAATGTGATGTTTCATGGATTGCTTCAAGTGACAACACATCTAACAAAAAGGTGAGCTTGTCAACGTTAGAAACAAATCGCTCCTCAATCTAAACATCCCATTCAAGGTTTCTCCCAAAAACTGTAATCCTTTGAACAGTAACGATGATGGAGGTAAAGATAAATGAAGGAATAGGAAACTTTAATAAATGAAACAAGGAGACTTAGTATAAAATCTATAAACTTGGATAAGCTTTGGCCTCTTGAGCCAGAGCTCTAGAGTTCAACGCTCAAACTAGACATTTCATCGCTTTGAATAGTTTAAACTAGTTGTAATTACCCAGCCTACTAATTCTAACCCAGTCTAACCCCTCCTTTGTGGGATAGAGGGGGGTTAGGCAGGTACTATGCCTATCACGTGTATAGTTTTACTTTCAAAGCTCAAGTTAGGGGAGTAGGCACCTTTCAAACATCCTTAAAAAAAAAGAATATGTAAACTCAACTGTCTTTTCATTGAATAAGAAAATGTTGGAGTTGATTTGGAAAAAAGAAAATATAAACTTCAAGTTTCAAAGTACAAGTTTTAATTGTATGCTCATGTTACTCCGATCATTAAAGAATAACAAACTTCAAAAAATGAAGAGAGCTTCTTTTACTTTGCTAACCCTTGATCTCTCTAGACTAGGATGATCTCCATTTCAAGACTCTCTCGCTCTTTTTTTTTTTAGTTTTCTCCTAAGTTTGGCCAATTTAAAACCTAGTGTCCTGCACAGTTAAAAAATAGGTTCTAGGTCAATTTTGAAGTATTTAAGGATCTCCAACAATTGTGAAAATTGGTATATCCATTATATGTAAGCTCCTCAAGCTTGAGCACTGCTTGACTTGCACAAAATTGAGCATAAAACTACAAAATTGCGCATAAAACTACAAAATTGAGCATAAAACAAAAAAATTGATTGTTTACAGTACAAAAGAAGTGATAAAAATCACTATTGGGCACTTATTGGAATCTTTGAGCTTTGATTATCTGACACTTCTAAACAATGTGGTTCAATATCATCCACCCTCACACACACTTCTCCTTACATGCCCCCTCTTCTTTTATACCTACTTTAACCTCCTCCTCTAGCCTAGCCTTGGCCTTGCACATTGCCAACACTCCCCTCCCTTGCATATGTCATCCATGACAAACTCTTGTTGTAGGAAGTAGTTAATGTAGATTTGTAAGAGGTATAAGGCTAGGGTTTTCTTGTTGAATTGAATGCATCAAGGTAGATCAGCTTCAAATTGGGGCTCGTACTATGAAGGGAGTGTCCTATTGCATGTACTTGTAGTGAGCTAAATATAGCATTTGATCACATGCAAATAGTTGCAGCAAGTGTGTCGGCTTGGAGATGAACACTTTGGAGTGGTACTCACAAAAACGTGTAGTAAATATTTCTTCAAATGGTTGTTTATAATAAGTTGGGAGGAACCTCAGAGTCTAACCTTGGGAGTGCATGGAAAATCATGGCCATAATATAGGCAATTTTTTGGACGCCTCTCAGTGCCTCGCGATATGAATAATTGATTCACTCCTTGCATTTCCTCTCATGTCCTACTTTAATTGTGAATGTTGGCCATGTGCGTCTTGTAGGAACTAGACTCTGGCACGGATTCTATAATACATGGAGTGGTTCCTTCATCCAAGTTTGCATAATTTTTTGGTATTCTTTTAGGAGTTACACCTACCAACTAGGTTGGAAAATAGTTCAATAGTGCACCTGGGGAGGTAAATCTTCTGGATGGAATTGCATTGCACGAGTGGACAATATCCAAGTGATGTGCTTGATTTTGCAGTTTTACTCACAAAGAAAAATAAAATAGGGCATATATTGTATGTCGTTCATTGAAATGTACCTTGAAGGTTATGAACTCAAGAATCCCTTCCATTGAAGTAGAGTACAAATTAGATTGCTTTGCCTCTTGTGAGAATCAAATTTTTATGGCCATCAAAAAGAACCCAGTATTTTATGTTTCCAACAAGCATGTAGAATTATAGTATATTTATGTTCAGGAGCTAATAGAAGATGACATTGTGGAGCTTGACTATTTCGAGAAGAGGAAAATTGCATTCACATATTTACTAGACAACTTGGAAAAGAGAATCTCAATAGGAATCTCTGGCAGATGGGCATAGGACTCGAGCGTACTTGACTTATCACTTGATAGACATTGAGAAGGTGTGTTAGTATATGAACAATATCTATCGCTCATGATTGTAGGTTGTATTTGACATTTTGTAATGCCCCTATTATGAGATAAATCCAATTGTGCATTAACAAATCGATGGAAGTCCAAACTTGCATGTTGGATGAAGGTTGAATTGGACTATCCAAGGTATTTTGAGGAAAGGGAGATACTAAGCTCCCCACTTGTGGGATTTAGGGTAGCAGTTAGCAACCCTGATTAGAAACAATAAAGGGAATATTCCATGGAGTAATCCTTGTTGGACTCAAAAATCAATCATATTTATTAGTTTGGTTGAATTGACCCAAGGTGTGTACCAAGATTAGATGGGCGGTGGCCACCCACGTTCTATGGATCGTGTTTCCTCATCCAAAGAAGGTTACACCTATCCATTGAGCTATATATACATGACTTATGCACTAACATAGACATCCAATTGTTGTAGCATACCTCTACCTTGTAACTTCCTATCTCGAGTTGTCCAGATCACCATTTAGGCAATACCTTGAAGCATTTGTGGACAAGACCATCATCTTTGTACTAGTCGTTAGTAGTTACTTTTCTCAAATATTTCTATGTGTCCTCTTCTTTGCTATTGCTCCTATGTTCTCTTGCATAACCACTTTCTTTCTATATCAAGGTATTCATGAAACTTTTGAAACTATGTTGGGGTACCATGCTACTTGGCATAAATGAGAAATCACGTAAGGAAAAGTAAAATCTCTTGCCATTTCTCTCAGAAATTAGGATAAATGAGAAATCACGCAAGGAAAATTGAAATCTCTTGTGATTTCTCTAACACATTCTCTTTGGAAACTTTTCCAATGTCCTTCTCTAAGTATATCTTAAATTTAAAGTAAACCTTGAATTTTTTAGTTTCTCTATTCTAATGTATACATGACCTCGAGGCCATGTCATAATGAAAAGCTTTGACCCAAAATAATTTTCAAAGAAATATTCTGGGTCATCAAAGGAATACATATTCGGCTATTAACTATTTCACGAGTACACTACTTTCTTACCATCAGTATCACAAGGTAGTCTATCTAAATTTATGAATGAGACTTTGTAAGTTATTTCCTTCTTTTGATTACTCTTATTATGCAAGGCATACTCATGACTTAATCTGAGATTTATGTTGATATATTTTGGTTCTGATGTGGAATTTTTTCCCTCTTTAAGAGGTTTTTCCCCCTCTTGTATATATTCCTAAAATGATAATAGGTTACTTATGTACATTGAATTGGTAATACATTCAATGTTATGCTCTAAGTTTCTTTTTCTTCCTCCTGCTTCTTTGCGTGCTTCCACAATCCTCAATCTCCAACAATTCATATTAGAACAGGTTATCACTTTCTTTACGGCATCACCAACACCCTTTTGATCATAATCTCAAAATCGCATGAAAATTAGTGAGCATAATCAAGGTCATTTTTAGTTCAAAAATGATTCACTTGATGGCATCCAAATTTTCATTTGAGCTCATTTCGGCCTCTAAATGCATTGTTGTAGTGATTATGCAGGTGATTTTTTCCTTTTGTGCCAAACATGTATATATAGTTTTTGGTTTTCCAATACAAATGTCTTTAAGTCTACTATCGGACTAGTGGACATTGATTCGGTGTTTTTGTTAAACGTTTCTGAGAAGCATTCAACGTCTACACCTACTACATAATAGCTTTGTGGGGATGGATAATTATTTGAGCCAAGTAATTACTTCCATGCTCTCCTTCAACTTGCATGAAGTCTTTATCGACATGAGGTACCTCTTTCTCAAATATGTGAGTTTCTTTTGCCTTGCAAAAAAACTTCATGTATGTGCCCCCTAAATGAAATCAATAGCGAAGTAAGTAGAGCCCTCCCAGGTACCCAACAGGAAGCCAAGAAGGGCATGCTAGCTCAGTCGAGTGCATGCCTTCAATATAAAGGCACCATACTATTATGGCCGCACTAATTAGAACTCGATCTCTCTCTTTCTGTATTTATATAAGAACATGAATAATAGAATGCACTTTAAAAAGGTTTTCCACGTGATTCCTTGCGCCATGTGTGGGATTAGATCCCCCTCATATCCCTTCTTTGCAACATAGTGCATGTAAAAAGCAATTGTTCCCTATCTTCTTGGCCCAATGTTTCTACATGAGGATCATGTTTGATGAGCTTAGCCAAATTTTGTCTATATTTTATCCTTATGAAGAGAGCCAAGAGCATGTTTTATCTCGTAATAGTGGAAGGAAAAATACAATGTTTTTCTACCTCAATTTTAACGCAAAGGAAGCTATTCATTCTCCTAACTTAGGTGATGAGAGCTAATTATGACTTTGACAAATTCCAAGATGAAGGACAAAAGCAGAATTATGTTTGCATTTATTGAATGGTCCTCCTAAAGCACACAAGATTTCAAAGCGACAAAGGTAATTATTTTCTACATTTGTTTAGGAATGCACATAAGGTCTTCTAAAGGAATTTTCTGTTGAGTTCTAATGTCATAAAGTGATAGGCAAGAGATGGTTGAACTACACCCTAAGGGGGAGGATAGGGAAAGAAACCTCAGCCATTTTGGGGAAATTAGTAAGCCCATCACACTCCTATCAGAGAGGTTGTGAATTGAAATCCCCTAGATACAAAATTTATATCATAACCTAGGAAGTCAGCTTGGACAACATGCATGGATTCCAAAAATTTCATGGACACCCAATGGCCTCTAAGAAAGTTCTTTGTCGCTCTATCATGTGAAAGGGTACTAAGAGGGAGGCCGCCCTTTCCAAATTCTATCCAATAGAGATTGGAGTGTATCTCTCAATCCACAGGTCCAATTGAGGCATGTAAGGTAACATCGGAAACCTCTCAAAATAGCCTCAATTTGATCGAAGGAATGAGAGATAAACTTCAATCTTTCTTAGGTATAAATCTCAAAGCCCACCTCCTCCCTTAGTACCCTTTCACGTGATACAGTGCCCAAGCACCTTCCCTCAAGCCCATTTGGTGCACATGACCTAGATGCAATCTGTCAACCTCGCCCAAGCCTACAACACAGCTGAGATACTAGTGTTGTATCTATAACGAACTTAAACTCAAAATCTCTTGGCTAGCATTTTGATGGACAAACCACTTTCCCCAAAAGACATGGTTAAGAAATACTTCCTAATCCTCCATCTTACGTTTTAGTTCAACCATCTCCTATCTATGAAGGGTGTGGCCCAACCCTCTCCTACCTATCATTTTATGAAACCTAATGCATACCTTTCTTCAACGAGGGTGAGGGAATCATCCATTTATGTGTAATGGTCTTCCTTCTTTTCTTTTAAAATTTTATATGATTATGGCATACATTGAATTTTCATGGAGCTCTTGTGTGATGTGACAGGTATAATGGAGTTTCATATGTTAGCGCAAGTATGTATTTATGCATCCTTTCAATTTTGGCAAGGTTAGATGGATACTTTAGGCATAGAAGTAAGTATGTAAACTCCACATGCAATGTTCATCAGAGCATTGCATGAACATAAACGAAAAATGTGAGCATTTGGTGAATGTAGATTCATTTAGTAAATGGCGTCCCATGTGTGAATTCCTTCCATTCTTTAAAGAAGGGTTCAATTTTTGGACCTTATGCATGCTAAGAATCTTTAATCAAAGATGTATATGTTTTTGACATACATTATGTATGCATATCAATGAATGGTATCACATATGCATGGGAATATGGAACAAGAGGGAGATCATGTTTATTAAGTTAAGTTGAAATTAAGAAATGACTTCTTGATAGGAAATCAAAAGAATAAAATTCTAATGGTATAATAATGCCATGTGGATCAATAACCATTATGCTTTTATGCTTTTATGTGTTGGCCTAATTCATATTTTTTAATTGGTATCAAATATTAAGCTTAAAGACCTTGTTTATGGATTTTCAAGTTCCATAAAATAGATGGCATGGCTAATTCGCAAGGCCAATCACTTAAATAATAATTCAAGACATGTTTCTTTTCTTACAGTAAACCATGAGCTGGTAGTAAAAAAATATCTGTAATGAAAGAAGTTAAAAAAGAGAAACAAAAGATTCAATGAAAGCACACACATAGTGACATGTTATTTTAGAACAAATCTTTCAAAATATGAAGATTTCATCTTTTTTTTGAAGTATTCATTTCTTTCATTAATATTGTTTTCAATTTCAGCTAGGTAGTCTGATGGGTGGATATGTGCTCTCCCTTTGCCTAGGTAGTATAGACTAATTATTCTTATGGCATCCTTGCTATCTTGATTGGTTTATTAGAGTTTTAGCTTATTTAACACAAGTTTTTCCCGTTCGTAAAGTGCAAAGTCAACCCTGTTGAAATATCCAAAGAAAATCATGGGACGAGAAAAAGAAAATAGGGATTTTCAAAGATAACCTATGTCAAGAGACTAGGTAGGAATGGCTATGCATGAAAAATATAAGTTTCTTGCAATTTCTATGGCAATGTATTTGTTTTTTGGATCAATGACAACCCCTTTAATGTCATTATATAGAGAATTTTTCATACCGGAAGCTAGGAATCCTCTACCTTCATTGTGTTTAATATGGAAACAATCAGGAAGATTGAAAATAATGTCAAGATTCCAAATTAATATGGGATCCCTAAATTTTGGAGAAAAAAGTCATCATCTAGAACAAAGCCTATTTCTTGAAGTAGGTTTGGGGTATCTAAAGGTTCTTGACTTTTTCCTTGTTTTAGTTTTTTGTCATTGTTTTCCTTTAACTTTAAGGCTTAAAACATCTTCTATGATGACTATGTGGAGACGAGGTAATGATGCTTCCACTTTGCCTTCTTTTGTGTTTGGCTTTTCAATAACTTTGTCTAGCCCTCCACATC
>CM035432.1:116588336-116590836 GCA_020310875.1 Ceratopteris richardii | reverse complement strand
CCGACGCTGGAAAAAGCTTGCGCTTGACTATGAGCTTTCAGTTTTGGTAGTGTGCGTTACGTTCTAAGCTTTACTAGTGCGTGGTACGTTGTTCATAGTTAGGAGCGATGGCCGAGCAGGTTCAGCATGCCAAGGAAGTTGCGTCCCATAAGGCAGACGAGACAAAGCAGTATGGGCAGCAGAAGGCCGGCGAAGCTCAAGAACAGAGTCAGGTAAGAATGTTAATGTGATTATAGTCATTCTTCGCCATATAAAATAGAACATGTCAGAATGAGCTATTCCAAAGGGAACAGCCGCTCTATCCATGATGATTTGCGCAGTCTTCTTTTGTTACTTGTATGAGTGTGTGATTGTGTAGCCATTGTCTTCTGCATTCTTCTCGCTTGATCTTTCTCCGTTGTTGAAGCCTTGAGAACTCTATATACTGTGAAGGGGAATGGCCCAGACGGCGAAAGACAAGGCTTCCGGAGCTGCTCAAGCAACACAGGAAAAGACCCAACAGTGAAGGACAACGCTGCCGAAGGACTGTCTCATGCTGGCGAAGCATTAAAGGGTGCAATGGGGAAGGTGACAGGCAACAATGAAGGTGGAGCCCATTAGCCTTCTGTTCTTCTTGCCAAAGCAAACCAGAAGGATTATTGTTGTGAATATTGCTCTGAGTTTCTGGTTGTACCGCATGTGGTACATGAAGAGCAACGTGTTGTATCATCGTTAAGTCTTTAATATGACTCTAGTGCAATGTTCATACACCGTCTCCTTAGTGAGATTGCTCTCATTATTTATTGCCTTGTGTGACTTGTGCGAAATAGCTCTCATCGTAGGTGTCTTATGTATGTGTCTCAACCTTGACTCTGTTTCTTCTTGAATGATTATACAAAAGTAATAGGAAACATATCGGAGCTGTCCATCTCGCATATCATATGCGTTTTGAATTGTTTACACATAATTCACGGAATTTCCTCTGAGAATCAGTTTTCGTCTATCTCATATATGCGGCCCGTTTCTTATGTTCTTGAGTTTTTGTGAGTCGATCGGGACCAAGAAACCATGTGAATACGTATGCCTCTTCGTGAACCACCTTTTCCTGTGTTTGATGTATATATGTTTAAAGGATCTCCTGAACCGAAGCTACAAATACATGCTGACAGCATACTTTGCCAACTCAGGACAATATTCTACTAGTTTCACCTCTTCAAAACATTGAAGATGTCCTTATGTATCTAGCAAGTATTCTTCTCTTGAATACGACTTTTATTGAATCCTCCACGGATTATAGTTTCAGAGATAATATCTTCGTTGATATTATTGACGCTTTAAATTTAGTGATGCTTGAAGTCTTTCTTTGTATACTATTTGACTACTGTAAAGTATTGGTCACATAATTCTAGGAAACCTTATATATATGATTTTATCTCTTAAATCGAAGGTACTAAATCATTTTTGTTGCCGTTTTACTCATATTTATGCTAACATCAGCATGGATGAGTCACATGACTTGGGAATTCCGCTTCCATTGCACGCACTAATTCGTAATACCTTTATTCTTGCTCCTCCTAATACATCAGTAGTAAAGGCGCGTTTTGTATTGAAACTGTTTTGTAAAGATGCATTTTTTATCTCATTCTGTATCACTCTGTACACCAAGAATCTTGCAACAGAATACACTCCCATGCTTCCCATAGGGTTTGATCCTATGAAACCTCGTTCCCATCCATGAAAGTTAAACACTAGGAAGTAGTATATAATTTAAGTCTCTAAAATGGGTAGTATTTGTTCTATAGTGGATTAGTGGAATAAGTCAATGCCCAAATAATGATGCAAATTCTCCAAATTTTACATCTCAAAAGACGCATGCAAATAAACCTTAATTTCAAGAAAATGCTTCTCATTGGGACCATTGACTAGCTTATCATCAACATATGATCCAAGAATCTAATTTCTACCTTCAAGAAAGGGGAATTAGCATATAAATAACACCAATGTATACACATGAGTAGAATGGAGTAGCCAAAAGGAGAAATAAAACCATTGTGGAGGTAGTCACCTCCATGTTGAATGCGAAGAGTTTACAGAAGAAGCTATGGGGGAGCCAAGATCCACTACCACCTACCTCATAACGAGGTTTTTATCAAAAGCCTTTGGAAGGTATGAAACCTTATGAAGCTTGCCAAATAGGAAGACCAAGCTTGGATCTTAAAAGCACATTATTCATAGAATGAAATTCTTATGGTGCTATTAGATAACAATTGATTAAAAGAAAACTGATAATACAGAAATTAAATGAAATAGTGCTTGCAAGCACGTTTATTATAAGCAATGAGAGGCGGGATGGATTTAGAGACAAGTAATTTGAAATTGAAATCATGTCAATCCTATCCTCAACCTATAATTGATACCCAATCGAAAAGAAAGATACTAACCCTACTCTACTATCAATCACACACTACTTAAGTTATCGAGGATAGAACAGATATAGAAAAATAGGATGATCTTGATAAAA
>CM035432.1:116465847-116578336 GCA_020310875.1 Ceratopteris richardii | reverse complement strand
TACACACTCATAGACACACACACATACACATAACACACACATATACACGCACACATACACACATAGACACATACACCATATTGATGCATACACACACTACACATGCATACACACTTACACACACACATACACACATATATACACATACACACATATATATGCATTCACACACATACAGAGACATACACACACATGCACATACATGCATACATATGCATACATAATGCATATGCATATGCCTACATACATGCTTACATGCATACACACACATATGCACATAATGCACATGCATACATACACACATAATGCATACACACACATATGCATACATAATGCATACATATGCATAAACACACATACACACACATATGCATACATACATGCATACACATACACACATAGAAACATACACACACATAGACACATACACACACATAAACACATACAAACTCATAGATGCACACACATACACATAAACACACACACATACACACACACATATACACACACACATACAAACATAGACACATACACACATAATGATGCATACACACACATACAAATGCGTACATACATACACACACACATACATGCACACAGATACACACACATACACACACACATATATGCATACACACACATAGAGAGACATACACACACATACATACATGCATACATATGCATACATAATGCATATCCATATGCATACATACATACTTACATGCATACACACACACATATGCATACATAATGCACATGCATACATACACATACTTAATGCATACACAGACATATGCATACATAATGCATACACATACATACACACACATATGTATACATAATGCACATGCATATGCATACATACATGCATACACATACACACATAGACCCATACACACATAGAAACATATACACACATAAACACATACACACTCACAGACATATACACACTTATACACACACTCACAGACATATACACATGCACACTGACATATATATATACACATGTATATACACACATAGACACATACATACACACATAGACACACACATACACATACACACAATATACACACACACATAGACACAACACTTACACACACACGTCCACCACATTTACACATACATGCATACAGACACATATATATAGATACACACACATACGCACATACACACATACATGCATATGCATACATAATGCACATGCATATGCATACATACATGCATACACACACATGCATACACACATACACATACACACATAGACACACAACACATACACACACACATACACACACATATATGTGTACACACACACATAGAGAGACATACACACACATACACATACGTGCATACATATGCATACATAATGCATATACATATGCATACATACATACTTACATGCATACACACACACATATGCATACATATGCACATGAATATGCATAGATACATGCATACACATACACACATAGACACATACACACACATATGCATACATAATGCACATGCATACACATACACACACATAGACATACATACACATAGACACATTTACACAAACACATACACATGAATATAGACATATATATATAGATACACACATATATACACATGTAGACACACACACATACACACACATACACACATAGACACATACACACCTCCACACACATTTACACACATACATACAAATGCACAGACACATATATACAAATACACACGTATATACACACAAACGCACACACAGACACACACATACACACACATGGACACATACACACATATATATTCATAGACAGGCACATAGAGACATACACACATATATGCATACACACATAGAGACACATACACACACACATACACGCATGCATACATAATTCATATGCATACATACATATTTACATGCATACATTTGCATACGTAATGCACATGCATATGCATACATACATGTTTACATGCATACAATCACTCACATATACACCATACACATATACACACATACATATGTACACGTATATATATTGATTTCAAACCCATTTTGTTTTATATGCTAGGTATTATTGATCCTAGTAGAGAGAAAGGCAAACGCACTCTCATAAAAAGTCTTATGAGAGCAAGAGTTCCATCTGGTACTCTAGGGGTCATCATGCATGAGTACTTAGAGATGTCTGACGATGAGTTGGATTATACGATCCAGATGCTTACCGAGGGATCAGAGGAGGGCTCTTCTGCAGCTCCACATGTAGGAAGACAGCTATCTGCTCATAGGTATTATTTTTTTTTCATAAACTTTTTAATGATATTATAAGATATATTTTTATTTATTTTATCTATCTATTGTAAGGACACCTATACCACCTCCAGATCATGATAGGAGAGCAGAGTTGCCTATGAGGACATGCATAGGCACCTTAGGGCTAGAGTGCAATATAGAGCCAAAGGGGAACATTGTGTACATAGGGAATGGATTGGAGTTCAAGAGAAGAATGCGCGAATTATGTGACTCTTACCTACACCTTGTCCACTTACCATGGAAGTAAGTATAAATTTTACATATAAATTGAAATAAATATCTTATGTTTAATTTACATGAATTTTTTTATTTTTGTAGTGAGCATGATGAGAGGGATAAAAATACGTACTTAGTTCACTTGAGATAGAGTTTGGGACAGGATGGTCGCATATATGGTGTTTAAAAGAGATGCAGACACTTATGGCTCATCGTCGCGATAATGCTTGGTATGCATTGCTTTCATGTATATATATGTGGATATGAGTATGTGTGTTTATGTATGTATGTATATGAGAGAGAAGAGTGAGACTAGATGTACAAATACATGCATACACACACATATACATCATACATGCACATTTACACACATATACACATACATGCACATTTATACATATACACACATACATGCAGATTTTTACACACACATACACATGCATGCAGTTACACACATAATGAATATACATAGACACATACACATACTCACATACGCATACACATACTCACATACACATACACATGCATAATCATATGTACACACACATAGACTCATATAATCATATTCACATGCATATATACATACACATGCATACGCACAAATTAATAAATAATCCTATTTCAAAAATCCTAATTTGAAAAAAATTTTGATATTAGGGTTTTAAAACCCCTAATTTAAAAACTCTAATTCAACCTTTTAGCCATATGATTGAAGTATATGTACACATTGCATCTATTCCTCCGACGTCCTACTAGAGAGATGTCTCTCCTCCCAACCTTATGCCTCTATATATAGCTACTTGAATCAGAGGATCATAATATATATAAAGATATGTACACATCATGTAGATACACATACATAAATATAAAATGGAGTAGATATATTATGCATCACACATGCATGCCTAAATGCACACATAAATATATATATATATTACATGCATACATATTTACATGTACACATTTACACATAGACACATATACATATATACATGTACACATCACATATACATGCCTACATGCACACATAAATATATATACATGCATACATATTTACATGTACACATTTACACATAGAGACATAGACACATATACATATACATGTACACATCACATATACGTGCCTACATGCACAAATGTATACTTATACATGCATACACAATTAAACACTTGCATATATTACATGAATACATGAATATTTTACATAAATGCATATGCATATATACACATATGCATACTAACACATGTATCCATATATCACACACATGCACACACATACATATACATGAAATACATATATATGCATACTAACATATGTATACATAATACACATGAATACACACACATATGCATACATAGATGATAAAAATTTGCTCCTCGAAGATAAAGCTATATATAAAATAATTAGGCATACCCCCGAGCATCATGTTCTAACTTAAAAGAACATGATTTCATCGCTCTAGTAGGATTCATCATTATTCAAGTTGAATAAAAATTTATTATCTGATATCCATTCAGAAGCTTCAAGCTATTGGTCGATAACTAGAGTAGAATTTACTATCTAATCTTACCATATGTTTTCATTATTGCCATCATTTTGGTAATACATCAATATAGTCTCATCTTCATTATCCTTATTGATTTCATTTATTCTTCTATTGTTAAATCTGTGTTCTCATGAGTCACATCATCTATTGATGGATTAATATCGATTTCTGGTAATTCCTCTTCCTCATCAGTAGAATTAGCATGTAGAGAATTATTCTCTTCATAAAAAAGATTAGTATCATCATCATGTATAATGATTCTAATTTCTCTTTCAGATGTTGATGTATTAGTATCTGATGTTGAATCATCAAGAAGACTTTCTGCGATCTCTCTAACAATAAACTATTCAAAAAATGACCTACCTCTAGGTTGAACATGAATGACTTGCCACCGAGGGTGAGCATCTAGGTTTTTTAAAAAAATGCTTGTTCATTATGCCTAGGAAGAATATATGGTTCTTTAATAGATCGCATTACCTTGGAAGAATTAATTGCCCAAAACCCAGATAATTCCTTTCTTAATGTGGAGTTACTACCTTTATACTCGGCTCGAAACTAGTCAACCTTCAAAATGACCTATAAAATATATAAAAACAAAAACCCATTATTAGGTGCTTACAAATAATAAATAACTCTATCATAAAAAATATAAACTTTTTTCTACCTATTTGAATGTACCAAATGAAATTCCGTAGATACCAACAATAGTTCCTATGTAACCAAGTTTGCCATCTATAAGGTTCGTGTCTTTTTGCCATAACAAGAGTTACACCAACATATAATATGCTCTTGATAGTAAAATTCATCATAATTCCTATCGGAAACATGTGAAGTCGTTGCATGGGTAAGGGGTGGTGGAGTACCCTCTAATTGATCAGAATCTGATTATAATAAGAAACAAAAAAATATATAAGTTATGTATCCATCAAATATTTTAAAATTAAATTTTTGATATACTTACAGTATATAGTCATTGCACGATGAGGAGACGGTGGTGGAGTTCCATTTGATTGATCAGAATCTACAAATAATGGTATTTGATATTAATAATCTGATTATGTACATACACAAAAAATTCACATATACATATTTACACATACACACATATTCACATATACACATACACACAAACACACATATTCACATATACGCAAACACACATTATTGTGGGATAAATGCATGTATTTTGTATGAATCAGTGTATATGCATGCATGTGTGTGTACGTATATATGTGGATATGTATATGTGTGTTTATGTTATATGTATGTATATGTGTATATGTATGCATATATATATGCGTATATGTTTGCATGTATATGTGTATGTGTGTATGTGTATGTGTATGTGTGTGTATATATGTGTATGTATTCTGATTTCTTTGTGTTTGAGATTAAATTAATAGGAGATATTGTATGGTGGAAAGAAAAAAGGGGCCACCTAACATACCACCTGAGACATGGAAGTTTTTTCGTAGATAGCTACATCTTTAGGAGTCATTTCCTCAGCAGAAGGTATACAAATTAATAGTTTATATTTATAATTTTCATATATTTTACTAATTTTTTACATTTAATTTATGTATTTCTTTTTTCTTAAATAAATAGGCTGCTGCAAAGAAGAGAGTGGAGTCGGGCCACACATCGCACCTAGGCCAAATGGGCCATCATGGTTTTGTAGCTACATTTGTAAGTATATGTGTTATTGTGAGTATATTTTTTATTTTAGTTAAAATGCAAGAAACAATCTTTTTTATTTGTTTCAATGTAGTGAAGGATTATGGCCAATATCCTACGAAACATGAGATCGAGTATGCTACACATTTTGGATATCGGCATTTGAGCAAGTATATGCAAGATCATCCCTGATGCCTTTGTGAATATTATTAAATTTTATATAATAATATTTTTTTATGAATGGTTTAATTGTTTTACTTATTTATGTTTCTTATATGTAATACATGAGTATTATGGAGAGGAAGATATGGATGAGGTGGATAGACAGACACAGGAGGGATGATCTCGATCGTCACAGGGTGATCATGATGATGAGGATGAGGATGATCAAGATGACCATGATGCTGATGATGATGATGATGATGATGATGATTAGGATTCTTGATTATGACATTGGATTATATGTATTTACATATATATATATATATATATATATATATATATATATTATATATATAATCTATATATTTTCGTTTCAGTTATGTTTTGAATTGTGTGTATGGTATTACATAATTAAGAGTTTTGTTCTATTGATTGTTATTATTGTTTATATTTAAGCATGTGTTTTAATACTTTTATTATATAATTCATTCGTATGTGTGTACGTAAGTGTATATGTATGTGTGTGTATATGTATGTATGTGCATGTGTATGTGTGTGTATATGTATGTATGTGCATGTGCATGTGTAAGTGTATATGTGTGTTTATGAGTATGTGCATGTGCATGTGTATGTGTGTGTATATGTATGTGCATGTATATGTGTAACTCTATGTGTATATGTGTGTTTGTGCGTGTATATGTGTATATGTATGTATGTGCATGTGTGTGTGCATTTGTATATGTGTGTGTACGTACGTGCATATATATGTGTATATATGTGCATATATGTGTATATATGTGTTAATGTATGTATATGCATGCGTATATGTATGAAACATGCATGTGTATGTGGATGCATTTCCATTTGCATCCATGTGCATGCATGTGAATGTACATGCATGTGGATGTGCATATACATGTATTTAAGTATATGTTCATGTGTGTATGTGTATATATATATGCAATAATGCATGCATGTAAGGTTGTAGAAATGTTTGTGCATATGCATGTGTATGTGTGTGTATGTCTAAGTGTATGTGCACATGTATTTGTGTATATATGTGTATGTATGTGCATGTGTATATGTGTATATGTGTGAACGTGCATCTTCATCATGTATCAGTGTATATGTGCATATCAATAAGTGTGAGTATGCTATCTAATGAAGTAACACAATTCAAATGATATACAAAGAATAGATATTGTACTTACAATAGTTAGCCATACTTTCGTCTTGGTTAGCTTCTTGAATAACCTGCAATAAAGAGGGAGAGAAGAGAGAAAGAGAGAAACAGAGAGAATTCAAAGAGAGAAAGATGTAGAAAGAGAGAAAGAGAGACAGAGAGAGACAATAAGATAGAGCTTAGGCAAAACAACAATTCTGCATATACTTGTTTGAGCTCGTAAGCAATTGCGAACATTGGAGAGCTCTTCGATCAGATGTGTGAAAATGCCGATAGAAGAGCCTCCAGCATTTAATTTTTTCATCAACAGACCATCGTGTAAGCAATGTTAAACGCGTTGTAAAAACCACTGGAATTGGCATCGCATAACCTACATTTTTTAGCGTCGCTTATGCGACGCTTTTTAAAATCATCATGTTAGCAACGCTCTATGTGAGCATTGCACACACCGTCCGCCACACATCGAAAAAAAAAAACGTCGTTTGGCTCATCGTTTAATCGAGGGTCCATGCATGACGCTCATTGCAAAGCATTTTGCAATATTATAGCGACCAAATTGTGTCGCCTTAACCGTTGTTATGCGCCCGTATTCCTTGTAGTGAGGTGACCTCAAAAGCTTCTAATGAGTTTTATTATGACTTAGAGTCATGGAATATTTTCCCCAAGCTGTCCCTTTGTTTAAGCACACCCCCTTGCTAACTGTTCTTTGCATATTTTGCACGATTTCATTTTACATTCTATCTGTGTAGATGATATTGACCGACCCTCTCATATTGCAATTGGTGTTTCTCTTTCATTTTGATACCCTTTCTTCTTTTTCTATCTTGTTGGAAAGCTTGTAAAGTCTTATTCAAGTTGTATAAGCTTTGGGATTAGTGCATGCACAAGCTTAGTGAAATGGCTAGAACATTGTCTGTGTAGTTAGCTAGTATTTTCTAAAGAGATCAATTAGTATGTTTTCATGAAGCTAGTTGAGGCATCATCGATTATTCAAATGGAGTGGCTTTGCTCTCATTGAAAGCTCTCTATGAATAAATTTTGTATGAAAAGTTTCATTGACAATCACTTCATGTACTCAAAGAAAGATAGAAAACACAGAGCCTCTATCTGAAAAAAATCAAGATTCTCAAAGGGTTCATTTGTTTGCATTGTGCACGTAGGATGTTTATCCTCCAAATAGTGGTATCATAGCTATAAATGGAGTATCAAAGAGAGCAAGAGAAACTCCAGAAGTGAAGTAAACACCTCATCACATTTCAAAGGAAAGAAGCAAACAACATGTAGGTCAACAATAGGGGGAATCAAACAAGCCATCGAATCAAAGATGAAACTTAATCGAGAAGAGTAGCTCTATTTTTTGAGGTAAAATCCATCTTTCTCAATTGATTGCACCAAGGGGAAATTACCCACCACAAGGGATTTATAATAAGTGTATGTTTGATGTGGAAAATGTCTATGGGGACTTGTGAGTGGTGGAGAGCCAAGAACCTATATAGATGAGTTTAATCCAATCGATGACCAGAGAAGAACAGTGAGAGACTGGGATCAAAGGGATAAGAGAGTTATTTTTATCTATCTCAACATATCAACAACTCCATGATAGGACATACTCAGGATTTTGATACATCAAAGGTGTGGTACTGCTCTGAGAGATTGTACTCCACCTCCACAAAAGCTAGCAAAATTCATCTCAAAAATGCGCTAAATAATTTGAGGAAAATCCCTTCTCAAGGTGTTAATGATTACATATTAAAGGGTGAAGAGCTTGCAGATGCACTAGGATCAATTGGTTGTGCCTTAGATGATAATAATATTTTAGCCCACATCCTAAATGGACTTAGGGATGATGAAAAATGGAGAGTGCTCACAACTTTAGTGTATGTAAGGGACTATGTTCCTGATTTTGATCAACTTGTCTTGCATAGTGATAGAGGAGATGAACCTTGGTGTTAATCATGCCAAGGATAGCATAGGGCAATTGTTGTACATAGGTAGAACAAGAAAAAGACAAATACAGGTTGCTATAAGAGGAAGAGAAAGATATCAAAGCAGCCAAGGAGTTTAAGCACAAACAAGAAAATGAAGTTCAAAGAGGTGGAAGAACAAAAATAGAGAAAGCGGTGGAAGATTTGGGGAAAGAGGACAATACACTTCGAATGGATGCTTTTCATCTAGCAATCATATGCCATATTGGAAGGATATTTTAGTAATTTATAGGTCCTAAAGTCTGAAGCACATGTGGAAATAGGTGACAACTTAAAGCACACACTTCAACATGTGGAAGATATCAATTTGCAACAAAATCAAAGGGAAAAGTTATTATCATAGGTATTACATGTTCTTATTGTTACAAAAAAACTTGATTTTTGTAGGCCAAATGGTAGAGAAGGCTATGAAGTAAGGCTCAATAAAAACTTATGTTTTATTGAGGATCCCAAGGCACATTTAAAGCTCACAGCCACATCATTCAATGTATGTCACATATGGAGACAAGAGGATAGCAAATTTGGACCTATGGCACAAACCAACAGGTAATGTCAACCTAGAAAGACCTCAAGGAAATGTAAAGGAGGAGTTTGGTAAGAGGCCTACCAAATTATACATCTAAAATGTTGGATGAAATTTCTTTTACCTTCCCAACAAGGAAAAGAATCAAGCTTTCCCTTCAAGAAGATTACTTGTGTGAGTGAAAATGTTTTAGAGCTTATTCATTCTAATGTTTGGGTTCCAACAATTGAAATAGTTGTTGCTAGAAATAGGTATTTTGTTGACTTCAAGAAAAGAGTGCTTGTATTCCATTAGGAATAAATTGAATGTGCTCCACTCCTTCAAGGGATTCAAGGCATGAGTGGAGAAGGAGTTCGAGAAGTTTATCAAAACTTTGAGATCAATGGAGGGAGAGATCACTTATCCCTTGAATTTTAGGTCAATGGCATCAAAAAAATATTGAAAATATACCCCTCAAGAAAATGGGGTAGCATAGAGAAACAATAGACACATAGCAAAGGTAGCAAGATCTATGCTCAATGAAATGAATATGGCACATTGTTGTGCATATACAGCTACATACATCATGAATAGATGTCCTACATAAGTATACATCATTTAACCCATAAGAAAGCATGGAGTGCACAAAACCCTCTATTTCACATGTTATAATCTTTGGTTGTGTATGCTATGTACATATACCCTCTATTTCACATGTTATAATCTTTGGTTGTGTATGCTATGTACATGAATCTAAAAGGTGTATCTTTTGGGTACATTATATGGAACAAAAGGGGCATGAGTGCTATAACCCCATAAAGGAGTTGATGGTAAGTAGGGATGTTGTTGTTCATGAGTTGAATCCTTGGTTGAAGTATTTGAAAACGATGCACCTCAATGGACTCTCCTTCTTGAGAGCTCCACCATGATACCCTCGACGTAGAAAACCTAGATCCACAAGCCACATATACTACTTTGCACAGAGCCTAAAGAACACGCAAAAAAACACAGTACACAGAGAGCATGAACACAGATTTCTTGGGTGTTATAAAATGCAATCGAACTTACGATTTGTGGCTAACTAGGCCACTAGATGTTTTATTAAAGAACATATGCAAAAGTTTCAGATGGCCATTTGGCCTTTCACAAGGACACTAACAGTAACAATCTCTCACTAAAGGCTAGTACGGCCAAAGTGTCTATGGGGAAAAAGTAAAGAACGATAAAGAATACCTAAATGTAAGTATACAAACTATACGTCCCACCTAATGGGCTTATTAAACAGTATACAAGTAACTGTGTAAGATCATGGATCAAATAACCCCCATCAAAAGACAACAATGTTGAAAGCTATCATGTGGTAGAGCTTTATTCAAAGCATATTCAGCATTATCTCGAGTACGAACCTTCCCAAGAATAATGTGTTGAGTGGCTAAGCAGTCTCGAATGAAGTGATACCACACCTCAATGTGCTTGGTCTTTGCATGATAGAACAAATTCTTAACCAATGCAATGGAAAATCTGGGCTAGTGGAGTGCCACCTTAGCATTTCCTTGTGCAAGGATTACACGGTATATCAGAAATGTAACCAACCCCATCCGTGGAAAGTAAGGTTGGGGAAGTAATCAATGGTTCCAGTGATAGTGTGGAAAATTCCGATAGCTGTTTGTGGAATTTCGGTGGTAGTTCGGATAATTCCAAGGTCGGCATGTAGAATTTAGGTGATAGCTCTACTTTGGGTTCTGATTTTAAGGAAACTAGTGTATTGTTGGATGAAAGTTTTGGTGAAAAGTTTACCTCAGAAGTCAACTACGAGGAATGGCAGTTGGGTGTAGGCCTGTGTGATCGATTTAACAATATCAGATTACCGGAGAACGTGCAAGATGGCGAGACGACATAGCAGCAATTAGGCTTAATTGGTTCAAATCATTCCGCAGTGATACTTCCTCTTGATTCAAACAAGATGATTGGTTCGCAACATCAACAGGACCAACAACAACAGCAACAGCACCACCATTAGCAAAAACAACAACAACAACAATAGCAATAGCAGTAACAGGTCATACCACCAAGACCGGTACCTACTAGAGTTCCGTATACGAAAATTGGAGGATTTCCCGGTGATGATCTTGATGCCCATGTGCATACTTTGGAAATCAATTATGTTGGACTCAACTATCCAACGGACCCGGCACTGTAAGGCTATAGTGTTCCAATCTACTCTGGTTAGTGAGGCTGCCTGGTGGTTAACCGAATATGACATCAATCATTTCGGTCAATATGAAAATGTTAAGGATGCCTTCTTACAATCTTTTTGATTGAAGAAAAATGCGGCTGAGATCTTTGATTATCTGCAAAACAATAGATAGAAACCACATCAGAAATGTGTAGGAGTATGCAACTCTATTTCGTACTCATCTATGGAAATTGCCGCTGACGCATGCTAACCAACCGGATGACGTGATTACTCAATGTTTTATTAATGGATTAAACCCTCAGCTCAAACAAGTAATGATTATATGATGTGTGGGTGGTATGAACTTGGATGCGGTACTAGCCATGGCATTGCAGTTGGAGCATAAATTTGGCAGGTTCATTGAAGATCTGGATTGGTTAAAGGCATCCAAGTGTACGAGCGAGGATCCATTGAAATAGGTGTATTGCACAAAATGTAAGAACCCGGGACACACTACTTATGCATGTGCACTAAACCAAATGTACTACGCTATTTGTAATATGGCGAGTCATTCTACTGAAAATGTGTCCATATAATGCCAAAATACAAACCAGAACGACTGTAAATGCTATAATACAGGAGCAGGGACAACAACCTACCCACTATGTACCACCGCATTTGAGGAATACTTATTACCAAAGTTACAAAACCTACAGGGGACCGTGAGCAAACAATTTTGGCCAGACCCAATGGAACTCAGGTCAATCGGGTGAAGTCATATCTCTTCCACCACCAAGATGCCATTTCTGTAGCGATATTGGACTTATCCGTAGACATTGCAAAGAGGTGTCTGAGTATGATAAATGAAGAAAGAACGATAGCATCCAATGGCAAATATGGTATATATTTCGACAGTAGATACCCAAGCGACAACAATTCAAACACGGTCTGACAAGAAGTTACAATCAGTTGCTAATGTTTTTGAACCTAGCATTCGAGAACAATAGAGAGTTTTTACCAAAGCTAGTACGTGGGCCAGTCAAGAACCAATTCTCTTCCTTGATCCGGTACCTGTGGTCCAGTAGAGAGTATTGAATCTACCACCGAAAGAATTGAGTCTGATGAAAGTGTCCCCGGAGAGTCCACCCAAATCGGTATCAGGTACATCAAATCTTGACTCTGTGTGGAATATTCTATCGCACACATCTATTACAATGCCATTGGGGCAATTATTAGCCTTGATTTTGGGTGTACGACAATAATTCCAGCAACAAATTAGTCCAAGGTCTTCGTGTACACCTACTACGACAACTATCAGTCGAGAAGTTAATTCTACGATCGACCATGTTGTTCCTTTAATTACGGTATGGTATAACAACCACAAAATTACTCAAGTGTTAATTGAAGGAGGCTCTGGTGTGAATATTCCTATAGCCGCACTTTGTAAACGATTAGGATGGACTCAGATCAAACCTGTTCAGTTTTTCATGAGAATGGCGGATCAATCTAGGGTCCATCAGTGGGTTTGGTACGTGATATACCCATTACTCTTCAAGGAGCAGTGTTCAGAATGACTTTTGTTGTTCTGGAATTACCTGACTCAAGTCTGGATTACAACTTACTATTCGGGAGGGCCTAGCTGAAACAAGCCAAAGTGTTGCAGGACTGGTCTGCACACGAACTTATTTTCAAAAGCAATCATCGAAAATATGTAGTACCCTTGGACGAGATGAAGCCTTGCGACCTTCATGCTCGACCTTACGTGGCCAAACCTATGCATATGCTCGATGGACTTTAAGATGATGAAGAAGAAGCTTTTCTCAATGCTAACTAGGATTTTCTAGCCCTAGGTAGAGTCAACTTACAAGAGGTTGCAGATAATTGGAATCCAGCCATTTGTACGGTAGTCCCACTTACTAAAGAAGTGGACCCAGTTCTGGATCAAGTTTTGAATGCCATGAATTTACACCAATTATTCCAGTCACCTGAGGATATGTCCATGCCCCGACAGTTTTATGTACTGGAAGATCAGCTCATCACGTGCAATTTGGGAAATGAGGTTACACTGCAACAAGAGCTTAAGGCTGGGTTACCAAAAACTTTTCAAAATGATCTACTATAGTTGCTGACAGAGTTTCAAGACAAAGGCTGAAGCATGGCTATCTCAAAACTTAGGACCATTCGGGCACTACTTTCCCTATGTTTGGATTGTTTTTTCCCCTTTTTTTCTTGGATAGTAGTTTGTTAACATCTTTTACAGAAAACGGTGAGAATAACTCATAGTTCCATATTTCAAAATGGATTTTTGATGTAAAGATAGTCTAAAATCCAAGTACTGGAACACTTACATGAAACTACGCTATGGAATATTTCCATACACAAGATCGTACACAATGGCTCGTTGAAGTAAATTTTCTATTTTTGAGAATACTCTTTTGCAAGAAGTATACATATATTCTCCCATCAAAGTTATCCTTAAACAAGTAAACCGATTGAATGGGTGGAGCCTTTTTTCTCGGAGGCAAAATGCATATATACAGATCCTCAAACTTCTTAAAAGCACATAATTCATAGGATTGAAGTTTTCATGGTGCTACTAGATAATATTTTATTAAAAGAAAACTGATAAGACAGAAAAATCATGTGAATACGTATGCCTCTTCGTGAACATATGTGTTTGAGCTGATTCAACATCGAGAACCACCATAGAGTATCGTTGAGGTAATAGTTTATACAGAAGTTTGATGTATAAATGATTAGAAGATCTCCTGAACCGAAGCTACAAATACATGCTGACAGCATACTTTGCCAACTCAGAAAAATATTTTACTAGTTTTAACTCTTCATTACATTGAAGATGTCCTCATGTGTTTAGCAAGTATTCTTGTTGAATACGTTTTTATTTGAATCCTTCCCGGATTATAGTTTCAGAGATTATATTTTCATTGATATTATTGACGCTTTAAATTTAGTGATGCTTGAATCCTTTCTTTGCACACTATTTGACTATCGTCAAGTATTGGTCAGGTAATTCTTTAGAGAAAACCTTATATATGTGATAAAACTATCTCTAAAACGGAAGGTACTCAATCATTTTTGTTGCCGTTTTACTCATATTTATGCTAACATCAGAATTGATGAGTCACATGACTTTGGAATCCCGCTTCCATTGGACGCATTAATTCGTAATATGTTTTGTCTTGCTCCTTGTTATACGTCAGTAGTAAAGACGCGTTTTGTATTGAAACTTTTTTCTCCTCCCTTTATATCAATAGTTAAGATGCATTTCTAATCTCATTCTCTATCTCTCTATCTATCTCTCTGTACACCAAGAATCTTGCAACAGAATACACTCCCATGCTTCCCATATGGTTTGATCCTATGAAACCTTGTTCTCATCCATGAAACTTAAACACTAGGAAACAGTACATAATTTAACTCTCTGAAAAAGGGTAGTTTTTTATCTAAAATGGATTAGTACAATAAGTCAATGTCCAAATAATGATGCAAATCCTCTAAATTTTAAATCTCAAAAGAGGCATCACTACAAGGAATACGGGTGCATAGCGAAGGTTAAGGTGACACAATTTCGTCGCTATAAAATTGCAAAAAGCATCAAAAGAAGCATCGAGCATGGACCGTCGATTAAACGAGGAACCAATTCATGTTTTTTTCGACATGTGGCTCGACGGGATGTGTGACGCTTGCATAGAGCGACGCTAAAGCGACGGTTTAAGAAAGCATCGCATAAGCGATGTTTTTTTGCATCGCGTAAGCGATGCTAACAATGTTGCTTATGTGACGCCAATTCCAATGCTTTTTACGACACCTTAACATCACTTACACGACGGATTGTTGAGGAAAAAAATAAAGTGTTGGAGGCTCTTCCATCGGCATGTTCATGCAGCTGATCAAAGAGCTCTCCAACGTTCGCAATTGCGATGCGCTTACAAGCTGAAACAAGTAGATGTAGTATTGTTGTTTTGCCTAATCTCTATCTTATTGTCTCTCTCTCTGTCTCCATTTCTCTCTTTCTACGTCTTTCTCTCATTGAATTCTCTCTCTCTCTCTCTCTCTCTCTCTCTCTCTCTCTCTCTCTCTCTCTCTCTCTCTCTCTCTCTCTCTCTCTCTCTCTCTCTCTTTATTGAGGGTTATTCAAGAAGCTAACCAGCCAAAAAGTATGGCTCACTATTGTAAGTACAATTTCCATTCTTTGTATATCATTCAAATTATGTTATTTTCATTAATTAGCATACTCACACTTATTGATATGCACATATACACTTATACATGGTGAAGATGCACGTTCACACATATACACATATACACATGCACATACACACACATATACACACACATACATGTGAACATACACTTACACATACACATGCATATGCACACACGTTTCTAAAATCACATAAAAAGACTTGCATGCATCATTATATATATATATATATATATAAATATGTATATATATATATATATATATATATATATATATATATATATATATATATATATATATATATATATATATACATATACATACACACATTAACATATACTTAAATACATGTATATGCACATCCACATGCATGCACATGGATGCAAATGGAAATTTATCCACACGCATATGCATGTTTCATTCATATACACATGCATATACATACATTTCTACATGTTTATACACATACACATACATATGCACATATGTATATATACACACACATACACATATATACACATATATATGCACATAGGTACGCACACATATACACATGCACACACACATGCACATACATACATATACACATATACATGCACATACACACATATACACATATACATGCACATACACACATATACACATACACTTACACATATACATGCACATACATATACACACACATACACATGCACATGCACATACTTATATACACACATATACACTTACACATGCACATGCACATACATATACACACACATACACATGCACATGCACATACACATATTCACTTACACATGCACATGCACATACATGCATATACACATATACATATGTACATACATTCATACACACACAGATATTACACACATATACATGCACATACGTACACACATATGAATGAACTATATAATTAAAGAAACAAAACACATGCTTAATATAAACAATAATAACAATAAATAGAACAAAACTTTTCATTACTTAATACCATACACACAATTCAAAACATAACTGAAATGAACAATATATAGATTATATATATATATATATATATATATATATATATATATATATATATATATATATGTGTGTGTGTGTGTGTGTGTGTGTGTGTGTGTAATCTATATATATATATATATATATATATATATATATATATATATATATATATATATATATATATATATATATATATATATATATATATATATATATATATAAATATATATATATATATATCAATGTAGATAGATATAATCCAATGTCATAATCATGAATCTTAATCATCATCATCAGCATCATGATCATCCTGATCATCCTCATCCTCGTCATCATGATCACCTTGTGATGATCGAGATCGCCCCTCTTGTGTTTGTCTCTCAACCTCATCCATATCTACCTCTCCATAATACTCTTGTATTACATATAACAAAAATAAATAAGTAAAACAATTAAAACATCCATAAAAATAAAATAATTATATAAAATTTAGTAATACTCACAAAGGCATCCGGATGATCTCGCATATACTCACTCAAACGTGGATATCCAAAATGTGTAGCATACGCGATCTCATGTTTTGTAGGATATCGGCCATAATCGTGTTGTTGCATTGAAACAAATAAAAAAGATTAGTTTCTTGCATTTTAACTAAAATAAAGAATATACTCACAATAATACATATACTTACAAATGTAGCTACAAAACCATGATGGCACATTTGGCGTAGGTGCGATGTGTTGCCCGACTCACCTCTCTTCTTTGCAACAACTTGTTTATTTAAGAAAAAAGAATACATAAATTAAATGTAAAAAATTACTAAAATATATGAGAATTATAAATATAAACTATTGATTTTTATACCTTCTGCTGAGGAAATGACTCTTGAAGACGTGGCTGTCTACGAAAAAACTGCCATGTCTCAAGTGGTATGTTAGGTCACCTCTTATTTTTTTCCACCATACAATATCTCCTATTAATTTAATCTCAAACAGAAAAAAAGAATCAAAATACATACGCATATACACACACATACACATACACATATACATGCAAACATGTACACATACATATATGAATACAAATACACATATAAATACATATAACATAAACACACATATACATATCCACATATATACGTACACACACATGCATGCATTTACACTCATTCATACAAAATACATGCATTTATCTCACAATAATGTGTATTTGTGTATATGTGAATATGGGTGTATGTGTAAATGTGTATATGTGAATATGTGTGTATGTGTAAATATGTATATGTGAATGTTTATGTATGTAAATAATCAAATTATTAATATCAAATACCATTATTTGTAGATTCTGATCAATCAGATGGAACTCCACCACTGTCTCCTCATTGTGCAAGGACTATATACTGTACGTATATCAGACATTTAATTTTGAATATATTTGATGGATACATAACTTATATATTTTTTGTTTCTTATTATAATCAAATTCTGATAAATCAGAGGGCACTCCACCAGCTCTCACCCATGCAATGACTTCACATGTGTCCTCCGATAGGAATAATGATTAATTTTTCTATCAAGAGCATATTATATGTTGGTGTAAATCTTGTTATGGCACGTATCGAAGACCACGTTTGGAATGTATTGAACATGAGGTAGAGTATGGTAATTTTGAGCGTGCACCATCACTTGGTCAACGTGATAATGCTTGAGTATGTATTTTTTCTATAAATTAATGTCATTATTTTATTTAAAAACCATATACAAAATCAAATTACTGATGATATACAGGAATACTTGACGGATGATGATGATGATGATGATAATTTTTCTCATAATGTTAATATACCTCGTACACATCATCGACTTGTTGTTAATCAATTGCAAGCAGAGGTTTCCAGAAGTCCTCTACCTCCTGGTTTAGAGACTGAAATAGCTGGAGATTATCCATTGTCTGCTCATGATCGTTCTCTAGTACAAACATATGATAGAAGAAGATATGGAGGATGGAATAGATGACCACTTCGTTTAGATGGAAAGGTTTTCAACTTTGGGGTAGACACACATAATATACATGAATGTATACACACATATAAACATACACACACATATACACACATACAGATGTTATGACAGTAGGGTCAAATTATACATACCTGTATCAAATGAAGATTTTTTATCCATATGGCCTTTAAAATTGTCCACCCAACCTTTAGAATCTTCTTCACACATATGTTTCTCCTATTTTAGTCGACCTAATACCTATGGTGCTAACTCTTTTGCATACAAATATTAAGTATTAGTTAGTTATGAAGATATTAAGTCATTAGTAAAATGGGAGGACCAAATTTATCTAGAAGATTTTGAAGGATAGAAAAATAATTTTAAAGGATGGGTAGAAAAAAAGCATACATTCAATGCAGGTTTTTATTCTTACTTTAGCTAAGGTAAGAACAAGAACTTGCATTGAATGGATACTTTTTGTCAACCCATCCTTTAAAACTATTCATGCATATTTCAAAATATTCGCAATAAATTTGATCCTCCCAATTTACTAATGACTTAATACCTCCATAACTAACTGATACTTTATATTTTTAAACAACTTAGCAAGACAGGTAATAGATTAACTATAAAATGGGAGACAGCCAGATGATTCAATGGTCTAAATATGAAAATCTGCAAACCACAATATACAAAAAAATTTAAAAACGAAATCAAATATACACAGCTACACATACATACATACATATATATACATACATACACATTCATACATATATACACATACATACATACATACATACATACAAATGTATACACACATACATATACATATATGCATAAACATACGCATACCTATGTATACATACATATACACCTAGAAAACACATATACATACATATATACATATACACATACACATATGTATACACATGCACATGCATATACACATCCACATACATATACACATAAGTATACACATATATAAATTTATATGCATATATATATATATATATATATATATATATATATATATATTTATTTATTTATTTATTTATTTATTTATTTATTTATTTATTTAATATATATTTTTTTGGTGAACTTAGAGGTTATTATCTGAAAAGTTTTTACCAAGTCAAAATATTCTTCCTACATCACATGATGAAATGAAGAAGATAATCAACAATCTTGGTATAGATTATCAATGTATACATGCATGTCCTAACAATTGTATTTTATATAGAGGTGAATATGCAGACTCTTTCACATGTCCCAAATGTCAATCTCCTGGATATAAGGACAAAGAAGGTAAAATCGCAAAAAAAATATTGAGACATTTTCCATTGGCTCCATGGATTAGACATATGCTTCAAAGCCCCGAATTATCAAAGATTTTGACATGGGGACATGATCATAAAAGTACTGATGGAAAAATCAGAATTCCTCATGATAGTGTTGCTTTTTAGCATAATGATTCTAGATGGTGTGAATTTTCACAAAATCCTTAGAATCTAAAGTAAGGAGTTGCATTAGATGGGGTTGATCCATTCTCCATGAAATCCAGTAAATGGTCAACATATCTTCCACCATATCTTAGCATGAAAAAGGAACATTTAATGCTTTCACTTTTAATCTCAAGCAAAAGACAAGCTAAAGATATGAATATATATCTTGCTCCTCTCATTGACAATCTCCAAGAGTTATGGAGAGGTATTAATGTCATTGATGTATCAAAAAGCATCAATGAAAGACATATTACGGTTCATGGTATTGTGGCTTGGACTATTCATGATTTTCCAGGATATGGTGTTTATTCACGTGTTGAAGTAATTTTTTAATTCAATATGCATACAAATAATTGTAATATAATCTAATTATATTTTTATCGTTTTCATGATGCAAGAATATCTACTAAGGGTTATAGAGCTTGTCCGTATTATGGTGATTGGTTGATATCAATCTATAGTAAGAATCTCAACAAAAATATTTATCTTCGACATCGACGATTCTTGCTTGATGATCATCCATTGAGATCTAGAAGAGAAGCGATACATTTTAATGGAAAGCTTGAAACAAGTCAGTGTCCAAAACCTATGACACCTATGGGTTGGTATAAAAAATGGATAGATGGACCTCTGATAGATCCAGAATTAAAAATCTTCAATGATGATGAAGATAATGAGTATGTGAAGAGGGGTAAAGGAAAATTAGCACTCACAGACAACATATCAATATGGTATTCTTTGGAGTATTGGAAAGAGCTAAAAGTATGTCATCTTCTTGATCCTATGCATATATTCAAGAATACTGGTTATTTACTATGGCAGCATCTTCTTGGACTAAAAGATACCATAGCATCAAGGAATGATTTGAAAGATTAAAACTCAAAACCAAAGTTATGGCCAGGTTTTGATAGACATGGACACAAAACGATTTATGCACCTGCTACTTGGGTACTTACAACAAAAGAGATACACACTATCAACAATAGGATTCAATTGATTAGGACTCCTACAGGATATGGAGCATCTTTCCAAAACACGTTTACAATGGATGATAAGAGCTTATCTAGGTTAAAGACCCATGACTGGCATAACTTTTTGAAAGCTATTTTACCTATGGTTATCGATGGATATACAATGAAAGGAGTACGAGATGTGATCTATTGTCTTGGATCGCTTATAAGGTAATTATGATACTTTTATATTTAATATATATGAATATTGGATATCTTCTATTTTTTAATTAACTTCTTTATAATTTTTTTTATGATATGTATAGGTGGATTACATCAAAAGATATTGACAAAAACTCGATCCCACAAAAAAAACATGAATGCAAATAGGTACTATGTTTGATGGAGAAAGAGCTTCCTACTTCATTTTTTGATGTACCGGTTCATTTATTAGTCCATCTTGTAGATGAAATAGAGATTGCAAGTGTTTTCAAGACTCGATGGATGTTTTGGGTTGAGGGATTTATAGGAATATTAAAAGGTTATGTGCAACAAAGAGTGAAACCAGAAGGATCCATGGAAAAGGGTTGGATGCTTCAAGAGTGCATGTACTACGTTAGTGAGTACCTTGAAAGAGTTCATGAAGAAGCTCCACGTGCATGGACAAACGAGTCTTCTTCAAAAATAACAGATGAGGTATTATCAGGTAAGGGAGTTCCATTTTTATTTACATTTCAAGAAAAAAAATGATGTTTCTACTTTTCTAGCATATAAAAGTGAATGCATGCAAGCATTCCTTAGGGAGTACAAATAGGAACTTCAAAATCTCTGAAGTAAAAGGCGAAGAAACAAAAGATATAGTCATAATCTTGATAATAATGAGATTACAAATATATCTTCTTTCACGGATTCGTTATATAGTCGTTTGCAACACGCCAACGTAAATAATGAAGAAATCTCAGATGAGCAGAGAGAGTTAATGATAGGTTGTGAACGAAAGGTAATCTTATTTTAATAATATTTTGTTTTTTTCATGTATGTATAATAGTTTCTATTAACTAATTTAATTTCTTTTGCAGGCTCGAATGTTCACTAATATGTGGGCTTTTGGACATTAGAATCAAAGCCATTGATTCTTTATGTAAAACAGAGGATTCTAGTATTGTTGTTTCTTTCAAGCAACTATCATGTGCTAGCTTAGAAGACATGAACCTTATAGATGGGGAACTTGGTTATGTGGGAATTGTTCGTGGTATCTACAAAATTTCATTTTGTACATTCAAGTAGGTAGAAAAAAGTTTATATTTTTTATGATAGAGTTAGTTATTTTTTTAAGCACGTAATAATGGGTTTTTGTTTTTATATATTTTGATAGGTCATTTTGAAGGTTGACTAGTTTCGAGCCAAGTATAAAGGTAGTAATCCCACATTAAGAAAGGAATTATCTAGGTTTTGGGTAATTGATTCTTTGAAGGTAATGTGATCTACTAAAGAACCATCTATTCTTCCTAGGCATATTGAACAAGCATTTTTTTATAAAAACCGTGATGGTCACCCTTGGTGGCAAGTCATTCATGTTCAACCTAGAGGTAGGTGATTGTTTGAACATTTTATTGTTAGAGAGATAGAAGAAAGTCCTCTTGATGATTCACCATCAAACATTGATACATCAATATCTGAAAGAGAAATTAGAATCATTATACGTGATAATGATACTAATCTTTTTGATGAAGAGGATAATACTCTACATGATGATTCTACTAATGAGAAAGAAGAATTACCAAAAATTGATATTAATGCTGATGTGACTCATGAGAACAGAGATTTAACAATAGAAGAAATAAATGAAATCAATAAGTATAATGAAGATGAGAGTATATTGATGTCTTACCAAAATGATGGGAATAATTAAAACATATGAGAAGATTAGATAGTAAATTCTACTCTAGTTATCGATTAATAACTTGAAGCTTTTGAATGGATATCAGATAATAGATTCTTTATTCAACTTGAATAACAATGAGTCCTACTAGAGAGATGAAGTCATGTTCTTTTAAGTTAGAACATGAAGCTCGGGGGTATGCCTAATTATTTTATATATAGCTTTATCTTCAAGGAGCAAATTTTTATCATGTATGTATGCATATGTGTGTGTATTCATGTGTATTATATGTATACATAAGTTAGTATGCATATATCTGTATTCCATGTATATGTATGTATGCACATATGTGTGATATATATATACATGTGTTAGTATGCATATGTGTATATATGCATATGCATTTGTGTAAAATATTCATGTATTCATGTAAAATATGCAAGTGTTTATAATTGTGTATGCATGTATAAGTATACATTTGTACATGTAGGCATGTATATGTGATGTGTACATGTATATATTTATATGTTTCTATGTGTAAATGTGTACATGTAAATATGTATGCATGTATATATATTTATGTGTGCATTTAGGCATGTATGTCTGATGCATAATGTATCTACTTCATTTTATATTTATGTATGTGTATCTACATGATATCTATATATCTTTATATATATTATGATCCTCGTTGATTTGAGTTGTTGTACATAGAGGCATAAGGTTGGGAGGAGAGCCATCTCTCTAGTAGGACATCAGAGGAATAGATGCAATGTGTACATATACTTCAATCATATGGCTAAAAGTATGAATTAGAGTTTGTAAATTAGCGGTTTTAAAACCCTAATATCAAAATTAGTGTTTTCGAATCACGATTTTTGAAATAGGATTGATTTATTTATTTATATATAGATATATAAGTATATAGATATATCAGTATATATCTATATTTGTATGTATGTGTATCTATATGTGTGTATGCATGTGTGTGTATGTATGTGTATCTATATGTGTGTATGCATGTGTTGTGTGTGTGTGTGTGTATATGCATGTGTATATGTATATATGCATGTGTATATGTATATATGCATGTGTATATGTATATATGCATGTGTATATGTATATATGCATGTAAATATGATTATGTGAGTCTATGTGTGTGTACATATGATTATGTATGTGTATGTGTATGTGACTGTGTGTATGTGTATGTGAGTATGTGTGTGTGTCTATGTGTATTCATTATATGTGTGTAACTGCATGCATGTGTATGTGTGTGTAAAAATGTGCATGTATGTGCATGTATATATAAATATGAATGTATGGGTATATATGTGTGAATGTGCATGTATGATGTATATGTGTGTATGTGTGTATTTGTACCTCTAGTCTCATTCTTCTCTCTCTCTCTCTCTCTCTCTCTCTCTCTCTCTCTCTCTCTCTCTCTCTCTCTCTCTCTCTCTCTCTCTCTCTCTCTCTCTCTCTCTCTCTCTCTCTCTCTCTCCTCCCTCCCTCCCTCCCTCCCTCCCTCCCTCCCTCCCTCCCTCCCTCCCTCCCTCCCTCCCTCCCTCCCTCCCTCTCTCTCTCTCTCTCTCTCTCTCTCTCTCTCTCTCTCTCTCTCTCTCTCTCTCTCTCTCTCTCTCTCTCTCTCTCTCTCTCTCTCTCTCTCTCTCTCTCTCTCTCTCTCTCTCTCTCTCTCTCTCTCTCTCTCTCTCTCTCTCTCTCTCTCTCTCTCTCTCTCTCTCTCTCTCGCTCTCATATACATACATACATAAACACACATACTCATATCCACGTATATACATAAAAGCAATGTGTATCATGCATTATCGCGACGATGAGCCATAAGTGTTTGCATCTCTTTTAGAAACCACTTATGGGATCATCCTGTCCCAAACTCTATCCAAGTGAACTAAGTATGTATTTTTTATTCCTCTCATCATGCTCACTACAAAAATTAAAAGAATCATGTAAATAAAACATAAGATATTTATTTCAATTTATATATAAAATTTATACTTGATTTCAATGTAAGTGGACAAGGGGCAGGTAAGAGTCGCATAATGCTCGCATTCTTCTCTTGAACTCCAATCCATTCCCTATGTACACAATGTTCCCCTCTGGATTTATATTGCACTCTAGCCTTAAGGTGCCTATGCATGTCCTCATAGGCACCTCTACTCTGCTATCATGATCTGGAGGTGGTACAGGTGTCCTCCAAATAGATAGATAAAAATAAATAAAAATATGTGTTATAATATCATTAAAAACATTTATGAAAGAAAAACATACCTATGAGCACATAGCTATCTTCCTGCATGTGGAGTCATAGAAGAGCCCTCCTCTGATCGCTGGGTAAGCATTTGGATCGTATAATCCGACTCATCATCATGCATCTCTAAGTACTCATGCATGATCATCCCTAGAGTATCAGGCCGAACTCTTGCTCTCATATGACTTTTTATGAGAGTGACTTTCGCCTTTCTCTCTCTGCTAGGATCCATAATACCTGTACATATAAAACAAAATCTGTTGGAAAACAATATATAAACCTGTACATATGTATGTGTGTATATGTGTATGTAGGTGTATATGTGAGTGTGTGCATGCATGTAAGCATGTATGTATGCATATGCATGTGCATTATGTATGCAAATGTATGCATGTGTGTGTATGTGTGTGTGTATGCATGTAAGTATGTATGTATGCATATGCATATGCATTATGTATGCATATGCATATGCATTATGTATGCATATGTATGCATGCTTGTGTATGTCTGTGCGTATGTGTCTCTATGTGTGTGTATGCATATATATGTGTGTATGTCTCTATGTGTCTGTCTATGCATATATATATGTGTGTGTATGTGTCCATGCTTGTGTATGTGTGCGTGTCTATATGTGTGTGTGTGTGTGTCTGTGTGTATATATGTGTGTATCTGTATATATGTGTCTATGCATGTGTATGTATGTGTGTAAATGTGTGTGGATGTATGTATGTGTCTGTGTAAGTGTGTATGTGTTCATGTGTGTATGTGTATATATATATATATATATATATATATATATATATATATATATATATATATATATATATATATATATATATATATATATATATATATATATATATATATGCATGTGTATGTGTGTGTGTAAGTTTGTATGTGTCTATGTGTGTATGTGTTTGTTTATATGTGTGTGTGTATCTCTGTATGTTGTATGTGTAAGTTTGTTTGTGTGTATGTGTTGTTGGTGTAAATTGCAAGCCTACATATTTGGCTCAAAGGATGTATTGAAGTTTATACATACATGAAGAAGCATAAGAACATATGCTAGTGGTTAATTACCACTTTACCTCATTGTAAAAGTTAGATTGACATGGAATCTTTTGTAGTCACCTACCAAAGTGAGTCGTGGAAAAAATAGCTTATTTGATTGAAGGAATATCTCCTAGGATATAGGAGCTTGATCATAGGGAGCCAAAAGTTTGAATTTGAATTCAAATTTTTAGTCATCTCCTATAAAAATGGTCATGAAAAGTCGCGGGTAAGAGAGAGCACTCCTGAGCCTAGCATTACTGATTTTTGAGTGTGTGTGAGGTCTACACTCAAGCTCACACCTCTCTACACCATTTGGCATTGATGTTCATGCAAATGGAGTTGTATACAAATGTTCATTAATACATACATTCATATTGTCCATCTCTGAGTTCTCTGTTAGTCTACTCAAAAGTCTGTCAACTTGTCAAGGGCATATCTCGGTCAATTCTTCACCAAATTCAGTGATTCAAAGCTTGTTGGATTCAGCTGGAAGTAATCTACTGCTGTCAAAGTTTGAAGACATTGTATTCAGCCAGTTTGTAGAAATCCGCGTCTAGGTGAACTCTGGTCATTTTCTGTTATAGTCCTAAAAAGTCAAGGGTATAGCTTAACTTGCTAAATTGATTTCTCTTAGCATAGTTTATCATTTTACATAATTACACTTGGAATAGGTAGCTTACTAAGTTACTTAGATACCCCTAAAAGGAATGTTTCCAATTCCTACTGTGCTGGTCATACTGAGCAAAATACTCAGTAGGTGTCAAGCCATAAATAGAAGGTTTTCTTGAGTTTGTGAATTCCAAAGTTATCTTTTTTTATTCAATCATTGCACACATCATTTCCAAAGGACATAGGACATTTTATGGTGTCATTGGAAAGCTAAGGAGGTCTAGTTATCAACTCTGAAGCAAAAGAGGGCTGGTACAAAGCAGGTTTAGCAATATCTACTCGGTCTCTTGGAGTATCCATCCATCTATCCCAACAGTGGTATCAGAGCAAAGTAAGGTAAAATGGGAGATTATTTTCCTTCATTTAGTTACAAATTGGATAGGAACAACTATCAAGCATGGTCTCTAAGGATGAAGACCTACTTACAAGCAAGGAGTCTCTATGGGTACATCTCAAGAGATGAGGAATTTCCCTCATTCAAAACAAGAGGACTACCAACCAAGGAAGAACATGAAAGGCTCAACACATGGTATGCTAAGGATGCATTGGCAAGGTCTTATTTACTCAACTCTATATCTGATTTTCTTTTGCCACATATTAGAAATTGTAAAACATCCCAAGAGACTTGGGAAACCTTGTCATCATACTTTTCCTCCAACACAAGGGCTAGGAAAAATCAGTTGTGGATTGAATTCACAACACTAAGGAAGCAACCTAAGAAAGCTGTTTAAGAATTTGTGACCAAGATTAAAGATGTAGCAAATCAGTTAGCAAGCATAGAAGAGGAGATTGAAGAAGAACAGATTGTAAGGCAAGTGATCAATGGGATCAAGGCTGATGACAAATGGGAAAGCTTCACCACTGCCATGGATCTCTACATGGACATGCACACTCCAGATCTTACAACTCTCATGGAACAATTGTTTACTCATGAAGCAAAGCTCAACAAGAATGGAGATACATCCAAAGGTAATAACTCTTCTTCCCTATACACTGATAAGAAGTCTAAAGATAAAGGCAAGAACAAGAAGGTGGAAGATGAAGGATCAACCTCTCAAGCCAACTATGCAGGGAGAGGTAGATCTTCAAGAGGAAGGGGCAGAGGAGGTAAGCCAGGTAGGGGGAGATCTTATAACTCCTCACCATGCAACATTTGTGGTCTATCAAATCATACTACAGATGAGTGTTTCAGGAATTACAAGAATCAGAGAGGAAGAGGATACCAAAGAGGTGGCTACTCACAATCAAGAGGTAGATTCAACCATCACAAATGCTACAACAATAATTACAACAACAACTACAACAATAATTACAATGGCAACTACCAAGGAGGATTGAAATCCAGGAAGGATTACAACAACTACACAGAGGAGCAAGATGACTCTCTTCTGATCATGAACATGAATTCAAAGTCAAGTACAAATGATAACCACCTATTCTACATTGACTCAGGATGTTCAAATCATGTGGCTAGCAATGTAGCATTTCTCTCTGATCTTGAGGAACCAAAAGGTAAGCATCAAGTCCAAACAGGTGATGACACAAAGCATTCTGTAGTTAAAGTTGGAAATGTTAAAACTTGTGATGGAAATCAGAATTTGTTGAGCAGGGTACTCTATGTACCACCCATTACCAAAAATTTGATGAGTGTTGGTCAGATTGTGGAGAAAGGTTTGCAGGTCAGATTCAATCAATATGGAGCATATGTGGAGGATCCAAGACATGGGTTCAAGAGGATTGCTAAAGGAGAAAAATCAGGTAGACTTTTTACTTTTGAGTTGGAAGATACAAAGAACATTGCACTATACAGTGATAAAGATCAAACACTTTCAGAGCTTGAGATTTGGCACAAAAGGTTAGGGCACATAGGAGAAAGAACCTTGAAACAAATGTGCAGGGACAAATGTGTGCTTGGGATACCTAATGTATCCAAGCAACATATGATTTATAAGTGTGGTGCTTGTCAATTTGGGAAGTCTCACAGGTTACCCGGCCTTCTCAAAGAAAGGATACATGCATGAAGACTACCTAGAGCTTGTGCACACAGATGCATGGGAACCAAGCAAAGACCCCTCAGTCTCAGGATCAAGGTACTATGTGTCTTTCATTGATGATTATAGCAAATGGACTGTATTGTACTTCATGAAGCATAAGGATGAGGTATTCAATTGCTTTTAAAAAAATCTTGCATTAGTTGAAAATCGGACAGGAAAGAATTTGAAGAGGCTAAGGTCAGATGGAGGAGGTGAGTACTTCTCCAATGAATTTGAAAACTTCTTGCAGGACAGAGGCATCAAAAGAGAGATAACCACAAGGTATTCTCCTGAACAAAATGGGGTAGCTGAGAGAAGAAATAGATTAATTCTTGAGACAGCTAGATCTATGCTTAATGAGAAAAAGTTACCTAACTATCTATGGGTAGAGAGTATTTCTACTGCCACTTACCTCATAAACAGGTTACCATCTAAGTCTCTTGATGGCATGACACCCTATGAAGCATGGCATGGTAAGAGACCCTCACTTGACGATTGCAAAATATTTGGATGTGTAGCATATGTACACATTCCTTCTCAGATAAGAGGTAAGCTAGACCCAAAGGCTGAAAAATGCATCTTTATTGGGTATGACTTAAATCAAAAAGGTTACAGGTTTTATAATCCTATCAATAAGGGGTTTATGGTAAGCAGAGATGTTGTCTTTGATGAAAATGGTTCTTGGTATGAGAATGAATGCAGGAAGGTCAAATTACCCTATGATTTGGAAGAGGAATTTCCAAGTCTTACAAAGGAGGAACCTACTCATAATGAAGCCTCAAGTTCAGATGATGAAGACACTATCAATCTTGAAGAATTCGAAGCATGGAAGTCCAAAGGCAAAATGAAGATGAAGAAGCTTGAAGACATACCTGAATCCTCAACTCAAAATTGATTTCTCTTAGCATAGTTTATCATTTTACATCATTCCACTTGGAATAGGTAGCTTACTAAGTTAGTTATATACCCCTAAAAGGAATTATTCCAATTCCTACTGTGCTGGTCATACTAAGCAAAATACTCAGCAGGTATCAAGCCATAAATAGAAGGTTTTCTTGAGTTTGTGACTTCCAAAGTTATCTGTTTTGATTCAATCATTGCACACATCGTTTCCAAAGGACATAGGACATTTTATGGTGTCATTGGAAAGCTAAGGAGGTCTAGTTATCAACTTTGAAGCAAAAGAGGGCTGGTACCAAGCAGGTTTAGCAGTATCTACTCAGTCTCTTGGAGTATCCATCCATCTATCCCAACATGTGTGTATGTGGGTGTGTCTATGTGTTTAAGTGTGTGTGTGTATGTCTATGTGTGTATGTCTGTGTGAATGCATGCGTAAGTGTGTGTGTGTGTATGTGTGTGTGTGTAAATATGTGTGTATATGTGTGTGTATGTGTATATGTGTGTATGTGTCGATGTGTGTGTATGTATCTATGTGTGTGTATTTGTCTATGTGTGTATGTGTATGCATATAAGCATATATCTATGCATATGCATGTGCATTATGTATGCATATGTATGTGTATGTGTGTGTATATGTGTCTATGTCTATGTATGCATGTAAGTATGTATATATGGATATGCATATGCATTCTGTGTGCATATGTATGCATGTATTTGTATGTGTGTGTATGTCTCTTTATGTGTGCGTATGTCTCTTTATGTGCGTGTGTATGCATATATATGTGTGTGTCTCTCTCTATGTTTGTGTGTGTGTCTACGTGTGTATATGTATCTGTGTGTATGTGTGTGTGTATGCATGTAAGCATGTATGTTTGCATATGTATGCATGTGTGTGTATGTCTCTCTATGTGTTTATGTGTGTATGCATATGTATGCATATGTGTGTATGTGTGTGTATGCATGTAATTATGTATGTTTTCATATGCGTATGCATTATGTGTGTACGTTTGTATGTGTGTATATGTGTGTATGTGTGTGTGTGCACCTATGTGTGTATGTGTATATGCATGTGTATGTGTATATGCATGTGTATGTGTGTGTAAATCTGTGTGTATATGTGTGTGTATGTATGTGTATGTGTCTATGTGTATGTATGTGTCTATGTGTGTGTATGTGTATGCATGTATCTATGCATATGCATGTGCATTATGTATGCATATGTGTGTGTATGTGTCTATGTGTGTGTATGTGTCTATGTGTGTGTATGTGTCTATGTGTGTGTATGTGCATGCATGTATCTATGCATATGCATGTGCATTATGTATACATATGTATGCATACGTGTGTGTATGCATGTCAGTATGTATGTACGCATACGTATATGCATTACGTATGCATGTATGTGTATGTGTGTGTATGTCTCTCTATGTGTGTGTATGCATATGTGTGTGTATGTGTGTATGTGTGTGTATGTGTATGTGTGTGTCTATGTGTGTATGTGTATGTATGTATGTGTAAGCATGTATGTATGCACATGCATGTGCATTATGTATGCATATGCATGTATGTGTGTGTATGTGTGAATGTGTGTATGTGTGAATGTGTGTATGTGTGTATGTGTGTGTATCTATATATATGTGTTTGTATGCATGTGTATGTCTGTGTGTAAATGTGTGTGGATGTGTGTGTGTGTAAGTGTGTGTGTCTATGTGTGTGTGTATATGTGTGTGTATATGTGTGTGTATGTGTATGTGTGTGTGTCTATGTGTGTATGTGTGTGTGTCTATGTGTGTATATGTGTGTGTATCTATATATATGTGTGTGTATCTATATATATGTGTGTGTATCTATATATATGTGTCTGTGTGCATGTATATGTGTGTGTTTAAATGTGTCTAGATGTGTGTGTAAGTGTGCATGTGTCTATGACTGTGTATGTGTTTATGTGTGTGTATGTGTCTATGTGTGTGTATGTGTCTATGTGTGTGTATGTGTCTATGTGTGTATATAATGCATCTATGTATGCATATGTTGTGCATTATGTATGCATATGTATGCATATGAGTGTGTATGTGTGTGTATTTATTTAAGTATGTATGTATGCATATGCATATGCATTATGTGTGTATGTGTCTATGTGTCTATGTGTGTATATGTGTGTGTATATGTGTGTGTGTATATGTGTGTGTGTTCTTGTGTGTGTGTATGTGTGTATGTGTGTGTATGCATGTGGATTTGTGTAAATCTCTGTGTATATGTGTGTGTATGTGTGTGTATGTGTCTATGTGTGTGTATGTGTATGCATGTATCTATGCATATGCATGTGCATTATGTATGCATATGTGTGTCTATGCATGTAAGTATGTATGTATGCATATGCATATGCATTATGTATGCATATGCATTATGTATGCATATGCATTATGTATGCATATGCATTATGTATGCATATGCATTATGTATGCATATGCATTATGTATGCATATGCATTATGTATGCATATGCATATGCATTATGTATGCATATGCATATGCATTATGTATGCATATGCATATGCATTATGTATGCATATGCATATGCATTATGTATGCATATGCATATGCATTATGTATGCATATGCATATGCATTATGTATGCATATGCATATGCATTATGTATGCATATGCATATGCATTATGTATGCATATGCATTATGTATGCATATGCATATGCATTATGTATGCATATGCATATGCATTATGTATGCATATGCATTATGTATGCATATGCATTATGTATGCATATGCATATGCATTATGTATGCATATGCATATGCATTATGTATGCATATGCATATGCATTATGTATGCATATGCATATGCATTATGTATGCATATGCAGAGGCATTATATATGCATATGCAGATGCATTATATATGCATATGCAGATGCATTATATATGCATATGCAGATGCATTATATATGCATATGTACGCATGTATGTGTATGTGTGTGTATGTCTCTCTATGTGTGTGTGTATGCATATATGTGTGTATCTATGTGTGTATGTGTGTGTATGTGTATGTATGTATGCATGTGTATGTGTGTGTATGCATGTAAGCATGTATGTATGCATATGCATGTGTATTATGTATGCATATGTATGCATGCATGTGTATGTGTGTGTATGCACGTAAGTATGTATGCATGCATATGCATTATGTATGCATATGTATGCATGTATGTGTATGTCTCTCTACATGTGTGTGTGTGTATGCCTATATATGTGTGTGTATGTGTATGTGTGTATGTGTGTGTATGCATGTAAGCATGTATGTATGCACATATATAATTGTATGTGTATGTGTGTGTATGTCTCTTTACATGTGTGTGTGTATGCATATATATGTGTGTATGTGTATGTGTATGTGTATGTGTATGTGTATGTTTATGTGTATGTGTATGTGTATGTGTATGTGTATGTGTATGTGTATGTGTATGTGTATGTGTATGTGTATGTGTATGTGTATGTGTGTATGCATGTGTATGCATGTGTATGTATGTGTATGTGTGTGCATGTGTGTGTATGTCTATGTGTGTATGTTTGTGTGTGTGTCTATGTGTGTATGTGTGTGTCTATGTGTGTATATACATGTGTATCTATATATATGTGTCTGTATGCATGTATATGTGTGTGTGTAAACGTGTGTCGATGTGTGTGCGTGTGTGTGCGTAAGTGTGTACGTGTCTATGTGTGTGTGTATATGTGTGTGTATGTGTGTGTGTGTGTGTCTATGTGTGTATGTGTGTATGTGTGTGTGTCTATGCGCATATGCATGTGTCTATGTGTGTATATATGTGTGTGTATGCATGTGTATGTGTGTATGTAAATTAGTGTGTATGTAAATTAGTGTGTATGTGTGTATGTGTGTCTATGTGTGTCTATGTGTATGTGTGCATGTCTATGTGTGTATATGTGTGTGTGTATGTGTGCATATGTATGTGTGTGTGTTCCTCGCTTCAAGGAGTGTGTCGATCTCTCTCTCTTGCTCTCTCTCTCTCTCTCTCTCTCTCTCTCTCTCTCTCTCTCTCTCTCTCTCTCTCTCTCTCTCTCTCTCTCTCTCTCTCTATCTCTCTCTCTCTCTCTCTCTCTCTCTCTCTCTCTCTCTCTCTCTCTCTCTCTCTCTCTGGGTCCAAATCCCAGCACAAATGTGCCGGGAGAAATAAATTTTTTTAAACATTCCAGAGCATCACTGATGCGATGCTTTGGAACACAGGATGTCGTGTATGCGATGCTAAAGCATCACAGCTAGTTTGCCAACATCGCAAATAGCATCGCTAATTAGCGATGCTATTTGCAATGCATAGTTTTAGCATGGCATAAGCGATGCTAACATTGCTTATGCGAGGACAGCTCTTTAAAAAAAAATAGAGCCATCGCTTATGCAATGCTACCGTCGCATAAGCGATGGTTTCCATTTTTTTTTCAATTCAGGGGCATCGCTACGTCCCCCTATTTCTAGTAGTGCATGCAAATAAGTCTTAGATTCAAGCATATGCTTCTCATTAGGGACATTGAGTAGCATTTCATCAACATATACAACATATGATAAAAAGTACATGATATGCATGCTTAACATATAAGGCCCTCTAAGTTGGCCTCTTCTCAAAACTATGTACAAGCAAGTAGATATGTATCCTTTCATACCACCCATGTGATGCTTGCTTCAAACCATGTAATGCCTTTTTCAATATGCACATATTTTAGTCATGCCATCTTTAAGGAAGAAGAGGTACACGATGAGATAACAGACGATATCTTACTAGCAAAGCCAATTTCTGAGACCGAGACTTTCTGCACACATGTTGGATTACATGAGCTCATTGATTTATTTGATGGTGGCTTATTTTTTTATTTGTTTTATGGAGCTTCTCTCCCACTCTATATACGTATGCCTCTTCATGAACATATAGTATCGGTGAGTAACAGTTTATACAGAGCTTTGCTATATATATGATCAAACGATCTCGCGAACCGAAGCTACAAATACACGCTGACAGCATAGTTTGCCAACTTACGAAGATATTTTATTAGTTTCAGCTCTTCATAACATTGAAGATGCCCCAACGAGTGGCATCAAGGACTGAAAAATACTTTATAGTAGTCAAATAGAATTACAAAGAGGGACTTCAAGCATCAATATATATATATATATATATATATATATATATATATATATATATATATATATATATATATATATATATATATATGTGTGTGTGTGTGTGTGTGTATATGATAAAAATAGCTCTTACATCACAGGTACTAAATCATTTTTTGTTGCCCTTTAACTCATAATTATGCTAACAGCAACATTGATAAGTCACATGACTTGGGAATTCCGCTTCCGTTGCAAATAATAATTCATAATATCTTTTGTATTTCTCCGTATTATACATCAGTAATATAGACGCATTTTTTATTGTAATTATTTCCTCCTCCTTATACATCAATAGTAGAGATGCATTTTTTATCTCATTCTGTATCTCTTTGTACACCAAGAATCTTGCAACATGATACACTCTCATGCTTCTCATAGGGTCTGATCCTATGAAACCTCGTTCCCATCTATGAAACTTAAACACTAGGAATTAGTACATAATTTAATTCTCTAAAATGGGTAGTGTTTGTTCTAAAATGGAGTAATGGAATAAGTCAATGCCCAAATAATGATGCAAGTTACGCAAATTTTACATCTCAAAAGAGGTATGCAAATAAGCCTTGAATTCAACAATATGCTTCTCATTGGGACCATTAAGTCGCATGTCATGAACATAAAACAATGATCAATCATAAATCATATGTATGCTTGACGTATAAGGTGCTCCAAGTTGGACTCTGCTCAAAACTATGTGCAAGAAAGTATGTATGTATCTTTTCATACCACCCATATAATGCTTGCTTCAAACCATGTAATGCCTTTTTCAATCTGCATATTTTTTTTATCGTGACCTTTTTGCATAATGCGATGTGGTCAGATAACATATAGTTCATAAAATAGCACTTTTAATGTCTAATTGATGTATATTCCTACCATAATGAGTTGCAAGTGCACGAATGCTATGAACAATGGTCATTTGGCATGTGGGAGCAAAGATCTTATCAAAAGTGGTGCCTTTCTCTCGATCATTAACTCTAGAAACAAGCCTTGCCTTAAACCTTTAAACTATCCCATCAAGCTTTAGTTTGAACTTTTATACTTATTTAGTGTCAATGGACTTTTAACCTAGAGGCAAATCAAATAAAGACCAAGTAACATTCTTCATGATAGCATCATATTCTAATTGCATAATGCCCATCGAATTTTCTAAATTTTGTGCTTCATCAAAAGAAACAAGATCATTCTCATTAAAAAGACTAGAGGTAGCCATTGCATAAGAATTCAATGCAAAGGAAGAAGCCTATGTAGAGGATCCATATCATACTTTCCAGAAGATAGCCAAAAGAAACAAGCTCATTCTCATTAAGAAGACTAGAGGTAGCCATTGCATAGGAATTCAATGCAAAGGAAGAAGCCTATGTAGAAGATCCATATCAGAGATTCCAGAAGATAGGTGGATTGTTCACCTTTGAACTCCAAGACACTAGAAATATAGCATTCTTGAATTATGATACTCAAACCTATCAGAGTTACTATTTTCACATAAGAGACTATCTCACATTAGAGAGAGAAGATCAAAGTGCGCTTGCATGCCTAAAACTTCAAAGCAACGTATCATTTACAAGTGCAATGCATGCAAATTTGGAAAATCGTAGAGGAAAGCATTCACAAAGAAAGGGTACATACATGGAGAAATTATGGAGCTTGTTCACATCGATGTTTGGGGAACACATACAGAGGCATCCATCTCCAGGTCAAGGCATTAAGTGCTTCTCATAGACGATTGTAGGAAAGGCACCATACTTCATCCCACAATGTATAAAAGTGAAGTATTTTCATGTTTCAATAAGTATCTAGAGCTTGTAGAAAATGAAATAGGTAAAACCCTAAAAAGAATAAGGTTTGATGGAGGGGGAGAATACTTCTTCCAAGAGTTTATTTTCTACCTTGAAAAAACAAGAATTAGAATATTAAAAACACCATTGTATACACATGAGTAGAATGGAGTAGCTAAAAGGAGAAATAGGACCATTATGGAAGTAGTCACATGCATGTTGAATGAGAGAAATTTACAAAATTACCTATGCGTAGAGCTAAAATCAACTACCACCTACCTAATAAAAAAGTTTTTGTCAAATTCTTTGGAAGGTATGAATCCTTATGAAGATTGGCAAATAGGAAGACCAAGCTTGGACCACTGCAAGATATCTGGGTGCATTGCATATGCACATATCAAATCTGAGGTAAAGTTGATCCTAAGGTATGAAAATGTGTCTTTATAGGCTATGAACTAGATCAAAAGATTTATAGGCTATATAATCCTCAAAGTTCTTAAAAGCACATAATTCATAGAATTGAAGTTTTCATGGTGCTACTAGATAACAATTTATTAAATGAAACCTGATAAGACAGCAAAATGAAATAGTGCTTGCAAGCACGTTTATTTTGAGCTATGAGAGGGTGGGATAGATTTAGAGAGAAGTAAGAGTAGTCAGCTATATGACACTGATTAATATTAATAAAATTAGAAATTGAAATCAAGTCAATCCTATCCTCAACCTATAATTCGATACCTCATTCAAATGAAAGATACTAACCCTACTCTACTATCAATCACACACTACTTAAGTTATGGATGATGGAAATAAATATAGAAAAATAGGATGATCTTGATAAATAAACTAGACTTTAATATAATGCTCTATGATCATGGAGAATCCATAAGAAGAGGATGGACACTCTTAGGAATGGGATAGAGTTACTAAGCATAAGTGGAGTCAAGTGATACCCTCCTTATATGGAGTAGAGGGAAAACCTCCTTGCATGTGGGATATGTGTGCTAGCATGAAAATGAAATGAGCTTTGGACCAAAGGCTGAAGCATGGTTATCTCAAAACTTAGCATGGTTATCTCCAAAATGGATTTTTGATGTACAGATAATCTAAACTCCAAGTATTGGAACACTTAACTGAAACTACGCTCTGGAATATTTCCATACAAAAGATCGTACACAATGGTTCGTTGAAGTAAATTTTTCTATTTTTGAGAATACTCTTTTGCGAGAAGTATACATATATTCTCCCATAAAAGTTATCCTTAAACAAGTGAACTGATTGAATGGGTGGATCCTTTTTTCTCGGAGACAAAATGCATATATATAGATCAAACAACGTTCTTAATCAAAATGCATATATTTTCATCGTTAAACAAGTAGACCCATTTAGTGGTTGATCGATATCCAAGTTCGACTTGGAGTCCAAGTCCAAAATCAAAGTTCAAATTCTAGTGCAAGCCTTTGAGTAACGTTCTTATGTTTTGATAGTTTTGAATTGCATTCGGAATTTCTTTCATTTAGTTGTAGTTGCATTGAGAACACTAAAGGAACTCTTCATTTCTACGTTCTATTAAAGGAACTCTTCATTTATACGTTCTATTAGGACCTTAAAGCTTGGATAGGACATAGTAATCCTCTAGTTAAGAAAAAGCTCTTCAAATGTGCCATGAAGTGAGAGGTGAAAGATGGTTAGACCACACCCTTAGAGGAAGGACTAGGAATTAATCATTAACCATGGCTTTCTGGGGAAAGTGGTTAGCCCATCACACTTCTAACTGGGAGGTTGGAAGTTTACATCCCCTATTGTTGGGAATGCAACTCACAACCCGATGAGGATTACATGTTAATCCTTTCTCTTAATATATGGTTCGACAATCTCTTGCTAAGGTTATGTGACATTCACTCCAACTTAGAGTGAGCATAGTCTTCACTACTCACTTGTGGACCCTTCTATTTAACTTGGGACCTTGGCCATGTTTGAGTGCCTCCATTTGAGCCCAAAGACCTAATTTGGATGTTTCCATCCCACCTCTTTGTGGTGCCCAAAAACCTATGCACTTTCCTTCTTTTGACAAATTTCAGATTCAAGCAAGGTCAAGCGCATCCCAAGTGCCCACGAATCAAATTTATCCTTGAACAAGTACACCGGTTTAATGGATAGTGGATCCTTCTTTCTGGATTATTAAATGCATATATAGAGGTTAATATCTAGAAGATATAGATGAAAACCTTGCCTTCAAGTAATGTTAATCTACTAATGGGTAGAATTCCAAAATCTTACCATATAACTACCTGAATTCTTGCTTAGGAACGAGCGAAAAAGATGACCATGAAGCAATCGATGGCTTATATCTTTCTACTTTGAGCCTTTTTTGTTAGAAAACTCGAAATTTGTATTAAAGATGAAATGTAAGTTAGTACAAAGGTTAGGGAACCCCCACCATAAACAGAGTCAAGATGATCAAAGAGATCAGAACAATCACTCTAAGAAGACACCTCATCTGATCTGGGTAATGGATACAATGACCTTAGTACATACCAATGGGCCAGGTTAAGTACAAAGAAGGAAAATTTCCAACTAGTTATTACAATAAAAGTGGAGCAAAGAATCTCTCCATTTACAACGAGCTGTAGAAGCAAGATGATCAGCTAGACTCAAGTTATCAGGAGGGGCATCATTGACAACACAAATGCACTTGTGACCAAGAGTCATGAGTCCCTTGAGACAAGCTTGTGGAAGAGAGCAACTCCTATTATTCATCACCATTTTATTCCTAGATCTCCAGATGTCCCAAATTATATGTTCTCTCCAGATGTTCCAAAGGACATAGTCCATTCTATTGCTAGAGCGCACCAAAGTCTCTTTGTAAGTGAGGTTGATTAAAGGGTGCTGCTATTGTTATGTCAAGCCCGAGAGGGGAAGGGCTTCTCTCTAGAGAGGAGAATATTGAAAGAATACCACATTTTTGTTTATTTTAGTGGAAGGAGTGGGGCATTTCCATTGTTCAAAGAGGAAGACAACACAGTTGGGTAGGTTGGAGGTAGTATGAAACAACTAGGACAACATTTCACGATAAATACAAGTGCTAGGTAGAGGAATTCGTGCATCGAGAAAATGTTCTTCCCCTAATGTGCAGCTCGACATGAGCTAGAAGGGCAACATGTTTTATATGGTTACAAACTCTCCATTTCATAGTGTTTAAATGGTTCATTCACTCTTTCAGTTGAAGGCATGGTTTTTCTTGATGTTTAGGGAGAAATAGATCAGAATATTTTTTAACATAATCTATCAAGCACTATTCTCAAGAGAATAGAGAATTCCCAAGTTAACTCAATTGGTTGTAGCTTATGGGGAGATCATCTCAAAAAGAAAAAGATGAGTTGGTGGATCATTCTACAAAGAAATATTCTAGAACACTTGTTCAAGGAAGAGCGGGTAGAAATAAAAGACTATCCTTGTGATAAGGCTGGAGGAAAGGACAACTCTCTCATATTTGAAGTCTAGGGCTCAGCTCCTGGGTAAGACTATATATTCCTCTCATCACTAGAGGAATGACAGCAGTCCCATTTTGGAGAAAGGGAGGCAACTAGATATAACAAGAGTAGTGGGTAGACATTTGGCTACTTCTTTGCTCGCAATTCTCTTAGAAGTTTAAAAAAAAAAGAAAAAAGGGGGGGCGACCATATCCACACTATATCCCAGTAGCATCTCCTTACCTATTGGAACACGAGAGCTTGGGGGATCATTTCTAGAATGAAGCAACATAGAAGAACCATTGGGCAGCTTATGATATGAGAGAAAGGGGAACTCTCTTGATTGAAGACAGATAGAAGAGAACAATAACAAAGAGGAGATTTTTTTTTCATTCTCAATGGAAGTGATGCCATCTACTGCAGTGTTATAAGGAAAGAATTAATGTTGAGATAGGCAGCTCATCAAGTTGCTGGGCATGAAGCAAGAGGTAAGTCTTGCTTCAATCCTTATTTATGGCACTCGTTTGAATTTTTTTCTAAGAAACATGATGGAATCGAGTTGGGAAAGTTGGACCACTGATAGATGGTGCTAGAAGGGCCTATAAACCTCTATAAGACATGAAAACGGAGCGGAAAAAAAAATCTATGAGGATTTCTTCGCAAATAGAAATTTGCCATCTAATGTGAAATTATTTTTCCCATCTCATTTTGGTACCATACATCTTGAAGGGCTCAACGGCTCTGGATACATTGATATCCAAATTGCAAATGACTACATTTTGGTTTCATTAGGTTTCTTATGCATATGTCATAGCATGACATGATAATCTTTGGTTTAGGAGTAAGTAAATCACATTTTTCATGCGTGTAATGTATGCCATGCCAGCATGTGGCTTTTTTTTTGTTTTGCCTTTGTTGTTTGATTTTTTTTGTGGATTTTGTTATTGGGGAGCTACTTTATTGAGGGAGGAGTGAATGGAGGAAATAAAGGAAGGTTCTGAGGGAAGGTAAAGGATTTTGACATTGAGTGGTTCATCTTGTGGTAACCTCAATTGGGCTTTCAACATCCACCTTGATCATTCTAGCACTGTCCTTATCCAAGCTTTAACAATCTCATATTGTTAATGCTTTTGACTGATATGAATTCCCATATTTGTTTGCATTTTGTATGTGATAAAACAAGAAATCACTTCTTTCTTTTTGAACTAGATAGAGGAGAAAAAGGCAAATGAAAAGGAACAGATAAAAGATGCAGACGATGGGGGAAAGGCAGTTTTAGAGGAAGGAGAAGGGCAAAAGGAAGGAGGGAGGGAAGCTGTTGTATAATTCATGGGTTTAAAAGGTTAAATATATGGATTCTAAAGGTTAGAATATGATATATGTTTGCTTTGGTCTAGCCCTTGAATTACCCTTGGAACATGCCTTGAACCTTTGGGTGAAACCCTTGGTTTAAACCCTTGAGGTATTTATTCATATGAGCTCCCAATTGAATGGTTAGAACATTAGGCTTGATTTATCCTAAGGTGTGGGAACCTTAGTATTGGGAGAAGCTTCTCTAGGAGCCACCTTGTGTGTACATGAGAGAAGAATCCTCATTTGATTTAGAAGGCATGTGATAGACCTTGGGAAATTAGAAGGCATGTGATCACCCTTGGGAAAGTGTCCACATGAGGGACACTTGGCTGGACACTTGGCCAAATCTCAAGGACATGCACCCCGTTGGGCTAGAGGTATATATATGGGTGGAGTTGGATGGGTGGATACGTGCTCTCTCTTAGGAGTGTGGTCTTGATAGTTAGATTTATGAGTAGTAGTTGTATTCGACAACATTGGTATCAAGAGCAGTTACATCCTATGAAAGATTCGAGTTTCTTCCTGCCTTCGAAGTTTGAGTTATTGTTTTTCGTGCCCGTGAGCAGCTCGAGGAGCTTTGTGAGTTATCTTTTTAGAGTGGAAAAAACAAGGTCATAAGACACCTCCCTTAGAGGCTTCCCACGTGAACACGCCACCATATGATACCTCCCTTAGGGAGGACCGACAGTCCCGTGACCGCCACACAGGTGTAGAGAGCATCATCGATCGAATCTTCACAGCGCGCTTCTGATGTGCCCAGTCAGGAGCCTTCTACATCCGATTGTACTGAAAAGAAGCTATCTGCGCACACTATATAGAGCTTTATCTCTCCACGAAATTGAGAATGTGGAATAAAAGCCCGCTATCTCACTTGTTCCACTCACTTTAGCACTTATCAGCTCTAGAGCATTCGCAATCCACTCTAGCACAAGTACTTTGGTGCTTAGAGAGACGAGCATGCACCCCCTCCTTCGTTCCTCTAATCTTCGATGCTATCCATGAGATATGGATGAAATGGCAACTGTAGAGGTAAGTCTTTCTTATACTTTTTTATGAAAATAAATATAAGAACTTCTGAAAGGAATATTATTTCAAAGTTTAGTTCATATCTTCCTTCAAGTAGAGTAAGGATTGATAGATTGAGAGCTCTTTCTTGATTTTATGGGTGGTGGTGCATGGCCGTTCTTAGTTACTGGGGTGAGAGGGAAACTATGGTGGTCTAGACCATAAAAGTTTAAGGCAATAACAAGTCTGTGATGCCCTTAGATGTTTTGGGTTGTATGCTCGCTACACTAATAAATTCAATAAGTTTACCACCTCAACTGATAGGCCCGAGTAATATTTTGAAATTTCATCAAGATAGAGATAGATCCTTGTAATTATTGATCTTCAATGAGGAATTCTTAGTAAGCGCGAGTCATTAGCTCGCATTGACTATGTCCTTGCCCTTCACACACACACACACAGTCCATCGCTCATACCAATTGAATGGTCCGGTGAAGTTTTTAGATCGTGGCAACACTGGCAGTTCGCCGCTGATGATGTTGTGAAAAGTTCATTAAGCCTTATCATTTGGAGTAAGGAAATTGTCCAATTTTATTAAATAATATTTTTTCTTTTCTTGTGACCTATATATTAGCATCACATACAATGAACATGCATTATGTTTATCTCACGTGGATGTGGCAAGTATAAAAGCATTTTATATACAAATGCATTTGGACATTTCTAGAATGTTTGTGAGGATAAATGTATGAATTAAATGGATTCCACATATGAATGCAATTATGCATTTAGATCGTTGATATTGTAAAGTTAAGTGAACTTTTGGGTAAGTATAAATATATGCCCGAGAAAGGACAAGGGAATTTCAAAGGAAAGGAAGTAGCTTTGATGGAGGTAAGTGTTACTTTCCAATTTTCCTATTTATTTTTCCATGCTAGAACAATGTATTTCAAATGCAGTAGGTAAATTCTTAATGGACATTTAATGCTTCATCGAAAGATCCATTTAAATGATGCATTGAAGGCATAGTTGAATAGGAAAAGGAATCACCTTTGAAAGATGATGAGATATTGAGCATAGCTATTCCATCAAAATATAGCATGGCATGAATTGAAACTTCGACCATATATTCTCGCATTCAATGGAGTTCCAAAAAAGAGCTCCATGCATGCTTTAAAGAGGGGTTCAATTTTTGAACTTTATGCATGCTAAGCCTCTTCAAACAAAGATGTATATGTTTTTTGGCATACATGCATGAATTGAATCACATATGCAATGGGTTGATGGAACATAAGAGAGAAATTAAGTATTGTAAGTTTAAGGTTTAAGACATAAAAATGACTTCTTCATATGAAGTCAAAAGCATAAAAGTTTAATTGTGTGTTGAGATTATGCCCATTAACTTTTATGCTTTTTATATGTTGGTTTAATCCAAAAGCCAACAAAATTTATTATAGATAGAAAAAACCTTAAGCTTGGAGTTCTACTTATGGACCGTGAATTTCCATAATACCCATGGAATGCCTTATCAGCAAGGCCAAGGACTCAGGTTACAAGCTAAGCAATGTTAACCATAAGATAGTGGTAATAAGAAATTGGATTGAAAGACATCCAAAAGAGAAATGAGAAGCCTACATGAGACCCTACATTAGGGAAAAAATGGTTGAACCATTTTACCCTTTTAAGCGTTCATTTCTTCCCCAATAAGCTTCTTCCTTCATTAACAAGAGGTAGGATCCCTTTGGAGCTTTGAGAAAATTGTGAAGAGTTGTAACTCATTAAGCATATTTAGAGAAGAGGGAGATTGAAGGGTTGAAAGAAACTCTTAAGACCTCCACTCCAAAATGTGTTCTATGAGTAAGAAACAATTCATCAAGATGGTTAAAAAGGTAACCATTTAGCAAAGCTTATGATTGACTATATCCTTTGATACAGATGCCTACTTATGTCAATAGATAATATCTAGTATGAGACTACTAGCTCTATTATCAAATGACATAAACAAAGATAACTTTGATTGCATCTTATCAAGGAAAGAGTTCAATGAAAGCTCAATTTCCAAAGTCTTTTTCAAAAACAAACCAAGACTCGGTAAGAATGTAACTTACAAATATTTTGATTATATTTGATAAGACTAAAATGAATGGAGTTTAATCCTTGAGTAAGAGCCAAAGTTGTCTACACTAAGGTGAGATTGTAAATCAGATGGTATGGGACATCTAGGTTTACAATATCACTTAAGTGGGTTCAGTGGTATGGAACACTGAACTTAAGGATAATGGAAGCTTAAACTCAAGGATATTTGAGAGATTTTTTAACAAAGATTTAGCATAAATGAACCTCACATTTGGATAGGAAATTAAATGAACATCAATTTCTTGTAGTTTTCGAGGACGAAAACTCCTTAAAGGGGGAAAGAAAGGTATCATCAATATGATACTTCTAAGATATTCCTTAACTCTTTCATTAAAGTTGAGGAGTACATTGGATGTCCAAGTACCTAAGTGTGTTTGAGTTAAATCTCAAACAAAGAAAGAACCAGATATGCAAGAAGGGAATTCATTGAAGAATTCCAATTTGGCAAGTAAACTAAGGTAAGCTAGCCAAAGACTTGAGCATAGCCAGGGTATGGTAATTGAGAATGGGTAAAGATGGATCCAAAGTTTGGATTATTAAGCATGTCAACTTGCTTAAGTCAAAAGGGTGGCATATAATTGTTGATCCCTAAAAGGATAATAGTTAATGGTTTGAATAACATCAACATGATGTTGAAGACTTAAGCTAGGATATCAACTCATGAAGGTATGAGTTGAAGATCCCAAGAAAATCCCATGGGTAAATATCATTGAAAAAGGGATCTAAAGGAGAAAAGACTTGATCTTATCTCATATTAAATTAGCTAGAGGAATTTTGAGTAAGCCAAGTGATCTAACATGGTCAAATATATCAAACCCTTTATGGGTGGATAATCCAAGTGGCCTACATTGGTAAAAAAAATCAAACCCTTTTATAATTTGATACCAAGGAAGGTTCAAAGGTCAACCTAAAGAGACCTTTGAATTAATTGGCATTAGATTAAGAAACCTTAGTCTTTGCTCTTGTGATTATGATGCCAAGCAATCCCAAGATGGAATTCATGATCATGGTAAATAATCAGAGAACATGAAAAGGACAAAAAATGGAAACATAAAGGATGTGGTTCTACGGATTAGAGAAAGAACTCACTGGTATGGAACAGTGAGAACTAACTCCCATTGAGATTTTTCTCTAATGGCCAGAGAGAAAATAGGCTCAAGATCCGATAGGAAACATCACGATAAGCCTTAAAGATAAGACCATTTAGATTAAGGTCTTAGGTTCATTATGAGGTATAGAAATGTACCTCCTTGAACCAATTTAATACATCTGGGTGTATGAACAAAAGGGTTAATAAAATGAACATGGTATCTACCCTAGAAAATGCTATCCTTTATCATCTTAGCGGATGCATTCTTCTTAATAGAATGCATAACCAAATTTTATATGGTACAACAAATATGGATAAGTAAGAGGGTAAAGATTTTTGGGAGTTTATTGAGTTAAACTCCGAAAGTAAAGAGCTTGCATAAATTCAATCCTATTCAAGTATAATAACCTTGAATGAAAGAATGATCTGTAAAAGATCTTCTTCTGAATCTTTGGTGAGAACAAGTGATTCAAGAATATTCCTAGAAAGATCTAAGATATGATGCCTAGAAACAAGCATCTTTCTCGCGAAATCTTGGAACTAAAAGCAAAACTTGAATCATTTAACTCCATCCAAAAGATAGAAGATTTAGAAGGTATTGTGATGGCTTGATTATTTTGAGGATTTGAAGGAATTGGTAAGCTTTGTTTCTCTTTGCAAAGCTTTGGTGACCTTTGAGGTTAGTAGACATAACTATCTGAGGCATGAACCAGCATTTGTTCATGATAATTATTAATGATTCTCTTTGGAATAACATGCTAAGCTAAGACAAACAAAGAACTAGATAAAGACCTAGGATAAAGGTCTACCAAATAATTCCAATTCCTAAAGTCATATGTGGATCAAAGTCTTGAATCTTCCAAAAGGATTAAACTCTACTCTAAGATTTAATCTAGGGAAAATTAAAGATGATCAAGATAGGGATCCAATCGTAGATATGAACTTTCAAATTTGGGTATATTTTCATTTAGGATACTTGAACCTTATGATTCAAGAAAACCTAGATGATTGAAATAAGTCCACCTAATTTGCGAAGAAATGAGAAGATAGTATTTCTCCTCATTTTATTGAGCATGTTTTGGCAAGGACTCACTAGACCCACTTTGCTAAGTTCATATCTTTATCTAAGTCCTATCAAATACAAATAAAGTATATTTGTATTTGAAAAAGACTATAAAAGAATAAGTTAAGTTCATAACATTTGAAGATTCCTCTCCTTTCTGTTGAAAGTGGAAGATGAATCTAGTTTTTGGCCCTTTCAAGATAGAGATAAGATCTCTATCATAGACTCCTAAAATTTTAAATTTCTAGGGAAGTACAAAGTGTACTGAAATTTATTATTTTATGGAGATCTAGGTTTGTGAAAGTGCTAGAAGAAAAAGATCACCAAAGAAGTCTACCCATTTCACTAGTCCATATGTACAAGGCATGCATGAACATTTGAGTAGACTACAAGAAAGTGATTTGGGCAAGGATCTTGATTCATTTTCTTTCAGATTAAGGTAGGAATTAGCCCCTATCTGATTAGTGGAAATGAATCGAAAGAGAGAGATGACCATGCTCAAAGTATAGATCATGGTGCACGGGGGAATACTTCACATATTATACCTACTCACATTTTCGAGGATGAAAATGTTAAAGGGGGGAAGAATGTTGTATAATTCATGGGATCAGAAGGTTAAACATATGGATTCTAAAGGTTAGAATATGATATATGTTTGCTGGCGGTCTAGCCCTTGAATTACCTTTGGAACATGCCTTGAACCTTTGGGTGAAACCCTTGGTTTTAACCCTTGAGGTATTTATTCATATGAACTCCCAATTGAATGGTTAGAACCTTAGGCTTGATTTATCCTAAGGTGTGGGAACCTTAGTATTGGGAGAAGCTTTTCTAGGAGCCACCTTGTGTGTACGTGAGAGGAGAATCCTCATTTGACTTAGAAGGCATGTGATAGACCTTTGGAAATTAGAAGGCATGTTATCACCCTTGGGAAAGTGTCCACATGAGGGACACTTGGCCAAATCTCAAGGACATGCACCCCCTTGGGCTAGAGGTATATATATGGGTGGAGTTGGATGGGTGGATACGTGCTCTCTATTAGGAGTGTGGTATTGATAGCTACATTTATGAGTAGTAGTTGTATTCCACAACAGAAGCTTATACAAGGTTGTGGATACAAGGAGAGAAAGGTTTAGAGGAAGGGAGAGCAAAGTGAATAGAGAAGGAATTTGGCTGCAGGGAAGAGATAGAAAAGGAGCAATCACAAGAGGAAGGGAAAAGGATGACAAGGGGATGTTGATACGTGTGTGATGAATATAGGCTATATTTTGCATGCAAGAGAAGAGAATGACCGAGACAGGCTTGAAAGTTATAGGTGCAAGAACTTCAGAGGGCTCTATCATTTGGCAATCCTACTAGGAATAGAAAATTGAGTGTATATGTGCATGTTCGTGCCTAGGGTGCGACACATTTGTCCAAATACAGAAACTTAAGAAAATTTAGTTGCCCACAAACATCTTTCCTTGTTCTTCAAAAGAGAACCTCATTTGGCACACCATGTGGGATTTTGGCTTAGCACATCTTAGAGAGATTGCTACAAGTTTGCTTGGTGCCCCAATTGTGTGGCACAACCAATTTGGCCCCAGTTTTCTATGGTCTTTCATTTAAAATATGACCCAACAATGGAAAGCTTGTGATTCTCAGAAGACCAAAGCAATGAAGATGAATCATGGACAGAATAACAGACGCTCTGAATTTGGTCGAACAATGAGAAATCATGTGGGCCGATGTCATCGATTTGGTCCCATCTCCAATTATATTATGCTGGTGTTGTGAGGACATTGGGCACACTGCCAAATTTTCCCTCAAGTATGTACTCCTTTGGATTTTGTCTCTCTGTGTGTAGATTGCAGAAAGAATCTATGTGAGCATGTGCGCAGTGCAAAGAAAGTCTCTCTCAAGAAGGTCTCAATGAAGGAATATGGTTTTTCTCTCTCTTATTTTTATGTGGAGGTTGAAAATGGTGAGGCTTCACTGTCAACTGAGACCTCAAGGATAACTAAGGACATCTCCAAGATGATACAACCGGTCAACATGACCAATAACTTTGCACATCTAAGGAGAGATAAGAGCATTGACTTTGACCATGACAAAAGGGCCAGTGAATTTGAAGATAAATTCTTAAAACCATTGACAAGTGTACAATGTCAATTGGATATATGCCATGAGGAGCGAGACAATGAAAGAATCAAAGAGGAGAGATTAGAGAAAAATCAAAAGAAAATAGAGGAAGTCTTAAAGAAATGGGAGGGACAATTGAGATTTGTGGAAAACAAAAACAAGAAGTTGAAGAGAGAAAAAAACACTTGAGGAAAAAAATTGAAAGACTTCATAGTCTTGAGAAGGATTGAGCAAGGTTAGTGGGAAATCAAGAGAATGCAGGAAGTAATTTGCAGGTATAGTGATCAACTGGGTAGAATCAATGAGGACTTCCAATTGGAACTAGAGAAGGTTAAGTGTGCCCAGGCATAGAGTGATAACAAAATGGGAGAAGTTGGAAGAGAGAATTCGAGGCTAAGAGGGGAGGTCAATAGATGGATGAGTCAAAGAGACAAAGAAAGATAGAGATGTGTAGAGAAAGATAAAAAAGTCCATAGAATTGAAGAAGAGTTGAAGATGATGATAGATAAGCTCAACACATTTAGAGGAGTGATAGAGGAGACAAACACCTTGAGGGGGACCATAGAAACCCTAGCTAGTCATTTAGAGAAGAGTTTTCAAGAAGTCAATCAAAATGTTAGAGGAGTAGAATCAAAGGGGGATGAGCTAGAAGCAAGACGGAGAATTTAGGAAGAGAAATATCAAAAAAGATTAATCTTTTGGTGAAGAAGGTTGATAAAAAATGAGCAAGAAAGTAAAATTGGAATCAAGGAGTTGGAAAGGAAACACATGATGCTGCGAGAGAAAATTGAGAGGCTATATGTTTTATTTGGGAGAATTGAAAATGCTCTCTAATAAAATGAAAAGAGGATGCATGAGTTGGAACTAGAGAATGTGAAGTTGCGAAAATGAATGAAGTATTTAGGTTGCAAAATATCACAACATCAAAATGGTCTTGATCTAAATAGAGAACGATTAAGGAAACTAGCTATGGAGGTTGACATATTAAGAACATAGCAATTGATAGCTCCCAAGACCTTCAAGATCATCTTCCCTAGGTAGAGGATCATGTACAAAAGGTGCCAAATCATATTGAATCTTCACAAAGAAGAGTTTGGAGATAAAAGTGAAATTGATTGAGGAGGTGCTGAAGAGATAGTCTTAATAGTTGTTATTATCGAGAGAAAAATGAAAATGGAGCAAAAAAAAATAAAGGGACAAGGAGACGAGTGTGAAGATTTTTTTTGGAAAAAAATGCCGAAAAAGGGGGAAAATGCGATGAATATTGTACATGAGGTGATAGATTTAGATGGAGAAAGAGAAGTGAGGGAAAGTTGAGGGAAAAAGAACATCGTGTTGCATGAGAAAGCAATAGGGATTATCGAATTCAAAATTGATGAATGAGAATAAATGAGTCTCGGAAAGTAGTAGAGAGACAATCGTTGAGAGCTAATTAGAGAAGAACAAATTGAGTGGAGGTTGATAATTGAAGAACATATGAGTTGAGGCTTGAGGTCAAAGGAGAGATTGGAGAAATGCGAGTAGATAAAACCAAGAAGAAGAAGAGAAGAAATTGGAAATGACTACAAGTGGAAGGGAGAGCTAGTTGAGGGAGTGAAGGGTTTGAGAATTGGAAAAAGAAAAGATGCAGAAAAACAAAAGGATTCAGTAGTATGTCTCGAAGGTAAATGAGAATAAAAAATGAAATCAAGAAGAATAATCCATGTTCTCAGTCACTAGTGACATCAAGATAAGGGAGGGGTAGAGGATAGAATTGATTATGAGCAACTGTTTGAGCATGTAGCTTTGACATCTACGAGCAAATGTTCCCTTGGAAATGATAGCTTAGGTTTGACTAGGGTTTGCTTCACTAAGATTGCAAGTTTGAGATATGAGGATAGACGGATCGAGTTGTGTTGCAAATGTAGCAGATGAAATGACACTTTTCGAGGTTTCCAATTGATGAGATGGTTTGTATGTGTAGATCTTAAGGGAAAGAGTTGACCATAGAGTGTAGTGGTTGAATTTTACCTTGAGTAGCAGCAAAGAGAGTATGTTTCATCAGGATGTCCATGGGGGGATATATGTATGTGTGCTATGTTGGGATGGTTGGGAATGAAAGCCCTTTCTTTTGTCTCCTAAATCTTGAGACTTTAGAATAAAAGAAAAAGAAACAATTTTGTATATGTGTGTGTTGTAAGTGTGCTACGATGGGCTAATAGGTGGATGGAACAAACTTGATCGTGTGATCGAGGCCATGAGCTGATGCTAGTTTTACCGTATGCCGGATTTGTATGTTGCTATGTGCCTATGTGGGCCGATAGGTGGGTGAAGTCACTTTGGCCGAGTGGTCAAAGCCACGAGCTAACGTCAATTATGGATAGGGCTAGTATGGTGCATCGCATGCTACGTGAGGTTGGTAGATGGGTGGAACAAACCTAGCCGAGTGGTCAAGGGCATGAGTCACATCGAGATTTGGCCTAGGTGGACTGTGAATAAATAAATAAACACAAAAAAAGGAAGGAAAAAAAGGGAAGAAAACTTTTTTTCTTTTGAGGGGGGACAAAAGAGAGGAGAGGACATGATGCCCAGATGGGAATATGTGTATATGTGTCGTGGGGATATGGGATGATATGGACTCCTGATGAAGCATGTCAGATGGAAGCTCAAGCCTAGCTGAAATTTGGCTTCCTATATGTCTCTAGAAGATTTCGACTCGAGAGATCTAATCTTGTGAGTTACCTTGTTTGCTTGCGGTCCTTCTGCCTTTGAAATTAGTTATGCAGTGTTGAGTCACCCACCAGATCCGGTGTACAAGGCCATCGTGTTTCAGGCCACATTGGTTAATGAAGTAGCAAGGTGGCTGACAGAATATGATCTTAATCATTTTGTTAATTAAGATGATGTGAGGGACATGTTCCTGTAGAGATTTTGTTTGAAGAAGAACCCTGCATAAATTTTTTACTATTTGCAAAACAATCAACAGAAACCACACCAGAGTGTTCAAGCGTATGCGACATTGTTCAGAACTCACTTGAGGCAGCTGCCTCTAGTGCATGCCAACCTGCCAGATGATGTCATAACACAATGGTTCATTAAGGGATTGAATCCACAATTAAAACAGATTATGATCATTCATTGTGTGGGCGGAATGACATTGGACGCTGTCATTGCAATGGCCTTGCAGTTGGAGCACAAAGTTGGAGGCTTTATGGAGGATCAGGAATGGTTGAAAGCAAGTACGAACGTAATTGAGGATCCGTCCAAACAAGTGTACTATACTAAGTGTAAGAATCCCGCTCACACCAGTTCCACATGTGCTCTCAACCAAATGTATTGTGCCATCTGTAACACAACAGGGCACTCAACAAAAAACTGTGCATATAATGCAAAGGTGCAGGGTAGAGTGGCAGTAAATGCCATAATACAGGAATCGGGCCAGCCAACCACCCATTATGTACTGCCACAGTTGCAAACCACCCAACAGCAGGGATATAGGAACTATCACGGTCAGCGTAACAACGATTTCAATCAAAATCGATGGCATACGGGTACATCGGCTGAAGGCACCTCTCTCCCACCTCCTCGTTGTCATTTCTATGGCGAGATCTGGCATATTCGTAGATTTTGTAAAGAAGCCACAGAGTACGACAAAAGAAAGAAGGAAAGACAAAACCCAATGACAAATATGGTTCATATTTCCCCAGTCGAGTCACAAGCAGCCGTAATACAGACAAGATCGGGAAAACAGTTGCAACCAGCAGCTAAGGTTTTCGAGCCCGGAATTCGTGAGCAACAACGGATGTTTGCAAAGGCCACTCAATGGACAACTAAGGAGCGGACGGTGTTCCCTGACCGAGTTCCGATAATTGAGCCTCCTCTGCCAAATGCAAGACTACATGCACAGAATTCCGCTCCGGCAACATCAGAATCACAACCTGAGTCGGTAATGTCCACACCACAAACAGACCAGGGTTGGGAAATTATATCTAAGGCTTCAATTACACTCCCTCTCCCATTGAACATGCAAAGTGGATCTCACCAATAGTGATTGTGCCAAAGAAAAATAAACAGTTACGTATTTGTGTCGACTACCGGAAGCTTAACGCAGCCACCGTACCGGATCCGTTTCCTCTTCCTTCTCTAGATACAATGCTTGATAGGGTAGCAGGTCACGAAATGTAATCTTTCCTAGATGGCTATAGTGGACATAATCAAGTGAGGCTGGCAGAACAAGATATACCAAAGACTGCATTCATCACCAACTCGGGTGTTTATGCTTGCACGAGGGTTCGGTTTATGGAATGCCCCGAGCACCTTCCAAAGATGTATGCAGGAAGTGTTCTCACCTTATCTGACAACGTTTATGCAAGTCTATCTGGATGATTTTTCATTGTTTGGCGACACTTCCACACACTTGTATCATTTACGGTGTTGTTTTGAAAAGTGTCGGGAGTACCGACTATGTTTGAATCCTACCAAATTAGTTTTTGCGGTCTCTTGTGGAAAGCTGCTCGGTCATATCATCTCCAAACAAGGAATACAAGTAGATCCTGATAAAGTAGCAGTCGTGTTGAAGGCACCGGTCCCAAAGACACCGAAAGAAGTTGTGCGGTTTCTTGGCCAGATCTGGTGGCATGGCAAACATTTACAGTGGTTGGCTCATCTAGCGATGCCACTTAACCGACTTATGACTAGTACCCACGAAAGTATGAATGGACTAATGAGTGTCAAATGGCATTTGATCGTTTGAAGGTTTTATTGACACAGGCTCCGATCTTGCAACCGCCTGATTGGGAACGTCCATTCCAAGTTTTTGTGGATGCGTCCGATATAGCAATTGGCAGTGTGCTAATGCAACAAACCGACAAATGGTTTCGGAATGTGTACTATGCGAGCCGCCGATTAGCTCCTGCCGAGAGGAATTACTCCGTGACCAAACGGGAGTGTCTTGGTTTGGTCTACTCTGTTAAGAAGTCCAGGCATTACTTGCTAAGACGAAAATTCACTTTCCATGAGGATCATGCTGCACTCGTGTATTTGGTTCGTCAACAACATTTAGGTGGCAGATTGGCAAGATGGGTTTTACTACTACAAGAGTTTGATTATGAAGTTATTCACCGACCCGGTATGGCACATGTCTTAGCAGACTTTTTATCTCGACTCGATTCTGGTGAGTCTCCGGTAGGTGTTGATCACTACGCTAGCTATTTACGTCACCGAGGCAACTTCTAAAGAATGAGAAAAGCCAAACACAAAAGAAGAAATAGTGGAAGCATCATCACCTCTTCTCCACTTAGTCATCATAGAAGATGTTTTAAGCCTTAAAAAGTCAAAAGAAAACAATGAGAAAAAACTAAAACAAGAAAAAAGTCAAGAACCTTGAGATACCCCAAACCTACTTCAAGAAGTAGGCTTTGTTCTAGATGATGATTGTTTTCTCCAAAATTTAGGGATCCCATATTAATTTGGAATCTTGACATTATTTTCAATCTTCCTGATTGTTTCCATATTAAAGAGAATGAAGGTAGAGGATTCCTAGCTTTGGGTATCAAAAATTTTCTATATAATGACATTAAAGCGATTGTCATTGATCCAAATAACAAATACATTGTCATAGAAATTGCAAGAAACTTACATTTTTTATGCATAGCCTTTCCTACCTAGTCTCGTGACATAGGTTATCTTTGAAAATCCCTATTTTCTTTTTCTCGTCCCATGATTTTCTTTGGATATTTCAACATGCTTGACTTCACGAATGGGAAACACTTTTGTTAAATAAATTAAAACTCTAATAAACCAATCAAGATAGCAAAGATGCCATAAGAATAATTAGTCTATAATACCTAGGTAAAGGGAGAGCACATATCCACCCATCCAAATCCATCAAAATTTTATTCTTTTGAATTCCTATCAAGAAGTCATTTCTTAATTTCAACTTAAAGTAATAAACATGGTCTCCCTGTTGTTCCATATTCCCATGCATATGTGATGCCATTCATTGATAGGCACACATAATGTATGCCAAAAACATATACATCTTTGATTAAAGATTCTTAGCATGCATATTAAGGTACAAAAATTGAACCCTTATTTAAAGAATGGATGGAATTCACACATCGGACGCCATTTACTAAATGAATCTACATTCATCAAATGATCACATTTTTCGTTTATGTTCATGCAATGCTATGATGAAAATTGCACGTCCATTTTCTAAAGTATCTATATGGTGAGGTTATTTATAAAAAGATCCTTTTGCTATTTGTTTATGCCTAACGTCCACCACTTAGATGATTAAACTCATGCATGATTCTAGGTGCATGTTGATCTCACCTAAGTCTTAGGATGTGCGTTCTTAAATGAATTATTCTAGCATGGAAAAACAAGCAAATATAAATGGATACTTTCAAAATAATAATTGTCTTCATTATAGATCTATCCATCCCTTGTATCCTTGAATAGCGAGGCTTATCCATTGGGATAATTCAGCTTGAGATTGCAAGTTTGGATCATTGTGCCTTATTAAAATTCCTTTGTTCTTTGGGAATTTACATACTTACTTCTATGCCCAAAGTATGCATCTAACCTTGCCAAAATTGAAAGGATGCATAAATACATATTTGCGCTAACATATGAAACTCCATTATACTTGCCACATCACACAAGATCTCCATGAAAATTCAATGTATGCCATAATCATATAAAAATTTAAAATAAAAGAAGGAAGAACATTAAACATAAATGGATGTTTCCCTCACCCTCGTTGAAGAAAGGTATGCATAAGGTTTCACAAAATGATAGGTAGGACAGGGTTGGGCCACACCCTTGATAGATAGGAGATGGTTGAACTAAACCGTAAGATGGAGGATTAGGAAGTATTTCTCAACCATGACTTTTGGGGAAAGTGGTTTGTCCATCAAAACCCTAGCCATGAGATTGTGAGTTTAAGTCCATTATAGATACAACAGTAGTATCTGAGTTGGGTTGTAGGCTTGGGCAAGGTTGATGGATTGCATCTAGGTCATGTGCACCAAATGGGCTTGAGGGAAGGTGCTTGGGCACTCTATCACGTGAAAGGGTACTAAGGGAGGAGGTGGGGCTTTGAGAGTTATACCTAAGAAATATTGGAGTTTATCTCTCATTCCTTCGATTGAAGTGAGGCTATTTTGAGAGCTTTCCAATGTTACCTTACATGCCTCAATTCGACCTATGGATTGAGAGATACTCTCCAATCTCTATTGGGTAGAATTTGAAAAGGGCTGCCTCCCCTCTTAGTACCCTTTCACATGATAGAGTGACAAAGAACTTTCTTAGAGGCCATTGGGTGTCCATGAAATTTTTGGAATCCATCCATGTTGTCTAGGCTTACTTCCTAGGTTATGGTATCAATGTTGTATCCATAAGGGATTTCAATTCACAACCTCTCTGATAGGAATGTGATGGGCTTACTAATTTCCCCAAAATGGTTGAGAATTATTTCCTAATCCTCCCTCTTAGGGTCTAGTTCAACCATCCCTTGCCTATCACTTTATTACATTAGAAGTCAAAAGAAAATTCATTTAGAAGACCTTATGTACATTTCTAAACAAATGTAGAAAAGACTTACCTTTGTAGCTTTGAAATCTTGTGTGCTTCAAGAGGTACCATTCAATAAATGCAAAAATACTTTTGTTTTTGTCCTTCATCTTGGAATTTGTCAAAGTCATAATTAGTTCTCATCACGTAAGTTAGGAGAATGAATAGCTTGCTTTGCTTTAAATTTGAGGTAGAAAATCATTCTATTTTTCCTTCCACTATTACAAGAGAAAACATGCTCTTGGCTCTCTTCATAAGGATAATTTATAGAAAACGTTTGGCTAAGCTCATCAAACATGATCCTCATGCAGAAACATTGGGCCAAGAAGATAGGGAACGAAAGCTTTAAACAGTTCTCCTAACATGAACAAAAGTGAAATTATACTTTGGGAATAAAAAAAAAATTCTATGTATTAGATCTTAGCTGATTCATCAAATTTCCTAAAAAATAAGAACAAGTTTGTAAATATGTTAGCAAAAGTGGATAAAAGTATCCTTAAAGAAGGTTTTTAGCTAAAAACTGAAGATTGCACATAGTAATACCTCAATAACCTTTTACAGTACATCTTCTTAAAAAGGATACTTTGAAAGTTCAAATAAAGTTTCTGAATATTAGCGTCTTTGAATAAATAGAAATATTCATAACACTTGACTTTGCAACTTTAAATGAAGCCATATACTTTGCAATTTTTGAGGATGAAGCCTCTTTAAAAGAGAGAATGAAATGGTACAAAAATGATCAAAATTGGTGTGACTAACTATAAGAAAGTGGTTATACAAGAGAACATAGGAGCAATAGCAAAGAAGAGAAGACACATTGAAATATTTGAGAAAAATAACTACTAATGTCAAGTACAAAGATGATGGTCTTGTCCACCAATGCTCCATGATAGAGCCTAAATGGTGATCTAGACAACTCCAAATATGAAGTTACAAGGTAGAGGTATGCTAGAACAATTTGATGTATATGTTAGTGCATAAGTCATGGATATATAGGCCAATGGATAGGTGTAACCTTCTTCGGATAAAAAAACACGAGCCATAGAACGTGGGTGCCCACTGCCCACTTGGGTTGATTCAACCAAACTAATAAATATGATTGATTTTTGAGTCCAACAAGGATTACGCCATGGAATATTCCCTTTATTGTTTCCAATCAGGGTTGCTAACCGCTACCTTAGATCCCACAGTTGGGGAGCTTAGTAACTCCCTTTCCTCAAAACACCTTGGATAGTCCAATTCAACGTTCATCCAACAAGCAAGTTTGGATTTCCATCGATTGGCTGATGCGCAATTGGATTCTTCTCATAATACGGGCATTACAAAATGTCAAATACAACATACAATCATGAGGGATAGATATTGGTCATATACTAACACCCCAAGTGATAAGTGAAGTAGGCTTGAGTCCTATGCCCATCTGTCAAAGATTCCTATTGAGCTTCTCTTTTCCAAGTTCTTTAGTGAATATGTGAATGCAATTTTCCTCTTGTGGAATTCGTCTAGGTCCACAATGTCATCTTCTATTAGCTCATGAACATAAGGGTACTATAATTCTACATGTTGGTTGCAAACATGAAATACTGGAACCTTTTTTATGGCCATATAGATTTGATTCTCACATTTAAGTATAGTCACCATTTGTGATGGAAAGCCTAGATCTACAAGATTTATCCCTAAGCAGATTGCCTCACGAGAGGCAAAGCAATCTAATTTGTATTCTACTTCAATGGAAGAGATTCTTGGGTTGGCTGCTCCAAGGTACATTTCAATCAACGACATACAATATATGCCCTATTTTATTTTTCTTGCTGAGTAAAACCTCAAAATCAAGTGCATCACTTGGATATTTTCCACTCGTGCAATGCAATTCCATTCAGAAGATTTACCTCCCGAGGTGCACTATGGAACTATTTTCCAACCTAGTTGGTAGGCGTAAATCCTATAAGATTACCCAAAAATGATGCAAACTTGGATGAAGGAACCACTTCATGTAATATAGAATCTGTGCCACTATCTACTTCCTAGAGGACGCACATGGCCAACATTCACAATTAAAGTATGAAATGATAGAAGATGCGAGGAGTGAATCAATTATTCATACCCCGTAGCACTAGAGACCCCTCCAACAATTGCCTATATGATGGCCATGATTTTCCACTCGCTCCCAAGTTACACTGAATGACTGATGTCATCGCATGAAAATCAAGATCTTTGACAAACCAATTTCAAGCTATTTAGGAAGATTAAATCATCAAATATCTCAACACCACAAATCGAGCATGGCAATGTGGACTTAGTTTATGACATGAGAACAATGCCATCTAGGAAAGCATTGTCATCTCACGTACCTCCCAACCTATTATAAACAACCATTTGAAGAAATATTTACTACACATTTTTGGGAGTACCACTCCAAAGTGTTCATCTCCAAGCCCACACACTTGTTGCAACTATTTGCATGTGAGAAAATGCTATATTTAGTTCACTACAGGTACATGCAATAGAACACTCCCTTCATAGGACTAGCCCAAATTTGAAGCTGATCTAGCTTGATGCATTCTACATTCAAGTCAACAAGAAAAACCTAGCCTTATACCTCTTATAGATCTGCATTAACTGCTTTCTACAACAAGAGTCTGTCATGGATGATAGATGCAAGGGAGGGGAGTGTTGGCAATGTGCAAGGCCAATGCTAGGCTAAAGGAGGAGGTTGAAGTAGGTACAAAAGAAAGAGCATGTAAAGAGAAGTGTGTGTGAGGGTGAGTGATATTGAACCACATTTTTTAAAAGTGTCAAATAATCAAAGCTCAAAGATTCCAATAAGTGCCCAATAGTGATTTTTATCACTACTTTTGTACTATAAACAATCAATTTTGTTGTTTTATGCTCAATTTTGTGCAAGTCAAGGTACCTCAAGCTTGAGGAGCTTAGATGTAATCGATATACCAATTTTCACAATTGTTGGAGGCCATTAGATACTTCAAAATCGACCTAGAACCTATTTTTTAACTATGCAGGACACTAGGTTTGAACTTGGCCAAAATCAGGAGAAAACTATAAAAAAATAGCAAGAGAGTCTTGACATGGAGATCATCCTAGTCTAGAGCAACACTAATCCGCTCTACTCTTAGAAACCTAAAAGCTTTGAAACCATGTAGGAAATGAGTTACATAAGAGAACATAGGAGCAATAACAAAGAAGATAGAAAATATAGTAGAATTTGAAAAGAATTCACTGCAATAGCAAGTACAAAGATGATAGTTTTGTCCACCCATGTGGTCTCAAGGTAGATCTTAAATGGTGATCTAAACAACTCTAGATAGGGAGTTACAAGGTAGAGGTATGTTGGCTCAACTCTATGTCTGGACTAGTGCAAAACTCATGTATGTATAGGCAAATGGAGAAGTGCGATGTCGAGGAGTTCTTAGAAAGGAGGGTCAAAGCAAACCAAAGGCCATGATTAAGTTCCAATAGTCACTCTATTATTAAGATGGCACATTATAACTTTCTTCAAAATACTTTCAACAGAGATCAAGGGTAAGCAAAGTAAAAGAATCTCTCTTCCTTTTTTGAAGTTTGTTATTCTTTAATGATCGGGGTAACATAAGCGTTCAATTCAAACTTGTACTTTTAAACTTGAAGTTTAAATTTTGTTTCCAAATCAACTCCAACATTTGCTTATTCAATGAAAAGAGAGTTGATTTTACATATTCTTTTTTGTTTTTTAAGGAGGTTTGAAAGGTGGCTACTCCCCTAACGTTAGCTTTGAAAGTACAACTCTACACGTGATGGGCATAGTAGCTGCCTAACCCCCCTCTATCCCACAAAGGAGGGGTTAGACTGTGTTACAATTGGTAGGCAGGGTTACAACTAGTTTAAACTGTCCAAAGCCATGAAATGTCTAGTCTGAGAGTTGAACTCTAAACCTCTATACCTCAAGAGGCCAAAGCTTATCCAAGTTTATAGATTTTTTATACTAAGTCTCCTTGTTTCATTATTATAGTTTCCTATTCCTTCCTTTGTCTATACCTCCATCATCGTTATTGTTCAAAGGATTACAGTTTTTGGGAGAAACCTTGAATGGGGTGGTTAGATTGAGGAGCGATTTGTTTCTAACGTTGACAAGCTGACCTTTTTGTTAGATGTTGTCACTTGAAGCAATCCATGAAGCAATATTGAACACGAACTACAACACCAATGCTACACTTTGAAATTATGCACGAATGCCTATGAGCTCATTCAACAAAGTTTGGGGTAGATCGCATGATCCAGATATCAATTTCAGCACCAAACAAAGAAGCAATATGAATTTAAACTAAAAGAGAAGTAAAGTTCTTCGACGAAATGTACAACTCAGTGTAGTGCAAAATGTTGGGCATTGAAAAAAAGATTTAGACATTCAAAAGGATGGTTTACAAGGGATTCAGTTTGATCGTTGACAACTTTTAATCATTCTACTTTAGTTGGTCAAGCAAGCACTCATGATGGAATTTGCACGGTTCTCTGTTTAGATGTCATTTCCACTAAAGCTATGGGAGCTTCTAACCTCCTCTTGCCTTCCGTCCCCCTCTGTGTCTACAAATAAAATGTCCAAAGAAAACCAAACCATGAGGACTTAAATCCTACGGCTTCTCTACATGTCCCCCCCCCCCCAAAAAAAAAAATAATAATAATAAAATATTTCCCTAATGCAGAGATAGCAGACCCTTCCCTTTCTTCTCATGCCTTCCGTCCCCCTATGTCTCTGCAAATAAATTGTCTAGAGAAAACCAAACCATGAGGACTGAATTCCCAGAGTTTCTCATGCCTTCTGTCCCGCTCTGTCTCTGCAAATAAAATGTCGAAAGAAAACCAAACCATGAGGACTTCATTCCCAGAGACTCTTTGCATGTCCTCCCAAAACCAATCTTTCCCTTGCCTTTCTTCTCATGCCTTCCATCCCCCTCTGTCTCTCCATGAATTTAGCTTAAGATGCCATCTCTCATTTTTCACATGATTCCTATTACATAAGAATAAGCACACATTTATAAGAAAAATTGCATGACATAAGCACATACAAAAGTTTATGTTCCTTCATTTATTTACAATATATGCATATACATAAATTACACAACACACATTCATATGCATTCGAATGCTCTCACATCCGAATTCTAAGTGCAGTTCGTGCACACATACTTCAAGTTCTTATGCATGTGTATTTACATACATAAATTCTTATGCACATGCACATGTATTTACATACATAAATGCACATATGCACAAAGTTTTCATAATCATCACACATCACGCATGTACAAATATGAATGCACACACATAAATATGCACATGTTCGCGTCATATAGGCATACATGAATGAGCACTTTGCACACAAAATATTTGTACGTACACTTACATAAACTAACATTCTTGTGTAGATGCAAATAATAGATGCGACGAGTTTTACATCACTTTCAATATACACTTTATAATGAAAGACCAATAACTTCCTCTTTAAAAAAATGAAAGATCAATGCCTCAGATGCAAACCAGATCGCATAAGTAAGAAATATGTTCAATTAAAAACAAACATAAGCACTATATCATGCAAGATCCAGCTTGTATTGAATACACCATTCAAAGAAAGAAATCAGAGCCTATTAGATTCTTTATATAAGTTTGGTTTGACTTCCACCTCTCATCACTTCAATTCGATCCCTTCCATCTTCTCACTCCAATATCTAAATTTAGCACAACTAGCCATTTCGTTTGGTTTATACATACCTTTAACTACATTTTGAGTTAGTGCCGCCCATTTGATTTTCAAGCTTTAGCTTGGAAGCATGACGACATCAGCTTCTACAGAAAACAAAACATGGGTGGTAGAACATTGGCGGCCATCTCTTTTATAATGCCAATACCTAGCTTAGGTGAGTTCAACCAAGGTAACACATATGATTGATTTTTGAGTTCAACAAAAAATATTCCATTGAATATTCCCTTTACTATCATTCATTATGGTTGTGCACCACTACCCGGATCTCACAATTGAGGACCTAGGTAACTCCGTTTCCTTACAATACCTTACATGGTCCATGTTATACTTTATGGAATAATGGAATGCTATATGAATTTTAATGTCTTGAGGATTTTAATGTGATTTGTGTTTTAATTTAGCAGGTGAAGACTCATGAAAGTGCATGGACTTATTCAAATATTTTTGGAGATATTTAGAAGACAGTATTTTAGTTATTTTTTGTAAAAATAATAGATCGTTTTAGAAATCGATGTTTTTGTAAAAATAGTAGATTATGATTTTGTAAATAAAGTGGACTTTTGTAAAAAGCATGTTTGAAGCACTGCCCTCATGTATCTTCTATTCAAGACAGAATGTAAAATACCTATAAATACACATGCTCTGATAGAATTGTCCATCAGAGTATGTGGGGCTAGAGATTGTACCTAATTTGGTGTCAAGTCTCTTCTCTCTTTCTATTCTCTGAGTACTTTATTGTGATTTCATTTTTATACTATCCTCAGCATACATGCATCTATGGGATTCGGAGGTCAATAGTGGTATCAGAGCCAAGGTGCATCTAAAGAGGTGGTTTCTCGGCATCCGATCATGATTCATGGCATCCGCTCATCAATCGGGAACCGTTTCACCCATCCAGTATAGTCCTAGGTTTTGGTTCTATATAAGGCCATGGACCCTACCCATAACACTGAGGATTTTGGTATATCACCCCTACCTAGGGTAATGCCTAAGCAACAATCGAAACTATTGCCGCAAGAGCTCCAAAATGCTCAGCATGAATGTGATGCAACACTCCAGCAACTATAAAGTGATGAAAATAACCTCGTTAGGGTAGTGAAGGCCATTATTATGGCTCAAGAACAAGGCACATAGTCCAATATTGGTGCCAAAAATTTCCAGTTTTCACGATTCGATGGGTGCAAGGATAGCCAATTTGTTCTTTCATAAATATCCGAATTTGATGATTTTTATTTTGATGAATCGTATTCTGAAACTAAAAAAGTGAAATTTGTTACTAATTATTTGGTGGGTAAGGCCCAATTATGATGGAATGTTTTGCAGCATAGCACTGACTGCCCCACCACATGGACCAGATTCTAAGAAAATATCAAGGAGTCCTTCCTTCCTCCTCAGTTCCACTTACATTCTGGTCGATCATGGAAAACTTTTGGGTGGAAAGATGGGGATACTGTATCTACCTATACTGAATGTTTTTGGCAACAACTTTTACTTATTTGTTTGCTTGATATGATTCTTGAAGATACTTTGCAAAGAAAGTATGAAGATGGTTTGGAGATGGGAATCCACGGGAAACTCAACACTCTACGTTCTACAACTCTCTATGAAGCTAATATTTTGCACATGATGCTAAGAAAGAGTTTCAATCCATCACCAAGTCCATTCGCTTACAACAAACACATCAACGATGATAACCAATCAAGCCCAATTTTCCCTTCAAGCATGTTTTTTCTACTTTTTTTCCATGCTCACCTACTTTTGAACACCCACCTACTTTTCAACGCCCTAGTCAATTCAATTTCTCACCAGTACCCAACACAAACCCCTTACAACCTACCAAATCTCCAACCCTTCAAGTACCATGATGGACACTCAACAAAAATGGCCCCATATTACTTGCTCATATTATGGTAAGTTTGGTCAGACTAAAGCTAAATGTAGGTTCTGAAATAATGACATGAAGCCTATCGGAGCTCAAGTACACAACATGGAGGTGGTTCTTGAAGACATTCAGCCTGATTGGATCGAAGAAGCATCGAAAAAGGATCTAAGTACCTCGGGTAACACAATTTCTATTCATTCTTTACTTTGCATGCAAGGTACTATTAATGGTAAAGTTATTAATTTTTGACATGATAATAGTAGTTCACATGATTTTATTTCTCATACACTAGTGCAAAATCTCCAATTAAACACACTTCCTTCTATGTATAAAGTGAAGACTGCATTTCAAGGAAATAGATATAATGTTGTGAAGTGCATAACGTTCAGATTTGTATAGGTTCATTTGTAGATGAATGCACATTTTTAATTGCTCCTTTGCAGTCCTATGATGTTATACTTGGTATGCCTTTTAGTCATCATTATAATTCATGCATTTATTAACAATCAAGTTATTTCTTTGTCTGCAATGCATGACTTCCAACCATTTCCATTAATTATTCATACTCAAGTAAAACATGCATTTAGGAAAGGTTACAATTCATGTATTGTTTTTGTCAATAACATAGTTGATTACACACATACACTTTAATCTAATGCGCATAAATTGTTTATGGATTCCTATAAGGATTATTTTATGGATGATTTTCCTTCTAAACTACCACCTTCAAGGAGATATCTTGACCATAGTATAGACTTAATTCCTGGTAGTTCTCCCCCCCATAAAGCACCTTATAGGCATGGACCTTTACATCAACAAGAAATAGCTAATCAAGTCAACGATTTACTTCACAAAGGCCTTATAAGACCTAGTTCATCTCCCTTTGGAGCACCTATTCTTTTAGTAGAGAGAAAGAACAAGAATTATAGGATGTGCATTGACTATGGGGTGCTCAATAAGGTCACAATTAAAAATAGATATCCTATTCTTAGGATAGATGATTTATGAGATAAACTTCGTGGAGCACATGTCTTTAGTAAAATCGATCTTAAATCTGGGCATTATTGGATAAGAATGACACAAAATAGCATTTACACGTCTACTTTTAGAACTTAAACTAGTCATTTTGAATTCATGGTAATGCCTTTTGGACTCACCAATGCACCTCCTACATTTTTCCGTATGATGAATAGCATTTTCCTTGATTACCAAGGTTTTGTTCTTGTTTTCTTTGATGATATACTTGTCTATAGTGAGAATGATAATAACCATGAAACTCATTTAACAATTGTTTTTAATTTCTTATGCAAAAAGAAACTTTATGCCAATCTTGAAAAGAGTTATTTCTTTCAAAAAGAATTAGAGTATTTAGGACATATTGTTTCTATTCACACACACACACTCTCTCTCACAATCAAAGAGAAGCACACACATAGATTGAATCAAGAAAGAATGATCTTCTTCTTCTTCTTCTATTACATGAAAGGAATGTTCAAGAATGACCTGAAAACAACAATACAACAAGTGCAATATATAAGGAACAATACATAAGGGAATATTCTAATGTCCGCGAATGAGTGATCTAGCAAGAAAACAAATATGCCATCACTCTAGAACATAAGAAACACGCCGCATATATGAAATAGACAAAAACTGGTTCTCAGAGGAAATTCCGCGAATTATGTATATGCGAGACGGACAAGGCATGAAACGACAACAAATAATGAGAGCAATCTCACTAACGAGACGGATATATGAACATTGCACTGAACATTGCTCTTCATGTACACACATGGGGTACAGCCAGAACTCAGAGCAATCTTTACAACAATAATCCTTCTTGTTTGCTTTGGCAAGAAGAACAGAAGGCTTATGGGCTCCACCTTCATTGTTGCCTGTCACCTTCCCCATTGCACCCTTCAACTGTTGGCTCTTTTCCTGTGTTGCTTGAGCAGCTCCGGAAGCCTTGTCTTTCGCCGTCTGGGCCATTCCCTTCACAGCATATAGAGTTCTCAAGGCTTCAACAACGGAGAAAGATCGGGCGAGAAGCATGCAGAAGCCAATGGCTACAAAATCACACACACACACACAAGTAACAAAACAAGACTGCGCAAATCATCGTGGATAGAGCAGCTATTCCCTTTGCTATAGCTCATTCTGACATGTTCTGTTTTATACGGCGAAGAACGACTATAATCACATTAACATTCTTACCTGACTCTGTTCGTGAGCTTCGCCGGCCTTCTGCTGCCCATACTGCTTTGTCTTGCCCATACTGCTTTGTCTCGTCTGACTTGTGGGACGCAAATTCCTTGGCATGCTGAGCCTGCTCCGCCATTGCTGCTAACTATGAACAACGTACCACGCACTAGTTCAGTTAGAACGTAACGCACACTACCAAAACACAAAGCTGACAGTCAAGGGCAAGCTTTTTCCAACGCGGGAGGTATGGAGGTCTTCTTAAAAGTCAAAAGCTCCACGACCTACAATCCTCATTGGAGACGTCTCGCATTTGATATCGGCTACATCTATCTCTCCATGACGCCCCGATGGTAAAACCTGACCTGCCCTTGTATTGGAAGCACACGTCTAGCTTTTCTTTTCGAATGTTTTCCCATTAGAATGGTTCGAAGTAGAAATATAAAAGTCATCCATTGCTCATCTACAGCTTCATGGTCATCTTTTTCGTCCGTTCCTAAGCAAGAATTCAGGTAGTTATATGGTAAGATTTTGAAATTCTTGTCATTAGTCGATTAACATTTCTTGAAGGCAAGGGTTTCATCTATATCTTCTAGATATTTACCACATTTTCGGTAGATGTAAGGTAGCTTTTGTCAAACATTCTCACATTTCCTCCTGACTTTTATTTTACATGGGTAGCTTTTGTCAAACATTCCCACATTTCCTTCTGATTTTTATTTTTATATTTATTTTTTATTTTTATTTTGTCAAACATTCGAGCCATTTTCATCGCTAGTGTTTATGAAAACGAGTACATCTATTTTGATTAACAACGGTGTTTGGTCTCTATATATGCATCTTGTAATCGAGAAAGAACGATCATGTACCCATTAAATCCGTGTACTTGTTCAAGGATAAATTTGACTGGTGGGCACTTGGGAAGTGATTGACCTAAGAGTGTCCATCCTAAGAGTGTCCATCCTCTTCTTATGGATTCTCCATGCTCATAGAGCATTATATTGAACTCTAGTTTATTTATCAAGCTCATCTTATTTTTCTATATTTTGTTCTATCCTTCATTACTTAAGTAGTGTGTGATTGATAGTAGAGTAGGGTTAGTATCTTTCATTTCGATTGGGTTTCAAATTATAGGTTGAGGATAGGATTGACTTGATTTCAATTTCAAATTTTATTCATCTCCATCAGTATCATATAGAATACTCTTACTTATCTCTAAATCCATCCCGCCCTCTCATTGCCCATAATAAACGTGCTTGCAAGCACTATTTCATTTTTCCGTCTTATTAGGTTTCTTTTAATCAATTGTTATCTAATAGCACCATGAAAATTTCACTGCTATGAATAATGTGCTTTTATGAACTTTGAGGATTATATAGCCTATAACCCGTTTGATCTAGGTCATAGCCTATAAAGACATATTTTCATACCTTAGGATCAACTTTACCTCAGATTTGATATGTGCATATGCAATGCACCAAAATATCTTGCAATGATCCAAGCTTGGTCTTCCTATCTGGCAAGCTTCATAAGGATTCATACCTTCCAAAGGCTTTGATAAAAACCTCTTTATGAGGTAGGTGGTAGTGGACCTTGGCTCTTCTCATAGCTAATTTTGTAAACTCTTCTCATTGAACATGGACCTGACTACCTCCACAATGATCATATTTCTCCTTTTGGCTACTCCATTCTACTCATGTGTATACAATTGTGTTATTTATATGCTAATTCCCCTTTCTTGAAGGTAGAAATTAAAATCTTGGGAGAAGTATTGTCCCTCTCCATCAAACCTTATGCCTTTTAGGGTTTTACCTATTTGAAATTCTACAAATGCTAGATATTTATTGAAACATGAAAATACTTCACTTTTATGCTTTATGAGATAAACTATGGTGGCTTTGCTACTTTCATCTATGAGAGACACATAATGCCTTGACCTTGAGATGGATGGCTCTTTATGTAGTCACCAAACATCTATCTGAATAGTCTCCATGTATGTACCCTTTCTTTGTAAATGGTTTCCTCTGAGATTTCCCAAATTGACATGCAAGACACTTGTAAATGATATGTTGCTTTAAAGTTTTAGGCATGCGAAGCACAATTTGATATTTATTGATTTGATTTCGAGCTCTCTCTCTCTCTAATGTGAGATAGTCTTTTATGTGAAAACACTAACTTTGATATGTTTGAGTATCATAATTCAACTGTAATGCTATATTCCTAGTGTCTTGGAGTTCAAAGGTGAACAATATACCTATTTTTTCTCCTTTGGATATCTTCTTTAAACCTTGATATGGATCCTCTGCATGCAATCCTTTCTCCACAACTTGGTCTACACTAATCAAGTTTTTAGTGGTGATAGGTACATAGAGAACTCTACTCAATAGATTCATATGACCATTTATCATTCCTTAAATTTTGAATCTTCTCCATAGAGTGACATTTTTTGACCTTAGGCTTATTATTTGGATTTGCGAATTCTCAAAGCAATGCTACATTATCTTCTACATGATTTTAATCATCAAAAATTAATATAGAACACATGCTCATGGTATTTACCTCCTCTCATTCGCATGTTAATGAGGAGGAGTGAATCCTCTTGAGACTGATTGTTAGTGGATTTTTTGCAGTCTGTTCTTCCTTTATAACCTCCTTGGCAATTGTTCTTGTAGTTCTACATTGTGAAGTATACTATAGGAGTGAACAATCAAAAAAGTACATTACGAAACTTGATGTAAATTTACTATTAATTAAAGAATGATACACGGAGGTTTTGGAGTAATCCGAGAGCTTTGTGTTAAGAACAATGTACACTCAAGCATGAGTGACAAGGATGATGATTTTGTGTGACTAAACAGATAGTATATATGCCACTTTAGGAACACAAAATAGCATCATGATGTAGAGGAAAGTTAGGAGAGAGTGACAAAGGGAGATAGTAATGAAGGGGGCAATGTCTCATTCTCCCCCTCTTATAGTCTTCAATTCTATTACCTTATAGGTTTTGATTTTCTAGTATAAGTTTATAAGTCTAGCAAAGCTCAATAGGGTACTTCTATTCAAATTTTAAGATACAGTGATTTTTCTACATTAGGGTTTTACACACTAGCAAGAGCTCAAAGCAATGATGTAGTTTGTATGTTTGCTATAGAGGATAAATTGGGTGCTAAATATGTTTTGTGGGCATATATCATGTGTCATGCATTGGAAGCAAAAGGGTTGTTTAATATAATGCAGTGTCATGCTAAAGTCCTTGATTCACCTACTATGGTCATGCTTAAGTCCTTGCTTCACCTATTATGGAGAACTCTTAATTGGGATAGCAAGGATGTTTAGGCATATCCATTGATAGCTTTGTTTTTTCAACATGCCAATATCCCTCATATTCCCTCCTTTAAGATAGGAAATATTTCTTGTGATACACTTAGCACTTTATACAAGGCAAGAAATGAGGTTTCTTTTGCTAAACTCTGAAAAGAGTTGGAGAGTGAGGCAATGAAATCTTGTGGGATATTTCACTTGTGCAGACTCTTCTTTATGATCTTCCAAATTCACATCAGATTTTTGCTTCTACTCTTCAAGTGATGATAAAAGGTCATACAAATGCCTTAACATTTGAGGATTAAGCATCTATTTAGATGCAGAATGATTAGTCCAGCTAGAATAGGTCAATTATGCATGTTGGAGATCAAGATTTCTGATCTAATCAGAAGTTGAAATCTGTTAATGCCACATAATCTAAAAAGGAAGAAAAAAACTAGGAGTAAACAAAAATGTTTAAACATCATCATGTTATAAAGAGCTCTCCTAAATTGGCTACGAAAGAGGCAAAGAAGAAAGTGAATGGAATGGTTGTTGCACACACTTATACACCTAAAATAAAGTCTGGTAATGTGGATTAGAATGATGAATGGGCATTTACTACTATTTACAGCTATGAACTATTATCGCATGACAAGTGTATCTCTATAGTAGACTCAAATGTTTGGTACTTTAACAGTAGGGAGAAAAAGGACATTATCTTGCAGCGCAAGTTCTTACATTCACTCTAGCCTACCTTTAGAGGGAATATAGTCATATCCACTAACAACTCCTTTTATCCTATCAAAGAAGTTGATGAAATAATTCTAACTAGTTGTGATTATATTTCTTTTCACATTGTCAAATGCTTTATATGTGCTACGGATCAAGAAAAATATGTTAGTAGTTTTAGAATTAATCGCAATTGACTTGGATGTGAAATTTGTCGATGATAGATGTATGGTCCACAATTTCTTAAATGGTGACATTAGTATTACTTCTTGCATTGTATGTCATGGGCTATATAAGCTCATTGACTATGCAAAATATAATGATTAAGCATGTGTAGTTCAAGATCCTCTAACTATCTTGCATGAAAAGTATTAGGATGCATGCTTTGAGCATCTCAATTTTGCTAGTTTGCTTCATCTACAAAAATCTCAAATGGTGTACTCTCTACCCAAACTTGAAGCACCTTGTAAACGTTTCTGTGAAGGTTGAATTTTCGAAAAAAAATCCACATTCATCATTCCTAGAAGATGCTTCATCTCCAACTGCTGATAAATTGTAGCCTTTTTATAGTGATTTCTATGGTCCTATGTAGACACCTTCATTTGGGAACTACTTACTTTGTCACTTTTATTCATCATTTTTCTAGTCATACATGGGTGTATCTATTGAAAGAAAATTATTAAGTTTTATGTGCTTCAAACAATTTTGTGTTATGGTTGAAAATCTATTAGCATGTAAGTTGGGGACCTTTGTTTTTCTCAAAGGGGGCAATATAAGTCTTATGATTTGAATGAATTTGTGGCTGAGTGTGGGATAAGACATCAATGTAAAGTTTTATATACACCTCAAAAAATTGGAGATGTTGAAGGAAAGAATCGGTCTCTCATGGAGATGGCAAGGTGTATTGTCAAATATCATGTTTTACAACAAAGCTTCTAGCTTGAGCCTATTATATGTGCATCATGTATACTTAACAAGTGTACTAACAAAAGCACTGCAATCGATCAATCCATATGAGGTTTGGCATGATTGAAAGCCATTTGTTACTGATCTATGTTCCTTTAGTTGTCTGGAATATAGATGAGTGTCTGAACAACAACACAAAGAATTGGAGCATAAACTAGACACTACAACATCTCAAGCATATACCGAGGCTTCGACTAGGGCAAATGCACGTGCACAATTTTCCTCTGACATTGGCATAAGGTTCTGTATATGCATCGGTAACAAAACCTCCGTATAGGCACTGGTATAGGCATCCATATAAGCATCAGTATAAGGGTCGCTATAAGCCTCACGATAAGTATCACTATAAGCATCGGTAATATCGATGCTTATATGAGTGCCTACATCAACGACCATGCTAGCCATACCATCGGACATACCAGCAACCGTGTTGGGCATAGCCACGACCACTTCTACAAAACTTTTTTTAGGTAGAGTGTGTCGTCTCTTGCTGCAGCAACATTACCATGATGTTGTGTAGCAAAAGACAATATACTCTGCCCAAAGAAACTGATTACATGTGGTATGTACTCTAATGGAAACCAAAACATGATTTCATAAAGCAAAATACTATCGATCATAAAAGAGATGAGTAGAATGAACCATGAACCATGTACCAAAAAGTTATATATTCCATAAATGAAGCATATAGAAGAGTATGGCAAACCATTGCTATATATGAGGCAAATACAAAATGTGTCAAAGCACTACCATATAGGAACCAAATACAAAATTCTAATGCACGACTACTATATATGAGCCAAATACAAAATTATGGCATACCACTGCCACACATATGCCTAGAAGGATCAAAACATCTATATGAGCAGTCTTGCAACAAAGAACATTAATGAAATGAGACAGATTGACATGATATTTATAAACAACAACTAAGAATTAACAAACCAAGTTTATAAGCTCATCCCATCATTGTAGATGCTCCCATAAAACGATCGCACCACATCCCTCCAAGTCCTCGGTGCATCCCTCCAAGTCCTCCAATAGTGCAACTAATCCATGATGATATCCATAAGCCTCCTTGGTTTGTGTTGGAGGATTACCCACTGCCAACTCATGCAATAAATATGCAAAATGATAGATGAACATACATGAAATGCTAAACAAAAGAAAATTTAATAAACCAAATGATACTTACAAACACGTGATGCATAGTATCATATCTAATGCTATCAAAATATAATGGCTCGGTCGTATCTAGACGTGTGGTCATTGCATCTCACTGCTGGCAATATCCGTTAGGAGTCTATTGCTTCTTATCATGAATCATATCCCACTCCTCAGCATCTAACCATACAGGCTTTGGTAAGCTTGCTCTGAAAGCTTCAAGAGCCTTGGATTGTCAATGGGACATAACCTCATGTGGTGTGTGCTAAATCCACTCTAAGCTGATAATAGGATGCCCATGCGCTATCCAAAACCTTTCATAGATTGTCTCTCTGATATAATTTTTACGATATTTATCTTGTTCACTCCATTTTAACATAACATAGTATCTAAATTGTATGGAGCAAAGCTATAATATGTGCTCATACATGGTCTTTCCCATCATGTATACGATACACCATGGAGTCATCATGATCATGAGCACCCCAAAGTATATGTGTTTTACTATGTGGGGTACCTATATCGCAGGTACTCGCTCTAGAATAGAAGTGGATGATACAACATCTATCATAGTGCCTCCACAACATCCACCTTTCCTAGAGCCACCATGCAGAGACTGATGTGACCTCGATCGATAGGACAGACGAGATATGTCAACATATGTATCGTGCTATGATGAAAAATCCATACATTGATTATTGGAGGCACTAGGGGATGGCTCAGAAGGCGACCATGATGGAGCCATAAAGCTAGGAGTACCTTTGATGAGAATAGTCCTGCCAATGGAAGTACCATTGACGGGAGTAATCCCACCAAAGGGAGTACCTCCAATGGGATTAGTCCCATCAAATGGAGTACCGACGATAGGAGTACTGCTCATGGGAGTGATGCCGGGAGTGTGCTACCATGAGTGATCCAATACTCCCATTGTGCTCTGCAATAGAGAACTCAAATAATTAGCATATGATATAAATGGTAAGATTAAAAAAATAGTAGTGTATATAAAAAATATAGCAAAATATGTAAACACAAATAAGTACGTACAAGTGTTTGCTTCATAAATCCTCTATTATAGCATCATCTCGGAGATCTGACGTATATAGGATATTTATCTCTACATTAGCAACTTCTAGATCTCTTGGTATAATTGCCCCTTCTTGATCATTGTGCTCATACAACATATCGTCTATTATCTCATGGTGTACCTCTTCTTCATCTTCAAAGATGGTATAAAGAAAATATGTGCACATTGAAAAAAGCGTTATATGGTTTGAAGCAAGCATCACAAGGATGGTATGAAAAGATACACACCTACTTGCTTGTAGATAGTTTTGAGAAGAGTCCAACTTAGAGCACCTTATATGTTAAGCATGCATATGATATACTTTTGATCATAGTTGTATATGTTGATGACAAGCTACTCAATGGTCCCAATGAGAAGCATTTTCTTGAATTTAAGGTTTATTTGCATGCCTCTTTTGAGATGTAAAATTTGGAGAATTTGCATTATTATTTGGGCATTTACTTATTCCACTAATCCATTTTAGAACAAATACTACCCATTTTAGAGAGTTAAATTGTATATAATTTCCTAGTGTTTAAGTTTCATGGATGGGAACGAGGTTTCATAGTATCAAACCCTATGGGAAGCATGGAAGTGTATTCTGTTGCAAGATTCTTGGTGTACACAGAGAGAGAGAGAGAGAGAGATAAAAAATGCATCTTTACTATTGATCTATAAGGAGGAGGAAACAGTTCCAACATCAAACGCGTCTTTACTACTGATGTATTAGGAGGAGCAAGACAAAAGATATTACGAATTAGTGCGTGCAATGGAAGCGGAATTCCCAAGTCATGTGACTCATCAATGCTGATGTTAACATAAATATGAGTAAAACGGCAACAAAAATGATTTAGTACCTTCGATTTAACAGGTAAAACCATAAATATAAGGTTTCCTATAAAGAATTATCTGACCAATACTTTATAGTAGTCAAAAAGTATACAAAGAAAGACGTCAAGCATCACTAAATTTAAAGCGTCAATATATCAATGAAAATATCATCTCTGAAACTATAATCCGAGAAGAATATTTGCTAGATACATAAGGACATCTTCAATGTTATGAAGAGGTGAAACTAGTAAAATATTTTCCTGAGTTGGCAAAGTATGCTGTCAGCATGTATTTGTAGCTTCGGTTCAGGAGATCCTTTGATCATATATACATCAAAGTTCTGTATAAACTATATATACCGATATATACATCAAAGTTCTCGATGTTGAATCAGCTCAAACACAGGCATACGTATTCACATGGTTTCTTGGTCCCGACCGACTCACAAAAACTCAAGAACATAAGAAACAGGCCGCATATATGAGATAGACGAAAACTGATTCTCAGAGGAAATTCCGTGAATTATGTATAAAACAATTTAAGACACATATGATATGCGAGATGGACAGCTCCGATATGTTTCCTATTACTTTTGTATAATCATTCAAGACGCATGCGCGTGAGACAGGATTTGAACTTTGGTATACTGGATGAGAGGCAAATGACAAAGACAAAGACGAGGGTCCGACTCTTTGAGAAGGACAACAAAAGATTTGACGACCAAGATCTTGGAGGGAAATCACATGTATAGAGAGTATGAGGTCTATACTCTCATCTGGAGGCAAGGATTCCCCCAAGATACAAAAAGATATAAGTTTAGAGCATTAATAAAATAGTCATTTTTCATGATTCTAACATAAATTTCAGGAGCTATTTTAGACTAGTAACCATTTCGGGGAAGGGAAATGAAGCGGGATTTTTCATGGATTTATGGAAAAAACCATGCACACATATAGTATAGTGTTTGGAATTTCATATACAATCAAGAAACTTAAACATTAGCTCAGTATGATGGGAGTTTGAAGCTCCACAAAACCCCCTTCCATCATTGTTTGAGAAAAAAATTCAGCACCTGAATCTAAGAAAATCCCATTTTGGAAGAGGGAAAAAGAGGTGCACTACCTATGTATGGATGGGAAAAAGTATATTTACTGAGAGTATGGTGTATTCACTTCATATTGGAATCATTAGATTCATTAAAATGATAAGTTAAGGAGGAATTTTAGTTCTCAAAGACCCCCTTCCTGCACCTTTTGGAATGTTAAATTTTGCCAAACTCCACTTTTGGGAGTAAGAAAAGAGACCATTTATGAGGCTTCACATGGATTAGTGTAGATGTACATGAAGCATGGTGTATGAATTACCATGGAGAAGAGAAAATCCAAGAAAAATCCACATTATGATGGATTAGAAGTTTACTAAAGTCTCCCAGTTAAGTTTTGGTATGAAACTAAAAATCTTGATTTAGGCCTCTTTTGGGGAGCAAATTCACATGCACTAAGGGACGACTTGGAAAGGTGAAAATAGGCCCAAGCATCTTCATATACCCTGAGGATATGGAGAGAATTTTAGGATTTGCTTGATTGAAGAATGCTTTTGGGCACCCCAAAAATCACATTTTCACACTTTTTCCAGCCCCTCCAATAGTCCACTAGTTTGGCATGTCCCGCTTGGATTGGCCATATCTTGTGCTAGTAAACTCCAAATTGGACATGCTATGGCTCCTTTCGAAGAGCACAAGGTCTACTTTCAATTTATAAAAAGAAATTTTGAAAAATAAGTATTTTTGCATGTCTGAATAGGTTTGCAAGGTCTGAACAGTTTTTAGCGACTACCTTCCAGGAGCCATATCTTACAAACTGGGAAGGCAATTGAAGTAATTTCACTTAGAGCTCTTTGCACATGCTACATATTTCAGTTTATGATCATTTTCAAGTCCTAAAGTGGTCTTTGCATGTCTAAAGAAGGATTACAAATGCATTTTTTGACTAAATTTGCATTATTTTAGTAATCACCTGACCATGCTTTATGTTTTGGGAAGTGATCCGATGTTTTCGGAAACTTCAAATCTTATATTAGGATCTGAGGAGGAAGGTGCAGAGGTCTCAAAGCTTGTTGAGAAGGATTGGATGCATGCAATTCCAAAACCAAAACTATTCAGGGATGTATGCTTTATGCTTCAGGCATTTTACTTTATGTTATGGCATGTTCTGTATGTACATGCATATATTGGATTACATACATCAAATATTGATCATTGTTTAAATTCTAAAAGTATGGATCAATAGGCGAGAAGTACACTTTTGGATTGTTTGTAGGAAAGAGGATTGCAGAACTACATGGCTATGCAACATAGAGAATTGTTGTTAGCATCTGCTTTTATGTTTTGTAGGTTATGGAGCCCATATATGAGTTTATGGCGTGCATGCCATGGGCCTGTCAAGCCCTATGTTGTTGGATGGTCTGTGTGCCACTAAGCTTATGGTTAATTTTTTTGGGGATTCCATTTCCTAGGGAAATGCTGTCAAAATTTTTCCTACCGCATGGTTTACGCACTTGCGTTTAGGTAAGAATGTTATGGCATGGTAACATGCCTTTCTGCAAACATCAATAAGACCTAGGCATGCTTGTAAGCATGTATTTGATGGACTTAGGACCATCATAGTAGTATACATAAGTCAACTTTAGTAGTAACGGGATCCCTACACATAATTCTTATGGATTTAGACCATAGGATTGCTAAGGGAAGGAGCTACACCTTGACCATTAGTAATGTGCACAAGCAATCCTATAGGTTTTAGGAAGTTAAATATAGGTACGGGAGATACATATATGATACTCTCCAAAGAAGTGAAGATTTACTTATCTTCACAAGAATCTCAAAGTAGGATTAGGAGACTATGGGGTATTATCACGAATACCCAAAGAGTGACTAGTTTCACTCATGCACATCACTTGAGCAAGTAGTAAAGCATTTCTCTACACTACTAAGGAAACCAATTAGTTGGAATCACACAGAGGGGTTTCATGAGATAGCACCAACGGGTGCTTATGTGATTCGAGTGATGGTTAGGAACGCCACAAGTATGGCACTGGCTCTATGATTTAGAGCATAGATCCCTTAGTTAAGAGTAGTTGGGGTACCCAATACATATATGTATGCTAGGATCTACATAGAGGTACTTAGACCTAGTCTTGGTACCTAGGAACAAGTTGGTTTGGAACAGAAAGGGATATCCATTGTCAAATTTTGAGTAGAACCAAACTAACTAGTTCCAGGACATGGGACTCATTTGAGTCCACTAACATGATTTTAGGATATGGGATTCATTAGATTCCACCTATATATTCCATTATATATATATATATATATATATATATATATATATATATATATATATATATATATATATATATATATATATATATATATATATATATATATATATATATATATATATATATATATATATATATATATATGGAATATATATTCGGTTTAGTGTAGCTATGACACCGTGAATTGGAAGAAGGTTCCACTGGTATGGGACAGTGGGAACGACTTCCCTTTGAGAACTCTTCGTCTATGGCCAGGGAGAAAAGGATTCATCATTCATGGCGTCATGTCTCACTAAATCAGAGGAGAGCTCTTAGTAGACATCTCCTTGGGACTCAGAGTTATCCTTCATAGTTTAGGGAAGATTTATTCTTTCAGTAGAGAGTGTGATAGGTGATTTTATCACCATTGGTATCACATACTTATTTTGAGTTTTTCAGAAAGGATAATTCCAATAGTTTGATTGCATCATATAGATCCATGCACACAGTATGGTTGGCAGAGATAGTTATTTATTAAGGATACACATGTGTTTACGGTATCATGTCACATCATTGCTGACCATTTTAGTACATGGCTTTGACCCTAATTAGGAATTTATTTTCTCCACTCTTCACTACATACACCTTCATTAGTTAGGGGAGATTTGTTCTCCATCTTCATAGGAATATGTGTAATGAGGGATTATGCATTAGTTATGGAAGAGAGGACTAAATAAAATGGATTCAACAAAATCTCTTTCAAAGGGAAAGGGAAAGTGGAATAGGTTCCACTGCTAGAGCTCTTTTCCTTAGAAGAGATTGAATAGAGAGAGAGAGAGAGAGAGTTTCACTTTCTCACTTTTAGGTTGTCTAGATAGAAGTGGCACTCTTCTATCAAAGACAAGAGGGAGATCAGTTAATCATGATGGTTAGATTGAGTCTCACATGGAGACTCTAGAGAGGAGCAATTATGTTACTCTAGTGATGGTCTTTGACTAGATGAGATGATCTAGTTATTGATATTAGTTAGACTAGGAGTAGAGTTATGACTCTTCTCGTTAGGGTTTATAGGAGATAGAGATATATCTAACCTATTAGGGTACCAAAATCTTAGTTGGTGTTACATCATGAGTATGATGAGTAAACATCAATTAGGAGAATGTGTACTTAGGGATTATCTGAATCTCAAAGGGAATGCTTTCTGCATTCATATGGCAAACTACAGGGAAGAGAAATATTAGAGTTTGCACAAAGACCAATAGATGCTCTTCCAATAGAACTTAGTCCAAAGGTAATGGATGAAAAACCACAGACTTCTTGGTTGGTGAAATGCAGAGATTGCATTTTATTACCGTGAGCTGGATGATGGATTTGCATAGTTCACAAGGTAGTTTAGATTAAACTATTACTTGTGATTACACTTAAGGTTAGGAAGACCTAGAGTGGTATGAGGGAAATCTATCATTTAGTCTTAGATGGGTTTCGAATCATTTGTTATGGGACTTTGTTCTATTCCTTATAGGATTATATGGTTTATTATCTCCATTATGGTATGGTCAAGCTTATGAGCTTGGCACTTTACATTTGCTTTTTATACTATTACTCCATAGAGGATACATCTTATGGACTTAGCTCATTTTGGTGATGCTATATTTCATGTGAGTGATAGTTTAGAAGTTGAATGTATATGGGAGATAGTAGACACCACTCAGATGGTTTCCCACCTTTGAGATGATCTCATATGAGACTTCTTAAGGGGAAGGATACGGGGAAACAACACACACAGAGATGACCATGTACATAGAGTACATGGGGTTTAGGGGAGTCCGAGCACTTTCTTCTACCTATATCAACATTTCATTTACATTTTCAAGGACAAAAATGCTTTCAAGGGGAAGGAAATATCACAATAGTTCATGGAGGGAACCTCCTTTTATGAGGAGAGTGCCACATGGCACTTATGGGTATTTAATACCACCTTAGGTAGAAGAGTAAAAGGAGAGTGAGTCGAATATAACTCTCACGTTTTTTACTACATGCTTGGGCGTGGCTGAGAGGATAGAAGAACCAAAGACTCTGTGTGTGTTAGTAGTTCGACGAAGAGCTGGATCCGCTATCGCGATCGGCATCCAAAAAGAAGTTTCTTATCAAACACCTACGATGAGAGCTATTTCGCTCAAGAGTCACACAAGGCATGAAACGACAATAAATAATGAGAGCAGTCTCACTAAGGACATTGCACTCGAGTCATATTAAAGACTTAAGAATGATACAACACGTGTGCTCTTCATGTACACACATGGGGTACAACCAGAACTCAGAGCAATCTTCACAACAATAATCCTTCTTGTTTGCTTTGGCAAGAAGAACAGAAGGCTAATGGGCTCCACCTTCATTGTTGCTTGTCACCTTCCCCATTGCACCCTTTATTGCTTCGCGATCATGAGACAGTTCTTCGACAGCGTTGTCCTTCAACTGTTGGGTCTTTTCCTGTGTTCCTTGAGAAGCTCCGGAAGCCTTGTCTTTCGCTGTCTGGGCCATTCCCTTCACAGTATATAGAGTTCTCAAGGCTTCAACAACGGAGAAAGATCATGTGAGAAGAATGTAGAAGACAATGGCTACAGAATGTAGAAGACAATGGCTATAGTAACAATAGAAGACTTCTCAAAGGAGGGGAGGATATCTGCGGCGCCAGAGCCACAATTGCTCTAAAGAGGAAAAAATTGTACCTCCCTGCCTCACTACCTTGTTGAACCTGCCCCTCACTACTGGTGAGATTAAAGAAAGCATAGGTATATTGAAACCTTGCAAATCTCCTAGCCTTGATGGTCTTCCCAATGAGTTTTGCATTGCTCTTGAAGACTTCCTCACCCCCTTCATTCTCTAGGTGTGGAAAGAAGCTATTAGAAAAGGAACTCTTCCTATTGAGATCAACACTGGAGTTATAAAACTGATTCATAAGAGGGGTACTAAGGAGGACCTTAATAACTGGAGACCTATAACTTGCTTGACTTTTGTTTACAAAATCATAGCCTCTTCCTTGGCTAGGAGACTCATCCTCATATGAAAGACTTTATCCTTCCTAAACAAAAAGGTTTCGTTAAAGGCGGATTCAATCTTGATGCTACTATCTCCCTTTGGGAAGGTATTGCCTTTGCCCAAGAGTCCAACCAACAATTTTTCTTTTTTAAAATAGACTTTGACAAAGCCTATGATAGAATTGAGTGGGACTTTATTCTCCAATCCCTGCATGATATTGGGCTTGGGAAGCATTTCATAAGAGCTGTTGTTTGGCAATGCTCACTCTAGGATCTCTCTCAATGGTGCCCTCTCTCTCCACTTTAGGCTTATGAGATCCATTAGGCAAGGGTGGCCCCTTGCCCCCCTTCTTTTTGCCATTGCTAGTGACTCTCTTGGTGGGTTGCTCAAAGATGCCTTCTAGCACAATAAGATTGAGGGGATTTCCATCTTGGGTCTGACAACCAACTCTGCCTTCAGGCTTTTGCTGATGATACTAACATCTTAGTGGGGTAGAGAAAGGCTACCAAGTTAGGTTGAATGAAAGAGGATGTTTCTTGGTAGATCGAAAGGTAGGTTTCAATCTCATAGCGAAAGGAAAGGAGAAAGGGAGAACGTTGACAATGGACATAAATCAACCACACCATTCAATGTATGTCACATATGGAGAAAGAGGATAGCAAAGTTGGACCTATGACATAAACAAATAGGCCACATCAACCTACCAAAACTCAAGGACATGCAAATGAGGAGCTTGGTAAGACCAAATTTTACATCAAAAATATTGCATGATGTTTGTGTAGCTTTCCAACAAGGAAAAAAAATCAAGGTTACCCTTCAAGAAGGTTACCTATGTGAGTGAAATTGTTTTAGACCTCATTCATATGATGTTTGGGGTCCAAAAAGATAAGGTTCCCTTGCTAGAAATAGGTACTTTTTTAACTTCAAATGTGTTCTATTACTTCAAGAAATTCAAGGCATAGGTGGAGAAGTCTGAGAAGTTTATCAAAACTTTGAGATCCAATTGATGGGGAGAGTACTTGTCCCATGAATTTTCTAAGTATTTTTATGTCTATGGCATTAAAAGAAAATTTAAATATAGCTATACTCCTCAATGAAATGGGGTAGCACAGAGAAATAATAGACACATAGCAAAGGTATCAAGATCTATGCTCAATGAAATGCATATGTAGCATTTTTGTTGCATATACAGCCAAATACATCACAAGAAGATTTCCTACGTTACTTATACATCATTTAACCCCTAAGGAAGTATGGAGTGGAAGAAAACCTTGTATTTCACTGTTTGGGTTAAGAAACACATAGCTACTTACACAATCAGCAAACTTCTAAAAACTCAACCTCAACACTGATCTTCACACACACAGAGAAAAATACTTGCAAACATACTTCATATTCAGTATTTTTATGCTACGACAAAATACTATATCACACCAATTTTACTCAGACAAACATGATTCTACACTTGCGCTGGGTAGAGAATACAAACTATATTGATTGAAGTTCTTTGAAATAACAAAATTACAAGATCGATAATCACAACACTTCTTTAAATTGATGATATTGGAAGGCCTGGACTGTGTGCAACCTGCTTAGTTATGTGAACAAACTCCTTTTCCCTTTCTCTAGGCTCTTCATCTTCTCCCCTCTCTCAATCATTTTGAAAGACACTTCTTCTTCCCCTTAGATACTCGCACAACCCAAAAAACAATGACCAAAAATCACGGGACATGAACGACTAACTAATTTGTAACTGTTTGTTAAAATTTCGAGTGAGCAAAATTTGGACTCAGCACAATTCCGAGCCAGTAACATTCTGGCTCAGCAACTTCAACATCCAACTTAGCACTTTTTTTTGCATTTTCTCTCTTGTCAACGCCTGGCACTGCTCGGTGGAGGATTTTCCCCAAAAATCATACTTGAATTCACAATCCCTTGATCATATACTACAAGACTAGGCTGGAGTTGAGGGTTCGAGTCCCTTTTTCCGCTTGCAAAATTGTGTCTTATGGTCGAAAGGTTCAAATACATTCATGAACTTGATCTTCAACCTGCATATCTTCTTGCTCTACTATCTTCTTTAATGCAATTATTTCTTGCTTCTAAACCAAGACATCCAATTCTTTATCCAGATTTTGCTGAACAATCTGCTCTTTTAGTTTTGCAACCTGTTGTAGTCATACTTGCTTCTCAGCTTCATGTTGTTCAATCATTTTCATCAACTGACTCTCTTGTACCGATATAAAGCCATCTTTCATCTGATCATGAGGATAACTCATCAGGGCTTGTAATCTCTCTTTCAACCCTGTCCATAGTTCCTGCATAAACTTCTACATCTACTACTTTATGATCATCATGTCCATTTCCGTCATTAACATTGCATCCATCTCTAGTTCCTCATTTTCTAACATCTGCTTCTCCAAGACCAATAAAGGTTTAATTCTTGATCTCAACACTTCATTATCTACTTGTAATGTTATATTCAATTCAGCTAATATTTTGATTTCTATCTCTCCCATATGTTTCATCCTCTCTGTCCAATTATCAAATTCTTGAAGAGACTTCTTAACCTTCAATATTTCTAATGCTTGTTGCTAATGAAAAGAAGACAGTACCTCTTCATGTTGTTGTGTTGTCTTTTGTAACTCCTCTTGTAAACTCTGAACCTGAGCCTTGAGTACCTAATATTCCTCAAAGTTTAAGACATTAGTAAGTAACTGTTGTTCTTTTAACAAACCATCTTGCTTTAATATAAATTTACACATTGCATCCAACTTCTTCTGCTTTTTTTTGACTTCTGTACTTGGTTCAACATTAACTTGAGACACTTGTGGTACCAAAATTTTATCCTCGACAGTTTGTAATACAGGTTCCAACCTATGCTTCTTTGACAATTTAAAACTTTGACCCACCACCTTTGGTGGCTCTATCTCTTCTGCTACATTAAACGGTGTTTCATGAAAACTTACCCCTTTAGAAGATTTGCTCTGCAATGTTTGTACCATCGAATTGACTTCCTCTACCTTGTAACCAGCTTTTAATAAGTCCCTATATGTGTCGTGCAATTGGTCTTCCTCCTTAATACCACCTTGCTCCTTCTGAATCCTTAAAGAATCCATCTGTTGGACCTGTGCTTTGGGCCAAACAACCTCATTTCTCTCGACCTGCTACACAAACTGAAAAATTGCTACAAAATAGGCTGCCAACCTACTATTAGCTTGTGTCTTGTGTTTATCTGAAGAAAATACCTCTTTATACATCCTTTCAAATATCCAATGAGCCCAACTAACAGCTCCCCCTTTTTATGCGCAACTTAACGCTGCAAAATTATCTTTGGACATGTAATCATATTTGACAATGAAGCACAAACGCTCAAGATACCACTTCAGTTGCTTTCTTTGCGCATAGGATACATTCTTTAACATATAATATTGTCTACCTCCATCCCTAGGGCCGAATTCCTTCTTCATTTCTTCCTCAGTGCATATAGGCACCACCTATTCTTTTAATAAAGGTACTTTAGAGACCTCAATAGTTAGTTTAGGAGAAAATTTCACCTGAGGAGACAACTGTCCTTTTGTCTTCTTGATGATATCTATCTGACTTCTAGCATAGTAATTCAACTTCCAACTCGCCTACGATAATGATGCAAACTCAAATAGGGGAATATGTTATAACCAAATATTATGCAAAGGTGCACTTACATCAATTTCTACCTTAAAATCTATAAAAGGCTCCATCCGCGACTGTGACAACTTATTGGCCAATGTTGGACTTTGTGCATCATCGTCTTCCTCTTGGAGCAAACTATCACTCACTTAAAAAGACGAATCTTCTTTGCGAGCGACTTCTTCTCTTTTGTGCACTCTAGTCCTCATGTTTACTTTGTCTGCACTCAGAATCACAGAGGCTAAACTAATTGTCTTCCTTTGACACATATACATGCACGTTTGAAATGCACAATTGAAGTATACCAATCCAAAGCCAAAATATAGAAATCATACGATACTATAATTCATACAAATTGCACAACCTTTACATAATGCATACTTTTGAGTGAAAATTTCATCAAATGATTTAAATTTTTCCTGCAAATCGATGCAATAAATTAAAATATTTTTTTGCTTCTCTTCTCCCATGAACAAATGTACATAGAACCATTGAAAAACTTACTTCTGTGATCACCAATGGTGGAATTCTGATTTTCTGAATTACAGACCACCTGCACTAGATTAGATGACAACCAATCCATATGTGGCGGCTTCCCTTGAAATTTCTTCAAACAAAAACCATTGATCGGTTTTTCCATTACCGTGCCAAACACATCAACTACAAGGAATGTCCCTTGATCTAAATCTTGCACAATCTGATACGGACCTTTATATCTCAAGGTAAGTTTTCCTAGATGTGGCCCTAATTTGGACTTGTACACCATCACCCAATCTCCAACCGGAAATATCTTGAATTTCACATTCATACTAACCCAAGCATGTCTCCTTCTTTGAATTACCTCTATTATGTATGCACTAACTAAGCGATCCTCCTCCAACTGAAGAAGATACTTACTCCTATGCTTGACCGATATTTCAGGTGACATCTTTTTTTATGGGACTCGCAAACTAGGAACCACAAACTCCATTGGAACTACTAGTTCCAAGCCATAAACCAATCTGAATGATGTCATACTTGTTATTACTTTGAAATCTGTTTGAAACGGCCATAATGCTCAATCAATCCAAATTTTTTTTATTGTCATGAACTAACTTTTAGAGAATACACATCAAAATCTTATTAGTGCTTTTCGCTTGAACATTTTCTTGAGGATGATAGGTTGTAGACTTTCCTGCATAAGCAGATGTGTTCTTGTTAATTTTGATATTACTTCATTAAGGAAATGAGCTCCTCAATCACTTACTAACTCAACTGGACAACCAAACTTGGTCATGATGTTGTGGTAGAGGAACTTTGCAACACTTGCTACCTTGTTGTCCTTGAGTGCTACTGCTTCCACCCACTCTGTGCAATAATCTGTAGCTACTAAAATATATCTATTACCATGTTGAGTAATAGGCTTGATAAGCCCAACAAAATCCATGCCCCATTTCAAAAATGGATCCAATGGTAGAATAGGATGATCAGACATCCGATCTGAATTATTTGGTTGGCATGTTTTCTTAAAAATCACACATCTTTTAGCAAACTCATAGCATCCTTTAATATAGTAGGCCACCAAAATCCTGCTTGTAAAACCTTTTTCCTTGTAATATCACCTTACAAATGTCCTCCTGCTGCACCTCAATGTGCTTCATTGAACACAATTGGTTGTTCAAAATCTGGTACACACCTCCTAATGACTCGATCCACCCCTTTTTTATAAAATGCACTAGCTATAACCAAATATGGTAACCTTTTAAGAGAAAACTTCTTCCTCTAATCGGGTGTAAAATATTGAGGTAATTCTCCATCTGTTAAAAACATTAATAGTTGGTCATACCAAGAATTAGAATTAGTAATTTGTGCATTGAATAACCCCGCATCTGGAAACTCATCAATGACACCTGTCGGTGCTTCGCTTGACTCTAATCTACTGAAGTAATTTGTCATTGCATGTTCTTTACCTGGAGTATGAATAATGACAAATCAAATTCCTATAATAGAAGCATCCACCTTGCCAACCTTCCTGTTAACAATGGCTTTTTGATCAAATATACTAAAGCCTGATGAGCAACATGAAAGATCACTTTATTACCCAATACATAATATCAAAATTTATTAAGAGCATACACCATTGCTAATGCTTCTCTTTCAGGCATCGAATAATTTCTTTCAGCCGAACACAACATGCTACTAGCATAATACACTAGTCTATACCATCCTTTTTCTTTCTGCTACATCAGCACTGCTCCAACTGCTACATCTGATGCATCAAAAAATATATGAAATGGGAAAGACCAATCTGGTGGCTACAAAATTGGTGCTACTCAAACCATCTTTTTCAATAACTGAAATGCTTTTTCTTGAGCTTCAGCCCATACAAATGGAACATCTTTCTTTGTTAAATGAGTTAGACGTAAAGAAATATTAGCCAAGTACCTCAAATACCTAGCATGCCACTTGATTTTTCCAACAAACCTCATTACTTCTTTCACATTTGTCGAGGCGTTGTTGTCCTAATGGCTTCAATCTTTTTAACATCAATAGCCATTCCCTCTTGAGAAATAACATGGCCTAACAATATGCCACTCTTCACAGTAACGACACTCTTGAATGGATTCAGCACCATCCTGAACTTCCTGCATCTGTCAAAATAAGATTTCAAATGCACCAGGTGTTGTACCTTTTTCCCAAATACTGAAAAGTCATCCACAAAGACTTGCATGAAATCCTACAAATAAGGTTCAAAAACTTTATGTGCCACATAATTGAATGAAGGTGATCCATTCTTCAGTCCAAAGCTCATGACTATAAACACATAAGCACCAAATTCTATAATGAATGCAGTATTGTGTTGATCCTCCTCAGCAACACAAATTTGATAATAGTCGAAAAATCCATCCAAAAAGCTATACATCTCATGTCCAGCTACTGCATCCAATACTACATCACAAAATGGCAAAGGGAAGGGATCCGTAATCATTGCTACATTTAATTTTCAGTATTCCACACAAATTCTCAACTTCCCATTCTTTTTAGGAACCACTATAATAGGAGAAAACCATGTGACCTGATTAACTAATTTGATAAATCCTACCGCCAATAACTTATCAATTTCTTCCTTAACCTGTTTAGCAAAATTAGGATTCATCCAATATCTTTGCCGCACAACTAGAACTACATTTTTCTTTAAATTTATCCTATGATGAGGTAGGTCTAAGTCTATGCCTTTCACCTGTGAGTAGTCCCAAGCAAATACATCAATGTACTTCTTCAACAAAAAAATCATATCTTTCAAGAACTGGCCTTCTAATTCTTTGCTTACTCTGACCATCTTAGGTTCAGCCTCAAATCCCAAATTAACTTCTTAAAGTTCATCCTCTTTAACTCTACTTCAACTTGCATATTTTTTGTCATATGTCCTTTCAACCAAATTAATTAACTATTTTTCTTATTGCTTCAGTTTTTGTTGAGTCGAAATTTCCAAATTTTGCTCAAACATCCATCTCAGTTGTGTACCCTCCAACATGTCACCTGGAGCTGGTTCATTTGTCTTCCCCAATTGATCCTCATCCTTTGATAACACACCTTCCACATCTACCTCCAAGATCGTACTACTGTTGGGTTTGCCTTCAGAAATTCCTCCCCTTCGTCATCTTCAATCTCATCAGCTAAACTAATGGTCTGAGCCATCAGTGGTTTCTTTGTTACTGACATGTTTCTTCTACCTTTCATTGGTATGGTGACCTGTTTTTTTCCTTTTGTGATCACAACCACATTCAATCCCCAATCTTGCTTAACTTTAGCCAACCTGAACTAACGTCTACCTAACAACATTTCATACGAGTAAGTAGACTCAAACATTCGAATTACCATAAAATTTACCGTGAATGACATCCCTGCAATTGTGATTTGCTATTGCTTCAGAATGTCCAAAAGTTGGACTCTAGCTTGATCTGCCATCTTTACTTGAAAAGGTGCTGGAGACAAAGCCCCATTCCCCATTTCTTTAAAAATGTGCTTAGGTAATATGTTAACTCCTTATCCACCATCTAACAAAACCATCAAATTTCCATTATCTATACTATACCTGAATTATTGGCACAACAAAATCCACATCAACTGGATCAATATTATTAGCTGATGTTGAAGGTACCTGCATAACTACTGGCTCTTGCTGTTGTCCAACTAGCTTCTTCAGTAATTTCTCTCTAAAAGCTGGTATCAAAGACAATAACTAATCTAAGGACAATTGCAAAGGAGAGTTAATTATTACCTTGAACCAATCATTTTCTAACTCATGCTTGGTCTTGATCTTATCCTCCTTCTTTGTGTTCCGTAGCAATGTTGCATCCTCCTCTTGCTAAGATAAATTCTGAAATTGTACTTGCTTCTACTGATCTAGCTGGATCCGTTTCTGAACTTGGTCCCTTATTTATCTTTGTTGTTGCCAATCAATAGGACCTTTATTCTTGGACCTTGTAACCACCAAGACATCCACATCCTTAACTTTACCACATTGCTTGCAATCACAATTCCACTTATTTTCACGGTTCTGATGTAAACTTCCTGATGTACTTGCACCTAAATCATTATGACATTCTTGATCTGATAAGTTTATGACTATAGCATTGGCTTGAGCAGTTTGCTGGTCCTATTGCTGGTGCTGCCCTTGCTGGTTATTTTGATTATAATGAACCATCGGTATACCCCTCTCTTCTTTGTGCTTAACCCATGAAGGACAATTAAGTCCAATCCAATGGTCTGGTGTAGAACAATATCCACATGGCATCACTCTCAGTGGTCTACCCTATTGATTTCCTTGTTGATTACCCTGATAATTTCCTTGTTGGTTTGCCTGATCTTTGCATGGAGGTCTTCCTTGTTGCCTCTAAAATCCACCATGTCCTTGAACTAGAATGGCCTGATTTGCTACAACTTCATTGTTATTCCTCTTCTCCTGCCTTGAACTTTGTCCTCAACGTTTGGGATTATGCCAACACTCACATGTTGTATGTCCATCTTTATCACAAATTTCACAAAACATTTTCTCCTTTGGAGCAATTATAGAGTATCCATGTGTTGGTGGTTTCTTAGACAAGAAGGAGTTTGAGGGTTTGTAGGAGAAAAGGGAAGAAACAAGAAGAGAAAATACACCTAGAAGCTTCTGTCGATTGATTACAGTAAGACAATTACAATATTTGAAGTACAAGACAAACCAATACCTCTGTGCACAATACCACAGAGTGCCTAATTACAAAATACCCAATATCCCAAGTCTTCTTGCCGCCCGCCTCCTCTGCACCAGACCTCCACCTGCTTCAAGCTTATCCTTGTGCACACCTTGCACCAAGCTTCCACAAAGGGGGAGGAGTGAATGCCTTCTGTCGGCACGCGCCCACTGCAATGGGACCTTGAGATACTTGGGGGGACTAGCTTAGCACACTCTGCACAATCCCTTAGGCACTCCCTATGCACTCCTTTACTTCCACTTCTCTGCGTCGTCGCACTGGTGACTCTTGCACTTCTTCCCCTTGCTCTCATAGACTATGCTCTCTTGCTTACTCTAAGATTGGTCTAAGAATGGCCCTTGCCTTGATTTGAGTGTGCCGATCACGTACGCTCCTAACTCCAATGGTATCTTGGTCCTCACTTTGATGTCCCAAGATTGTCCTCCCAAGTGGCAGCCAACGACTCACTGTTTTGTCCTGTAGTGACTTTAGACTAAAACCAAAAATTTTAATGGGGGGGCCATTCTTTCACCTGTGCGTACACTTTGCCGCTTCACATACCTTCATGTTTCCTTTTAAGTCTTCACTTTTGCACATAAGAGGGGGTTCATCTGAACGTTCCAAAACACTTTAAAACACACTTTGAACCTTAGGGAAATTAGAGAAAATACCTCTGCAACCTGCAACCCATTTTCTCCAATTTACCCTTTGTGGACAATTCATTGTGCACTACCTGTGCACTTTGACACCTGCACTTACGCACTTTGACTTTGCACCTGTTGACTTTGACCTTGACCTTTGTTGACTTTGACCAGTTGACTTTGACTAGTTGACTTTGACTGTAGTTGACTTTGACCAACATGACTTTTATGGGCTCAATAGTTGCCCACCACCTAATGTGCTCTCCGTCCTGGAGAGCTACAGCCAAACTTTGAACCTAGAGGACACCATGAGAATAGAGCTGCAACAATTTGAAGAGAACATCTGAGCAGCAACCAATTCCACCAGAACAAGCACCAGAAAAGAACGAAAAGTGGGATTTTGTTATGGAAAAGCAAAAGAGGGGCAATGGGAGGATAGAATGGAATGGGAATGGAGGGCTGAGGGTATGAAGATGGATGGGGCAGGGGGTGAAGGATGTGGCTGGGCAGATTGGTAAAGGGAGGGGTTGGAAGGAGGAATCAGGGCTTGGAGGGGGGCTAAAATGATCAAATTGGAGGGCTACAGAGGGTACGGTGGGGGTTGGTCGGTGGGGGTTGGGGGGGGGGGGGGGAGGAGGGGACGGGGGGGGGGGGGGGGGGGGGGGGGTGGGGGGGTGGGGGGAGGGGTTTTTTTTTTTTCTTTTTTTTTTTCAAAAAAAAACGCCTTGGGGGGGCTTTTTTTTTTTAATTTTAATTTTAATTATGAAAAAACTGAAAAAATACATAAAAAATCCAAAAAAATGGCAAAAAATTCCAAAAAAATCTACAAAAAATTCTAAAAAAATTCCCTACTAGTTGAGGCCAGTTTTCTCACTCAAACCCCCAGAGAGCTTCCTTTATTCCTCCAATTTGGCAAGAAAAAGACACATGAAAAAGGAGAAAAATGCTAGAAAAATTCGAAAAAATGCTTGAAAATTTTTGAAAAAAATTTCTAAAAATTCCAAAAATTGTACCTTTGCAAAGTTGATGAAATGGCTACTAGATTTGCTAAAAACTCAAGAAACAAACAAAAAATGGATAAAGAAAACTACTAAACTTAAGTAAAAATGATGAGAAAAGACTATGTACAACCTGGACAAATATTGCAGGTTCCAGGTGATCCATAAAACTTCAGTTGGCTTGATGATAGGCCTTGAGCCTTGTATTGTTGACTCAGAGAGACTCCTCCATAATCTGCATTTGTACTGCACTTCATTGATTTTGTCTTCTCCTTGGGCACACTGATCATCTGATAGGGGTACCCTAAATGCTTCATTAGAATGTTAGCTCCTCCAGCAACTTTATGACTTAATGTGCACAATTCCATTTTTACTATTCCAGCAACTTCATCCAATGGAACCCTCTGTTTCCAAAGACTTGCAGGTGCTCCTTCCGCATTCTTGTAAAGCCCTGCACTTGTTATCATTAAACTTGACATAACAATTGATATCCATACCAGGATCCATAAAACAGTGGCCATTGACATATGATTTGAAGCATCTTCATCAGGGCTACACTTAAGGAGTACTTTGCTTTTCTTCTCTTTTCTATGGCCTTTGACTGAGACTGTTTCAACCTGAGTGATTTCCTCTTTTTCTTCATATGCTTCTTCTCTACTTGAGTTTGGGAAAATTCCATAGCAGGAAGATGGGTCTTCTGCATGGAGCCAAGCCAACATGTTTTCATCTTCATATAAATCTGCTCCTTCAAATAGATCTGCTTCTGGGTTGTCCACCACTTCTTCTTCCATACAAATACCAATTGTCTGCATCATACTAGTATTTCTCTGATTGTCTGGTCCTTCTTCTAAAATTATCTGCTGCAACTCTTTTCCCTCCTGCTTTACCCACATTGTGTCTTTGCCCCAATCATGCAACACATTGGCATGCCTTAACCAAGGTCTCCCAATTAACAGGGGGAAACTTCCTTCTACCTGTGGCAGCCTTAAAACAACAAAGTCCAAGTTAAAGATGGTACCTTGTATTTTGACTGGAACTCCAGGGACCACACCAATAGGCCTTACTATGCTTTGTTCTACCATTGTTACAGTAAAGTTGGCAGGTCGTGAAGGGTATATTCCAATCTTTTTCATGGTATATTCAGGCATCAAGTTAATGCCAGAACCACCATCCACAATAACTCCTTGAAACTCATGACCTTTAATAGAGACTGTTAGCCGAGGGCTCTTGTAATCTGTGAGGGGTGCTTCCCCTAAACATCTATCTTTATGCATAACAGCAGCCTTTGCCACTAAACTTGTTGTGGACATTTCATCAATTATCTGCAAGAGTTCTGACCTGAACTTCCCATCCATCTTTATTAAATCAAAAATACTAACCTCCTTTTTCATGGACTTGAGTAGTTTGGAAGCTTCTGATTCCTTAAGAGCATGGGCTGCATTTGACTTATCAAACTGCTCATGAGCCCTGTTGAATGCATATTCAATGGCATCACTGGTACCTGTGAAATTTTCTTTTTGCCTTATATTTGCACTTGGGTTGGCTTTTTCTTCAGACACACCTTTGTCTCTGTTTAATCCATTAATCGTTGATTCTTGGCCTATTTCCACTGGATCCTTCCCCTTACTTCTTGTCTGCACTGTAAAAGATTCAATTTCTTCTAAATGCACCACCCTGGTAGATGGAGATGGCACCTTAACCTGATCTACCCTTTCTTCTTTCTGCACAAAAATCATTTGAATGTGGGGCCCAGATGAAGAGGCTTGATTCTTAGGACAACAATTTGTATAATGGTCTCTGGCCTCTGGGCAGTTTCTGCAAGGAGGGGCATTTTCTGGAAGAGTGCACCTACTTTGATAGTGCCCACAGTCTCCACATCTGAAACAAATAATTGGCCTTCTAGGCCCATTTCCAAAATTATCCCTCTCTCTAGGGTTATAAGTGTTACCTTGATTGGGGGCAGCAGCCATCACATTTGTGGTTGGTAGGGATCCTCCTTGTGTCCAGTATGTCGTTGCAGCCATTCCCCTTGATTGGCATTCATGGGCCTCATGACCAACTTTCCTGCATAATTAGCAAGTTACACTTAACAGAGGACACTCACTTACTATATGCCCTTGTTTGCTGCACATGGAACACCAAAGTCCACTCTTGATGCCACCTCCTTTGAGCTCCTGCAACTCCTGTCGCAACTGAGCCAATTCCTCTGCCTGGGCCTCCTCCTCCTTTTGGAGCTTTAGTGCTTCAATCTCCCTTCTCAACTGAGCCACAGCAGTCTCCTCCTCTTTGTAGGGCTTATTTCTTTTCAAGCCCTCCAGTTCCCTCCTTAGCTGGATGACCGGATCCTCCATCTCTGTAGCATATGTTGGTTGGGAAGAAGTTGATCCATACTGGTACCTTATCTGCTCCAAGCGGGTGGCTGTGTTGATGAACTCCTCTATGGAGGCAGTAGGTAACACTAATTCCTTTATTTTGCATTGGGTGGCCACTGGTAGGGGCTTAGCCAACCATTTCTTAATAAAAAAATCGTGTGGTGGATCTGGCAATTTAGCCATTAGTGCTTTGGCCCTAGTCACAAACTCTGGGAACTTTTCTCCTGGACCCAATCTCAAATTTTCTAGTTCTTCTATGATAATTTCTGATGTATTCCCTTGTTGGAATTGATTTCTAAAAGCATCTTTCATCAGATCCCAAGTGGTAAAGTGGTTTTCAGCAAACTGGCTGAACCACTTATCTGCCAAACCTTCTAATGTGGCAGGGAAGAGAATTAAAAATGCATCCTCCCTACCCATTAAACCTCTAGTCTTACATAGTGCCAAAAACCTCCTAATGTGTTCATCTGGATCCTCCTGAGCTAGGCCTTTGAAAGAAGGAAACTTTATATTTAATCTAGAGAGTAAAGTTTCCAAGTCTACCTGACCCGCCATGCTCTTGACTGATGATGTTGAAGATAGTGGGCTGGAGGACCTTCTAGCAACCTTCCTTCTTGTCTGCTTGCAAGTGACCCTCAATTTTTGGGACCGGGTTGTGGTCATGAGCAGCTCATAGCCAGCCCACTTTTGTTTGATGAAGTAGCATTGTGGTTTTGTCGACACTTGATCTCTTCTATGCTTTGCACTTGGTCTCTCCTAAGCTCAAATCTCCTTGGAAGTCCCACCGGGCGTGCCAAATTTTGTTGGTGGTTTCTTAGACAAGAAGGAGTTTGAGGGTTTGTAGGAGAAAAGGGAAGAAACAAGAAGAGAAAATACACCTAGAAGCTTCTGCCGATTGATTACAGTAAGACAATTACAATATTTGAAGTACAAGACAAGCCAATACCTCTGTGCACAATACCACAGAGTGCCTAGTTACAAAATACCCAATATCCCAAGTCTTCTTGCCGCCGGCCTCCTCTGCACCAGACCTCCACCTGCTTCAAGCTTATCCTTGTGCACACCTTGCACCAAGCTTCCACAAAGGGGGAGGAGTGAATACCTTCTGTCAGCACACGCCCAGTGCAATGGGACCTTGAGATACTTGGGGGGACTAGCTTAGCACACTCTGCACAATCCCTTAGGCACTCCCTATGCACTCCTTCACTTCCACTTCTCTGCGTTGTCGCACTGGTGACTCTTGCACTTCTTCCCCTTGCTCTCTTAGACTATGCTCTCTTGCTTACTCTAAGATTGGTCCAAGAATGGCCCTTGCCTTGATTTGAGTGTGCCGATCACGTACGCTCCTAACTGCAATGGTATCTTGGTCCTCACTTTGATTTCCCAAGATTGTCCTCCCAAGTGGCAGCCAACGACTCACTGTTTTGTCCTGTAGTGACTTTAGACTAAAACCAAAAATTTTAATGGGAGGGCCATTCTTTCACCTGTGCGTACACTTTGCCGCTTCACATACGTTCATGTTTCCTTTTAATTCTTCACTTTTGCACATAAGAGGGGGTTCACATGAACCTTCCAAAACACTTTAAAACACACTTTGAACCTTAGGGAAATTAGAGAAAATACCTCTACAACCTGCAACCCATTTTCTCCAATTTATCCTTTGTGGACAATTCATTGTGCACTACATGTGCACTTTGACACCTGCACTTACGCACTTTGACTTTGCACCTGTTGACTTTGACCTTGACCTTTGTTGACTTTGACTAGTCTACTTTGACCAGTTGACTTTGACTACAGTTGACTTTGACCAACATGACTTTTATGGGCTCAACACCATGTTTCTTTAATTTACTAATCAAAGCTTCCTCTTTACTTTGCTTAACTTTATGTTTGCAGTGCATTCTCACCACAACCTCTTCATCCTCAGCGTCCGATTCGGAATGAGTCGTACCTTTCTCTGACTCCATTTCTGAGTGAGATTCAACATCTGAATTAGAGTCACTATGCCTCTTCTTAGATCTACCAAATCTTTTTTCAACTCTTGCAGCTGCTACAACTAAAACATCAATGCCATTAGCTATATCCACACTTGCAACTACATGCCTAATGTTGCTCCTTAATCCTTTTAGGAAGTAACCCGCCAACATCTCGTCGGTAGGTCTCTCGTTGCCCTATAATCTTTACATTAGAGTTCTAAATTTTTTAGCATAGTCTTCTACTAACATGTTCCTTTGTCTAATTGCTCTCAACTTCCTCAAAACATCAGAGGGAGGTTTTTCTTTCCTAAATCTTTTTAAGAATGATGATTTTAATGCATCATATATAGTGAAATGAGCAACACCATATTGATTGAACCAACTCATTGCTCTTCCTTCCAATGTAGTTGAAAATTTTTGAATTTTGATTGCATCACCATATATGGTTGGATATCCATTTGTTGTCCACTTTATCTCGAATTGAGCAATGTGACAGTCAGCATCTTCTTTAGAACCTCCTCTAAAATAGGCTTCTTTGACCTTGGAATTTGGAGGTGGTTGTGCCATTGTGGTTGAGGTGTATGCCTAGTTCTTTGATAGATTGTCCCTGCAAGTGGGTCAAACTGGAGTTGTCTTCTAACTCCTAGAGTTGCTTCTATTAGGACTAGTGCTCCTAGTATACCGCCCACCAACCTAGCTTCAACTGCACCTGTTCCTCCTTTCTCCTCTTCAATTTCCAAGTTAGATTCCTCTTGTGCTTTGTACCAATTGTAAAATTCAAAAGATGACTCCTCGTTAGTTGTTTTTGCTTGCGCTCTTGTATAATAAACTTTACTAAATCTTCATCTTCGTCCTTTCATGCATCTCTTGCTTCTTTAGCAAACGCAATAGGATCGTCAAATGTGTTTGGGTTCAGAAACACATAGCTACTTACACAATCTATAAACTTCTAAAAGTTTAACCTTAGCACTAATCTTCACACACACAGAAAAATACTTGCAAACATACTTTAGATTCCGCATCTTTATGCTACGACAGAATACTGTGTCACGCCAATTTTACTCAGACAAACATAATTCTAGACTTACGTTGGGTAGAGAATACAAACTATATTGATTGAAGTTCTTTGAAAAAATAGAATTACAAGATAGATAATTGCAACACTTCTCTGAATTGACGATATTGGAAGGCCTGAACTGTGTTAAGCCTGCTCAGTTACAAGAACAAACTCCTTTTCCCTTTCTCTAGACTCTTCAACTTCTCTCCTCTCTCGATCTTTTTGAAGGACGCTTCTTCTTCCCCTTAGATACTTGTGCAACCCCAAAAAAAAATGACCAAAAATCGCACGACATGAAGAACTAAATAATTTGTAACTGGTTATTAAAATTTTGAGTGAGTAAAATATGAACTCAGCACAATTCCAAGTCAGTAAGATTCTGACTCAGCAACTTCAACATCTGACCTAGCACTTGTTTTTGCATTTTCTCTCCTGTCAACATTCACATCTTATAATCTTTTGGTTGTGTATGCTATGTACATGCACCTCAAGAGTTAAGGTCAAAGTTAAATGCAAAATCTAAAAGGTGTATCTTTTTGTGATACTCTATGGAACAAAAGGGCTATAAATGCTATAACCCATAAAAAGGAGTTGATGGTAAGCAGGGATGTTGTCTTTGATGAGTTCAAGCCTTGGTATGCATGCACAAGTTCATTACAGGTTGAAGAAATAGGTGAGACAAACGAGATGAATAATGATAGGGTTCAAGAAAGCATGGGATTAAGTGGTCCAAGCAACTCATCCAACATAGGGACACCCTCATCTTGGAGTGGAAGGCTTAGGGAAAGAGATAATGACTATGAATAAAGAAAAGTCAAAGACAAAGATAATATTGGAATTGAAGAAAAAATCTATGTGGATGAGAGGGAGCATGAAGAGATAGAAGAAAAGCAATTCCCACGAGTGGCAAAACAAAGAAAGAAGATGGGAAGCACACCTAAAGGAAATGAAAGAAGGTTCTCAAGAGTACAATATTCATTTTTAAGGTTAACATATGATAATTTCATTTTTGCACTATGCATACATGGCTTAGATAATCAAGGACAAAGAATTGACTAGCTATGAAGAAGCTAGGGATTGCAAGGAAATGCAAGAGGCAATGAAGGAAGAGCTCAAGGCACTTGATGAAAACCATACTTGGAGCTTGCTACCAACTCAAGAAGGCATGAAGGTGATAGGTAATAAGTGGATTTACAAAATCAAAAGAAATTTAGATGGCTCAATTGCTAGGTGCAAAGCAAGGTTGGTTGAAAAACACTTCTCCCTATGGGATTGATAATTATGAAACATTTGGCCCCATAGCTATTGGAGTTTGAGGTCTGTGAAAGCACGCGAACAGCACAAGGAAGAAGAAGAAGCCTGGAGCACAACACACAATATTGAATGTATTACCACTAGAATGTACAAAGATAAGTGACCCATTAGGGAAATAGGCATATATACAAGTCGGGGGAAAAAACCTCCTAAAGAGGTAGAAAAGTCCCTTACGGTCCTAGTGCCTTCACACACATCATTACCTAAATATATCAACAAATCCCCCCTCGGAGTGATGCCATGAACAAGGAATTGGCACTCATATATAAGGAAGTGTCAAGCTATGTGGAATCAATCCACAAAAGGAAGTAAGCCCAAAGCTTTATAGAAAGCTTCAAACTTCTCCCTAGGTAGAGCCTTCATGAAAAGGTCTGCAATGCTCTCCTGTGTGTGCACATATGCCAAGCTGATCTCTATAAAGAGAGATGGTGGATGCAATCTGAAGATGAGTTGGTGCTGCTACAACCAACTTCACACCAGCCAACTGAGACTTCTGAGTTGGTTAGTAGACCCTTTGAGATTCCTAAATCCTCAAAAAAATCACCCAAGTGTTTTGGAACAAGTATCTCAAAATTTTGAGTCAAGACAGACTAGTTGCAAAATGACTAGCTCGTAAAACTTGCTATTTTTGTACATACACCTATTGGAAAAAATGAGCAATGCTCTCAACCTGGTAGGAACTAGAAAACTTCCTTTTCGACATAGAAAATAGACTTAAATAGCTTGCTAATACAAGTTAAAACACTTCAATTGATCAACTGAGCACTAAGAACAAGTTTTAGCAAAATCTAGAACACTACCATCATTTTCGGGGCCTTGTAGAGATTCGATCAATGAGCACAAAAACATAGATTTGTCACAAACAGTAAATCCAATGAGCATGAAGTTTTGTAATCATAAACTAGACTTAGAGAATAATCGAATGCACTTTAAAACTCTGAAAAACGTTATGTATAGCCCAAGATATGAGCTTCTGAAGTTACTGTTCTTAGTGAGTATAGCAGAGAATAAGATAGAGAAGAAGTAAATGATGAATGTATAGACTCACATATAATTACAACCACATTGGCAATGAATACTTGTGCAATGGGAGTAGAATAATAGAGCTATGGAGTAAGCTCTTCAATCTCTACAAATGAACATGAAGTGGGCACAAATCAAGATCTCTAATGGCGACTTCCTTCTTGCTGTTTTTATAGCTAACTTTGGAGGTAGTTTTGAATTTGAATTCAAATAACTTCACCTAAAAGTGATGCTAAGAATTAGGAGATATTCTCTCAGCTGATGGATTTGTGGTTTTAGGTAGTTAGAGCCACAAATTTCCTTTTTACATCATGGATGACTTAAGCCATTCTTTCTTTCACAATTACAAGAGATAGAATATACTCTTTTACAAGCGGTGTTCATATGTCTACACGTATGACTACAAATGAACATAAATCAAATCATATCAAGCATGTAGGCTTGGGTAAAATGCACCAACAATCTCTCCAATAGAGAGCATCTCCCTAACATAATGATAATGCACCTCAATGTGCTTAGTGCGAGCATGGAACACAGTTTTCCTCACAACTGCCAATGCCCTCTCACTGTCAGTGAAGATGGTGCTGGCAGAAGACTGTCAAAACAACCATAAGGCATCTGAGCCACACACGCTCAACAGTCATTGTGAAAGATACCCTATACTCAGCCTCACAATTGGAAGTGACCACAGTAGGCTTCTTCTTGCTTAAGCAAGATATACATGAGCTACCAAGCATGAAGCAAAAGCCACTAGTGGACACATGAGTGTCATAGCAAACATCCCAGTCAAAGTCACAAAAAACATGTAATGTGATAGTGATCCCCCTTGGGATAAAACAATCCAAGTAGCCGCATACCACTCAAGTAGAGAAAGATGCGCTTAACCGCCTACCAATGTGTGACACTTGGGCAATGCATAAACTTGCTCATTTGTGAGACAGCAAACTGAATATTTGGACGAGTAATGCATAAGTAAATCAAGCATGCAATAGCCTATTGATAGAGAATAGCATCAAATGCATCTCCAACATCATGAAGACTCAATCGTAAACCTGTCTCCATAGGAGTGGCAATAGGTTGGCAATCTCCAAGGCCAAAACACTATAATAATGTATCAATATATTTTGTTTGACACAAAGCTATTCTGCCATTAACTTGAGAATTTGAGCTCTCTATGTCTTATTCTATGTCTCTTATTGTTTATGTTTTTTTCAACTTTGTCTATTGGTCTATTTGACTATGTTATTATTTATTACCTTAAGTACCCACAAGAGTGCCATATCTAATGGATGCACACAAGACCCTTCCATGTCAATCTCAAGTCATATAGGAACCTTCACCACAAGGATAAAGCAAGTATTCTTTGGACCATTTTGCATCAAGCATAAGACTTCTTCCTATTGATAAAGTTTGAAAGTTTAGCGAGAGAAACAAAGAAAATGTCGTTCTCCCCATTGAATACAATGGACTAACAACGAATTTCATCATTGATTTTTTGACATATTTCAGTAGTGATGTTTGTGAACACACTTAGGACTGTTGAGGCACTTTTTTCCCTCTTTAGGAGTTTTTTGCCCCACCTTGTTTATACGTCTATAACCCTAATGGGTTACTTATCTTTGTACATTCACCTGGTAATTCATTCAATGTTTTGTGCTCCAAGCTTCTTCTTCTTCCTTGTGTTGTTCATGTGCTTCCACAGACATGAAACTCCAACAATTGGTATCAAAGTACATTGCTAATTCATCTAGGGCATCATCAACACCCCTCCAATCAAAGTCTCGTAATCATAGAAAAATTGGTGAGCAGACTCAAGGCAATTAGGAGTTCAAAATGGATTTTCTTTTTGGCATCAAAATTTTCATCTAAGCTTCATTGGGCCTCCAAATACACTATCACAGTGCATATGCAAGCAATGTTTTTCCTTTTGTGCCAAATATATATATAGGTTTCCATTTCCCAATACAATCAGCTTGAAGTCTACTATAGGTTTGTAGAGCTCGATGGGGTGGTTTTGTTCATCTTTTTGAGATACAATCATTTTTCTACATCAAGGTATTTATCCAATGGCCATGGCTGAAAGCAATGATGTATTTTGTATGTTGAGTATTGAGGACAAATTGGATGGCACTAATTATCTGTTTGTACGGGGTATTGAAAAACGCCATGCTAGACCTACAAATATAGTTATTGAATGTGATGTAGATGGAGTTGAAACTTAGGCACATGCTCAGAGATGCTCAGGCACATGCATTCATAGCCTTGTCTATCAAACATGCCATATCCCTCATATTCCCTCTTGAAAGACAACAAAGGATGCTTGGGATACACTTACAACCTTATATCAGGCAAGAAATGAGGTTGGTGTTTCTTACCTCCAAAAATAGTTGAAGAGTGAGCACATAAATAGAAGGATATTCAACTTCTTTGAAAAAGATCAAAGATTTGATGGTTCACTTGTGCAGATTGTTCTTAATAGTCTTCTAAATTCATATCAGAGTTTTGCTTCTACTCAAATTCCTTAACATTTGAGGACAGTCTATGGTTTGTTGTAGGACGATCAGTGCAAGCAGAATAGGTCCATTATGCATGTTGCAGATCAACCATTCTTTGCTAGTCAGAAGGGCAAAGGTAAATGGAGCTCATCTACTAGTAAGAAAAAATATGCTAATGCTACATAGTCAAAGAAGGAAGACAAAGAGGAGAAGAAAAAAGAAAAGTAGAAACAATTTTGAAAATACTACAAGGGAAATCATCATGTCATAAAGCGTTGTCCAAAACAAGGTGCAAAAGAGGCAATGAAGAAAGAGGTTGGAATGGTTGTTGCAGAGGCCTCTACACCTAAAATAAAGTATCCTAAACTTTTTCAGAATGAAGAATGGGCACTTACTACTATATGCAGCTATGACCCATCTTCTCATGAGTACTGTATGTTTTTAGTAGATTCAAATGTTTGGTACTTTGATAGTGGGCCACCTCACAGTGCAGTTTCTTCAGTTCACTTGAGCTTGCCCCTACACGAATACTATCACATGCACTAACAACCCCTCTTATCATGTAATGGGAGTTGGTAAGATCATTTTGACTACTATTGATGGTAGTTCTTTCACATTGTCAGATGCTTTGTATGTATCAGGGATCAAGAAAAATATGTTGTTAGTTTAAGCATTGATAGATGTACAATTCATGATCTATCAATGATGATGTTATTTTTGCTTTTGGCATTTTATGTCATGGGTTGTATAAGATCATACAATATGCAAAATTTGTGAATAATTCAGCATGTGTAGTTCAAGATTCTCAAGCTATCTGAGATGCAAAGCTTTTGCATGCATGCTTTGGTCATCTAAATTAAGATAGTTTGATATGCTTGTTGAAATCTGAAATGGTGTCCTCTCTACCTAAACTTGAGGCACCTTGTAAACATGTCTATGAAGGCTGTATTTTGGGCAAAATGAATTTCTTGTTGAGTGTGGGATAAAAGATCAATGCATAGTTCCATATACACCTCAAGAAAATGGAATTGCAAAAAGAAAGAACATGTTTGTCATTGAGGTGGTGAGGTGTATGGTCAAAAGTTAGGCTTTACTACAAAGCTTTTGCCTTGAGGCTATTATGTGTGCAACATTTGTATTTAAAATGTATCCCATCAAAGCACCACAATCTATCACTCCATATGAGGCTTGGCATGGTTGCTAGCCATGTGTTGCTCATTTGTGTGTCTTTGTTTGTCTGGCATATGCATTACTGCCTTAACAAGACTGCAAGAAATCAGATGATAATGCATTCAAATGTATTCTTGTTGGGTACGGTTCTGAAAGCAAAAGCTATCTTCTATATCATCTGTAGACTAGGGACATTTTGGATAGTGGTGATGTTTTTGTGGAAGTTGCAATTCAGCCATTATTTTCATGTATCAAGGAGACTTCAGTTAGCTCTAGACATGTGTATGACACTTTGTTGCATCTTTTTATATGTGGAAGGTTAAGTGTTGGTCCAAATGATGCAATTTCTCAACCTTTTTAGATTCCACATGATGATCCAGATAATCCCATTTTCTATAAAGTTTTACAGCACTTGTTGATGAGGGGGTTGATATAGAGGAGCAAAAACTATGCCTAAATGACTCGTGTAGAATTTGAGAGATAGAAAAGTAGGTGCACCTCTATCATATCATACTCATTCAGGATCTCATAGTACTTCTTTTGCATCAGATTGTTATGCCATGGGTACCTCTAGTCTTTGCACTGAGAATGAGCCTACTTCTTTTGATGAAGCACATAATTCAAAAATTTGGATGGATGTTATGCAATCAAAATATGATGCTATTATGGATAGTGGGACATGGTCTTTATGTGATTTTCCTCTAGGAAAAAAGAACATTGGCACTAAATGTGTATACAAGTTGAAATGTAAACCTGATGGAACAATTGCTAAGTATAAGGCTAGGCCTATTGCAAAAGGTTATTCTCAGGAGAGAGGGATTGATTTTGATGAGAACTTTGCTCCCGCATGCCAAATGACCATCATTCATAGAATTTGTGCACTTTCAACTCATCATGATTGGAATGTACATGAGTTGGACATTAGAAATGCATTTCTAAATGGTGAATTACATGAAGAAGTGTATGTATTTCAGCCCCATGGTTTTGTGCAGAGAAGGCATGAAAACAAAGTGTGCTGGTTGAAAAAGGAATTATGTGGTTTGAAGCAAGCACCACATGCTTTGTATGAAAAGATACATGCCTACTTGGTTGCACATGGTTTTGAGAACAGATCGAGTGAGAGAACCTTATATCTTAATCGTGTAGATGATGTTATTCTAATCATTATTGTGTACATTGATGAAATGCTACTCAATGGTCCTAATGACAAGCACATTGCTGAATTTAAGCCTGATTTGCATACCTCTTTTGAGATTTTAGATTTTGTGCATTTGCATCATTATTTGGGCATTTAGTTTAAGCAAGTCGATCAGGGAATAGCTTTGTGTCAAAAAAAATATATTGACACATTATTGCAGCATTTTAGCCTTAAAGATTCCAAACCTATTTCCATGCCTATGGAAATAGGTTTATGGTTGAGTTTTCATGATGTTGGAGATGCATTTGATGTTGTTCTCTATCAGAAGGCTATTGGATGCTTTACTTACTTATGCATAACTCAGCTTGATATTCAATTTGTTGTCTCTCAGATGAGTAGGTTTATGCATTGCCTAGGTGGTAAATCATTCATTGATTGAGTGGTACCCAACTACTTGGATTGGTTTGCCCCAAGGGGGATCACTACCACCAGATTTACATGCTCTTTTTGACTTGGACTGGGTTGGTTGCTAGACACTCATGTGTCCACCAGTGGTTTTTGCTTTGTGGTCGGTAGCTCATGCATATCTTGGTTGAGCAAGAAGCAGCCTACTATGGCCAATTCTAGTTGTGAAGCTGAGTATAGGATAACTTTCATAGTGATTGTTGAGTGTGTGTGGCTTAGATGCCTCTTGGTTGATTTGGTTGTTGGTTAGTTTTATGTCACCATCATCTTCACTAACAGTCAAATCACATTGGCAGTTTCAAGGAACCTTATATTCCATGCTTGCACAAAGCACATTGGAGTGCACTATCATTATGTCAGGGAGAGGTTGTCTGCTCAAGAGATTAGTTTGGCATATGTGCCCTCATAGGATAATGTTGTACAACTTTTCACAAATGATCTATCTAGGGAAAAATTTGAAGCTTTCTATAAAGATTTGGGCTTACTTCCTTTTGTTGATTGATCTCTTTCTACATAGCTTAGCATTTCCTTATACATGAATGCCAACTCCTTGTTCAATGCATCACTCCCAAGGGAGGACCTCTTGACATATTTCAATAGTGATGTGTGTGAACACACTTAGGATTACTAGGGAACTTTTTTCCCTCTTTAGGAGGTTTTTTCCCCCTGGCTTGTATATATGCCTATAACCTAATGGGTTACTTATCTTTTTACATTCACTTCATAATTCATTCATTGTTTTCTTATGCTCCAATCTTCTTCTTCTTCCTTGTGTTGTTTGTGTGCTTTCACATACATCAACCTCCAACATGATTATTGAGCAGGTGTAGAGATAGAAACCATGGATCTATGGAAGCATTTTCTAGAAGATGGATAGATGCTAAGAGCTATAGATATTTTAGAGGCCAACACCACTTGTGGTGTCAAGTTTTAGCACATGCTTGCAATTTGCAAATTTAGTAAAGCTAGTTATTATGGATGACCATTCCTAATGCTAGGGTAAAAATTCTTTGTACCTACAACATAGAGTGACTACAAAAATTAATCTCCATGAATTTTCCTTTATAGATATTTCTCCATTGCAATGAAATCCCATCCATAAACAAGACAGTGATGAGGATGATTCAACATCCATGCATAGTGTCAATATAAGTGATCAAGGCTCGATGTAAAGGATCCAACTTATGCTAAACAGATATTCAAGGATGAAGAATTTGAGCAATATTCATGGACTCAAATATTGGGACACTTTGGATGTGTGCATCAATGAAAGATGGTCGACATTGTAAAAGATGGCATAGTCTTGGAAGAAGCCCCTAATTAACCAACATGATTTCATTATGACTCCATAAACATGCACACCCACTCCTCTGATAAAATTGTTGAGCCTAGCAATCCCAAGAGCTTCGTAGATGATTATGTTTGGGAAATTGCAAAAGATGAGCCATATCAAGTATAGGGGGAGGAATAAATTACGGAAGAAATGAAAAATTAGGAAGAAGAAAAGACAAGCACCAATTCTGATCATTTGGGCTTTGAGGTACCTCAAAACTTCAAGAAGTACAGAGAGGAAAGCAAAGATAAAGTATCTCAAAGGCTTTTTCCCTACGACATCATTGTTTGAAGGTCTTATATTTACGTTGGATTAAGTCATACCACAATGGAGCTGTATAAGTCTCTCCTTGATAAAAATGTAGAAATTAATGATGTTCATGCCACAATGGTACAAGATTTAATGGTACTTGTGCAACTAGTTGAGAGCTACATCACTAACGTAGGAGGGCAGGAGTTACAATGCTTAGTTGAAGCAAAAAATCTCACTTCACATTGGAAATACACATACACAAGTCAGATTCCTTGTGTGTGATGATAAAAACTTGGAGTACATTATGGTATTAGAACAAGCTTGGATCTCTCATCACTTTGTTGGGATAGACCTTCCATGGGACACACTCTCTAATAAATTTGATGGCAATGAAATATCCACTTTATAGAGCATATTTCTCTAGCCCCTACAAATCTTCCAAAATCCTTCTTGTCAATCTACAGCTGCCTCTTAGGCATTGCCTCTTCTTCCTAGGTACAAAATAGAATTACAACATGAGCACTTAGAAGATGCTAATAAGATTGATATTGACTGATCAGCTCAACTCATTTAGGGTCAATTATTTAAAGAGGGAGTCTTTGACTTCAAGAATCCAAAATTTATGCTTGACCTTGATGGGAATCAATCGGATCAAACTATAAAAGAGTTTATGGGACCCACTCAAAATGCCATCATGTGCCAACTCAAAGATAAGGCAGATAGTATCACATTGGACCATGAGAAGATATACACCACATCAATTATACATACTCTTGTGATCCCTCTTATATATTTTGAATCTCTTCCAAGTATGTCACATCCGTTAGAGGCAAACATAGAAATATCAACAAGCCATACTTATAGAGATGCAGATCTATTTGATCACCTTTTTTTCAATTGATCTATGGGAAATAAGCTATATTGTGAAATAGAGGATCTCACACTTATTGAAGATTTGATTACGTGGATCACAAGTACCACTCAATGTATGATTTCAACAATGCATCATCCATTAGTCACTTGAGTGTTTGCATTAAGAATGAAAACTTCCCCAAGTATGCATGTTTCAAGTAGTGACAAGGTCAAGGAGAGGGGAGCTCCATATCCAAGCATAACCAATGATAAGAGACTTAGAAAAGACACAAGGTTCATGAATGGATCACCACACAAGCTTGGGTACCGAAAGGAACACTTCCTTACCTCCTAACCAATCCCCACATATATACCACTCATCAAGGGGTAGTTCAACTGGGAAACCAACAACATGTTTGCCACATTTATTATTCCTTTAGAGTCCACTAGAGTGATTGGTTAGTCATGCGTCCAAGTTTTCTTGATTTAATTCAAGTGGAAACCTTTTAGACGGCCTTGAAGACCTTGGGCTAATATCCCACCCAGGACTCTTATGGGATTTGAGCCCAAGACCTCCTCCTTCCAATCCATGGGAATTAACCACTAGACCAAGCTACTTGCTTGCCTATACTCATAGAAAAACTTGGGCTTAACTTAAGCCAAGCTACTTTATAACATTCTTTTTTCTTTGAAAATATTTTCCTCTTCAAAACTTTAGCCATACATGTGTATTGTTGAGATTCATTCCCATGTGGAAATCTCTTCAGTTCCATTCTTCCATTCTACTAAGCATGCATTGTACAAATGACTTCTTGTATGCTTCTTTTGGGTATGAAGTATCCTTTTTAGTTCATGAGGAAGTGTTTCACTTATTGGAAGTGGAAGCAATATATGTTGTTGGACAAGATTATTTGAACCTATTATATTCTTTTTATGTTGGCTTAAATGGAATACTAGATGAGTATAACTTTCCTCAGGAAGTTATAATTTACAAGATCATATTTCAATCTTTCTAGTAATTGGAAAAAGACCACAATATCTTGATGAGAACTTGGCACATTTACTGGTCTTAAAACTAATTCAATCTTTCTAGAAATTGAAGATAAATTTGATCTACAACTTAAAAATAAACCTCATTACTTTTTGGATCAACATATGCTTTGGCTCAATCTTGAGCACTTTTCAAGTTTTCCTTACTAACTTGAGCTTAAAGATCATGCATTGAATGCTTGAGCTAGTTGTACCTTTTATTTTGGAGTCAACTTACATATGGGGATCTGGACAAGAACCCATACATCAAGATGAATTGAATAAACTCATTTGATGTATTCTTGGCACTATTATAGATAAATTCAGTTAGAGGTAGATAATCTTCCCAAATTAATCTATTTAGAAGTTACATAAGCTCTTAGTATAGCTTCTAAGATCTAGTTAAATTTTTTGGTTTGACCATCCATCTAGGAATGTTCAATTATAGTCATGTTCAATTTAGTTTCAAGCCTATGAAAGACTGCTGGCCAAAAGTGACTCATAAATTTAGCACCTCCATCTAAGACTATGTCCATAGGAAGACCATAGAATCGATGAAGATGACTTACAAATATCTTTGCCAATTCTTGGGTCTTATATGTAGTCTTTTTAAGAAAAAATTCTAGCACATCGGAATAGACCAGTAGATAGAGTCGAGAGGAAAATGCAGACAAATATAGATGTAGACTGAGAGATAGAGAACTCAAATTCTCATATTTCCAAGAGTAATGTAGCTACAACAATGGTGCTATCCATCCATCTACTCCCAATGTGGAGATTAGATGGTGATATAGATAGAATCTAGATGAAGGGCTTACTAGTGTACAATGCTTTGTAAAGCTCAACATGGGTCATGCTTATATAGCTTTTATAAGGGGAGGTGGTATACATAAGCATAGTCTAGAGATACAAAATTTTCAGCAAAATAAACAATCTGACAATATCTCCATGACCAAAAGTCCTATCGTCTTAGTCATATAGGCGAGGGGGATAGCCCCCCTGAACCCCATAGAAGGGGGCAAGCCCCCCTCTACACTCCCCCCCATTAAGCTTCTATGTGGAAACTGTGTGGTGCCACAAGGCCTTTTTTCCCTTGAATGGCAACCCAATGTCCGGAAAGTTTATGCCTTACCCAACCTCATGGCTAGGCTCACAAAGATCATCTTTAACCATCGACGTTCGCACATAGACCTCATCTAACTTGGAAGTTAGGATTCCATGTACGAGCTCTCACAATGGCTTCTCCTCAAAATGGGGTCCTTACAAATTAGAGCATAATGGATCATTTATGGTCACTTGAGGGTGGACTATTGAGTATATCTAACGTCCTCGCCCCCTCAATGTCCACACTGCAGTGAAGTACCCCCTTGGTCCAATGCCAAGCTTTGGAAAGTATTGATGAAGTTGCTCTCTCCCAAGAGCCTTGGTGAAGATGTCTGCTCTATTTTCTTCAATTGCACAATAGCTTATCTCCACAACCCCATCCTCTATAAATTCACAACATAGTGATACTAAATTTCTATGTGCTTGGTACGTGCATGGAAAACAAGGTTCTTGGTGATGGCCATGCAACTTTGGTTGTCACACTTAAACCATGTAGCCTCTTGTCCTTGTATTGCTATGTGCCATAGGATCCTCCTCAACCATACTGCTTCACATGCCACAACACATGCGGCTTTGTGCTCAGCTTCAGTACAAGATAATGCTATAGTCGGTTGCTTCTTACTGATCCATTATAAAATCCCTGATCCTAAAGAGAAGCAATACCTAGAGACCGATTTTCTAGTTTCAATATCTCTTGCCCAATCTGAGTCATAGTATCCAACTAGAGATGATCCTTCTTCACAAAGAATACCATAATCAATAGTTCCTTTCACATACTTGAGTATCTGCATGCATGCCTTCCAATGAGTTTGGCAAGGCTTATTATAGAACCTTCTTACTACGCCAACAACATAAGAGATATATGGTCTGCTATTGCATAAGTAGATGAGACTTCCAACTAGTTTCCTATAACTTCCAATATTCACTTGGGATGAAGTATTTTCAATAGATAATTTTGTGTTGGCCTCCATAGGTGTAGAAATTTCCTTGCAATCCTCCATGTTGAATACCTTGAATATCTGTCTTGCATACCTTTGTTCAGAGATGAAAATCTTCCCTAGTTCCTGCCAAAGTTCAAGGCCTAATCAATAATCCACTAAGACCTAGTACAATTTGATTTTCTACCATAGATTTGTTTCCTCTTTCATTGAAATTTCCTCATCTCTTATGCCAAAAGTCCAATTCTATAATCACCTCCTCACCATGTATGAGAAAAGCTTGACCAATATTCCCTTGCACTTTCAAATTATGTTATCACCTGTTTGAACTCTATGACTAGGGATACCTTCTTCTAATTTTGACATTAATTCTATATTTCCTAATAAATGATTGGAAAAATCAGAGTCAATGTAAAATACTTTGAGGTCTTCTTTCTTTGATGTGCTAATCAGTTCATCATCAATGTTGTATGATTCTCTTTCTATGTATCAATGGCATAATTTTAGTAGGTAGTGTTTTAGGATTGATTATGCCCAATTTCTACCCCCACCTCTACCATAGCCTCCTATTTGACTTTGACTTCCTCTTTGAAAATGATTTTGATGCCTTCCGCCTTTGCCTCTAGTATTGTTATTCTGATTTTGGTTTGAGCTTTGTTGATTTTTCCAACAATAATATGCCAAATGATTGTTGAAGCCACATATCCAACATGTCTTCTTGTTATTACTCTAACTACCTCTTTCATTTTCTCTACATTGCCTCTTTCTTTGACATAATTAGCATGAGAATTTGAGTCTTCTTCCTCCTTTGCTTTACCTTTATCTTCTTTCTCTCTATTCATTGCATACATAGTAGAGCTTTGTCCTTTATCTTCATCTAACTTTAAGTCTTGCTCAATTGTGAGCATCAATCCAAGAAATTGATTTAGATCTAGTACAAAATGATTTAATGAAATTTCAATTGATAGAAAAAAGTTTTCCATCTTTCATATCCTCTCAAACTTATAAGTAATTATGCAATCAATCTATGATCATTGATGTCTTAATCTATAGATCCAAGGATATCTACCAAGTCTTTCATCTTAGTGACATAATCACTAATGTGTTGACTCTACTTCCTTTTTAATGTTGTAAACTTTGACCATAAGCTATCTTTCCTAGCTTTAGTAGTGTTTTGGAAGCAGTCTTCCAATGCACTCCATATTCCTTCTACTATTTCCAAGTCTCTAATGTGTGGTAATAAATTATCTATAATTGTGTGTAGATATATGCCCTTGTACTTGCATCTTTCCTCTACCATAACTTTAAAGCTTCTGGTTCTTCTCTTTTAAGTTGACTAGCATCTTCAAACACAGACTTTTCTTCCTCACCTATTATGTAGACCATGAGATCCTTACTCATAACTAATGCCTTCATTCTCATTACCCAAGCGGGGTAATTATCTCTATCCAATTCATCAATGGATATATGATCTGGCATAATCTTATTCCGTTTGCTAGAACCTATGTGTTTACGGTTTAAATAATGTTACATTTTGTAAATCTTTGTACTTGAGAATGATTTTGGAGTGATCCTTTGATGCTTTTGATGTCAACCACTTCAAATTTTAGTTTCTAGATGAGAATTTCCAAGACATTGTACGTCTACAACTCCTTTTGTACCTTTTAGGATCTTTCTACTCTGATACCACTTGTTGATGTATGAAACATCACAAGAACTAAACCAATGCGATCTTAGAAGTCTTCTATAACCATCATTAGCTCAAAAATACTTCAAACTCTTGCTTTTTGAAAAATTCAATGTTCAAACTCTTCAAATAGAACATGGACTTTATATGTTTGCAATTAGTCGAGGGGGATAAAGAACCTTGCAGTAATGATAACAATAGTCTCCTCTTGACACATGTTGAGCTTCACCACTCATCCCAAAGGTTATGGAAAAGCTACCATCATTAGAAAAATCTAGAACATGGTTTTCGATCCTTTTTACGTTCATTAGAAAGAAAAAATATAGCACTTATCCAATGAGAAGACTATGAACATTGCATTGAGGGGATCTCAAGAAATCAAAGTAAAATTAAGTTATCCTTATGTAAATTGAAGTAATGACCAGAATAATACTTTTTTAGAACATTAGGCTCTCTTAGCTATCATGTCTACAGAGTTAAAAAAGGAACAAAATATTATTTACAACTAT